>JACBWW010000019.1:11990373-12654964 GCA_020086605.1 Lanius collurio
AACATGCTCTGCACAAGGCGATATCGCAGCGGCCGCTCCGCCGGCGCGGGCAGCGATCCGCGGCAGGCCGGGCTCGCAGGCGGCGGCGGGGGCGCGGAACGGCCGCCGGCCCCAGGACGCGGTGCCAGCCCCCGCCCGGCCCGATTAGCTTGTCAGGGTTTATCTCGTTAAGTTGTGCAGGACGTTACTGACGTGACAGAGCACGGGCAAACTCTAGAGAGGGATTAATCTCCAGAAGTTGCTTTCACAAAAAGAAAAATAAAATACTGTAAAAAGAGAAGGAATCAGCGTTTCGTGTTTTAGGCGATCATTTGTTGAGCATCTGCGGGTATTGCTGCTCTGCTCGGACTGGCTGGCCAGGGGATCCCTGTTAGACACAGCGGAGCGTTCTCGTGGCGCAGACTGATGTCCTTTCCCGGCGGGAAGAGGTGAGCGCCGCTCCCGCACTGCAGCGGGCGGCAGGGACCCGGGCACGGCAAGAGGCCGATCCTGAGCTCCTCAGGCAAAACTTCCAGCTCAAGTGGGACCGAGTTCCCAGCCGACAGCAATTTCCCCCGCTCTAATGTGTCGCCTCTGCAAATAAATTGTGCCTCTACTCAGGTTCCTCAGCGGGCTGCAGATGAGTCCGAGAGAATTTGATCCTTTATTCCAAGACGTGTTTTAATAAAACTGATGCAACGTTGGCATTTTATTAGGAGCTTATTGTTTCCAAATTAATCCTTAATCTACAAAAAAGTCTATCCTACCAAACTAGATTCACCTCTGTGCACCCCTTTATTCATCTACATGCATTTCACTACTAAGAACCTACCTCTACATTTCCCTGAATCATCAGACCATTAATTTGCTGGGGAGCTAGCTGTTTCACCCAGATGGATATAATTCCGAATAAACTCAGAAGAAATGCAAAAACATGTGCTTTTCTGTCGTATTCCTCCCCCCCGCCCTCTGTTTTTTTCCTTTCCTTTTTAGTTGGTTTGCGTTGAGCAATGCCTTCAGAAACTTCATTATCTAAAAGGCAGACCTAGAGGGCAGGGACTTTGGGAATAGTTCCCTTTTATTCTGAAACTGTCTAAACTTAGAGCAGGGTTGAACATGTCCTCAAATCTGCACCTTCCAGGAAGAAATGAATGATGTGCCAGACACTTCACTTCTAGTCAAAAATATATGAACCAAATGCTGTGAGGTTCAGAATTCTTTCTCAGGCCTATTTTCTGTGTGCATTTTACAGTCTGAATGTAAAATGGTCACCTCAGAAGTTGATAAAAAACTCATATAGATGTTATGGTATATCTTTTGCTCCATTTTATTTCAAGTAGATTTTACTAACGATTCATATGAAAAGAAAATGGACAGCCAACCCAACAGGATACTTTTGCAGGTTACAGGCCAAGCACACTTGAACAGCTCACATTAGATGTAAAGTTGGACTAGGTGTAATATTTCTGAAGAAACTTCCCCCTTCCCCCTTCTTCCCCTCCTTTCTTCCCCCTAATGCAAATAGATATATTTTTGCATAATATAATCTTAAAATTTCACTCTTTGACTTTCCTGAATGGTGAAAGTTTACACCCAGGTCAGCATGAAGCACTCTAGCTGAGGGTGGTTTGCGGTGAAATTTTAGGTTTTATGATATTGTGCATAAAAAAAAATCCTAACAGAGCAAGTGTAGTTTCTACTCGATATCTAAAAGAATTACCATCTAGGAAACACCCTGAAAATGCTCATCTGCTAGATAACATGAGTGCTGAATAGAAATGTATTTCCACTAGCTCTGCAATATAAATCAAGAAACATTGTTAATAGGTATGATTGAAAAATCAAGAATTTGTAAACACGATGCCAGTATCACAGCACTCAAGATATTTTTTCCTATTTATAAAAAGAAATGTTTAATTATTCAAGTTTGGATTTTCCTTGTTATATCTTTATGCTTTATTGGCATGTTAGGTTTAGGAAGTGGGGTTATAATACAGGCAGCTACATACTTAATGTACGTGTCTATGTTTCAATCAAAATCATTATCTTTCACATAGGTGAGTGAAGCAAGTTATATATGTTTGCAGCAATTTTTGTGTCAGTCATGTTATTTGATCCATTTAGATTTTGTTTTATTTTTATTTACCACAACTTCTTGCTGCAGGACTTTCATTGAGACATATATACCTAAGATGAGCATTCATAATTGTCTGGATAGTTTGTTTGAAATACTCAGGATAATTTTTTGAAACTAAAATGAAAATATACTTTTAATGTTCCATTAGTTTTCTGCTGTGATATTTGTAGGAGTTGTGTAGCCTCTATGTGTGCTGGGTCAGTATACAACATGGTTCATACTTCCACCGACATTTTTAATCATACAGCAAATGTTTCTACAAGGAGTAGTGGACAAAGACTACCAGGAAGGGTGGCTGCATTAAACTGGTGAAACACATGAGGGCTGAAATAAGGGACTGAACCAAACCACGCTGAAATCAATGGGAAACTCTTACTGAGTGGGAGAATGCTTCAGGCACAGTGCAAATCACTGTACAGGTACAGCACTTTTCGTCTCTATCCAGTTTTGGTTTGGTTTATAGTATGTTGTTTATAAATAACATTCCAGATTAAAATTATTTACAGGTAACATTCTGGATTAAAATTTTTTGATTCATGTCTGGCATAAAAACATCTGTGTTTGGATGCAAGTGCTGATAGGAAACCTGGACTGGTATTGAAGAGCTGATGGAAATGACATGCGAGTCACCTTATGAGAGCAATGATTGCTTTCAGGATATTTCTTAAAATATTATTCTTTTAGACAAAGGTGTGTTTGTGCAGGAATGTAGCAACTATCCAAGAGATTTGGTCAGGTCCTTTCCAGTAAATAATTTTTTCCAGCCACATGACTAAAAGTTGAAAATTGCTCAGATTACCATGTCTATATTCTTTGCCAAGGAGTAACAGCAATGAGGGACCCCCCTCTCCCCCGCTGCTCTCTCAGACTTAGCATGGTCCTACAAATATAACGTAATAATTAATTCACTGCTAATATTGGAACTTGACTGTGAAAAATCTATTTTCTGCTAGGAGAATTCAGATGCAGTAAACACTGCTACAGCAAATGGAGTGTTTCTGTTGGGATATGCTATAAATGGTGTTTAGTCAGTTCCCACTGGAGCCATAAGTTTAGGATCACATCCTGCTTAATATCACATTTCTCGTGATACTTTCTGACTGTAGCAAAAAGCACAGCTATTTTAAAAACCCCTTAAAAATATGTGGTCTTGCTTATCTAGAAAATCTCAATATCAATGGAATTTTTAATTTTCTGGACACATTTGGACAGGACTTAGAGACTCCTTTACAATCTTAGCTTCATACTTAGATACTCTCTCCTTTTTACTTCTATTGTGTGCTGAAGAATAGATCATTTAATTAAAAAATCCTAACAGCATAAAATTTTGGAGTACTGTCAGTGGCTGCAGAGAAAGGGCCAAATTCTTGTTTTCTTATTCTGGCAAAATTTCCCATTGGTGTTATGTCCTTTATGAAGCTTGGGCATATATTTTAACATCCCACCAGTAATAAAGAAGTTGTTTTACTCTTGCTTAAGCATTTTCCTGCTGGCTGATGGCCCCAATCAGAAAGCTGAATGCTCCTTGTTTTTCTTGTCATAAACAAGGAAGTGTTAAGATGAAATCCTAAATGTTTCAAAAAGCTGTAAACAACTACTTCTGATATGAACCTGTACATGAACAATCTGTCCATCCTCTTCTTGCAGGACTTTGAGTTAAACTACAGGAAAAGTTCTGCAGCCTTTTAACTTTTCCCCAGTCAAAGCTGCCATTAGTTAAAATATTATTTTTACCTGTAGAAGTACAATGAAAGGGCTTTACAATCCAGATCTATTTATACTCTGTAGGTTTAGTAAAAAACCCAAAGTTTCCCCTCTGCCATGCCCAAATAAACAATGACCCTATTTCCAAGTTCCGCTCAATAAGTGTGTTAAATGCAGAAAGTATTTTGAGTAAATGTCATGCAGCTGTTTGGTCACTTGCAATTCCTGTGGTATCGTGTCTGCCTGTGGTCTGTGCACTGCTATCCATACTGCAAGTGGACGCTGCTATTTCTGACGCCTCTTGCTGGATTTTCTATAAGTCTACAGGTTTTGTTCCAAGTCGATGAAAATAATGAAGCATTATAAATATTAGATGGTCTTACTCCAGTGTGTGGTGCTGTAAATCTCTGGAGATTTACAAAGAGACAGTGACAACACAAATGCAATTACACACGATACTACTTTATGAGCTAATTCTATAAAGCAGAATCTCAGCTGTGCACTGACAATAATTTTTCACGGCGACTTTTGGAATGTCCCATGGAACCTTTTAATAGATTAATTATTTGCTCATCCCAAAATAAATTTGCACGTGGCTGGGATTAAACAAAAGGGCCACCACTACTTCAGGAGTTTTTCCTGAGAAACAACTCAGGACAGGGCCAGTTGTTTCAGGACTCAGATTAAAATGCTGAAATACTCTGATAATCTGCCAGGACACTCTGCTCTGGCTGTGCACTGCAACTGGACATGCCCTACAAAGCCTTTGCACTGTCTACTGGTCTCTAAAGTTTCTAGGCTGGTGAAGGAGAAATATTTCTTCTCTGTTGGTTCAACAGGTGACTTTGAAATGACCTATGAATTCTACTTTTGTCAGGCTGAGATCAATAGCTAGCATGGTTCTAGGAAAATACATGTAGGTGTTTTCTCAAGGCATGCTAATTTAAAAAATAAGATCTGGAAAAACACTTGTAGTGTTAGAGGATTCAAAGACTACTGAGAAAAAAAACAACTTTGAAATTGTTATAGCAGCTGCTATAATCTATTATGTAAATCATCTGGGAATTAAACCAAAATATTTTGTAAGATAGTTTTTGTCAAATAATAAATATGCTATCATTTAGACTTAATGTTTTTCCAGAGGTGTTATTGTTATCTGATGAAAGCGAAACCTCAGAGTACTCCTTATTTTGACTGATGAGGATTTAATATTTATTTATAGTTGTGCCAATGATAACACCCATATATCTGCTCCAGAGAACATATGTTTCTCAAAATTGGGTGTTGGAATTAATGCTGTTGATCCATACCAAGTTATATTTGTCTTCTAGGTGTCACCTACATATTCTCACCAAATTTAATCATAGATACTAAAAGATAAAATATGTGAAAAGAAACCCCAAAAGGCATAAGAGCCTTTGGCCACATTATTACTTACTTTTGTGTTCATTTATATCACCATAAGCCTGTCTGTAGAAACCCGATGGTTACTCTTCATTGCCTGAGTGTTCTGAACTTGCTTTTGTAAAAACAAGAATCAGGGCCTTTAATTCATTTTACCCTTTTGTACAGGGCTGCTGTTGGGACATGTCAGATCATCAGCCTGTTGACTAAAGTACAGTATGATTTCACTAATGACTGGGATGCATACTGCAGATTACCATATTTTACAAATTAGTGAGTAATCAAACACCATAAAAATCAAGGATACTGCATAATGAAATATACTTTATTCATTTATTTTTACAACCATATATTAGTTTTAATTATTTGTGTTAGCAATTCACTGGATGTTAGAACATGCAGCTATAGAATGTGATTCTTCTAAAAATTGTTTTAGTATCCAAAGCCCCTGTTATAGCACTCTGATATAAAATCCTTTGTGAGAAGGTGGGTGAGCACCTCTTCCTTGAATGGGGAACCATTTTTTAGAGATAATCCCTAGGAAGGCCCTGAGTCCTCAGAGCCAGCCTGATCCATCCTGGTGAAGATTCTGGGGAGGGCTGGCTGTCACCTTGGGAAGGCCACTGCAGCTGGGCTTGTTGCTCACCTCTTTTGGCTTTCAAAGAGCTGATGAAGAGAGAGAAACTCATATTGGGCAGGGTAGAACAGAAGCCTGACTTGAGTGTCCTTGGCCACTCACTGGAGCAAATCTCTCTCTTCTGCTCCTTCATTCCACACTTTCCTCTTCCTTTCCTGCTCTATCCATCGAGCCCAGACCGTGAAGAACACCAAATTGTATGTTTTACTTCTTGTTTCTGGCATAATATCTAGTGATGGATCAGGGAGTGGAAACTTCTCTACTAGGTGTCTGTAGCCTTCAAGGAGGATTTATTCCTGGGTTCCTCTCTGAGATGGCCACCTCCAGCACCAGTTGCTGCCTGCTGCTCAGCTGGGCAGAAATCATCCCTTTCCTGTCTGCAGGATGAACTTCTGTTTCTCCTGAGCTAGTTTGGGCCTCTGATGTAGAGAAGAACATCCCCTCAGGGTCTTAATTTCTTGCTATTCCTTTAAGAAAAGTACTGATTTTAAAAAGCGTGAAGTAAATATTTTGTGCATGTATAAAACCTATCTGCAATGTGCACAGTCTTTGCTTTGTTTTTTTCCTCCGTACGTTTAATTTTCTCTTCCATATACTAGCTTGTCATCTGGCAGTTCCATAAACTCTCAGTTGTTAAAACCATTTCTCTTTTTTCCTTATATTTTAAGTTTGATCCATGAATGGCCTGTCAAGAGTTTTATATTATTGTAAGCTGAAGTTTGGATGGTAGCAGCGACAGGCCACTAACCATAATTGTGTTGCTGTTACCACTGTAACAAATTTGTGTCATTTAGCTATTTTGAAGCTTGGGAAGTACATAAAGGCAAATGTAGTACTGATGAATATTTATTACACTGCTGTGGGATCTTAGGTTTAACCACGTTTGCCTCAATTTTTCAAAACTCCTCTTAAAAACTTAGCAGAATGAATTATATCAGAAAATGGGGGAGAAGTGTGAAAAATCTTGCTACAAAAATTATTTATGACTGTGGAAAATAATTATAAAATGTTAATAAGAACAGTGTTAGGGATAGTCTTCTTGCAAAGACTGGGGTAAGAGGCACACGCTTGGCCTGACCTGAAGTCAGTACACCAGGGTTGGACATGACTCTAAGCACTGTGTGAGGTACACAGATTTTTCTCATTTGACAGTATTCAACTAAATGCAGGTTTATGCCCCAAATATCTGTGTTTCTTGGTGACCTTATTAGAGAAAGGAAAGTTTCAGCCCCCTCATAGTCTCAGCAGGAGCAAGCCTTTTCCTGTATCATAATCAGGGCAAAGGAAGGTTGTGTTCTTCACTGTTTCTGAGGCTCGTGAGGTATTATTAACCTACTTGAAACATGATTTTAATGTGTATAAAACATGCTAAAAATTTCAACTTACTGGCAGGACATTGAATTTTTTATTTTTCTTTTTTTTTTTTTAATAAAAATGAATATAGGCAATATAAAATTGATAGGCATGAGTCATAATGTTTCCCTTCTTTACTTCAAGAAATAATCTTTTTGAAATAGTCACGATCTAGAAATAATTTTTTTTTACTCATGTTGATAATATAGTGTGCGTTGGAGACTTGACATAATGAATTCTATTTTAGCTAATTATAGTTTTAGAAGCATAGCAGCCAGTATTTATCACATGTAGAGGACCTCTGTGAGAATGGATCTCGATTTTTTTTTTTTATTTTCAGTTTAGTGAGAACTGCAGTTATCTAACAACCAGTGAGTCACTGCTAATGGTTGAATAAGAACCTTAAAGAAATTGTGAAATGTTGGAACAAAAAGAGCACTCTTTTCATGTGCTGAGTCTGACTGTCCATCAGTGTAGCTGGGGCAAACTGGGCTGGTCAGACTTAACCCTTCAGCATCAATGCACTTAAGTCAAGAGTGACTAAAGTTGAATCATTTTGGAGGTTTAAGTGGAGGTTAAACCGACTCGAGATGGTCTTATGCCTCCTGCAAATAAACAACTGAATTTCGTCCATTCAATCATAGCTAATGGTTATGCTCTTTCCCTTGGCCAGTGAGTGTGTGCAAAATATGACCACTTCTTAAAAAAACCCCCAGACATTTACATGAGAACACCTCTCAAGGTCATAAAGTATGTGTGCTAAAGGAAAAGGGATATTAATTCCACCGTAATTTGTGTGAGGACTTTCAACAAGGCAGTGGAATGCATATTTTTAAGCCTTTTTTCTCTAGTAATTTAATTTCTCAGGAAATGCTGCCATTAATATTTTATTTTGAGTGCTGGGGCTCTAATGGTATTACCCATGTTTCTCTTTGCTCCTGGCAGTACACTCACCACCAAAAACTTTTCCCAGTAACATATTTATCCCCTGGTACACATAAAGTCTTCTTTTTCTATCACTTTTTTTTTTTTTTCCTCAATGCCCCTCACTTATAAAAAGCCCCAATATTTAGAAAGGCTGGAAAAATAATGAGATGGAGTTCATATGAAAAACTGTGATTTTTCCAAGTGAAATTAGAAACAAGGTCTCTTTAACATGGAAATTTGATTTCTCTACAATTTGAGGACTCATTTCTGCAACTGTCACATATGTAAAATTTCCACTGAAGTCAAAGAGGCCTTTGAATACAAAGAAACAGCACAATCAAGCTCTGAATATATATATATATATGCCATATTCTTTTCTCTCTCTCCTAGTGATATACATGTTATAATAATTTCATTCAGATAAAAATGTCATAATTTTAATTTTTACAGTCCTTAAGCTGTTTAAAAAATAAAATTAATAAAAACAATTTCTGAGAAGAGCTTGTCTTTGTGAGAGTGTTTAATTAGAATCTCTATTTTTTATTTTAATCTGAAAGTGGAAATATTGCATTGTCGGAACATCCTTGAATGATATCCTAGATATTTTGTTTGTTTGGAATGGCTTGAAATCACACAACTTTACTGAATTATAACCAGATAAATATATCTAAGCTTGAGGGCAGGAAGTCCTGGCAGCTGAGATGTGGGGAACATGCAGTTTGTCCATACCAGATTCTTCTGTTCCCTTTTACTAATAAATCTAGTAGAAAGCTTTGTTTTCACTCTCTGCATGATAAATAAAGTCTCTGTCTATGGTGCCATATTAGTGCTTGGTACTTATGCTTGTAATTCCACCTATTCTCATGGAGAGATGAGACCTCTGTGAACCAAACCTCATTAGGTCAGGTTTTGTTTGGGTTACTGCCTATTCTGAAGCAAGAAAATATAGCATATTGCAAGTCTTCTGGGATTGATGAATCACACCTTGGCTTCATAAGGTCGTCTGCAGCAGTTATTTGAGCTGCCAGACCACCCACCTCAATTTTTGATTTTTCACAGTGTCCAGTTTTATCTTCTGTTTACCCATTTTAAAATTCCCCTCCCCCTCTCCCTGGTCTCACTTGTAAAAATCAGTTGAGAGGAGACCATAAAAAGTCCTCTGCATGTTCACACAACTCTGTTTGGTTGAACCCTTTCATAAACAATTTTTCCTGCGTGACAGAGCGTGTGCTGTGTGGCAGATATTTTTACGAGGTAGCCTAGGACAGGGCTAATCACATCACACTGTCTCAGGTTTTGACCTTATCACTGTTGTGCACTGAGCCTAAAAATTGGACACTGGCAACCACATTGGAGGAAAACAAATGGGAAATGACATTTTAGTTAAAAAGAATAAGTAGATTTTATTTTATTGAAACAAAAGGTCATAGGACTTTTATTTATTGTTCTTGCTTGAGTGTAATTAAATAGTTGCCATGTTGCCACGTCAAATGATTATAAAGACACAAAACAAAACAGGGGCAATTTCACTTGCCAGGATCCAATTCATGGTTCTGCAGCTGTTTTACATTCAGGCCTGTAATGAACCCAGTGGAAACTCTACCTGGAAAGCAATAAGAGAATAATATTCTTATGTGAAACATCATTTATAACATCTGTAATAAAGGAGGCTAAATCATACCTCTGCCATTTGAAATCATAAATAGTATGTTAGCTTTTAAAAGCAGCCTTTGTCCTTTTGTAATCTTTTGATGTTAGGCTGCTTTAAGAAAAGCCTAAGTAGACCTCTTCTGTACAGTGGTTTGATTAAGAAAAAAAAAAAATCATAACAGTCTTTAGTGCATCTCTAATGAAAAGTAGTATATAAATGTGAGCCCAGTAATTAATTATCAGAATAAGACACAGAAGAATTTGTTGAAACAACCATCATTGCTTCTAAAAAAAATAATAAAATAAATTATTCTAAATTGATTACTGGCATATTTTTTTTATGGATATATGGATATATATGTGCATGCATGCAGATTGGTGACATAATCTTTAATAACCTGTGTTTAAGAATGTAGTTGTTGACTGATGCACTAAACCTCTTATTCATAGATATATTGACACCTTTTGCAGGGATAGCCTGACTGTACAAAATCAGAGACAGCAGTACTATCACGACCTTTCTTAAAATGAAGTAGAAATAGGGCCTGTAAATTCAGAAAAAACAACGGGTATTTCTGCAAATTGGAAAATAACAGCTACTTGCAAACTGCCAGGCTGCAGAGAAGGATGTGGTTTGGAGGGCAAATTTGCTGTAACTTCAAATGTAAAGCCATCTAAACCCAATGTAATGCCAGAAAGCCAGATCTGAGCCACATGTGTGTGACCTGCATACCACAACTGGTGTTCAGGCCGCTCTTCTGGGGTGCTTGTGCTGAGCTGCTGAGGCAGCACCTGGGAAAGAAACTCGAGTTCAGAAGAAATGGCTGCTCTATCGTGTTTCCTGAGTAAACTGATTCCAGAGAAAATTCTCAGCCTTTTCACTCTTGAGTTTTTTTCATAGCTCTCATTTCTGGCACAGAGCTCTGGCACAGAGCTCGCCACAGCCCAGCAGCTGGTTCACACCATGCCCTTCACTGCATCGCTGCCTCAGTCCTGGGGCAGACGGACCCCCAGGGTCACCTGGGTGTCTCCTGCACACCTGTGCTCCAGTGGAAGACCAGAGACCCACTGCTGGGAAGGGGCTGGTATGGGGACCTCTGGAGAAAGGCAGAGGTTGGGAGAAATGAGCAGTCTAACCTTGTCCCAGCATCTGCCAATCAATCAAATTGAGCGCAGACCAGTGGCCAGCCCTGGAAACCCTCGACCATCACTTACACTAACAGAGTTATCTCTCCCTGATGTTACCTCAGAGAAACAGGTCCCAGATGTTACCTGCTTAATAATTTTCCCATTTCCCAAGGACAAAGCTCCCTGCAGCTCCTGCACGGAGGGCCAGGCGGACACCTGTGGTGGGATCTCAGAGCTTTGCTTTGCCCTGACAGCTGATGTAGCACATTGAAATGGCTCCTCCTAGAAGGACAATTGTATTAAGGCTTGGTATTTTCTTTTTTTTTTTTTCAATATTTTATTAGGTGAAATAAAATAAGAGAGGCACAGTGCTCTAAACCAAGTATAAATGTAATTTGCTGCGCTTCTATTTGTTGTGTGGATGCCGCTTGCCAAAAGGCAGAGAGAAATCATTTGGTCTGGATTTGTATCCCATAAGACATGAAGATTTCAGAAGTTTGAGACTTCTGCTCTCGTCTGCTGTGTGCACGTGTGATGCAGGGTGCAGGGTGTGGCTCATCAGGAGATTAGTTGCAGTGATACCAGGATGCACATCCCCCCAAACTTTGAAGCAATGTTAACATTTCCTCTTCGCTTTCAGTTTATTGTGCCCAAGGTAACAGAGGGATTGGTAATCTCTAGAGCTTAATTCTCATATCACACTGTTGGCATGGATACTAAACACACTGTAATTGACCTCTTCTGATTTATAACAGAGTGAGTGGACTCAGATTCGTTCTGAAGTGGACAAGTTTATCCACAACTTCCAGATGTTGACAGTGCAAATAGTCCCTCTGTGGAAAGAAAAAGAAGTGTTTCTCCAAGCTGATATTCAATTTCCATGCTCCAATCCCTCTTTGTTTTTAACTTGGCCTACTTGCTGGTATGTAATGGTGATAATTGGACATTTTGTGTTTTGAGTCATAGGGAGAATCTGCACCCAGCTCACTGACACATAGATGGATAAGGTGCTGGAAAAAGAGGGTAAATACCTCCATTACAAGTGCTGTAAATAAATTGTCTATAACAAGAATATATGGAGAAAACAAAAATACTGCAATTAAATATACCTTTGCTGTCTGCAGTAGAACACAAAACAGATTTGCAACATTAATTATTTCCTCCAGCTTTGAGCCTGAAATATGAATATGTCAGGATTTAAGTACTAATTTACTTAAAAGAAATCTCTACTTTATTAAAATATCATTATGCACATTGGAAAGTTAAAAGTCAAAGCTATATAGCTGCTGAGGTAAAATTCACATTTATTGTCCACTGAATGTGATGGAAATTGAATTTGTCAGGAAGCTGATTGATATCTAGAAGTGTTTTGTTTTCAGTGACTGGCACTGCAGAGTTACAACCATCTATCATCTAACAGGTAATTAGTCAGATTTCTCATCATGAGCCTTCAATCCTGCTGTTTTATTATTGAAATACCACAAACCAGTAGGCATCTGAATGCAGATAAAGTTCTCTGTCATGGGTGTAAGGACAAAGAACATTTTGCAACTCAGCTGTAGTAAGTTTGAATAAAAGTCACTGAAATGTGAGGCATGATGCTAATATATATGGGAAAATGAGTTCCTGGAAAACAACATCAATGTTGACTTCTTTTTTTCTGCAAAAGAACATTTAATATTAAAATCTTTAGTGTTGCAATGTAGAAAAATATGTCCCTGTAGAGAAGGATGTTGGCTGAGG
Organism: Lanius collurio; assembly: GCA_020086605.1. Lineage (NCBI taxonomy): Eukaryota > Metazoa > Chordata > Aves > Passeriformes > Laniidae > Lanius > Lanius collurio. The sequence continues at coordinate 12,003,036 of JACBWW010000019.1, forward strand.
CAGAAAACACTTTGGAGGTTGGGAGGATGAGGTGGAAATTGGGGTCTGTCTCTCCGAAGCACCACGTCCCTGTCCCTCCTTGTCAGACATCAGCTCCTCCCATGCAGGAGCCCCAGGCCTTTCCTGGGGGTTCCCAGACAAGCCAGTCCTGCTCCTGCGTGCATCTGTGGTAGCTCTCATTTGTCTCCAGAGAAAGCAACGCACAACTCACTGAGCTTGGCCTCATTAGAAAGTGAACAGGAACGGAATTTGGGGCTCAGGTTGCAGCTGACCCCAAAAGTTTATGTTAATACAAAAATAGCTTTGTCAGGAGGTTGTTATAAACACTTCACGTATGGTTGAGTGCATGCTCGAACCAGTAGCAAGCTGCAATAAAAAAGGATTAAGTATTTGATAACAGTTGTTACCTGCATGACTGTGATATAACTGCATTTTTTTATGCACCCCTTTTCTTCTCCCCTCATCTCTTTGAAGCGTTCATTGTAGATGATATAACAGCAGTTGAACAAACATTATTAGATACATATATAAAACAGTAAAAATAAACTTCTAGTAGAATTTCAGGAAAATAAGATGAACTGATTATACTACTAAATGCATTGCACTCTGGATTCTTACTTTGTATTCAATGTCTACAAGGAAATTGAAAATGTGTTGCTGTTCATGTTTAAGTATTGCTTTTGTGACAGAAAGCAATTGCATGGACTAATATTAGTAAAAGCTTCATTAATGTTCAGTTTTTAGACTAATTGATGTAATCCAGTTGCACAACTCACTCATAGCACTGACTTGCCAGCAACCTCAGTGGCTTCAGTCAAATTTAATTTTTTTTTCAGCTTAATTCTGATGTAATTTTCTTTTTTTTTGGTGGAAATCTGTTTTCATAATATCCCAGCCCTTCATAATGTCGAGACACAACCCCCCTTAGTTTTTAATGAGTAATAAATATTGTTATTTTCTAGAGAATTTCCATTGTTGAATATGCAAGTTTTATATATTTCTGTAATCCTGAGTTTGAAATGGTAATTCACTATAGTTGATAAAGTGTTCTTAGTTTAGGCTAGACACCAGAAAACAATTGCTAAGCAAGTTAGCTAATTATATTAAAAAATATTTTGATCCATAATGTCAAAACATGTCTAGAATGAATAAAATGTCCACTGGGTATCACATGTTTAATGTTTCAAAGAATTTGACAGTTGTAGAATTTAAATCACAGTGTATATTATCAGATAACATATATGTGAATATTGTATTACAGTATTTAATTTGCAGTTTTCTTAAGATTATCTTGTATTGCAGAGCCAAGTAATTTTGAATTATGAGTTCATTGTGCATGCTTGAGCTGACATTGTCACATGTGAGCAAGAGGCTGAGACATGACTAACAGTGAAAGAGAAGAGTGTATATTAAAGAGAGAGCTGAAATGTGGTAGCTCTTGTTCCACTAAGTTTGGCACAGAGGAGGACCAAAACTTGGACGTTCTGAATAACACCACACTTTTGGGGAGAGTGAAACAGAATTTACTCTTTGTGGCTGAGACCCATCTTTCAAGTAAATGCTCCCTGTAGAGGGGATCAAATAACCCCTTGATGGAAAATGCAAATATAAACCTGACCATGAGCCACAGATTTTCTTTACTCTCCTTCAGTACAAGAGGTCTCTTTTACTTGAAATTTGGATAGCTTGTGTGTTTGGGCAAACTAACTCTGTCAAGCTGTTTGTAAACAAATTCCTTATTTCTTGTGCAATTATTCTACAGTCCAGTCCTTACAATCCATCCGGCAACAAGAACAAGCTCCTGTCTTGAGAGGATGTAGTGAAAAGAATTTGTAGATGCAGATCAGAGTCATACATAAAATCAGGGTAATTGACAAAACCCCCCAAACTGTCAGAACATAGGATGACTGTCAAAGCGTGGTGGAACATATTAGCACTAATAAATAATCCAGAGATTTCACTTCATGGAAACCAATGCAAACACTGAAGACAGCCAATGCTAAACACTAATTAGATATAACTGCATTTTCAAAATGATTTAATGGGTCAGAGAGCCATTCCACTGCTGGACACCTGGGCTGAGGCAGTCAGCTCCCCCTTCAAGGTCCCCATGCTTTGCAAAACACCAGTGAGGAACCAGGGGCCAGATCAGGGGAATAAGAAGAAACAAAACATCTTCTCAGGCATGGCAGACCTTTGGAGAATCTGGGCCATGGAGCAGTAGCATAAGTCAGTATTTCCCTGGGTTATTATAGATTAACAAGGTTTTTCCAGGAACGTTTCTAAGTGATAGATCACAGGCTATGTTAGATTTGCTGAATATTTGCAAAAGTGAGTTATAGTCCTTGTCAATGAAATGAGCTAGTAATGTGGGATGGGAGTCTTGTGCTTCAGGTTGTACTTTGAAGCAGCTTGGACAAGTGGCTGATGTGATTGCTAACTCTGGCCTTGTATGTTATATTTTAAAATAATTGATACTGCTTCTGGCTCTGCCTTTTCCTTTCATGAGCAGTTAACAGTTTAAATTTTAAGAGTTCCAGTGTACCAGCATTTTTTTTTTCTTGCTTTACTTTTCTGTCTCCCACCAAGCAAGTACCTAGCTGAGGGGAGAAGACCAAGGCTGGCCTTGAGTGAAATGTCAAGATGTCTTATTCTCAGGCAATCACCTTTGGACAGTTGTCACATGAACACATGGTCCCTCCTAAATGGCTGTTCGGTATCATTTGCATCAATAGCAGCTCCATTGGTCGCTAAATGGAGAAGCCTTGGGCAGTCCAAATCCTCTCTTCTCTCCTCCCATCTCCTCTGTGCCTGTGGTCTACCTCCAGGTACTCACAGTGTTCATTATTCCATAGGGCCTTCTTCCGCCTGGCACTTGACCATCAAGAGGTCTGTGACCTCAAGAGAACTTTGGCCAGTCACTGCCCAGTCTCTTACAAAGGTGGCCTGGTGTGATTGGCACAGCTTGGGCCACAGGGAAATGTAAATAGGCTACCCTGACTTCCTGCCCTCTCTTCATTTTCTGCTTCCAGGTCCTGCCACCACAGTGGCCTCATGACCAACCCCCACGCAGCCACAGTCTGACAGAACGGGACTGTAACAAACCCCCTCAGTTTTGGTGCTTTGTTGCTTGTCTCTCTCTGTATGGATGAATAACATAGAGCTTTATTCAGACAAAAGTACAGAATAAATAGCAGTGATCAAATGGGCACCTTGCAGAGGTCTGGTAGAACAAAAGTGACAGTGGTGGAAGGTCACAGGAAAGGGTTCTTCTCGTCTCTGAGTTTTGCATTCATTTTGATAGAAGCAAGATCGATTTTGAAATGAAGTTTCAAAGCATCAAGTCTTTAGAAGGACTGCTTGGAACAGATTATTTTCCTTTTGATGTTAGTAGATTAATTAAGCCGCTGAAGTCTAAAGTGAAGGGTAAAGTCAAGCCTACCCTCAGCAGTAAGCATGAGCTGGCAAGTATGTAATGGGTACTTTTCTCTCACCTTTCAATTACAATTTGGGCTTCCTGTTTAGAGTGACGATGTACAGGCTGTTGTTTCAGAAGATCCAGCAGATGTGCTGGTGCCAGAGCAGGGCACGTGTCCCAGTGCTTTGTCAGGTAAAAGCCGGGGTGTTCATCCTGCCCCATCAGAGGTGTGTGGGAATGGCATCCTCTGCTGGTGCAGCTCTCATTCCCCTCACATGGAGAAAAGTTTGGCCATGGTGGAGGGACAGAAGGGGATGAGAGGTGCTGGTTTTCCTCTCCTGTGGGTGCAAAGAGCTCCGACTTCCACCCACACATATCCTCCCACCTCCAGGCACCTGAAGCAAATCCTGTAAAAATGGCAAGGTTGCAAGGGGCTGAATATGTGGTGCTTAGCTAATACCCTCAGGGATAATGATAACTGATGCATTCACAGGAAGAAATTATTTAAAGTTCAGTGGTTGTAAAATGGATAATATATTAATGTTTCGGTATGTTTATTAAATACTTAACAATGTAATTTTTTTTGAAGACTATCCTAGCATCGCTATCTTTTTGCATGTGCTTAGTTACCATTTTAAACAACTACAAAACAGTGACATGTGGTAGTGAAGATTTCCTAAGCATCCCAAAGCAATATATGTGTGTGATATATGACATCCTTCCATAAATCCTAAATTTACACAGTATGCTAATGCTTGATTCCATAATTTCTTTTAAAAATGATTATACCCTGCTGCTAAGAGCAAAGGCATACTAAAATCAGTTTTCTATGCTTTTCCAACAATGAAATGCAAGCCAGCACACCACATAACCAATACTTACCATATGTTAGAAGATAATCCAGTAGGCTTCAGACACTGACATGATTTGCTTAAATAAAAATCCCGTTTTTTAAGGCAGTAACAACAGCCTACCATTTTTATTATTCCTTTAGTGACCTACTATAGAAACACTAATAATAAATATAAATATTTTTATTGTAAATCAGCCTAGTCTCTTTTCATTGCCTTTAATGTGGGATGGCAGTAGCTTAGTTTCTAGGCTGGAGGAAAAAGAGCTGCAATTAAATCATTGGGTCGTTCGAAGAAATTCTCAAAACCAACAGATATTCATCAGATCAAAAGAAGCCTAAAGAGCAGCTTCAATATTTCTCTGGTATATTGGAGATGAGATGAAATAGTTCAATTTTATATTAAAGTAATTAAATATAGCCTTGAAAAACAGCTACAAAATACTTTTGTAGAGCGCTGATGTCTCTTAAGTGCAGTTCATGTCTTTCCCTTTCTGTACCAAATGAGACTTAACATTAAGCACATGCTTAAGTGTTTGCAAATTTGGGGTCTAAGAAAAGAAAATGTGAAGTGCAATTTTTATAGTGAAAGGAATGAATGCATCTGACAGGTTAAGATTAAGGCTCTATGCACTAATGTGGCATCTTTCATTGTTACAGAATGATAATAAAATAGAAAAATTGCATGTAGAAGGCAGCAAATACATGAATTCCCCTTTTTTCAGACTCACCAGGGAAAACATACTTGATCTCAAGTACTGCTTAAAGGTAGAAAATAAAATTTTTTAAAGCTGAGATACTTCCAATTTTTCCCAAATTATTAGGACATCAGAGCTGAACTCTTGGCCCCACTGAAGTCAGTGATAGATTAAAACACAGATTTAAAAGAAATTGATGACTATTATCATTAGACCATTTCTCTAACACCACACTTTTAAATACTGTTATAATTTTGAGTTATATAATGACATGATCCTTAATAAAATATATTTGCACCTGTGAGGCAGTGCTTTATATTTCCTTTTAATGCAAAAATTGTGTGATAAATCTCAGCTTGTTGAATCTATAAACAGCCCAGTTTCTCCAGCTGGATGTGTTTGAATTTCTGATGCCCTTTTTCTCAGACCAGACTATTCCAGCTGGAGAAGTGGCTAGTTTTATTGAGTAATGGACTGAGCAAAACCAGTAGTTATGGGGATACAAGGAGTATTCCCAATGGGAGCATTTGGCAGTATGTAGAAATATTTGTAATAGGAGGATCTGGCATGTTTCCAGCATCTGCAAAAAATGTAGACTCCTCCTTTACTCCCAAAATATGCAAGGGGTTTACAGCCGAGAACAGAGAAATGTGGGAACTCCACAACTTGACACATTGATCCTCTCCCAAATTGCCCACAACTGTGTACGTGCTTTGGAACACCCTCTGCAAAACCCAGCATTTGGATTAAGTGTTCGTTAGTTCTTTTTCTAATTAATAGCAGAGTGAATTATTTTGCTCTTTATGTAGTTAGCTATTTATTGGGCCAGATCCTCAGCTGGGGTTAATCAGCATAACTATTGATCTTGACAGAACTCCCCCAATTATATCAGTCATAGTTTTGGATATTTGACTTTGTGTCGTTTTTCAATAATACACTGGAAACTACAAATGGAAGTATATGTTTGAATATGTATAGGTAAGTTAGAATCAGAATTTTGATAAGTACAATAAATTATGCATGGAAACTAATTTTGGACCAGGTTTTGTAGGGACAAAATAGGATTCATTCTTTTAGCCGCTTGGATAATTTTGTGAAAATGTATTAAAAATTACTGGGAGGATTCTGTTGTGGCATAATCCCATTGAAATTAATAGCTAAACTATAAAACACTAACTAGCCAACAATATTTTTTTGACATTAGGAAAATATCACAGGTTATCTCAACCTTCTGTTCAGTTGAAGCTCACATGTTCATTTTTTTGTAACCTACTTTTGGGATGAATCAAGCATATCCTTATCCTTAGTATTAGTAGACTGTAGATTGTAATCCTTAGTAGATTGTAATAATTGTTTATAACCTTGAGTTATAAATGTACACCCTGGAGAAAAGGGCCAGCAGAAGACACAGAAAACGATATGACTGTCCAATGGTAGGAATATTACTTTTGAGAAAATATAAAGGTACAGTAATCTTAACAAAACATATGACATGATAACCGGGATGCCACTTTCAGAATGTTCAAACATGTAATCCCTGTAGCAGTAAATCCCAAATCCTGCCCTGTAGAAATGCAGGCTGTGAGCACATTTCAAATGAATGAATGAACCCTCATGTGATGATGTACCAGAATTTAAGGAAGATTTTAAAGCGTACTTAGATTCTTAACTCACTTAGTAAATCAAACCATCTAAATACCTTTGAAAATTGGTAATTTACACTGCTTACTGAAGGGCTCATGCAATTGCAGGCTAAAACTTTGCTTAGTTATGCAAAGATATATGTACTTGTGAAAGTGTTAGGGAATTTTGGCTTGAATAGTGTTTTCCAAAAATGGTCATATTTCCTCTTCCTGTTGTTCATTCTCTGAGAGTAGGAGGAGCCTTGGGATGGTTATGGTGATCTATGAGGAGAGGGAGTAACTTTCACATGCACTGTGCAAAATAGTGTGGCTTCTTGGAGGCATCTGAAGTTACACTATTTTATGGCAATGTGATAGTCTCACTTTCCAAAAAGGTGATTGATTTACACCTTAATGAAAGAGTGTCTCCCATAGTTACCTGTATCACACTGTCCTGGATGAGACTGATTAGTCAAAGACTGAGAGGCATGTTACTAGCAAACTCCTATTCCTGAATTTCAATCCCATGAGGATTTACTCTTCCAGCTGCTTCTAATGAAGGTTGCATGGCTAAAGCCTAGTCTGCTCTTGAAGATCTTTGTGCGAAACCGAGAATTATTCTAGCAACAAGAGTATTGGCTTAGAAAGTTGTAAATTGAGTTGATTAGATAAATATTGTGTCTTTCCCAACCTATAAGCAAGATGTAGTACTCTAATATGGAAGCTATAAAATTGATTTTAAAGCATGGTGTAGAGCCAATGGTCAAGAATGTGTAACTGTACCAATAATATAAACTCAAATTGCAGGAGGTTTGAATAATCTTGCAACATGATGTATATCAAATGTATCATATAGCATTTGCCTCTTATTTCCCTGCCTGTACCATGATATTTTTACTTGTTTCACAAACAGGTAAACTGAATTACCTAGTAGTAGCTATAAAGCAAATTTTATAAATACAGATATCTCCTGGTATTTGTGGGCTGTGATCTTGAAGTTTATTTCATGGTTAATTGCTGGAAAAGTCATTTCTGGAGAATTTCAGTGGGCCTTTCTGTGTAGAAAAAAGACAGCTTAAGAGGCTTATCAGACATGTGGAATAGACTGTAGCTTGTACAGGGACAACACCCAACCCAGGTATATGGTACTTTAGTATCAATATGGAAACACCTTGCAGTCACCTGTGTATATGAGGCTTCTTTTCTGCCTCTGATTCCTGACTGTTCCACAGAAAAGTTGAAATACATTCACTCAGTAGATCTTTAGTCATCAGTCCAACTGCAGAGTTCAGTTACACTCACTTTAATCTCTGGGAGAGAAGTTGTACCTAGAGTAACTCGTGAAGAGCAACAGAAGTATCTACTAGCAGGAGAAACTCCTCTTTGCAAAGACAGAGATTTCTTGAGAGTTGGCTCAAGGATTCATCTACCTGTACAGCATTTTGTTAGCAGGCCTTCCTCAACTAGACTCATTGCATATTGGCAGAAGTGTGTTTTGCCAGCACATCTTCTTCTGGTTCCCTAAGTGGAAAAACTATGCTGACACAAAGACATTTATTGACAGAAGGAATGTTTGACCTTCTAATCTCACCAAAATTACAACTCCTGTCTGACAGAGATAAAGCAACTAAAAAGTCAAATTGGAGCTTCTACTGGAAGTAAGAAACACGTCAAAGCTTATCTTCCCTCCCAAGAACAAAATGCATCTCTTGTGTAGTCTTTATTGGCATATGCACTTAACACTGCATATTTACCATTTTAGAACCAGAGAAAAGCAAAAGCCTGCAACCCTAAATCCTGCACTTCAGACAGCTCTTTTCTTGTGAAGGAGGAGCGATGTGGAGCTGCCAAGAATCATCTACCAGTCTACACCATGCAAAGCACCATGAATTGTGCAAGATGGGTTGCAGCAAGATTTATACAGGGGACCAAAGATAATGCCACAGACACCCAGAAAAATAACTTTTTTCTTTGAAGCATCTGTGGTGAAACTGATGCAGATATGTGCACATCTTAAACACAAAGTAATTTAATTTCTTCAGCTTATATTTTGTTAATACATCCATGAAAATGTGTCTGACCCTTCTATGGTGGGCCTGATACACAGCAACCCTGGAGCAGTTTAGTTTAACTGGTCCTTGTTCAGTAACAAACTTTCTCATAGAAGCAAACAGCTTGCTCTCATTCCTCCAGAAAACCTTGTCCTCTCATGTTTCTTTGCTTACCTGTCACTACATGAAAGATTCATCCTCACTGTAAGTTCAGACACAGCTTTCTCATTAAGCACCAGAGATGACTGTGCAGCCACAGAAAGGCTCTGTGCTGTATTTCAGACTTCTGTCACATGAGAAACTAAACTGTGAAGTATGGTAGCCACACTTCAGTTGGCATGCTTTGAACATGTGATTGCCATCATTTTGCATAAAGCCAGGCAATCAGCAGGAGTTCTAATCATTACTAGATAGTTTATTTTCACACTATTTTTCATATAGTACATTATTTTGGAATTCATATCGCTGAATGGGTTAGTAAAGATTAAATTAGACAATGTAGTGATAATCAGGACATTGTGCTGACTGTAGAAGAAGTAATTTGATTCTCTGAGAATTTGACAAGGGGTAGGGAACAAGAAGTAGAGGTTTAAGTATCTCCAAGATTTGAGGAGGATGGCATTAAATAGTAAAAGAAGAAGACTGCAAAAGGTATTACAGTATTGATGTAATTAATCTAAAAGTAAAATAAATGTTTGAAAATTAAAATTGAAAACAGTGATTTTAATTTTTTAATTAAAAAAAAATGTTACATTAGGCAGTTTTAATTACATATGAGAACAGAAACAGTCTAGGCTGATTTAAAAGTCTATGTAAAGGGTAAAACTGAAACTAGCAAAAAGTATAAAAATACCCAAACCAAATAGAATTAATAAAATGGAAGGGTAAAAAGCCCTAGAGGAGGAATTAATACACCTCTGTTTTGACATTAGCACTTTCAAGGAAGCTCTGGCTGCTTGTCAGAGTCCCACTGGAATCAATGGGTTACTGTATGGGTGTGGATATCAACCAGTTCTGTGCAGTTTGCAGGCTCTTGGCTAAGATGTGAAGCTATCATCACCTTAACCACTGTGCTTGTATGCTATATCACATTTCCCCATCTGGATTCTGTTTTTTTGTCTCTTAAACCAGCAGCCTCCTTGGAGCAGGGACTGTCTCTTCTGAATATTCAGCGCTTAGCACAATGAAACCTTGATCCCAACTACAATTTAGAAGTGTAACAATTATTTTTAATGATATCAGGTGTAAAGATTTTCAAAACAAAGCAGAATTTGATCACCAAAAATTCTGGACTGGTCCAATAAAATTTGGGAGTTCTTTTAATAATTCTGTCTCAATATTTACAGGTTCAGCAAATGTCTGTAAGACTTAGGTCAAATCTAAATGTTTCAAAAATGTTTTTGGTGGTGCTTGAAAATACGTATGAAAATTTTAATATAATTACTCACTTTGTATAGATCAACTGATCTTGTCCACTTCAAAAAGATCTTAGTCAGTTAATCATGGGGTAGAGATGCTGCTATTTGAATTAGATCTCTTCTTACAGAAAGCTGACAGCACAGATGACCACTGCAAACCCTCTGTGTGGGCTCCACGTGCTCCATGCTCCACATCCTATCCTTGGTGCTTACAGTGCCACGCGTGAATGCTTCAAAAAGCCAGAGATGGTTTGCAATCATGCCACTTTTCCCAAAACTGCAACGAGGGGTTAGTTTCAGGATCCTGAAGTTCTGAGCTGACCAAGTTAATATCAATTTAAAGAATTTGGGAACAGGCATTTTTGAGCCGTCCCTGTTGTTAAAAAATCACTGATAATAATTAGTGATTTTTGAAAATTTTGACCTAAGCTTACCATAGATGTTGACAGAATGGGACATACATACATCTCATTGTGAACTTAGATACATCTGTAGAAATGCTGTGTAGTCAATAGTGATATTTACAGCATCTTTTTACCCCTGGACAATGACATTGCTCTTTGATGCTGAACATTCCCCATCAAAGTACATCTGAGAAATAAAGTATGTTTGGAAAATAATGGAGATATTTAGTTAAGAGACATAATGGGTAAAAGAGAGAATATCCCTGTCACTTTTAAATATGGAGCAGTGTGCTTACACAAGTCCTGAAATTCATATTAATTTCACATTTATGACTACATCTCTTTCATTAGGAAGTCAACAAGAAAAGGACAATTGAATTAAAAGCAAAAAATAATTCTTATTGCAAAACTGTCTCTGCTGCTTTTATGGTTTTACTGAATCCACAAATTTAAGAACCAACAGTTCCTAAGAAAGCAGCCATGGAAAGTCCATTCTGAATGATTATAGACCTGATGTTCTTAGATGCAAGCACAGTGACCTGGCAGTAGCTGTGTCTGGAAGATACAATTGTGACTTTCTCTACCCAGCAGCCTTGCTGTTTTGACACACAGCTGTACTAATACTGCCATCACCCTTCAGATCCCTACAGCTGGAGAAAGGTACAAGCTAGATCTGCTTTGATTTAACTGATACATAAATATCAGTTTTTAAGGTGCTTCATTCACATGGGCACAATACATAATGACTAAACAATGTAAAAATTATGAGATCATGATTTGTGTCATTCAAGACATAGTGCATAGGTAATCCTAGAAAGCTGGAGACTGACAAAAAACATATGGGTAACTCTTAAAACTGTTCACTATTAACAAGAGAAACATGGTAAACCACTTGAGAAATCTGACTGAATTTACATTTTTGTAGAGTTGCTGAAGATGTGTATCTGGACATATTGAAGCAAAATCTTACACATACAGCTAGTACATTCACATATATTGACTAAAATATTCAAATACTTTGGATTAAAATTGAGTCCTAAATGGATATTAAGTTTCCTAATTATGCATGGCTATCGACCCTGTACTCATAACTCTCTGCTGAAGTCAGAGCTTCCAGTTGTGCACTGCCTGTGGATAAACAAGCAATTTTATTGAGAAGCCTAAATTTGGTTGTAATATTTTAATGCTGTTGATACCTATCATGGTATTTGTTTTATTTGCATGTTTGTCTGTGTGAAATGTTAAGTATTCTAATCTATATTGCGATAATGTGGCTTTCACTTTTAAAAACTTGTCTTATTTGGAGGGATTAGTAGAAGCAATAGGTGTAAAAAAGGTGATCTAAAACCTCTGGCCAAGTTGGAGTCTGCTTGCAGGGACCTGTATTTTTTTTCTGACTCACTATAGTAATATGTGAAATAATACAAGTTGTGATCTACAGTATACACCTTGTACTTTAATTAGTCAAATACAGGTTTGTTTAATGATATAAGAGGGGCAAAATTTAATGAGTCTACCTACAGCTTTGCATGTTGACTTCACAAGGGATTTTCATGGTTAAGGCTCAGGAGCCAAGGGCCACACAGGTTAAATGGTATCTTGCTGAATATGGAAATCCAAAGCTTCTCTCTTTATGTTTTGTTGGAGTTGATTCAAATTCACTGTGGTCCACATATGAAGAGCAGAACTTGATAATAGCTGAGTTGTGACAGGAAACACAATCAGCTCTATGAGTGCTAATAGGCACAAGGCAGTGGGGCAGGTCAGTGCATCAGTGTCATCAGCTCTGTGGGAGCAGGCTGGCCCCTGGCGAAAGTCCCTGGCCACTCACAGCCTGCACAGCCACCAAACCACTGTCACCATTGCTGAGGGATCTTTGTGTGGGAGGAGTGCTGGAAAATGAAACTTTTTATATGTTGAAAAAAGAAATTATTGAGACCAGATTTACAGAAAGATGTATTATTGCTCTGTGAGACTGGACAAGACACTCAGGAAAAATGTGGATGGTTCAGGCCTTCTGTAACAACTGTAGAAACCTTGTATGCCTTGTCAACTGCTGTGTTGGGATGACAAAAAGGTAAATTTTGCCCCTATTCTTCCTTGTCAATATGATTTTGCCAGCATGCAGTGCCAGAGTGCTACTGTGGGCAGCAGAAAGGGTGTGTGGCAGCCATGGGGATGTCAGGGAGAGGGGCACAGACAGCCCCTGTGGACATTTGCATTTCTGGAGGCGGGGATACCACTCTCTGCCCAGAACAAGCTGTTTTCTCTGAGGTTTACCGAGATGCACAGCGATTTAAAAGGGTGCAAGGCAGGCACGATGGTGGCTCCAAGTGACACTGCTGAGCAGCAGACCTGACCTGTACATCACGGAGAGGCACAAGCTAAGGTTTGCCCAAATGCTGGAGAAGCCTTGTGCTCCCAGCAGCCCATCACCCTCACTCCTCTGAGGTGTTTCAGCCAGGGTGAATGTCTTTTAGGGTACAGAGGACACTGTACCAATGTAAGTATTTTTTTGTGTCAGAGAGCTGATGGGACTGTCTTATTTCTGAAATTTCTGACTTCATGATGAGAAACTAAAAACTTCCATCTCTTGCAAAACCAAATCAAGCCCATATACTTTTTCACATCGGAGACTGATGAAATTTTGTAAAATGGAACTCTCCGTTAATTGTCTAACTCTCCATATTAAGACATCTTTTTGCCTATTATACAAATATTCAGGTAGATTTATATTAGGTGCATTATAAAAAGTGGGGATAGGTAGTAAAGATTATATTGATGTACATAAGACAGAAGACAACAACACATGGAGAAAAAAGATATATGACTGGCTGGAAGCATTGCAAGCTAACACTTTGCTAACTTGCCACATGTGTACATCACATAGCAGCTGAAAATATTTAATAGTGGAGGCTCACACATCTACAGTGCATTCGGTTTAGGGGGAAGCATATGCAGCTGTTACAGATTTAGGTAGTATTTTCTATTCCTGTTGGTGACACTGAAGCAAAAAAGTACCTATAACTGAAAGGCTATAAATTAAAGACAGGCTGTAATGAGGCATGATGTGGAAGTAAAAATGAGCATTAGGAAGAGGAAAACTACTGCATTCTCTGAAAGTGCAGACATGAACTTTAAATATAGATAAGCCTTTCTTTTCTCTCTCTTTGGGACTTCCTTTGTTTAAGGACTTGATTTGAATGACTTTCCAAAATGGGATACTAGCCCCAATTTATTTTACACTATTATGAGGACAAACAAATGATATTTTTGTGTACCAAAAAGTGTTATTTATTTTTTAAATAATGATGGTTAAAGAACAAATGTTGTTACTTATAATGCTTTCAGTATCCTCAGAGCTTGCTTGCTATAGTCTTTTCATTTCCCATACAATCGGAATCTAATTTAATTATATAAAAGCATCCTCCATAAAAAGTAGTGCAAAATGCTTTGCAGAGAGAGATAAAGAAAAGAAAGAATGTTTTATGCAGATTGTCACAGTGACTCTCAAGGAGATGAAAAACAATCTCTGAGGATAGACTATCATGAACATAAAAAAATCAGAAATAAAGAAGAAATAACAACAAAGTTATTTTTGAAACATAGATCGAGTTTAGGAGCCAGAGAAGAAGGAAAAAGGGAAGGGAAAAGAATGGAAAGGAAATGAGTTGTGTAACAGCAAAAAAAGGAAAGGAAATTGGAAAGGTTTCAGATGAGATTTAAGAACAAAGACATTTCCGGGAGAGGGAGATAAGGCAGCAGCACAAAAAAGGGGAAGAACCTCCATGTGTTGTAGGAAATCACAAAAGAAAGAAGAGTGGCTTAGTTTATAGTCAACCAAGCAAGGACTTGGAAAACCTGGAAACTGTTGTCTGGGTTCTTTTTGTCTCTCTGGACTTTCCTACCTGTAAAATGGAAAACAGGTTTAGGTGATGAGACATGAGGATCTCAACTCAAGAGACTTCTGAGAGAAAAGTCTTGAAGGGGCTATGGAGCAGCTGAATAAAATATGGCCTGTTGATCTTCCCTGGTGAGATGCAAATATTCAAGTGTTCTTTATAGTTGATAAGTAAATTATTTTGTAGTAAATGACAAGTAGTAGGAAGGATCCAACATAGAACAGAGGGGAGAAGAAGCAGAGCTGTGATATTTAGAGTAGATATAGTGATAAAAAAGATAGAATTAACAATAAGAAGGCCTGGGGGGTGAATAAGGAACAATGGATTTTAATGAAGATGAAAACTTCCTTCAAGGGGACTGGATAGATAACTTTTGTTGTAACTGGAGGAAAAGCATACCAGAAACACTGAGGCAAATGTAGTCTTGTGTTATTCCAGCTTTTACCATCTTTCTCCACAATATGTATTCCAAAGAGAAATAAAATCCTCCCACAGAGAAGCTTTGAGAGGGAGGTGTCCCACAGGCTGCCCAGTGTTGGCTGAACCCAGAAGGGTGAAGGTGGGAAGGGACCCATCTTAGACCATCAGAAGTTTTGTTCCTCCTGTCATGAGGAGCAAATGATGAGGAGCAAATGTGGAGCAATAATTTGCTCTTTTGAAATTTTCCCTTGAGGTTACTTTCTCTTCCTCTTCTCTGGAGTGCTCAAAGAAGGCTGTCTTGCCCCACCTGCCAGTCCCTGCCTTGGCTATGTTGACGTGTGATTTATGTTTGTGGTGTATGAAATAGTGATGTAATCTGTGCCATGCATTTAATAAGATGAACCAAAGGAAATGGCTTTCTGCTGCAAGATCTTAGAATGTGCTGAGTAGATACTGAAACTTCCAAGAAGAGCAGCTAGAGCAGAAGAGCTAAAGCAGGGCTGTTTGAATCAAGAAATAAACATCACCAAGCATTCACAGAAGTGAAATCTCTCTTAAAGCCACCCTTTAAGCTGTACTTTTACTGTACTCATTTAGAACAAATTTTAGTTGCACAAAAGCTATGAAGTACCATAAAACCTGCTGTATTCAGATACATAATTAACAAGCATGGTGGATCTTTTCTAAGGACTTTCAAACTCACTACTCTATACCTTGTGAACTTTTACAAACACCTTACTTCTCTTAAAATGTTTCTTTTATCTTCTACTTTACATCTTATTATACCTAAAGACTTGAAAGGGTTCACACTTAACAGTGCAGTCCATTAAATGTGGAGATGAGAGAAGGAGAAATGGGGCAGTTATCTCTGTGCCACTGCTCCATCCACACTCTTTGAATAAGTCTGCACAATGACACTTGAATGAAAGCCTAAGTAAATTCTGGTTGATAACTGCATGGAACAAATGTGGAACAAAGAAGCTATGCTGTACTCTTTATATGTCGGAAGAAAGAACTTGTTGCTGCTTGATCAATTCCTTGTCCTTCACTAGTACTTGAGTTCCTCTTTTTGCTGAGAGAGCAAGCAACTTTGCAGTGCAGGATTGTGCCTTTTTTTCTGACCTTTGACACTTTTTTTCCCCAGAGATTTAAAGGAGTTAATATGGGAAGAAGTTTTTGTCTCACTTTGGCTTTTAAATAGTCGAGTCTATTTATTTCTCATTCAGCAAGCCTCAATTATTTGTTTGTAAAAAATCATTTGGTAACAGGATTAATTCATCCTTCATGTAACTACACTGGAAAACAATAACGTTACACAAGAGATGAATTTAACAAATATATAACTCTTGTAGGGACAAAAGGAATTCTTTCTAGAGCTGTGTGAAAGGTTTATTATACATGCCTGACTTAGTATTTTTCTACAAATCTAAATGTTAGAGCCCATTTGCCTTTCTTCAAAAATACTTAATCTGAAACCAGGCCCAAGTGTTGAACCATCAAGTCCAATTTTAAGAAACAGTGATTGGATTGTGCTTGTACTGAGGTTGTATAATGTTTGCTTGCTCCTGGCAAGTACTTCTTTCAATATTTGCAATGCAGCACAAAGTTGGGCAAATCCACCCAGCTGCACAGCAAGAGGAGAACTCGTGTGAAGCTGCCTAACTTCAGGTTCTCAAGGGCTGGGTGAAGTGGTGGTATGGGTGGGGAGATGGGGACCAGGCAGGGCTGTGTGGCCTCTGTGTCTGCTCTGATGTTATGCTCTTTACCAGATTGTCTGCCAAGACAATCCATTGATGTTTTAAACAATGTCAGTCACACCTATAGCATGCTGTTCTTTCTCTCCTCTTCCCCAGGAGTAGAGCACACAGAAAGAAATGTCTTACTTTTGGACAAGTTTTAGTTTTTTCAACTGTATGCACCCGCACACACCTATGATGTTATGTACAGTGTAATGTCTCCCTAAATTGCTGTCGTATCCATAACCAAGTGAATGTGGTATGTTTGTTTTGTGTTCTGAGAGAGCAACAAGCTATGACTCAGGACCCAGGATTCCTAATCCTGGCTGTGCTGCCAACCTGCTGCATGGACATAGGCAAATCACTTGACCCAGATTCCCAAAGACAGATAAGCACCTAAGATCTTTAAATAATGACGTCCAGGACAGATTTATCTGGAGTGCTGGATGTAACTTATAAGCAGTCCTGCAATGGGGTTGCAACTGGATGATTGGGCAACTTTCTCTCCTGTTTTTAAAGCTGTATCTGTTCTTCATCTACAGTCACTATTTCAGCTCCATACAAGTGCTAAGATAATACATTTTGCAAGGAGCACCAATATTCTACTGTGTACATGGAAAACCATGGAAAAACTCATCTGAGGTTGGTGGCCTGGAAGCCCTGAAGTCGGAGTTTTAAATGAGGTGCCCCACTGCCACGAGAACCTGGGGTCTGAGGGTGTGCCTGTATTCAGAGTATGTGTAAAACAGAGATTTAGGGAACATGGAGGCACAGAAGAGGGAATTACGTGACTCAGCTGGTAGCCAGAAAATGAGCCTGGAGTGGTGAAAATGCAAGTTCAAGCCTCTAATCCAAGCCAGGGATGCTAGAGATGATTTGACCACAAATCCCAAAAAGTGTCTAAACCAGTAAACCACAAGAAATGCTGTGAAATACCTTTTTATTTTGTTTGGGAATTGTAAGGTGGAAGGAAAATCAAGCATGGTAACTGGGTCATGGATGAGTATTTATTGCTTAGAGTCCAAGGAGGCACCAGGACAGAATGAACATACCCAAACACCATCTTTTAACCTCAGCATTCCAGGCTGATGTTCCAGCAGGAACAACAAAAAGTGTCAGTAAGGAGGAGAAAGGCAGCATGCAGTTAAAAGTTGTGATGTCTTATGTGTCTCTGAAGAGCCACCTGTGTGCCCTAGGTTTTCTTTCTTGTCTCATAAAGGCAAGGGACACTCTCGAGGGCATTATTCCAATGTGTGGAACTGACCTTGCACACAGCAGAGCACAACCTTGGACGCTGCTGCCACAGCAGCAGGCAACACTTCTAACATTTGTATGGGAAGCTTCAGGAGAGGCAGGGACACAAGGATGCCAGGCTCCTTGGAAAATCACAGTAAGAACTTATGGATGGTGCACAAAATAAGTATTCATGTCACTCAGCCCTGGCCATGTTCTGTGTAATGTGACAGAATTGTGAGGGGCCTCTGGTTCTCATGATCAAAGTGGTGAAAGTATTCAGAACTCCTCGATGACCTGCAGAAGCCTGGTACTGTGCAAGATGGAGTCCAGGTTGAAAAAAACCGAAATATTTTATGAGTAAATCTGGAAGCAAAACAGCTGACTGCCTCTTTCAGCCAGGCTTTTATCCATGGTCGTAGGGTATCTGGGAATCCATGAATCCACACTGACATCTGCACACTTAGAATCATGATGCTGCAGGCTCTAAGTATATATTTAGACTGCATCTACAAACCTTGCAGAAAAACATTAAATCAGCAAAATGAAAAAAATAAACCCCAAACAAAAATGAGACATAAAAATGAGCTGGCTACTCTAAACCACAGATACAGTAATTATTTCAGTCTTTTGCTTAGGGGTGTACCAACTGTTTACAATTTACTGTTTGGCAAGCTGGGTGTTCTCATTTCCCTCATGGTTCAGGAGTCAAAAACATATGCTACCTTTAGTAATGAACTCTTCCAAGATTTGAAACTATCCATATTCATGTCACAAGAAATGTTTACACAAGAGCAAAATGCTCCAACATCAAAATAAATCAGTAACATCTCAGAGTTTATATTTCCATATGCTTCTTTGGCATAATAAAGCAGGCGAAGGGCTGCTGTTGTAAAATGGAGTTTAATTAAAAACAAAAGAAAAAAAATCTTTATCAGAAATCATGGGCATCCAAAAATCATGCAGAATAATGCATAGCTTCAACATATTCTGAAGATTTATCATCTATCAATAGAAACAAGAAAATGCAATATAATCATATCCTCTACACACCTTGCATATTTTCCATATTATGTGCATAAATTATACATTCATTTTCATAATTATGGTAACATTCTAGTTTTCACATAAACTGCTATTGCTCCTGGGTACCAGTAAGTTTACATCTACCAAGGCTACACGCTAATTACATTTTCCTTTTATAATGTTATCTATTTATCAAATTTAGTTTCTTAATGGAAATTAATAGACTAGGTCTCTACAGTAAAAAAAAATAATCAGAGGTACATAGTGTTTTGGGTATTTTTCAGCTTTCATTTTATTCAAGCTTAAAGGGCTTTGAGTGCTTGATTGGTGATTGTGGTGTATGAAGTAAGTTATAAAACTAATGTCCAGGAGGTGGTTGGGAAGGAGTTAATGATTTCCCTTTTGCTAGAGGAGGTCCACAGCTGCCTGAACTGAGTGCAGGGATTTTCAGGGTAGCCAGCTGTGGGGATTTAATTGATTCACCCATCAGTCTATAAAGGAGGGAGGGGGGTGGGGTAGTACAGGGTGACTCTAAGTTCTGCTGTGAATCAGGGAGGAGGAGATAACTTAGGGTGGGTATTGTAGCCATGAGAAGACCTAAGCAGGAATTACTAGCTAGGTAAATATTTAGTAATTTTTTTCTTCTGACTGTCAAGGGAAGAAATGAGGATTTTTTTTTTTAATTTAGTTTTTACATGTCTTTGAAAAAAAAAAAGAAAGCTCTTTCTATTTTTCTAGTCCTTTATTTTTCTAACTTTTAATGGAGCTCTGTAATACTCTTGCTTGGATCTAAAGTTAGGGCAGCAAGAAAGCTTGAACTGAGGGGGGGACACCATGGATGGAAGATGTGCCTCAGCCAATTGCAGCAGATGAAGATGAGCTGATGAGTGTGGGCAGGAGTGAGGAATAATCCCACAGTGTGTGGGATGCTGGAGGAAATCTCCTTGTCTATATATACAAGAGGGTGAGATCTTAAGCAGTCTTGACTTTCAGGTCTGAAGTGTGCCTGATTCCTTTTCAGTTGAGTGCAATAGAAGGATGATTTACTTTCCTCAGACACTGACTGCTTTTAACAGCAGGGTTTATCAAGGCCTGTCTTATCCTCTGGGTGGGTTTCCCTTCCTTTTTTTTCTAGTGCTCAATCATAGTGTTGTCAGAAATCTGCAAATTGTTCTACAGGGACAGCAGTGGTGTTGTTACACCTTCTCTAAGAACTAGCTTTGACTCTATTTTGATTTGATCCTCAGCTCATTTTTTGTCTTCCTCACCTCTAGTGAGGGAGGAAGTTTTCTTCCTCATCTCCATCTGCCTTGAGGTTTTCCAGGTTTAAGTGTGGTAATTTATCTGAGGAAATAGGCTTTGTTCAGGGCAAGAAATTCTACATAAGTGTAAGACATAATACCCAGCAGCACTCTATTTTGACTATTACAGCATGTTTAGTTGTTACTTATTCTATTTCTAACCTATTTTAGAAATAGTTTATATATTTCAGCCCCTATGTAGCCCACATGCTCCTCCCCTGGCAGTAACTGCTATAGTTTAAACGTGAATCCAGAGAGGGAACGTCACAGGCTTCATTCAGCAACATCCATCTAAACAGCATGTTGTGTCTCAATAACAGTCCAAATTTATGTCTAGCATCTCATTTTAGCCATTATATACTTGTAATTATACAATTATGTAGGTAAGAAGTGTCTCTGGGATGCTTTGCACAAGCCTAGAAAAGAGCTATGATCCTCATGTGTGTGTTCTGCAAGGCATTCAGAGGTTGCAGCAATGTGCCATACTGGGATGGCTTCCAGTTAGCCTGCCCTTTAATGTGGCAGGCATATGCCCAGATCTTATTGGAGTGAAGGCCTGGATGTGTGTGCATCTTCCCTGTGCAACACATGCACTCCAAGAATTTTCTAAGTATTGGTGTATAAAAGTTGGCTTTTATTGGTATTTTGAAACTTTTCACAAGGGATTTTTGTGGAGTCCTGCCTCTATAGCCACAATGTGTTGACTCAGGATATTGTCACGGTTGAAATGTTCTCAGACAATTTTTCCCCTCAAGATTTGAAAAGCTCACTTATCTTTTGCCCTCATTAAGGTCAGCTATTGCCTATGAAATACCTTATGTATTCAGAATGCTCAGTGAAGTGTTAATCATTGACACAGGAGATGTTCCAAGTGTTGTGAGTGCTGTATGTTAGCCAGAGTCTCATCAGCCCATGAAATCTGTTCCAGATTCTCTGGCTATAATTTATTGCTGGATTATTCTTTATTAATCCCTGTTAGGGTGCTCTGGTGATGTATGCAACAAGAAGGGAGATGGTACTGGTTCACTTCAGTGGCAAGAGAACACTGAGAAGTGATGTGGCTGTTGATGGCAGCCTATGATTTTTTATTGGCCAAGATTTTCAAAAGGTCACTGACAGCACTTTATTCCACTGCAGTCTCCCAGGAATGTTTGAGGACACAGGGTCAGCAGAGACTCAGAACCTCCCTCACAGCTCTTCAACCTTCCCTCAAAGCCAGGGAATTGTTCACCTACATTCAGTGTGTTTCTGAATGATCCCAGGCATAATCTATTATAAAATTGAGAGAGCCCCAGTCAGCCTTAAACTGTGTAAAACCCAAATTGGATCTAACATACAGGAATGGTTTAGATAAGCAGTCTTGTATGTGTGAGATTATCTCTAAACCGACTAATATTCAGTTTGCCTCCTGTTATTAAAATCTCAGTCAGACTTGGATCATAGCAGAGCCCAACAAAACACCACCCTCTTTCCTCTCTCCCTTTGTGTTAATGCTTTTTCAAGACATAGCATTGCTCAGAAACATGAAGTGTGTCCTGAGAATTTTTTTTATAATGTTCAGAAATAATTTCATAAGAGCAACTGCAGTAGTTCAGGCGAGAGCTTGTCTAACATTACTCTTTTTGTAACAGTGGCCAAAATTGGTTGTCAAGGGAAGATTATACAGCATGCTTAAGGCAAACGTGCAAAATCTGTCCACTGAGTGTTATTCTGGCTTCTAAGTATTCTGGCTCAGGGACTTTAAGACCACTGTGGCTTGTCTGTTTACTAACCCTCTCAAGATCTCTTTTCAAGTACTTATTAAGCCTGTCCTTGAACCCAGAAAAGTTTTGTTTCTGCTACATCATTTGGCAAGGATTTACATAATTTTGCTACATATGAATGAAGAACTGCTTGTTTGTTTTGAATTGGGATCAACTGGCTTCCTTTGGCCATCATGTCCTGTATTGAAAAAGGGAAGAGCAATTAATCTCTATCTCATGGTTGCTTGTGGTTTTGTGGACCTTCATAATTTTTCCCCTAAGCCATCTATTTTCCAGGATGAAAAGTCTTAGCTGACTGAGTCATGCCTTGCATAAAAACCATTCACCTTTATTGCTCTTCTCTGCATTTCTTCCAATTCTAAGACATTTTTCCAGGTGGAAGTCTTATAATTAACCACAGCTTGCAAAATGGAGGAGAAGCATGGATTTATACAATGAAAGAATAGATGACTTTATTTTTGTTTTCTGTTCCATATGTGAATGACCTTACTGTCCCCAAGTACTTGAATGATATTTTCATGGTACTGTCATAACCCCAAGGCTTCCTGTGTGAGTGATGTTGGCTGCCTCAAAACCAATAATATTTTAGACATGGAGAAAGCACTATTTTCCCCAACAAATATTATTTTACCTTAATCTGCATATTGATAATGCAGCACCTTCAATTATTGGTTACTTTTTCCTGAATTATTATCTTGAATTCATTCTCTGACTTTCATTTTCAGCATATTTTGTGAGTTCTGTAGTTTCCATGATTGTCTTGAACTGCATATCAAGCCCAGTTGACACAAACAGACAAACCCCCCAAATATCTTTCTGCATTATACATTTGAATACTTCTTATGAGTTTTGAAAAGAAATATTTTATGGAAATAATTCAGTGGAAAAGTGTAGTTGGTGCTCAAGTGCTGGAATGGATTTTCTGTGTAAAAGTGGCAGCATTTAAAAAAAATCATGAGAGAAGGTTATGAAGAAGCATTAGGAGGAGTGGTGTGAGAAGAGCACAGCCAGCAGGAGGTTTACTATGAGGAAAGGAGAGTTGACACACAGGAAGGGCTGGTAGAGTATGGTGCCTTGAAGTAAAGATGAAATACTAGAATATGATACAAAAGGTGAAGGGGAAGCCATTGAAGGAACTTGAAAGGGAATTTGCGTGCTAAGAAGTGGGGAAAGATGATGTAATACCTCTTGATTTCACCCTGAAGGTAGCAGGTTCAGGATAATTTTTCAGGTATTTTCCTAGTGTTCCAAAGCACATACAAGAGTATAAAAATGCTGCACACTAAAGTAGTGCCTCATTGTGTGGGGCTCTTAAGAGCTACTGTGACGATATCACTGCTGAAAGCTTTGATGCTCGGCTTCAGCTGGGGAAATCTAAAGAGACCTGCAAAATGTCATCTGCTAGAAAACAGAGATTTTAGAATGTCCTCCCAATAAGCTGGACACTATTGGAGAGGGCAGAAAACATCTGACTGTTTTTGAGGGAGCTGTAGCAAGCTGTCATCTGTATTCCTCATGCTGAGGGTAGATCAGAACCAGGGCTCATCTTCATCACTCATAAAAAGAGCCCCATGGAAGATGCTCTCTCTTCCTGTCTTTGCATTCCCCAGGACACACTTCCCTGACTTCAATCATATTCTTTGTGATACTTGGCTGAAATCCTGTATACGTGGACATTGTCTTAACGCTCCTTCTCATTTGATGATTCCTACTTATGCTTTTAGTTAGGAAATTTAAAGAGTATCTGAGATTCTCAGCTAGTGTACATTGATGTAGACCTGTAAGCTTGTCATCTTTATCATATCCGCATCTTGATTCCTCTATTAGAGGAAGTGGGAATGATGGAACCACCTGTAAAATGCTTTGATGAAAAATGCTTGCAAGAAGTGAGTATTTTATTATTTTGACAACTTTTTCCAGCTGATAATATCCATGAGCATTTCAGTATGTTTCACTTCACCTATTGAAAATGGGGAGAGATCTGGGGTATAAGGAAGGAAGAAGCAATTTATTACTAAATCTGGTCATTTCTCCTTAATAATGATGTACAAAGGACCAGACCTTTTGACAAAGTATAACTGGAGAAAAGACATGTTTTCACCAGATGCAGAGAATATATACCAAGGTATTGTTGAGATATTTGTCAAGAGATTATTTGGGATACTGAGTGTGTATTTAAGGTGCTTGCTTTTTGTTTGAGGAATTTTTTTTCTCCCTGAGAGGAGAATAAAGTACCTTTAAGGCCCTCTAAGTATTTTTAAAAGGATTTCAGACTATTAAGACTGTATTTGAATTATCAAGTTCATCTAACCCAGGCCTAGATGCTATACCAGGTGGTGAGGCAGGAATCTATAGGAATATAATGTTTTCTATTCACATTTTGATTAAACTTTGGAAGAAAATATTTTTGTTTGGAAATTGTTTTAATTTTTTTTTAAAGTACAAAAGCTTTTTTTTTTTGCAAATAATGTTGTGTTAGATCTCTCACTGAAATAGATTGATTTTATTGGCTATTCAGTACTCTAAAAATCAAAGCACTTTATTCTGATCTCTTGTAATCTTACTTCTAGAAAGGGAACAGAGAAATTACTATATCTTTACATTTCAAATAAAACATCAACAGATAAAGTGCATGAATAATTGTGAATGTGGCAAAAATGGAATCAAGCTAAGGACTGGGAATATTTTATAAAATATTGAAAGCCTGCAACTCGTGCATGCTGCATAAGAGTGTATGTAGTTATGTTTGTCTACTGACTGGCACCACAGACCAAAATGTTTATATATTTGGCTGCCTTTAAAAAGCATATGAGGCTTTAGGTCTCAACATTATCACAGTTATTTTAATGATGATGTTTTTATGTTTAATTTAACTGTAAATCATGTTAGTGGAGTTTTGACTGCTGTGTCAGAGAGCTTAAAAACTGAGCTCAAGTTATTTCAAAAGCTAAGAATTTGTCTAGCCTGTGAGGTTTAGTCAATATGATCCACTCAAGTGTGGAGCTGTCAGAGAGGACGCCAGAGGATGGTGCTTAATCTGTTCTGTTTTGAAGGGAAGTCGGACTCTGAGTATGAAGTTAAATTTTTGATCTATCTCAGTTACTGTGAAATAGCCAATTTATGGATTTTTTAAGGGCATTAAGGGAGTCACAATGGCCTGCAAAACACTGTGCTGTGCCATAGTACATTTTCTAGTCAGATATCCATGGAGTGTTTACTTTTGCTCTATGGGAAATGATTGTTTCAGTTTAGTTTATTCACTCTGGTGTCTCATACAGTGCTGGGTAAACACTTCAAAAACCACATTGGCAAATGTTGGTTCAGATGAATCCTGCACACCCATGTCAGCAATCAAGAGGCTTTCTGTTTGCTTTCTTTTCCACAGGCATTCACACATTCAATTTCCATGTAGTCCAAGAAATATAAATTCAGAATGACTCTAGTTTTTGCTGGAGCATTCTTGTAGATCCAGATTCACCCTCTGCCTTCCTGTCTCTGCTGATGTGCTCTTGATCATGTGTAAAACATAATCTCCCTTTCTGATTCTCCATACAAATTTAAAATTACAACCCTCCTGGGGAAGCCTGAGGAGTTTATGGTCAAGGTGATGACCAGACTGAGGTGAGCCTCTGGCAAAGTTGTTTTCTCCCAGCACTTTCTCACCATGCAAATCACACATTTTCAACAGGCAGATTTTTTTTTACTTCATAGATTATGAATATGCAAGTCTGTGCACTCACTAGGCTATGCAATAAGATCATGTGTAGGCATTGCTTGTGCAGGAAAAGCATGTCTAGATGATTGCTTGTGAATGTATTTTATGTGGAAAAAGTTCAGATTTAAATCAGTTTCCCTGACATGCTATTTCATATGGTGTTCCAGGAGAAACTGAAGCAAAACCATCATGCTATATTAGAGGAAAACAAGAAAAATATGCTCCATATATTTTTGTAAGAATTGTCTAAAAGGTCTTGTATTTAAAATAAATGAGTCAAGAAATGTGATGAGCCTAGGTTTGGGGGGTGTTTTTTTGCTTGGTTGGTGGGTTTGTTTTCTTCACACAACCTGCTCTGAACCTTTTGAAAAGAGCCAGCTCTGAACTCCAAGCTATGGGACAGCAAAACTTCACACAGCAGATTCAAATGATGTTTTCATCAAATATTAGTACTTGCTGAAAATTTGGTCTGGAAAATATTTTTACTGAGTTTAGGCAAACAGTATTTTCAACAGCAAAAGACATCAGTTTATGTAGCCTACAGCAAACTTTTACAAAGGCCTATAAGATTTCTTAACCATCCAACCCACTAACACTAATTTAAGCTATACATGGGTGGATTCAATGTTGGTGGACTATGTGTAAACACAGTGTCTGAAAAATTCTTGCTTCTACCACTTTGACATAAAAGGGTTTTAACTTGAAAGTATTGGGAATTAGACTCAATGAAATATTTGTATTCATTTTGATTCATTAAAGTACTTGCAAGATTTCAAACTGAAACTTGAAATAGCTGAAAGTTGTCCTCTTTCCTGTAACATGCTTTAGTTCTCGTTCTTATAAGTTACATGATATTGTCTAGGAAAAAATTACACATGATCTTAATCTCCAAGCATGTTTTTTTCCAGGGAGAAATCAGTAGAACATTTACAGTAATTAACATATTTTCTATCTTCTCATTTTGTTAATGATATCTCTTTGAAGGCTGTGCAGTAATTACTGCCCACAGAGGTATGTACTCTGAAATAAATTGACAAATGACCAATAATGATTATAGATGTAATCATCCATCGTGGAATAAAGGCTAAAACAGATACTTGCAAGAGTGTTGGAAGTGAAAATAAATGTCACTCTTAAGCACTGCTAAAATTATTTTAGAAATTGATCAGAAAAATATAGAGTAACTTATTTTCTAATCATATGCTAGTTTTACTTATTTTTTCAGTTTTTATTTCTAAAACATTTCCTCAACAGACTGATAAAGTAATAAGTAAAAAGCTAATCCTACACAAGGTATGTGTTTTTGGTGAAACCTACTTTAGAGTTATGAGTTTACTGTTAAATGCTCTTTTTTGACAGACGAATTTTCAAACCAGAATTAGAACTTAAATTTCATTTCAAAACCCAACTCCTAACCCCTTTTTCAGCAATTTCACTTGTTAAAAAATACTGCAGATGAAAAAAAATCTTCTGCCTGTGCCTTTTCAATTTTGAACTGATATTTGCATAGAGAATTAAAAGGTTTAGAGGTGAGGAGTCTCCAATAGACTAATATGTTCCTACCATTCAAAGAAAACATAAAAAATACCCCCAAAACTTCTTAAAAATTAATGCTCAATAAAGCAAATTCTTGCCTTTTGTTTAATGCAGCAATTTATTTTTAAAATAGGGTTAAAAAAAATCCAGTGGTAATTCTTTAAAACCTACACTGATTGAGAGCATGATTCTTTTTCAAACAGCCTAGTTCAGATGCCTTGTTGAAATCCAATAATTTGGTTGTTCACCAGTAGGAAAGAGACATCTTAAACATCTTAAATATTTGACCCTTTGGCCTTACAAAGCACATTTTCACTTTAGCAAACCCTTAATATGCCCAGGGTGGTTTGGATTAACATCTGTAGAGTCCCTACCTGTCTTTAGGCATCTTGGGTTAAAGAAATACAGCTTTAGAAAATAAGCTCACCTGGAGAAGCCCTGTACTTGCATGGTACAGCAATAGGCAGGGCAAAAGTGGCCCTTATCTTAAATCTTCAGTGTTCTCATGTTTGAAAACATGAATTTTGGAAGTATATGTAAAAGAAGAGATGAATATCCATTGAATTTTGACCCCTTTACATTCTAAAATTTACCTAAATTGATGGATTTGGCTGTAATTGAGCACTAGTTAATATACACTATCTCACAGTGGGTTAGATTCTGATTTTTCTTTCCAAGTTAATGCCAGCATAAATAGAAAACATACACTGCAAATGAACAATATAGGAGAGGGGGACTCTATAAAATCCAAATGTGCATACAAGCAGCCACAAGTCCATTATCTGAAGTGGTTATGTCATCTTACACCAACAGAAAACTCAGCCCCACTACATTGGATCCCTAAATCTCACCTTACATCAGATGTTCAAAGGTTCAGATGAATAAGATATGTCTCTGTACAGTGTGTTTTAAATTAAAAGCTAGTGAAAAGCATGTCTCTCGATTTCTGGATGACAGTCTTGGAAAATGTGTTTCAACTCACAGTTGCCCTCATCCTATTTGCCTCCACCCTCACCTAGAAACCAGTATCCAGCAATGTCAGAGCTGATACACTCAACAAAACCAGTAACCTCTCTTTGCTGCTTCTCCCCTGGTTTGTTCTGGCTGCTGAGAGGTGGCTTTGAAAGAGCAGCCTGTACAGGGCAGAAATATTTCTTGAGGGTATGGGAGGTTGTTCTCTCGTTTGAAGGAAACCAAGACTTCCAACTGATTTTAATTTTATTTTTAATGTTCATGGGAACCAGTCTTACATGCCTGACTGAATTCAGAGTTTGGATTTTTGGCAGGTTTTTATTTGAGCCCAGCTTGGCTGTTTTTCAAAATGTCCAGATTGCTCACATTAAATCTGAATAAGCACTACCCACTAGTTTAATCAGAGTCATCTGGTATACCTCTAATTAGTGTTAGTTAAAGTTGAAATTCTTAATAACACAAAATGTTGCATTTTTGGGATGTATTTTATAAATGCCTGATTGTAAAAATTGTAGGAGAGAAAATAGATTTTGCAATATTATTCAAAAATTGGAATACACGAATTATCATGACAGTAACAAAATGGTAACAACATAAGGCTAAGTTCCCAAAAAATGCCATCATTATCCATTTAGGCATGCATCACATATACAGTATTTTTGATACAAATGCATTTATGAACTTTAGTTGTTTTTCCTGCTAATTTAATGATTGCAAATGTACATTGTGCACAATTCAGTAAAACATGCACACATCTGGGAGTATTTCACCAATTAAATAAGCATGTGACACTGTGGGTTTAGATGTAAATTGTTTCCTGGTCTTAACCCATTGCAATAAATGATTTGTAAACAAAGTGTTATAAAAGTATCTTTTTGTTTGAATTCAATCTATATTTTGCCTGAGTCAGGAGCAGACAATTAGTGTGTTACTGCAGGTTGTCAAAAATGAAGCTTGAAAATTATTATACTTGTGCAGTTGTTGGCTCCTAAATGATCAAGACTCCCTACAAACCTAATTTTTTTGGTATTATGATCTATATGTGTGTGGTGCTTGTTTATGCTGAATTCTTCCATGAATTCTTGCCTTTGAAAAACTTTTAACTTTTGTTATGTTGATACATAGTCCAACATCAAGTCCTGCAGTTTGATTGTTTTTTTTAAAGTGTTCTCCAAATCAGGAATGCTAGATTTGACTTTAATTTTTCAGGTGTCACTTCTAAATTCCAGTGAACTGGGGAACCATACTCTTACATTTTGTAGATGAGCTATTGTTTTTACATTTGTAATGTAACAATAGTGCAAAAAGCATCTGTTTTCTCAGATTTATGTCTTCAAATATTCTTGTTTCTCAATCATGCTTCAATTGATACTCTGGACATAGCAATACAATTTTTTTTTTGGATGCGTTTCAGCTTCACTGTTCAAAGATTCAATGGATCGTGATTACAGAGTTGTTTGTTGTTTTTTTTTTTTTTCAAGGGCATCTGTTCTTAGCCACAGCTGAGGATGGGGCCCACTGAGCTGACTGGAAGGATCCACCTAGAATTTGTTGAATTAAGTCCTTGCACCTGGATATAATTGTCATGCTGCTGTGCTGGGGTTTTCTTAAGCTACTGGTAAAACAAATTAGCTCAATTTAAACTGGCATCCAGTAGGGAAGCAACAACTCACCTCATATAATGTTTTTCAAATAATTATTTTTCTATTGCCAGTTTTGCTTCATGAATATTTTCCTAAAGGCAGGATGAATTGTTAGATATTTAAAAAAAAAAAAGTTAAACATGAGAAGCAAAAAAAGCATTCTATTCTGTGTATCTGCAGAGTTACAACTAGTATTAGAGTGCTATATGATTATTGATTTTTTGACTGTCTCTTAGATATATATATGTATGAATAATATATAAATATATATTAAAAGGAAGGCAACAGCAGATAAAACACATTTAAAAACGTAGCATCACAGCAACTCCTTTACCCTTCCAAAGCCCCAAAAGCAGTCTCTGGACACACACTTCATGTACCTTTTGCCAGATTTAGCACTATAATGGTATAACCACTTCTACATTTGGGAAAGATTCATGCAAGTTTGTTTTTTTGTTGAACAGTAGACAAAGGTAGCCATTTATGTCTGACATGGGAATTTGTATAAATACCATGGGATCTCATTTCCTTATGTATTTTAGAGCTGTTTGAACTTGGCAACAAAATTCACAAGCTTCCTGGAAGGTCCACAAAGGTTCATCACCTCAGCTGGGCCTGCAGTGGCAGGACTTTGCACGAATCCCTGGAATGTGTGCATCTGTGTTAGCTTCAGCTTTTCATAATATCCCCCAAATGTAGACTCTGGGGGAAACAATGAAAAATCACCTCTGCAGCTGAACATTTCAGGATGACTTCTGAAATGAAGAAATAATACTTTTACTGGTACTCTAAATATTGCTGTTATTTTATTAGTAGGTGGTGTGCTAATTTGGAGAAAGGAGGGGTATGTTTACTAGGCATGGAGGGTACTTTTGAATGTGCCTCTAGAATAACCCCAGCTTCAGCTGTGACCAAAGATGCTGTTTTTTGACCTGTTCATGTCACTGTGGACACCAACTTAAATTGCTAAGGCTGCTCAGTTGGCATGGACTGAAGCTACTTCTTGTTTTTAAATTTTAAAGCATATTTAAGAATATAAATGGAGTCTTGGTCATCTTCTGGGATAATCTTGCAAAAATATAGATGTACATAGTTTTATAAATCATCCTCTAAGCTATACTCTCTTTTAATATTGGGTAGATGCAAATGCACCAGGAATGTGAATCAGGAAAGCAGTGCTTTGCTGAAGGATGGCAAAATGTCCAGAGATCAAAAGTTAAATGTCGAAGCTGCTGCCAGTCCTTCAGCTGTGCAATGAAATTCAGATTTTGGACAGTGTATGTGTACAGTGGCAGGGGCAAGCAGGGACATTTCTGTGGCTCTCAAGAGCAGTTTAACTCATGAAAGTATCAGCTTAAGGTGGTCAGTGCGTGTCACCAGTTCTGTTACCTGCAGAGCTGCTCCATGGCCCTGAGGCCAGTGGGGAAAGGCTAAATGCAGATTGTCCTGCATGAAGGCAACTTTCAAACAGCAGCTGATTCCTGACTCAGGACAGTTTAAAGGTGTAACAAAGTTGTGTGTGTGTTTTTTTTTTTTTTTAATTGCATCTTTTATTAAAAAAAAAAAAAAAAAAAGTTTTTTAACTGCTGAGTTTGATTTTTGCTTGCAGGGCAGCCTGTTTTGTCCAATCCAGCAGTGTAACAGGCATTCTTCTGTGGCATGGATTTGCCATCAGTGCTCCAGCTGAAAGCTCTGCACAGACCTGGGAAGCAGAAAATTCACAGAGCAAAAGGGGCCAGCACACAAAATAACACTGAATTATTACCCCTCTTCTGTGGGAGAGCAGGTCATGGAGAGAGCTACTGTACCCTAACCCACTGGACAGGTGCACACCCAGAGCAAAGTTTTTCTTCCAACTGAGACAGCCCTGAAACAATGCATAGGAGTGGGCAAGCATGTTGCTTTCATATAATATTCCTTTTTATAAGTTCATTTTTCATGAGCTTGAGGGGAAAGAAAAAACCTTCAGTCTTCCCTCAGAGAAAAGGGTGTAAAAGCTGTGGCTGGTGTAAAGGTTGCCTTGATTCCTTTCTGTGCTCCCTCTCCTGTCCTGGCTTCCAGGGATGAGAAAGTAGGAAAAACCAAGAACAAGCTGAATTTAGTATTTTTTTTTCCTTATGTGATGATAATCCTGGGGCTACACTTAGAGAGAAACTTCCAGTGGGAAATTAAGCTAAACTGAAAAGCATAACAAAACCCAAATGACCTAGACTGCAAGAATTCCCCCAATGTTTTATTCTTTAACGCTTGTTAATAGAGACAATACCAAATTCTTTTTGTTATAGCATGGACTTTTGTTTAGTAAATTCCATGTCACATCTTCTAATTTAATTATTGAACTCACAGTGTGGATAAATGCATAGACATGACTAATAGCATTCTCTTATAATTTCATTACAGAGTAATAAATGTGGTTTTTTAAAACTGATTTTTTTTCTTCTGTTACAGACTGTAATATAAATGAACTCTCACATCCTGCCTTCTTTTTCTCTTTATCTTCTTTTCATTTCTTTTTAGATTTGATTCATAGAAAAATGCAAGTGATGGGTGCTACTGATTTGGGTCATCTGCATGCAATTCAAAAGAAAAAGGTGATTTTTTTTTTTTTTTTTTAATTACCTGTCAAGTAAGTGGGAGAGGTGTAGAAAAAAGTGGATTTATGCATAAAACAGAAAACTTCAGGTGAAAGAAGGGACCTCTTTTATCATTGTAGAAAGAATCCATCTTCAATAATTAACAGTCAGACTGTCCCCATGCTATGTTTCCTCATGACATCTGAGAACCGCTGCTCTTCTCCAACCAATTGCTGCTATACAGCAACCAGCATCAATCCTGAATGAAAAAATTGTTCCAACTGCTGGTGAATGGCGCTCAGTGGGTTTCCCATTGAACTATGCTGCGAAACAATGATGCACATTGGTAAATCACTCTGTGTGCCTTTCAGTTCTTATGCATATCCCATACTGGACAGCTTCCATTCACTCTGGCACCCATTGCAAACAAATGTAAGTATGCATCAGAGATGAAAGTGAAAATGCATATGTTAAATCCCAAATGGAAGCAGAAGAGTGTAATATATACATAGTTGCTTAGCAACAAACATGTTTTGGCCACAGGAATGGTGACATTAGTCAGAGGAGCGAGAGGGAAGCTGCTCTGCCCTCCTTGTCTCTCTCCCTAGAAGCATCAGAAAAGTCTTTTCTTATTTCTTTCAGAGCAGAAGAGCAAGAGCTATTGTAGACTTTTGTTTATGCTATTAATGCAACAGACTGTGGGACAATCAGGCTTGGAGCAGGGAAATCTGTTTTCCCTCTGGATGTCTGCTGTAATGGTGCAGGCCCTCCCATGCAGGCAGGTGCTTCCATCCTCTCTGCATGGCCTGTCCAGAGCCCCTCTCGACTGAAACACTCAAAGGGGAGAAATGAGATTGGAAAATGCTGCAAATAAAAAAACATTTTTGGCACCCCTCACTCTGCCTTTGATCCTATGATAACTTTCATGCTCCTCTCATGGGTCTCTACTGTGACACTTTCAAGCTCCTACAAGCTTTTATTTTACAGGTATTTAACATTCATTGGGCTCTGAGTTTTTTCAGGAGTGTAAGTAATGTTTATTTCAGTAAATCACATACTGTCCAGGCCAAGTAGACAGGTATTTATTAATTCCTTTCATTTCAGACGGTTTGAATATCTCTTGTCCTTTTTCCCTCTTCCTGTACTGTCCTGCCCTCTGCAATGGGAGGCAAAGGAGGCAGCTGGTGAGTCCAGTAATGTGCACCCCTCCATGCAAGCAGCTCCTGCAGACATGAGTGCCGCTCACACACACTGTGCCTCATGCTTTCAGCAGCCTGGGTGCTCCACTGGCCCATAGCACCTTGCATGTGTAGAGAAATTGCATATTAGGGTTCAAATCCATCTGCCACTTAGGATTGCTGCAGACACATCCCTGAATATTTTATTATTGGGTGTTTCCTTTTAATTTAAGGTAACTAATATGTTTGTTGGATCCCCAATGGGGGAAAGAACACTTCAGGCATGCACTTCTCTTTGAAGAGAAGGCTTTTTTGACCATGTAAGGGATGTGTAGGAATGCAAGATATATTGAAGAACTCAAGTGAAATCAAAATAATGGATGAAAGCAGGGTTAATAGACCATTATGGTAAAACAAGTTATTTATTTTCCTTCATGGATCTTTTATGTAGAGAGGTTTATTTGCTCTCATTTTCAGTGAATTCATAGAGCCCCTTTTTCAAACATTAGCACATATCAAACTGACAAGGTATAACCAAGAATATGCCACTTACTATCAGATGAGTTTTGGGAAAAAAGTGTGTCATTCTGAAAAGATGGAGAATTTGAGACAAGGTGTGGTGGTGCCTCTGACCAGAAAGGTAAATGACATCATTGTGGCAGGTTGGATCAAAACAGAAGGGAGAGACAAAAGACTGGAAAACTGAAAAAAAGTGTGTCATTGATTCTGAAGAGCTAGAATCTTTCTTCTCTTGAAATGCCAAGAAAAAGCACCAGGAGGTATATAGTTGATGTCCTCAGCAAACAGTTGAGGTGAATTCTTGTCTTCATTTTCCGTCTGTGACTTTAAGCAATTCTACTAGCATGGCCTTCAGCCTCAGCAGCAGTCCTGAGTGATCCTACAGCAATTAAACTAGCATATGGATCAGAAGTACATGGCTGGCTCTTCAGTTTCACCATAGGGGAAACTGGGCTCCCATTTTTGAATTTTGTGAAGTTGGCAGCTTGAGCAATGATCTAAAATTGGTTGCCTGAAGTTCCCCCCAAGAAATTCTCCTACTGCATTTTCTCCTGTACGTAAACTCTTCTTTTTTAATTTGTGAAATGAATGACTATATAGCTGAAAGATAATTAAACTAGCAACCAAAATAGATGTTTTAGAGGCCTGTTAGATTGTTGGTATTTCAAATGTGAATAATAAAAATTTTTAATGGTAATTGCTGTCATTGAGTAACACAAGATTTTACAATTCACATTAATTACTGAACACTAATTTATTTCCCAATGTATACATTTTAGTTTATATCTCTGTGACTCTACTCTTTAAGCATAGGCTCAGTTAGCTGTCAGGAGTTCACTTTCTGAGAAGTATAATTTATAATTTTCCTGATGGAATTATTTTCTTATTGTTAACCACACAGATGGGCAGGTAGTTTCCTTTTAAAAAAGATTTACCTCCTTGTTAAGGAAAGATTATGATTGTATCTATGCTTTCAGTAGTTGTGTTGTGAAGGTCTAATCAAATGTCTCTAAAAATAAAGTTATTAACAAGTTCACATCTCTAAAATTTGAGTTTGAAGAGTAATAGTAGGAGAAGAGCTGGGATGGAACCATGCAAGTTCTGAGTCAGTTTTCTGTCCCTCTGTCTTTCAGGAGGTAACATCTCTGCCCCACCTCACTGCATTTGTCTTCACATCTGCAATATACTCTGTAGGATGTGTAGAGACAGTACTTTCATGTCAGTTGGAGTCACAGAGGTGTTCTTAGCAGCTGTAATGGTCCAGTAACATGATCGGGGAACTTGGCTTTAAGTAAGACTTCTGAGACTGTTTCACTATGCACACAGACCTCATCAAGATTAATAAATTTCTTATAGGAAAAATTACAAATACCTCAAACCCCATTTAACCTCTTCCTCTCTTAATAACTCTTGATAACTCTTGATAACCTCATTAAAAAAACTAAGGAAACATAATTTTGATGAAACCTTCCAAAAGGATATTTTCCTGGTTGGAGGAATATATTTGGAGATCAGTTATCAATGGAAATATCATCAGTGTTCAAATGGAAATCTGCCCCAAGCAGGGTCCTGTGCTGTGATCTGTTCTCCCTCATTAATGCCAGCAGTGTCCTGTGTGCAAGAACCAAATGTACTCATTACAACCACAAAGAATGTGAACCTGGGAGAGCTGTTGGGGGATGGAACTGGAAATCATACTGGAGAAATGATTGGGAGAAATGTTACTCATTGTGGAGAGAAAATAAAAGGTACTTACTCTATATACAGAGCAAAAGTTGGCTGCAGAATGGAGAGTAAAACATTTGACTCTAAAGAAAATAATAGAGAAGTTATGATGAATTAAACCTACATTTAGGTCTTCAATGACACACTGTTGTAAAAAAGAAAAATGTACTACTGAGAACTTTTTTTAATGGATGTAACCCAGAAGACAGGTGTATATATCCTTCTACCTTCCTCAGCATGGGCAAGCTTTGGGCATTACATTCCAAAAAGGACATGAAGCAAAGAAGAGAATCCTGAGCCAAGTGGTCAGAACCAGGGAAATTGGAAAGGTGGGAGCTGTTTAGAGTGTACATAAGGGAACTTAAAAATCTTCAAACACCTAAAAAGTTGCTGAAAAAAGGAAAGAAATTAGTTAACATTTTTTTCCCCTGAATTGATAAGAAAATATAGACTTAGTTTGCTTGATGAAAAAATTTAGGTTAGGTATTATAAAAGTCATAATTAAAGAACAAGGCAGATGGCATCTGGAAAATGTGTGCACTTCTACTGCTGAAGGACCTTACAAAGTACTTAAATAAACAGCTGTCAAAAATAGCATAGGTATAGTTGATTTTTGACCTCTTAAGATCTGTTTCAGCTCTGCTTTCTATTATTTTCTCCAAGTGGATTCTGCCTCTTGGATGTGTGCTGGTAAAGCCAGCAATCAAAATAATAATGTAGAAGCAGAGGCCTGTAAACACAGAGGATCTGGTACGGTATCCAGCCATGTCATTCAGCCTCTGGTGGAAAGTGCCAAGATATGTGCTTTGGAAGGCTCATAGGACACATAGCTGCATGTCAGCCTATTTCAATTAGTGTGTTGAAATGGTGGATTACACATCTCTATAAAAATTAAATTGGTCTCATCCCTGAAATTACAAAAAAGCCTGAGGATCCAATGGAAGAATGAAATCTTGAGCACCTCGATTTCAGGGGCCACTGAAATGCATTGTTTCACTGTTTCCATGGCACCCCACTGCCACTGCTTGTCCTCTCTGAATGTCCCCTCTCCCACAGAGTGGGGTCACAGAGACAGGGAAGCACGGATGGAGAGCAGTCCCTAGCAGATGGCTTTCTGCTTGGAGTGTGGTAGCTGCTGAGATGTCAGGGAGCCCTGGGAGCCTTAGTTCTGTAGTTGTCTGAAGACAGTCTTGCTCTCTTAAGTGCTTGTATTCCGACTACTTAAGGGTGAAATTTAGGTGGATTTTGAGTGTTTAACTGTACAACTGTCCCCTCTGCAATATCGAGCTTGTGGCACTGTGACACACCATCCTTTCACAGTCATCCAGTGTCCCAGCTAGGAGCTCAGGTGAGCTGCAGTTTACCATTGTGTGCTCAGTCACTTCCCTCTTTTGAGTCTTCTCCTACGAACCCATCTGTGTCTCCTGCCACCAGCCAGCACATTTGCCTCCCCCAAGCTCTCAGGGGATCTACCATGAGATCCATCTGAGACTGAATAATTTCTCAGATTTTCTTATTTCTTTATGCCACCTAGAGGGGCAGTCAGTGTCCCTGAAGTTGTTGGTCATCACTGAGGTCCCTTCTATCTGTGCTGGAGGTGGGTAGCAGCCCTGGGCAGAGCCAGAGACTCAGCCCTTTGTGTATTGATTCCCGAGGCAGCTCAGTCTTTCCTGGTGGCCTCTCTGTCCCCACTGAGGCTGCAGTGGTGGGTGAGCATGTCATGGACAGGCTCTGAGAGCCACAGAACTCCACACAGCTGTCCAGAGGGAGAATGACCTCTGACAGACCTTCCCACCCTATGTTGGGTGGTGAGTAATCCTGAGGGGAAAGCAAATGAAGGGAAAAGATTGGGCAAAGTTCACACATCTTCCCTAGGGAGGGAGCTTAGCCTTCCATGAGTGGATCCATGCTCTGTACATGAATACAGTGACATTTGTGTCTCTCTAACATCTCCTCCTAAAACTGCTCCAGGATGTCTCACTTGTCGGATGTGGGTGGATCTGGCATTGCATTTCTTGTGGACCAAGGCACAGAGTTCTTGGGAAATGGTCTCAGGGGTTGTTATTTCCATAACTCTCATCCTCCAGGGACTGGGGGATGTGGGGACAGGAAGAATTGTGAGACTAGCTATCATAAAAAGAGAAAAAAACCACCAAAAAACTGTTGTCTCTGATGCTGCATGCTTGAGCTCTAAAAGTACTGTCTTCTAGATGTCTATAAAAATCACTGAAATTGCCATGTCACTGGATTTGTTGGGTCAGCTTTTAATTCTTTTTGTGGTGAGAAAGACCCTGAAGGGTGGGGAGACAACTCCAAGAACTTTTACCAGCAGTCTTTAAGCCTGGCACACCAGCTCACCCTGTCCCTCCACCTGCCTCCCTCCTCATCTCTCAGCCCCAGTGGACCACACCAGCCATCACAGGGATTGCAAAGTATTTTGGCACAATGCTAGTATGTCAGGGAGGGCTGCCACACCAGAGAGCCCTTCAGATGCAGTTCTAGGGGAGCGGTGGGAATCACAAAAGCTGCATGTGCAGGTTAGATCCTCTCTGCTTACCCCTGTGTTGGGTTTTGATTGACAGAGAAGAAATAAAAAGCAAACATATTTTAGGAGGTGCAAAGGCAGTAGTAGCAGCAGGCCTAAGGTTCAGGCTTTCTGGACTGCAGTTCAGTCTTCAAGAGGAGTACTGGTGGGATGGCAACAGACTGAATTGCCACCCTGACTGATATTTTTCTTTGCTTTTTTCTGCTTCTTTTTCACCAGGGGGAAAAATTTGGTTCGGTTCTGAAAGAAAAGGCTTGGAGGCCCATCTTCCGGCCTTCAACAAAATAATTTGTATTTTTAATAATTTCCTGATAAGTTAAACTTCTGCATTATTTAAGACAACATCAATGTGCATGAAACAAAATTAATTTTAAATTGAACTGTTCTGAAATTAAAATCTTCATTTTAGATAAGGCCAGAATAAAATGCTTTGAAACTCTTCTGCTCTGGTTTAGAAAATGAAGTATAGCTGAAATGGACTTATTCCTTGTGAAGTTTCTTATATTCTATAAGTAACTTTTTCTGCCCAAAAAGCACTTCCCCCCTCCAGTTAGAAGACCAACAGCCCTGGTGTCTTGTGCTGGGAATTTTGAGGTGCATAAATAACTTGAGTAGTTATGAACACTTTACCCAGAACCAGATTTATCATGTTTAATGTCTTAAATATTGGTGGAACAACTCGTATTAAATCCTCTGTACTATAATTTTTTCCTGATCGATTCCATATTTATAGTATTAATCATTTCTCTGCAGTTAATTAAGAGAATTGATGGCTCTTAGGCTTCCTTAAGCTGATTCTTTAAATAAATATATCAAACGAGTCCTCCATTACCCAAATCAGACTCCGTCACAATAGCTGTACTGGGGCCAAAGAGACAGGAGCACAGATCCGGAGAGCATCCACGGGGACTTGACAAACAAAAAAGTGATATTTCAAGCTTGTGTCTCGGTGGAATGGGGGAATAATAGCAACATAATCAAGGGAGTGTTTGTGTAGCCCTTATGGTATAAAAACCTTTTGCTTCAGCCGTGCTAATACTCTGAAACAAGGATGCTGATTATATGACCAATTGTTTGGCATGTGTTCCTAAACTGGTTTATAATTACCAAATTAATCTCTCTGAGGTATTAAAAGCCTATTTGCACAATCTTTGTAAAACTAAAAGGGAAGGGAAGCACTTTACCTGTGTTGATACAGAGCCCTGCAAATAGCAACTATTTGTTTTTGTAGCTGTTGTGGCTCTGGGAACAAGTAAATATAAACAGCAGGAAACACAAATACAGAGGCAGTGCAATTGGAGGCTGTCAGGAAGCAGTATGGTGGCTTCAGGAGCTGAATTCGGCTTGAAATAAGCTTTGTCTCAGTATGCGTAAGAGGCTTTGGCACTGTATCAGACCTCTGGGGAAGCCACTCAGCAGGGTGGGGATTACTATAGTTTGTGCTTCCCAATTCACGGCAAACTTGCTTCTCTGTCATACTAGTGCATTAACTCTCTCTGTCCCACCTCGGCGCTTTTTGTGGGGATTTGTTTGCTTTCTAGCAAACAGCCTGACATCTGCTCTGGAGAGAGCAGAGAAAAGCCCCCAGCACACATGACTGAGCGGCTGCAGAGCGCGTCTCCTCGCTGGCGAGGGAGGGAGGGAGGCACAAAGATGGCTAATTTTGCCAGGCTGGATAATTCTCCTCCGCAGTGCATGTGCCGTAGTTGCTCTGACAATACCATCTAAAATGCAAATGAATTATGCCTGCATCGAAGAGCTGGCAGTGAGTGTTGTGTGGACCTGCTGCTGGCATAAACTTCCTCCTAATGGGGATTTTTTTCTCTCTCTCTGTGTGAACACATGGACTCCACTCTCTCTTTTGAGGTTTCACAAGGGTTAATTCTCTCTTAGCTGTGGGAATATTTTTCGTTAGGAGCAACTCGATGGTTATTCCTAACACATGACTATCAAAGAGTCAGATTAGCTGGGGGGGAGGGGAAAGACTCCTGAGTTTGCACTTCCTGTCTCTTAATAAAGCTGAGATTCCAGAAGTATTTAATATCATTGTGGTTTACATAGGAAATTGTCTGAACACTCTTAGTAAGTAACTGAATATATGGCTGCTATATTGAATACCATTTGTCCACGGTCGTTTTTCTTTCAGTTATGTTAGATATCTAGAAAATGTTGTAAAAGCAGGATCTTGTTACGGTGCACAGCTAAATGAGGAACTATAAAATACAGTTTTAAAAATTTAAATATCTAAAATGTATTGAGAAATGTGAGGTGCACCAGTACTAAAGAAACAACAGCAATTGTTTTATATGCACTGCTAAGGCAATAAAATGTGGATTCCTTATGTAGGTCCAAATGTAGCAGCTGGATTTGGCTTTATGAACCATGAAAAATAGTTCCCATCTGGAAGTTGATGTTGAATAAAGATGCAACAGTAAGGCTGCATCTTACATGTAACATTTATATGTTTCCAACTCAATACAGCATTGGTATTGGAGAGGAAAGAGTAAGGGAGAGGGAAGGGGAAAATACAAATCAGAAGCCTCTGGCCAACATTTTAATGTGCATTCTTTAATTTAGGAGCCTCAGGTTTTGGCTGTGGGGTTGGTTTTTTTTTTTTTTTTTTTTTTTCAGGGCAACCCTACCAATAGTCAACAGTGTACAAGTAAAAAGGCTTCTGAATGTCTTCCACCACATTCACTGCTTCAAAGATCATTGTCTTCATCTCCCTGTCAGCTAAGTAAGAAAGTGATAATGTTACTATTCGGTGATATTCATTCCCCCAAGCCTACCTACAGCCTTTCCACCTATCAAATTGGCATTTAAAAGTGCGCTCATGGGGCCTGCAAATCAGGAATTCTGTTTCAAAGTGGCTGGCCCTTTGCTCTTTACCTGCCATGAGCAGTGTTTGCAACATGCAAATCCCTCATTTTCATATCCCAAACACCCAGTCATAAGGTGCCCAGGAGACCCTACTTCCTCTCACACAAAAAGATAAAGGTCCAGTTTAAAGACCTTTTTACAAAATCTGGCCCCAGACAAAAATTTATTAATTCTTGAAAGACTTTTTAAGGTTCATGGTGTCCCAAATTTTTCTAAAATTCAAATTGCATACAAGCAAAAAAACAGTCCACGCTAAAACCTTACACTGTAAATTAGGTTGTAAATTCTTATTAATAACATAAGGCAACAAAAAGTCAATAAAGGAATGAAGTTTGAACATTTTATTGGCTCTTTTTTTCTTCCTCAAGCAAGAATTATTTCAAGTGCAAGATGAAGTGTTAGGAGACGTGATGATCCCCTTTTTGCCTAGAAGATGTTGTGAGGTTTCTTTAACTGCAAGACTTTCATGGTGGCCCCAGTGCTGCAGTGCATCTGGCTGAAAAGATTTCCTGTATTTTTCTAAAAGGGTGCTGTTATTGTTCCTGCTGCTCTGGTTGTTTCCATGAGCCTTTAAAATGAAACCAGGTCCCACACCAATGTTGTGAGGCAGACATTTTAAATGTTGGGAAAACTTTAAAATCAAAGTTGAATTTTGCAGGTATTCATTGTCATCAGACCATGGAAATCTTAAAAAACACCCTTAATCCACATTTAGCCTTCATTTGAAATAACAACACACCCTTGGTGCTTGCAAACTGTATTCCTTTAACATAGGAAATAAGAACCACATATGTTTAATATACTGACATGTGCAACACTCAGTTGGTACATGTGGCCCACTGATGTGAACTTTCCTCAAGTTAGCTCTTCAAATCAGAAGGCAGTGTCACCTTTTCACCTCTTGATATCCTGAGATCCCCCACCTACACTGCACTGTCCCGCTTACTCTGATCCCCTTCTCAGTGTAGCACTAGAGCACTGGTATTGAAGAGAGAGGGAGGGAGGAGGCTGATGGGAACATACAAATCAGAAGCCCCTGAGTAACATTTTTACATGTATTCTCTAATTTGGGATTTGATTGTTTGTTTTGTTGTTTTTTTTTTTTTTTGTAGGATAACCCTACTACCAACAGTCAGCACCGTACAAGTAAAAGGCCTTTGAATGTCTTCCACCACATGCCTTACTCCAAAGCCCATTGTCTTCATCGCCCTGTCAGTTAAATAAGAAAGTCACATCCCTATTTTGTGATATTAAAGCCCTAAAACATCCTTACAGCCTCTCCATCCATCAAGTCCCACGCTGGGGAAGGCTCTGGAGGTTTGTCCCAGGGAGGTGTGTGGCTGTACGGACACAAGGGAGGCCACAACCCCTTTGACAGAAATAGTGCCACAGCCTGAATGTCTGCCACAGCCCTTTTGGGAGAAGTTTCTGAAGCTGAACTCAGTGTGTTTGACTCTAGCAGTCTATTTTGCATGCAGGGATCTTGGAGTTTCTGTCAGATACTCCTCGGGCAGGAACCCAGACAAGTTGTCTGAATACAGAGAAAACACTCTCCCTCAATCCTGAAAAAATTAGGAAAAGGTACCGTATTTGCTGTTCCTTAGATAAAAAACATCTCTAACAGTGAGTGTGGTCTGAAAATAGCATGATGGGCCTGCCTTGAAGGAGATTCACACTTGTAGGTTTAATACATGAGCAGCAGCCCAGCCCCTGAAGGGAAGGGGGATGTGGGCTGTGTCTGCCCTCCGAAGGAAGAGCATGAGGGTGGCGCTGGGCTGGGGCAGGCGGGCAGCAGAGAAAACGGGCAGAGCCAAGGCAGATTTGGGACTGCTGAGTGGGAACAGGAATGTCAGAGGAGCCAGTGAGGTTTGAGGAGGAGGGAAAGACCTAATAGCCTAACCAATATTCTCCCTCACTCCCTCCCCTCCATTGTAGGGGTGTCCCACCTCTGCACTGCAGCCCCTGCACGTGCTCTGCTCACCTTAGGCTGGGAGGATGAGGGCAACAGGACTGTGGGATGGAGGGGACACTTCTGCTGTCTCTCTGCCAGTCAGTGGGCTGCAAGTCTTCAAAATCCCTTGGCCTGGAAGGAAGAGGAAGAGCGCAGGGCTGCATCCACAGGAATGGGCTTTTCAGGGTCAGTGATCCGATTCCTTTCTCCTCTGTCCAAATGATGATGATAACCATTAT
This sequence comes from Lanius collurio, assembly GCA_020086605.1. Classification (NCBI taxonomy): domain Eukaryota; kingdom Metazoa; phylum Chordata; class Aves; order Passeriformes; family Laniidae; genus Lanius; species Lanius collurio. The sequence goes on from JACBWW010000019.1 coordinate 12,046,354, forward strand.
GTACTTTGTCTATGCCTTGAGCATGCTCTGGATTCAGTACAAAGACTGTAAACATTCATTAACTTCCCTGTCCAGCCTCAATGAAAAACACTCTAATACCTGGAGTAAGCCTATAATGTTGACTATGGTGTGTGGAGAGGTGGCTGCCTCTCTCCACTTTGTATTTGCATGTATTGTTCAAGTTAGTTTTGTAATTAAAATGGCATTAAAGAAATTAAACATCTAGGCTTTCAAGTCCCAGACCTATTTTTATCCTTAAACTTGCAGGGAAAAAAAGAAGCTTTTTGCATGGAAGATATTTCTATTCCCATTTGCAGAATCTCCAGCCTTTTCATTGTTTAATTCACGTGCATGCAAATGTAGGGATTGTGCAAGTCTTGGCAGGGCACGCTCTGGAAGTCGTATCCACTGCTGAACAATTTAAGCAGCTAGGTTTCACAGAGTTTGGCAATCCCTTCCAAAACTGCTGAATCTAGGCCAGGATTTGGGATAGACTTGTGTGGTGCTATTAGAAAGCATAGGTTGAGTGCAGTTAGCCTGGGAGCTGGAGAGCAGAGCTACAGTCCTGCTTCTGTCCAGTGGCTTTAATAAAGAATCCCATTTATATTCATTACCGCAACCAAGTCCTGTCTCTAATCTATCGCAAGGGACACTACAGATATATTATTTCTTTGTAGTCTCCAAATGCTCAGATGGTTTTTAACCTTATTAAATCTAAACCCCTTAAATGTGCTTCTGAAGCAAAAGTTTCAGCAATAAGCCTTCCAAAAAGTGCAAGATTTACAAACCAGATTTATGGCTGTGTGGTGAGTTAAGTAACGTTTCTCTCAGCATATCATTTGCCAAAATTAGAGGAAATTCCCTGTTTCAACTGAACTGGGAGCATTAGGAATGTTTATTGTACTGGTAGATCAGGTTGTTAGCGCTCTAAGAAGCAAGACAACAAAGTGTTAATTTACCTAGATGATGTTTTGATGGTTCTTTCATTTCAGGAAATAATAAAACTTTGTTTGAATTACATAATGCTTCAAAGTCCTCAGGATTTCACATTTACTATATGAGAATAAAGTTGGTCATAACCTCCCAGGGTATCTATCTCTGGTTTTTAATAGAACCAAGAAAACAATTCTTTTAAATGTTTAAGCCACAATCACATGTACTCCATGCGACTATGTGATTGCTTCTCAGTGTGCAGGTGTTCACAAGGCTCAGCCAGAGTGTTTCAGAGCCCCTGTGGTACGTGGTGCAGCACCATGGTAGTTTACTTCACACAAAAAAAGACACACAGGTGCAGAAGTTCTAGGTATTGAGGAGTCAAAAACTAAAAGACAGATCCTCCTAGTCATCTTAGGATTATTTTTTTTTCTGGTCAGAAATGATGTAAATAATCATTAGCTGTATGAGAACACTCAGTGTTATTAAAATAACATGCTATCAGGTTTTTGCTATATTGTGTAATAACTAAGCAGACTTTTTGGCTACAGAAAGAGGAAAGAGAGCATAGGCTGGACTTTGATTTCAGCATTTGGTAAACAGTACGATAATGCAGATGTTTGTTCATTTTTCATCTACGTTTTGGGGCCACATGTTTTCAGTCAAGTTTTGGAAACTTATTTTCTGAGTTAACTGTATTCTTTAAATTATTATTTTAGATAGGTCCAGCTTGGAAACTAAGGGGGAACTGCCTAAGACCACATCTACACTCACAATACTTGATTTTGTTGTATCAGTAAAAGCAAAATTCTATGAGAGAGTATAGAATTAGAAGCCAATCAACAGAGGGGGAAAAATGGCCTTAGAAACACCAGTGTCAGCATCAGAGGCAGCAATTCCTCTTTCTGTATTCTAGGCAAAAAGAGTTCTAGAGTGGAGCTTTCTCCCAGCACCTGACCTGGGATAGGATGTATATGCTGCCAATTTGGCTAAATACTCAAGCTGAAAAATGGGCAAATCTACACTGTAAAATCCTGTAGCCAGATGCAACAGGAAAGCCAATTTGTCTGTCTCTAGGCAATGTGGTACAAAATGCATTTGAGGGATGCCTTTTCCCAGGATAGAGAAAGCAAAAGTTGGATGAATGTTTACTCCATCTGCCTGTTTTGGACAATGGTGTTCAAGGTGACCAGGAAACGCTTCAAAATAACATACAAGTGTTCTTCTGCAGGAATTTCTGTATGTTTGGAGTGCATGTTCCTAAATGGGTGGATACTATTTTATATCAAGGGATGTGTCCTCTAACAATGTGATGCTACTGACAACAAGCTGGTCTCACCAGCATCTTCCATATACCAGTCACTAGGAGAAGGGATTTCCATGAGTCACAGTGATTTTTAATATAAATCCACTCAAAGTACATTATTTCTGTAACTTTTATATTAAGTGGAAATGTGTTAAATGCAGTATGAACCAATGTTCAAATGGATTTATAATATGCCTTTATATAAATATGAAGTATTCACAAAAATTAATTTACAGAAAATTTGAGGTTAGGTCTGTATTTATTTGAGGTTCTTTTATGTATTTTTTAAAGTACTAGGAGTTAGAATATCCACTTTTGAAATTGTATTCTGGGCTATAAGCTTTTAACTTGGAAGTAGATCCATCTGAAGTGAAGTCTATATCACTTGAGAGAGAATCTTTTTCTAAATATGTATTGCCTTCAAAGCAATAGATATCCTTGAAGTTGGTTTGTTGATAACTTCTCAAATACTTTGAAGAAAGAAGTCTCAGGGTGCATTTGCAAACTTGGCACTTTGCAGAAAAAGAATTGTGAAGGCACAAAATCTTGTAGTGTCGGGTTCTTGATCTTGTTTCAGGTGATATCCCTAATGCATGAGGGGTAAAACTGCAGACCTCCATAGTGATTAATTGGTGGAAACCAAGGACACTGATTTATGTGTGACTTGCAGAAAATCCATGGGTACATCCAGCTGCCTTCAAGTAAAAGTAACCCCTGGGGGGAAAGGCAGGGTGCATGTCTCTACTGATCATCCCCAGAGACAGCTTCAGGCTGGTCCCAGCTCCCCTCTCTTGGGGTCTGTGCTTCCCAGGAGAAGGTTGGTTGCACATCAGGCAAGAAACTCCCAAAGGCACAAGCTCTGCTGTGGGGATTCCCTGCTGTGGGAGCCCTTCAGACACCGATACTTGTCTTCTTTCCTATACAGAAACTTAGGAAAGGGTTGAAATACATCTGAGGGAATTCTGCCAGATATTCATGTATCTGCATTTTCTACTCACTCAAGGGGAGCAGTGGTTACCAATGTACTAAAAGTCTTCAAATGCTGACAAATACAATTTAGCTTTGAAGGCTGCCAGCAATTCTGTGGTAGTAAATCCCATTTGCAATCAAAGGGTGAGTCATTAGCCTTGACATTTGAGAAATGGAGATTACTATGAATTTATGAAAAAGGTTCCCTAAAATGTTTCCTTAGCAACTGCTGCTGAGGAGCCTGGGGCATCTCTCAGGTCCCCAGGCTCAGGAAAGCCGGCAGCAGTGGAGCAGATGGTTTCCTATCCACTTGCTGTATGTAGTGCTAAGGGTTCACTCTACCTTTCCACTCAAGTCTTGTCTAAGTGAGGGAAAATTGTGCTTTCTTATGTTCGGTTATCTTTACTGAACTGACTTAATGCAGCTGAAATTATTGCAATGGTCACAGCTTATTATACAACATGGTATCCTGCAGAGGGCTATGAGCATTTTGACCAGTTCCAAACACAACCCCAACAGAAGTGATGTGACAGCTTGTTACCACCATAACAAACATAACATTTTATTTTAAAAGAGTTTTGTTTAAAAAAAAAAAAAAGAAAGAACTAGAGAAAGCTATTAGTTTTCCATTTGTCCTCTGTTTCTGAAATGCTCTGTAGTTCTCTACTCAATCTTTTCCTTACAGCCATGAGTTTTTCTTCTAGGTCAAGAAGACCTAGTTTTTCTTCTTGGTCAAGAGTAATGAAGACCTTCCATCAATAGGGGAACAACAGAATATTTCTTGACCTGCTGTAAAATCACATCTATCAACAATATATGGGTTTTATAACTCAGCCGCTTAATTTAATCTCAACGCATTTAGTTTGGTTAAGCCAGAAAAAAATAGTTTTCTCTTAGTTAAGTAGGATTCTTGGGTGGCTGCCACATCAGCAAAAAAGGGTGGGAGACCTCAAGGGGAGCATGTAGGAAGGTGGGAATGCGGGAGAAGGGAACAAGTGCATGGGGAGAGACCTGGGTGCTCCTTGGAAAGGCAAAGAGGATATTGGCTGGAGGTAGCAGTCACTGGGGTTATACAGAAGAAGGAATCCCTTGAGTGTACTACAGCAACATCTGTGCCCTGCCTCAGTCAGATAGGTTATGAAACCAGAGATAAATCCCAAGGGAAGCTGGATGATTGCAAAGCCATGAAGGAATAACTTTATCTCATGGCATCTTCATAGACCAGTGCAGAAGGTTTCTTCTGGACTTAGGGGACAGGTCTTAGTGAAGAAATGTGTAGCACCTGACCAGCTCATTCTTTATTCCTTCTTTTGTTATATTAAATTAATTCCATTAGTAAATTAAATTCTAATTTTCTGTCTCCAGTAGTCAATATTCTGTTTTCATGACATCTGATGGTAGTAACACCTCACGAGTTTCATGTATATGTGATTTTTTTTTCTTCAGGATTTTTCGGATCTAAGTGGGACCAGTAAAATCCTAATAGCTTCTAAGGAAAAGATACTACTGCTGGTGTAACTCACAACACAAATATGAGCACAAGTCATATATACAGTTCTTAGCAATTCTACTGCAGAATATTTTCAGGGGAGTGGCTCCATTTCATGACATTCTTACAAAAATATGAAGAATATTAATTTTTTCCAATGGAAATAAATAATTTCTTTTCTTCTCTGTGAAACAAGACACTCCCCATATTTCTGTTGCTCCTGTGCTGTACATCCACTGAGAATGGCCTGTCATTTGGCAAACTCTCATGTATTTTACAGCGTCAACATTGCTATTCATCTCATGCAACTGCAGCCAATCTTGGCTGCCAGGTGAAACACGATGTTGAAACAGAGCAGCAGCCTCAAAGAAGTACAAGCTCTCAAACCGTGAATGGCTTTGTGGATCAAACCCGGCATTTTGAATTACACCTGGAAATGAAGCAGAGAGCGGCAAAGTCCCCGGAGCGCGGGTGCAAGGACAGGAAGGAGGGGCAGTGGTGCCACCCTCGCCTGCTGAGGCTTTCGCAGGTTGGCTCTGAGCACATCGGATATGATTGGGAGCAGCTGCAAGCTGAGCCCAGTGCAGCGCTCCCAATACGTTCCAGATGATGAATATGATGCAGACTTACTGGAAGAAAAATATATTTCTGAAGAGAAAAACAATTACTTCTCAAAGCAAGACAATGAAGCTGAACCGACACTACGTGGACATAAAATAGAACAGAACTTTTGGGCAATGGCTTTAACTTCTAATAAATCACCCACCTGGAGATCCTTTTGTCGAGTGAGTTTCGATGTATCAGACCCCAAATATTTTCAGAGGTACATAAAGTTGAAAAATTATGCATTTAAAGCTTGATTTCTCCCCAAAGGGACAGAGACTTTGTTGTGTCATAGCCTCCAATTTTCATCTTAGAGGAAAGGTGCCTTTGCCACTGCAAACAACACGTGGGCTCTCTCACGGAAGTTGTGTAAAAAGGCTTGGAAACATCGCTTGATACAGTGGGTTTCACTGGCTGAGTCTTCAGAGGGGTCTTGAACGAAATTTGCAAAAACATGTCAAAAGTTAAGTGGCGAAAATCAGCTTAAATGCCTAATTTTAATTTTGTTTGTTCTCTTTGTTGTTTCATTGTGGGAAGAGGGAAGAAGCTGTCTTTTTTTCTCCCTGTCCTTTCATTTTGTTTGGGAGAAAATGGATGTTGGTGAAAAGAAGAAAGCTCTGGCAGGGACGGGAAAGAGGTTGTTTATTCTATTTTGTTTTCTTTAGAAAGGGGCAACTCTTCTAAAACTGGTGATGATCCAGTTAAAGGGGGACTCCGGGTGGGGAAGAGAAAAGAAAACTAATAATCAGCCTCTAAATGACAAGTTTTCTCTTGAACAAAAGAGCAACAGGAGGCAGTGCAGGCAGGGGGTCAGTGCCCAAGGGTAATGTGACCAAAACAATGGCTGGAGAATGTGTGAAGCTTCTGCCACTCCAGAAGCTGCTGCCCCAGTGCCTTCACTGAGGGACTGCAAGGATCAAACCTGATCCAGTGCTGGGCAATGTGTGGTGCCACTTCTGGAGTCCTCCAAAGAGTAGGCAATGATTGACTGTGGGTAATGGAAGCAAGAATTGAAGACTTGCGAGAGAACCCCCCTCAGTTCTGAATGACATGTATGATTGAACAGCTCCAGCCAATAAGGCAGAGCCCCTGCCAGCAAGGGGGCTAAAGGTGGGGTTTAGAGTGACTTCAATTAAAGATTGAGACTGCTTGGCAGTGTCTGTGCTTCTCTTGCACTTGGTTAATTTTCTGTTGGGGAAAGCCAGCGGTGCTGGATAAACTGAAGCGAGATGATTTTAAACTATTATGAGCGTTCACGCAGAAGTTCATTCTGGTTTAGACTAAATTTGTTTTAATTTCAATTCATGTAACTTCTGTGTAGACTGGGCCTATGGCTTGCCATTTTGCAGCAACGGTGAATTTATAGCATATGTGCTCCAAATGGTCTATCACACAAATTCTCCTGGTATTTCTGCTTCAAGTCCAGTTCCAGCTGTCGGTGGAGATGGAGGAGCAGAATAGACCACTCACATGGCCTCCCATGTAATGCAGATTGGATCTATTGTCAGTCAGATGGGCGGGTGGTGTGGGAGCAGTGTGAAGCCAGTTCTTTCACTACATGGTGTGTAAAGCAATGAGGCAGACAAAAGCTGGATTTAAATTAGGGAATATTTCTGCCAAATTTCATTCTCTGAAGCAGAAAAATAAAACACTTTATGTGTCTGGCAATGTTTATTCTGTGCACAATGTTTTAACTGATCATAAAGGAAAGCTACGTGTGAACATTATCTAGCGACTTCATCATATTCTGAGGAGATGAGAGAGTATGATTCCACCATGGTCTGAAAAACTATTAGACTTAGAAAGTGGATACAATTTGGCAAGAAAACAAGATGGCAAGAGAAAAAGAAAAAAAAAAAGGTTCTTTCTTTTCGATTCTGTAGGAATTACTAGTTATAATCACAGCATAATCGGATCTGTCACAAAGGTTTCATTTTGAAAGTCCTTGGTGTCCTCAGTGTCCTGATCAATGGCCAGAGGCTTCCTACTTTGCCTTCTTGCTGCTTATTCAAAGGAAAGAAAGATCTGAATGGTTGGAAAATATATGTGCTGCTCATGCACTAACTGCATGTGCATGAAAATAAAAGAATTCCTTGCTTGGGCACTGTGGGTATCTGTGCTGATAAGGAGGTAGTAACTCTCCTTACCTGCATATTGGCCCTTGGAAGATTTGGCCCTGAATTCTGCTGGTAAAGTATTTTCCATGACTTTTCCACTGTATCTTAGAGGTTTGTGCTCCAATCATCCAATACCTTGACAGAAATAGAAGACGGTGTTAAAAATAATTCAAAGAAATAATGCAAGACCATTTTTAATTCCAAATGATTGAAAGAGCAAGTATCAGCTACTGTGAATGAAAACATAGTTGTGTAATCCAAGGAAGAAGAATGTCAAGAATAACAACTTTGTAACTGGATTTGGAAAAATAAACAATTCTTTCCTTTTTTTGCATAATAAATGTGGTGTGGGTAGCAAAACCCAACATTTTATGAATGCTGTAATGTGTTTTTATTTCTACTGGTTCAAAACAGCATTTGTTTCTTGAAATTAAATGGAATCTGATTGAGGTTTGTCCTTTTAGAGCCTTGTCTGCTACAAGGTAATGCATTGACTACTCTATTGATATTGTAATTTTTCTATTATACATTGAAATTCTCATATTGCAAGTTGCTGAGGTCCTTGATATTTCACAAATTTGGGATCATTAAGAATGTTTTCCATGTCAGAGCTCTACTAATTGTGACTGTGTTGATGACATCCACCATTCTACTTAAATTGAAAATTGCTTCTTACTAAAGATGTTGGACCCTGAGCTTAAGTCCTTGGTGACTGATTTGATTAGTCCATTTGAGTGAGAATAGGGCAACACAGGGGCTATGTTAATGGAACTTAAACAATAGGCCATCACTAATCAGAGACCTCAAGGTTGAAGTGAGGTTAATTGTTATGCGGGTTGTATTTGAAAAGAAGTGTTGACTGGTGTAATGCACTATGGGACTGTAGCATTTGAACATGCAGCCCTAAGGCCAGAGGTTTTGTTTAGTTTCCCAATGAAATTTAAAGCTACATTATGTACATATCTAAACAACAGCCTATATGCTACTGCCTTTTGATACATCACAAGAGCAACAACTAATTGATAACAGAAATGAGCCCCCAGGCACAAAATTCAGATCCAAAGCTGATACTGGATTTTAATCCCTTTCTAAACTTGGTGAGATGGGAATTGATTGAGTTTTGATTAAGCCCTTCATGAAATGCACATACAAGATTCAAATGGCTGCCCCGCCCCCAAACGTTTAGGATATTCTAAATTCAGTTTCAGTTTAGTCCTAGAGTGCACATTTGGTGGAAACATATGAGCTTACAACTACAATGTCAATGAAAAAATATTTTGGCATGTTTGGGAAGAACTGTTATTGATATTGCTGTGCAGACAGGGATTTATATCTCAACATGAGGGGCACGAGTACTAGCTAGATTTCTGAAGATATGCAGCTTGTATGAAAATATTGGTATTTCATCCTTCCAGAAACTGTGAACCTGTAGAGATGAAGTCTCAAACTTTGTGAAACTAGCCTTAAAGGGCATAGAGATTCTTAATGATCCCACTGGAAAGGGAGGCTGCACACTTGGCAGACATTACATGTGCTACAGACTTTAAATTAGCCTGTAATTCACTGCAATAGAAACAGATCTTGTAAATAGGATTGATACGTGCTTAGGCTCCTTAGAACTCCATTTCATGTGGTTCACAGGACTTATTTTTAATTAAATAGAGTTTGGACCTCTGGCTTGAATGCCTCCACTGCACATGTGATGTAAAATTTTCTGTAAGGAATGTATTAGCTGTGCACTGGAAGACTGGCTGATGGTGCAGCCCTCCTGGTTGTGACTCAAGTACCCCTTTGGTGCTGGATATGGCTTCAGGCCTAGTTTTCTCCAGAAGAATCTGCTTTGCAACCACAGACTAGTGGATGAAACTACTCTGGTGTGAATGCTTTCAAGGAAATGAATGAGATGAGAAATAAAATCTCTGGGGCAGCGTGCAGTGAGGGAAGGGGAACAACTCCAAAATCATTCAGAACTAAATATAACTATTGTTGCTTACAAAACATGGAAAATAATGACAAAGACAAAGGGACAAGAGGTGGTATAGATGGGAACAAGAGACTCCTTCCTGCTTTTGCTATAAATCAAACAACCATTTTTTTTTCAGAATGCATTTTTTTTAGGAAAACAAATTTTCCATTTTTGTGCATGTAAAGTGGCACCAGAGGAGGGCAAGCAGAATGTGCTAAAACACATAAAAATCTAGCATGAGCATGGGAAATATAAGGACACTTTAACACAATCATATAAGGAATTTACAAGGACCTAAGTCATGAATAAGTGCCTTATTCACAGGAAGCCAATATTTTGATGTATTCCCATGGCAGAAACAAAATGATGGGCAAGAAATGGACAGACACATAATACACACTCCAGTTGTCCTTTGCAGTCAGTGACTTTCCCTAAAAAGAATTCTTTCTCTATTTTCATTTCTTCTGTCTAAATAATCACTCCTCCCAAGCATACCCAACATTAGCAAAGTCTTTCCAATGTGATCAGAAGAGTTACTGGGTGCTGTAGACAGAGCAGCTGGGGGCCTTACAAAAATCACTGATTAAAGTATTAAAAGTATTTTAGCATAGTATCCCACACACCAAATAATTACTTAAATGAAAGTTTAATTGCAGTCCCTAGGGAAGGATGGAGGAAGGGTCAAACTATTAGACACATGTGCTTTGTTCTTTGTAACAAAAACCTTTGAGGGGAAGTAAATGAACTCTGAAAAATAAAACAAAAATGTGTTTTGATGTTTTGGATATTGACTATACGGGAGGAGGGCACACAAAAGGAAACAAGGAGCAAGTTTAAAAAAAGCAGTTTGTTATCTACTGCACCATGTACATTTGCTTTAAAAATCCCATCAGTGTTAGAACTACCTGCTTATATTGTACTCTGGGCAAATCCAGGGCTCAAGGTTAATCTGGCAGGGATTTGTTTACTTGCCTGTGTGTTACTGAAGCCATTGCAATGTTTAAAAATATCCTGGGTTTTGGGTAGTCTCTGAAGCTCCACACTTCCACAGGGACAGAATGTGCTCAAAGCTGTACAGATGCAGAAATAGGGTCCTGTTCTCAAAGAGCTGAATGTTCACAAAAGGACCCTGCAGCCAACAGGTGGTTGCAGACTGGTTTTCTCAACAAGCATCCAGCCCAGCCAAGCATGCTCTATGAAGATTTGTCCCATTGAAGTCAGATGAGAGTATTTTCAAGTTCAAATGAGCTTGAAAATTGCAAGGGACATTTCTCACTGTGTGGAGGCACCTTATTTCTGAAAAAAAGAGAGCAGAACTATGCCTCCTGAAGACATGAAATCCTTCTCCCTTGCATAAGGCAGGAGGTATGAAGAATGAGGAGGAAACGCATGTGGCAGAACAGGTGGCTTGCTCTCATTGGGATTAAATCTTTCAGGTCTGCCTTTTGCTTTGGAAACTACCCTTGCTTTCCATTCACATGGCCTCAGGGTGAGTCTGTCTTCCGTTTCTCTGTGGTGCTGTGAATTATCATTCTAAATATCATTAGTGTTTGAGTTTCATCCACTCTTTTTCACTCTGCCCACAAGTCACTGAGCTGACTTTCACAGGAACATTCAGGAGAACTTAGACAAGGTTGGTTATCTGATCAAGTGCCACTAATTGAACAACTGTGGCGACGCCAATTATATCTCTTTGGAATGTATTATGAATTCCGGTCCCTCTATTTATGCAATTCCACTCCTTTGGCTTTAAAGATGTACACAAACAAGTGTTATCAGCAAAGAGACTTTCTTTGGAGCTTGGAACTTACTTTAATAACATACAACAACCCCAATGCCAGAGCTTGAATTCAGAAAGCTCCTGTTAAATAAGAAATTCTTATGGCTGCCCTCTGTTGAGCTCCCCTATTTTAAATGCAAAATTTGGGTTCTAAGTTTGTGTTCCAGCCGTTTTACCACCCTTCCCCTGGCAATGAGAGAGGTACAAGCCATTTGCCATTGGTATAAGCTGTGGGTGTTCTCACTCCAGCCCTGTCACTCCAGCCTTTAATCTCACTCAGCTTTCAGATGTGCTGATGCCCATCTCTTTGCCAGGAAAAGTTCCTGGAGCTGTCAATTTACTGTCTCCATCTTACTAAGTCCATCTCCTTACAATGTGAGCCCCAGCCTCAGCCAGAACTCCCATGGGATTCAGGGGGAGATCAGACAGTTCTGAATAACTGCATGGCTTGGCCTACGTACTCATGCCAAAAGGGTGACAAGGGGCTCATGCCAGAAGTTCTGGTCCCCTTTCTACCTCATGTTCTTTTGCAAAAATCTTCAACATAGAATAATTTAAGTTTTACAGAAATCAGAAGTTTATTTAAGGATTTACTTTAATTTGGGGGTAATCAAAACTTTCAGTAGTGTTACATCTTTTAAAAAAAACAACAGTAACTTAAGATAGATCCTTCTGATTCACAGCTGAGCTCTTAGTTTCCTCAGTGCACCACTCACCAGAACTTTGATTCATTGTCCAATGTCAGTAAAAGCTTTCAGATGTTTTAACTAACTAAATGTAAAAATTATTCTCTCAGATCTAGATAACTTTTGTGAGGCTGGTTTTGGCTGAATCATCTTCTTTTTATACCACAATCAACACAATTCCAGTAATGAAATAATTTTTAGCTGCTGACTTGCATTTGTTGTTACTTTCTTCTGTCTCATATGTCTGTGTTTCCAGGTAATATAAAACCCCTCACTAAGCAAGCCAAAATTAAAAACCCCCAAGGTTTTCAAATTAGCCTTCAAAGATAGTGTTTATATCCCCAAATTGCAATCTAAAAATTAAACAAACTTTTCCCTGAGGTGAAGTAAACTCGCACCGGACAACAGACATTGCTAAACATGCCAGTGTGCCTGCTATATGGCCAAAGTGTTTATTCAACAGAAGCTTGGACGACAGCCACCACATCAATGTCACAGCCTCTCAGCACATGTGAAGAAAATACATGTGATACATAGCAAATTAGGTGTCCTGCTCTAGAAGGAGTGGAATGGGATTGATTTGCCACTTTTAGCAATGCTCTTTTACTGTCAGCTTGGCTTTGAGAAAAGCATTAAAGATTCTTGTCACAGATGTTTCTTTCATAAACTGTTGTGGGAGAATGACATTCTGCAAAAATGGTTTACTACTCTGCTTTCTTCTCCTGGGAAAACAAAGTGCGCTAGTCAGCCCAGCCAAATGGGCTCAAGGAACGCTCTTCAGTTATACCACAATAGCATTAAGGATCATGACATTTACAGAGCTGATCCTAGAAGCCCTCTTGGCAAATGTACAGTGTAGAGGTATTTATCCAAAGTGTGTGCCATTGAGGTTTTTTTTTTTTTTTTTTTTTTTTTGTCTTGAATTAGTTCAGTGGGGTAAAACTGGCCGGTTGGGTGTTCAAAACAGGGAAGATAAAAAGGACTGAGCTTACACACCGTGTATTAAATGAATGGTTCACACTGCATTTGAGTAATTAATCACCTTTAAACAAAGCAAAAAAAAAAAAAAAAAAAGCAAAAAAAAAAAAAAGAAGAAGAGGGAAAGGGAAAAAAGGGGGGAAATCTACGACACTAGTTAACATATGAAGCCTCACTAGAATTTACTCCAAGTTACTGGATTGCATAAAATATAGCTGTGAGATGAAATCACTTTTTAGATCACAGAGTAAGTCTTTGACCAAGGAAGCATAATTTTAATTGTTTATATCTAGCTAAGAGATGGGAGAAGGGAAAGACAATGAATCTATTATTTTTAGGTCATAAAGTTTACTTGAAAACATTTTGAGAATGCAAATTTTCTTACCAAAAGTCAAAAGGTTTTGTATGAGTATTTGCTATGCTGTAAAAAGGAGTTGCTATAGCAACAGCAACATCATATAGAATCTATGACTTCTAAAGCACATTCTGGAGAGAACAAGTTATCCACATGTCACATTAATTTTCATACTTTATATAAAGTTAAATAAGGAAAAAATCCTATAGTGTCCAGGTTTTTCTCCTTTTTCAATGTTTATTTAAAGCAATGTTTTTTCCTTATGCAGGCCTGTATTTGCACAATAGTTTAAATTAGAAGGTTTTGGTGTTTCAAATGTACCCCTTGTTGTTCTTCGTACAGCTCTCTGAGTTACTGAACTAATTCCTGCTAGAATAAAACACCACTAGGGGAACATGAAAGAAATTCCAAGTTTACTGTGATTATGAGCAGTATAACAGCTTTACAGAAAGAAGCATCCCTTTGTCTTTGAACAGCCTCAGCACAAATCTCAACATGTGATCCTGGGCTGCCCAGAATTGCTGCTACTGAGCAGGGGCCATTGCTGGAATGAGTGCAGTGGGAGAGGGAGTAGAGATTTGCAGCTTCTCTCTTTCTCTTTTCCCAAGGCAATGCTTAAATAACATCCTCATTAATGGTGCCACAGTGCCTGAAGCTTGATATTAGGAAAAAATGCTTGTTAAAATAGGAGTGTTTTGGGCAACAGCAAAAGAAGTCTATCTATAGTAGCTGCAGGCCTAGCAGCAAGGTAAATACTTAGAGGTGTGGTGTTAGGAAGTTGTTGTACAGGTTCAGTGCAGTGTTGCACAGGTATGCCATAAGTTGATGAGACTTGGTTTTGCCAGTAAGACAGTCTCGCACACATCCATTAAAATAAATGGTTAAAAAAAGGTGATTCCAAGTTTTCAGAAGAGAAAACTTATTGGAAGTCATTCTTTCCCTGCCCCACAAGGTGGAAATCCCAAAGGGACCTCACTGTACTCCGTCTTCCAGCATGGTGCAGATCTCCATCACCAGTTTCTCAAAGAGTATCCTTTTTTTCTACAAGCAGATGTGGTTTGTCTTGTTTTCAAATGTACTGCCTGGTGTCCTAGAAAAAGGACAGTACTAGACATTTTATTTAATTTGAAGCTGTGACCATGTGGTCCTGTCATTATGAACACAGTTATACTGAAAATATATGTTTTAGTTTCTTAGCTGGCTTGATTCCCAGATTGCAATGTGGTAAGACTTTTGATTTGAGATATTAATCAAATGACAAGAATTTCATGCAAGACTTGCTTCTATAGAGGGCCCGTGTAATCTATATCTTTCTTTTCTACACCATTAATGTATTCAGGGGAGCCACTTTTTTTCTCCATCTAAATGTCAACAAGTCTGATTAAGTGTAAGCAAGAAATCAGTGTTCCTTCTTCAGTAGTATCTCAGTGCAAAGAGGACTTTCCAGAGGAGACAGTGTCATCACTTTTAGACAGACTCTTCCCCAAAACCAGCACTTCTGGAATTCTGTGGCAGCTCAAGACTGACTTCAGACTGGGGTAAGGATAATTCCCTGGCTGCAGCCCACAAAAACTAGCCTTGGTGAAAATTCCCCAGCCTGGAAATAGGTCTATAAATGCCTATGAAATAGTCTCAGTGCACACTGACACAGCTCCTGGGGAGCAACAGGAAACAACAGCCCACGTCCTGTCCGTGCCTGTGCTGGGGGCAGAAAGAGCAAAACGAGCGCCTTCATTCCTCCTGCCACACGCATGCATGAGATAGCAGCTGACAGAATGTGACAAGCTGCAATCACAAGTACCCCCCAGCACATCGATTGGGCCCTGGGTGACTTTGCCATGGGAGGACAGGCACCGTGGCTCCCGTGTCTGTGGGCTGGGTGCACCTGGTGTCACACGTGGCACAGAGCTGCCCTGGCACCGCGGGCAGGCACCGGCGCTTTGCCCCATGGCCTGAGAACGAGGCACGGGGCCTTTCATAAAATAACTCCCAAGGAAGTGCTGAATGGTTAAAATACGTTACATGTGTTTCTGTGGAAAAAAAAAAAAGAGAGTAAAGGATAAAACTAGAGGCTTGGTTACTGAGCAGACCTATCTGGTGATGTGAAAGCTGTTAAAGCTGGATTTCTCCATGAACATCAGGGATAACACCAGGCTCTAGAAACCAAGGAAACAAAATGCTAGCATACTGCTGTTGACAAACCTGGAAGGAACTGCTTCACTATTAAGACGTCCTTTTTCCTGCCCCTTTTTTTGATTTTTCATATAGTCTTCCCTTATCCATATAACGTCATTTCCTCAAAAAAATTTCAATGGGACCATCTATCTTAAAAAAGTGCTTGAAAATATTTTGTTAAATTAGTGATACAAAACAGACACTAGTCTGAAATTCCTTTCCTGGTGTTGCTATTTTGTCAGGTACCAGAAAGGGGAGAAAATAGCTATTTGAAGGCTCTTGACTGATGTCACCACTGAAAATAATGCAGGAGCATCTAAAATAATCTCAGTAATAATATCTGTCTGGTTGTTTTTCTTTTATTAGTTTATTCCATATCACCATTTTGTCTTCAGATTTATATTTGGTTAGCACTTAACAAAACATATGATGTTGATAGAAAATTTTGATCCTTCATTTAGAAAAATAGTGTCTATTTTCACATAAAATAAAATGAATTCTGCAAAAATGCTGAAAATATCCACAGATGTTGTAAATTGTCTTTAATGAAGTTCATAAACTTGAATTAAAGTCCCAAGTGGCTGTGTAGTTTGTCTACAGTCATCCCTCTTTCTGGCTCTGAATGTTTATTCGGAGGAATTTTCCTGAAGGTAACATTCAGGCACAAATATTCTTTAGCTGAAGGCCCAAAATTCACATACTGGCCTGAAGATCATTCCTTGTAATAAATTGCTCATTATTAGACATTAATTATTTATTCATTTTTACAGCTTCCCTTCTTGCAGTCTGTCTACACAAACAGTAGAATGTGAATTAAAAAAAACACGATAAAACAGATACAAATACCCAGCGGTTGAACTTTGAAAGCTCTGTGCTTGTTTACAGACTTACCGCTGACTCAGAGAAGAATAGACTGGGGGAAAAATTGCCTGTGCATAGATTTTCTTTCAAAACAGAGAGAATAAGGGATAAATACAGCTGATAAATTGTTCACAACGAATGATGTAAATATACATTTACCTCAACTCTATCATGTTCATCGTTAATGAAACCAGATTTCAGGGTTTTGTGTCACTTACGTATGCCTTTTGCTTTCCATAGAGCACTCGCTACATGGCTGTTGAGTCTAATGCTAGCTGGAAAACCAGCATAAACTCATAAATGATAGACATCTATATTGTAATGAAAAGGTCCAACCAATTGATGAGTGGGCATAATGCCATTCAAGCAGATGGGTCTGAACAGCAGCAGCCAAAACATCAAGTAAGTCCATCAAATGGAGATGTTGAGGCTGGGTACATTTCACAGCCAGGAACATTGAATGTTAAGACTGTGTAATTAGCAGAATATGACACTATTAAACCAGCTCTGGACTGGATTAATTTGGAAAAATCTAATAAATACCTTCCACATTATGGAAGGAAGGGACTGAAAAGATGCCTGCCTTTACTAGGATATGACAGATGGAAGCCAGGATTTCCAAGTTGGGAGTTTGAGGTTTCCCTTTCAAGCAGATTCATAGCACAGTGTTGTATTTAGCTATTTCCAAGGCCATATAAGGGCAAACTCTTGCTTGCCTAAAATGCATGGCATGTTATGGAAGAGGCTTCTTCCCACAGGAAAGTCACACCTAACAAGAACAAAGCTCTTGCTCCTGGCTAACATTTGCAGAGTAGCAAAGTGCCTGAACACAGCTTTTAGTGATTAAAGGCTAACTTAATATACATTATGATTTAGTCATCCAATAAGAGAGTTAAAACAAGAAAATGTGACTTCAGCTAAATGAATTCTGAAAATTATATCTGATAAACCCTACAGGAATTCAAATTATATTTCAGTTCCATAAATTTGCTGCCCCGGAAACTGTGAATTACTCTGCTTTTATAACACAAAACATATTTTCTATGAGATTAATGGGAAATGTGCATTGTTTATAATAACTCAGATTTCATAAATTAGCAGTGATCATATTCTGGTTTTCATTTGCATGCTTAGTTTTTTATGCCTCTCAGGGACATAGAGAAAACTACTGCTCCGACACCGGCCAAAATGGCAAAGAGATGCCCAGTTACTTTGAAATTCCCACCCTGCCAGGGTTCTTTGAACGGGAGCTTTGGGCTTTGCTTGTGGCTTTCCTGGAGAGGCACTGGGAGGAGCAGGTCTCAATGATACCTCCCCCTGCTGCACTGTCCAGCAACAAATGCCAAGGCCTTAATAAGTGAGTTATAGTGAAACCCTATGGAAAAATCATGGGTGGTAAACTGAATAGTGCTTTCAAGCAGTGTATTGGTCAAACTGGAGGAACTGGAGCCTTGTGTGCAGTCACAGAACCTCCCCGTTGCTGGAATAGCTGCGGCATGAAGGAGAAGTTGTGCAGGTGGAGTAATGTGATGGATGCATACAAACACCCCACAGGAGGAGCAGCAGGCCAGGGGCTGCCTTGATGAGGAGCAATGTGTCAGATGAGTGGATATCCTCTGTGGGATGGGCAACACACTGGATGAGAGTTGTAGAGTCAGGGTGAGAAGGGAGGTCAGTGATGGTGTCATCGTGGTGGTAGTGCATTGCAGGCCAGCCAGGTGTAGTAAAGGTCTGAAGTGAAGATCAGAATCCAATATTTTCCACTAACCCAGGGGATCTGTGTGGGGCTACATGGAAAGGGAAGAGGTCTCAGGCACTCTGAGGTATAAAGCAGATCTGTTTCCCTCTATGGCCAGTTCCTGACAGAGTGTGGTCCTCTGGCCAAAGAGTGTCACCAGGCCAACAGATGCGGTCGTGGCAATGAATGTTTGTTCTGGCTGCCCTGAGAAGTTGCTGAAGAGTGAGGGACATGAGTTACACTGTGAACTAAAGAAGCATCATTACTAAGAACAGCAGCAAAAAACATAAAAAAGCAAAGAAGTTTATTCCTCTTTATGTTTTAATGCCTTCTTCCTCCACCCCCAACATTTATGTATATCCTTAGTCATTTAATAGGCTTATAATGTCACCATGGGAAAGCAAGATGATACAGCCACAGTGCACATTAATAGACCACTAATCACAAAGCAGCAAGAGTTTGGTTGACCTGAGGATATTCCAGCAAATGGTGAATATTTACATTTTTCATTATTTGTATGGCACTATGTTCACATGTAATTTTCAGAAGCAAAAGCCAAATCCCGGTCTGGCCCTAAAATGATCTGTTGAAAATGAATTAGCAAGGCTGCTCTCAAAGGTTTACAATTTAAGGTGGGATGTGACAAAAACAAACCTAGCACAGCATGATGCAGTCTTTATGGATGATGCTATGTTAATATTAGTTTTTCTAGAAACAGGAAGCTTGAGAAACCAGAGGAAAAAAGAAATTAATTTACACTACCTTGTTTAGTTTGCACTACGTTGTAGGTGGAGATGAGGTGGTGAGGGTAAACCACTCTTAATTTTTTCATCCACTAACCCAGTCTAAAACATCCTGAAGAAAGCATAATATCATTACTGTAACCATACTGAAGGACATTTAACCTTTGGCTTTCTATTTCCCTGTCTACCTTAGGTGTAGTGATATTTTCTTAGTGTTGTTACCCAAATTTATCTTCTTAATAGCTGTAAAGCTTCATCTCATTCATTGTAGGTTATGCTAATCATGTGGTTTCTCCAAGGAATCTTTCTGCTCAGTTATGTAAAGGAGACAGAATAAGGCAGAAGACTAATTTAGAGAAATTTGGAGAAAAGGGAAAACTAATACTAAAAATAAAAATTATACAACATACTCAAGATTGCTTTGAGAAAGGTATTGGGAGCAACCTTGGATTTTGGCAGGATGATACATGTTTTAAACTGAAATGTTGATAAAGCCAGCTTTTATTTTGGATAATGATGCAAGAGTAAACCCCACTAGAAGACAGAATTTCTATCTTCTCAAGACCTGAAACACACAGTTTGCAAAAGGTGGTCTAAGGTCTTCTCTGCTTTACTGCCACAATTCTCTTGAAATTATTAGTGGAGCTTCTTTACAGACTGTTTAATATCTGGCTTGTGAAAAATTAGCACCGCTCTTCATTATTTCATTAAAAAAATACCCAGGTGCAGTATGTGGGCAGTGTTGTTTGTTGATCTTTGTGGGTTTGGGAGAATTACCTTGCCAGCTACAATCCTTGCACCTGGCTGTATTCCTGGGAGCCATCCCAGGGTCAAAGCCTCTGCTCTTCTCTGGTTTGCTCACCCCTGCCTTTGCCTCCCTGAGGCTCACCTGCCTTGCCCAAACATAATCTTCAGGACACAGCTCCTTCTAATGGCATAGGAACATCTCATCAGAGACTTTCCTTAGAAAATGTTTAGCCACAAGGACACATAGCCGCTCTATCACTTCAATCTTTAACACAAAAAGGGCCTGGTTTGTATTAAAGGATCTATAACAAGCAAGAGGAATTGTATGAGCAGAGAAACTGTTTTCTGTGTCTCTGCCTTATTATTTCATTTGTGATAAATAAAATGGGGCTAGCAGATGAGTTATTCATATGAAGGTTGGAAGAAATATAATTTTTAGTTCCAGAACCCCTGCAGATATTCACGAATTTTACCAAAATATTTTTGTAGATTCCTATTGTTTTTTTACTTAAAAATATGGCAGAACTGAATGAAATGGATAGGTCTCTTTCAAGAATAAAAAAAAATCAATTTCATTGCCCAGCATGTAACATTTTTCTCTGTGTTTCAAATATGCTGTAAAACTAGATCTCCATGTCTTTCTAATAGAGAAACTTAACACTTTGAAAAAATCACAATAAAATATGAGAAGACTGTTGATGATTCAGCTTTCCATAGTTATACTATTATGATATTTTTCTACTTTGTTTGCATTGTTTTGTTTTCAGCAAGTTTTACTTTAACTGCAGAGAAAATACAGGCTCTCCAGAATTAACTTAGGCTTTAAATCAAATATGGAATAAAAGCCGCATATACAAGGATGTAGGTAGGAATATGGCTGTTAAGCAGATAAATCCCTTCTGCCTTATGTGGTCCAGAGCTGGAGGCTGAGATGACTTTACATTTCCTGTAAAGGTTATTTAGGCTTACTAACACTTTTATCTGAGATCTGATATATCTCCTAACAGGAAACAGCAACAAGCAGGGAGAAAAACTCCTGAAATTATTGATTTCCTTTGTTGGATACTCTGCTATAGGAACACCCTGATAAGACCTTGTCTATCAGAATCTGCTGAGAATTCTCGAGCGATCCATGTTAGGAGTTGCATTTGGACTTTATCCTAGGTCAGCTTGCTATGACCTTTCTGTCTAAAGCACAAACTTTGCATAGTACAGCAGTCTGAGGAGTGGGAAAACACGCTGTTCATAACAAGAAGCAGCAGCTGTTAAGTTTGCATATACCTAAAATTAGCAATACTTTCAGGTCCATAATCTAGTATCTAGGTAAAATTGAGAGTATTCACATTTCTTTTAAAAATGTAAGCATTTTAGAAAGTAAAACCAGTTTCTCTAAAAATACTGTTTTTACAATCATACTAAAAATTGTTTCCCTGAATCAATGACCTTTTTTATTTGGTGGGAGAAACCTATTTTCTGCTGAATTTTGATCTAAAATTTAGTAAGTGACATTAAAAAAAAGCATCTGCCTTCACACATCTCATGAAGTTTCTTTGAGTATGAACTCTGTGTTTGCAATGGGTAAAGATGACATCCACTAAACTTTTTATGCAAAGCCTAAAGACTCACTTCAAAACATATTTAGTGCTTCATGCAGCCATGTCCTGTTTAAAAATAAAATAAAATGCAAAATCTGGTCTGGGTTTGTGCTTTAAAAAGGGGCAGCTAAAGCAATAGCCTGAATGTTGTAGCCTTGTCTTTACTGAGGCTGGGCAACAGTAAATACAAATCCCACTTCATTATCCCTGCAGTGTTCTCTGAGCTAATAAAACATTATCCAGCAAAATGTGGGCAACCTCCAGACCCACTCTGTCCTTGTCTCAGCTGTGACTGCCAAGGAGAAAGGCACGTCTTGCCAGCAGTGGTATGAGAGGCCCTTTGGGAAATGATCTGAGACCGCTGGACTTGTTTTCTTTTGGCTGTTCCAACCTGCACAACCATCCCAAAGCACAGCTTCTTAACTCATCTGGCCTCTTGGTCCAACTGGGGATTAAAGGACAAATAAGATTCTCGTTATTTTGAGGTGAGTCCTGTGGTGGGTGCTTAGTTAAGAGTTTGTTTTGCCTGAACAGCTGTGGATACTTAGCTGGTTATCTAGTTATATTTTTTAGCAGTCTGCCTGAGGGTTTACTGCAGGCTGTGTGTTTTCTTTTTGGTGGGCTTTGGGATACCTGCCTGTCCCGGCACTGGGTGGTGCCAATCTCTCCAGCCCTGGATGCCTGAGCTGGCCCTCCTCTGTGAGCTGCCTGCTTGGCTTTGTGCTGCTTCTCATAGGACTGCCTGGGCTCTGACTGACCATCTGCTCCATCTCTCTCCCTCAGCAGGTAATTTATTCAAATCTCAAGCCTTGCTTTGCTTGTAGTTTCTCTTCCATTGTTTCCATCTCCTCTCATTCCTGCACTGATTATTACCAAGCATTGCATTAGCAGTTGACAAAATTGGAAGGTGCTGCTCTTTCAGTACCCAGTGAGAAGCAGAGGTTGAGCCCCACTGCTCTAAAGAAGAAACACACAGTCATTTCCTAGATAACATCAGACATTGTCTACTGCCCCAGCGTCTCTGCTTGCTAGGGTGTAGTAGCTCCAAAAGGTAGAGGGTTTGGATGAGATACCTATACCAGAAGCCAACGCCAAAAAGAAAAGGTCAGTGGCACAAAAAAATTAAAAAAGGAGTCAAACTTCACATGGCGTTTTTATGGCATTTAAAAATCAACTGGTAGTTTCTAACATATAATGCTCCATGATGTATTTAACTGATTACCCGGCTGGTTTTACAGAGAAAACCAAACTGCTGAGTAATCCTGGGAAATGATGAACCTGCTGTTGATTCAAACCTCCAGTCTGAGCAGAGAGGTGATGACTCAGGGAGTGTATGTACATATCAGTCCTTGACTGCTATGGTAGAAAATGACACCTCAATGGCATGAACTTTAAAGTGACTGGATGCCAGTTCTCATATCTAGGACCAAAGATTTCCAGGATGGCAAAGTGTGCCTTGGAAGGCAGTGACAGTGAGAGATCTGAGGCCCAGATAACCATGTCCCCATGACATTCAGTGCCATGTACCACAGACATGGCCTGAGCTATATAGGTCAAACTAAATGACTGCAATTCTCCTCTTTGTCTCAGGTTCTGTTAACTTGCTACTCGGAATGTAAATCTGTTATTGAAATCAGAGGACACTGTATGTTAACAGCAAGGAATACAGAGGGGCCAGAACTGTGAAATTTCTGTGGGAAAGGAAAAAAGGACATTTTCCAAATTTTATTTGAGAGATCTCTATAATGAAGGACCATACATCTTTCAATGTACAGATCAACTTCCTTTAGTTGATTTAGTTGATTTAGTTCCAACAGTGCTTTATTTTATGTATCATTGATCATATGGCTAAGATTATGTGAAGGTCCACAATGGTAACATGGAGATATGAATGCTGCATCCTAGACCTGAAATAGACTGCAATATCTTTTTCTTATTCCCTGTTTTCCTGTATTTTTATTTCCCTACAGGAAGTGGTTTCACTTGAAGTAGATATTTTTCATAAGGCCTTATTTGAAAATTTGATGACAGCGGTAAATCGGGAGACAAAAGGAAGTTTTGAACAAAGGTGCTCAGCATTTTTGTTGATAGAGCTATGCATAAGTGCACAGACCTTCTCCTCATTTTAAATCAGATAATATTCTTGCATTAGATGCAGCACAACTTCCATTGCACTGCAACACCGTGTAAGGAAGGATCTGGGTATACGTTTATTTCCAGCTCCTAAAGGCCATGCAACCTAAAGAAACAACCATGACAAGGAAGTGTTTTTGTGGACAGACAGTGGCCCCAGACTGCAAACAGAGGAAGCTTTTACGGTGTACATTTAGTTTTGTGTGTAAACTTTTCAAGACTATTTCAGCCTAATAGTCTGAGTTGCATTACCTCGGAGGGTATTGTCATTAAGACTTAACACACTCGGCTAATAAATTACAGTGATGTAGCAGCTTTTATGTCAAAGGATCCTGAAGTGCTTTACAAACTTTACAGTCCATACATGCATGAATCACTTCACCCACTATTGAAGTATGGCCAGGCCAGGGATGAATTGAGGCAGCTGTTTAACAGCACACAGCAGTTCAACACAATGGGTTTAGGAGAGCAAAGACGACATGCTCTCCCAGTGCCAGTCCAAGTAATTCAGAAGGACAGTGGAGAACACCTTGGGAGAGAAAGGGAGGGATTTCTCCCTCATGGACTAGTGCAAGGCATTGTTACTTGACTTTAATGTCTGAGATTGTTTCTCTCATCTTGTACCAAACCTGTTGTGAGAAAGTCTCTGAGCTAAAAAGTCTGTGAACACACAGGTAAACACGTAGGGTCTTGTAACTATCAACGAAGTTTGTGTAGTTAGAGTTTTCCTAGCCAAAGTGGAGCTAATCAGGATTTCGTGCTGCCTCAGTATGGAAAATACTAAAAATATGCAGTCTTGGTTTAGATCGTTTTTGCAACTGGGAAACTGAAGGAAAAGCATCAGTTGCACTCTGTATGTATCTGTACATCTACTTGAACAGAACCCAGATCTTGAAAGAGCTAGATAGGAAATTAATTTAATTCCCACTCCCTTTCTGGTTACCAGCTGTCTTCTAATATAAAGTGATGGCCTCCATAAAGGCCTTCTGAAGAAACAAGCAATTTCCTGAATAAATCAAGTTATCCTTTCCTCCTTCTCTTTTTTCTCCCTTTCAGTGACTGGTATCTTTAGTGATGATCCTGAGCAGTCTTGTTACCAGCTGCTCTAATCTAGGGGGTTTTGTCATTTCACCTTGATATTTCTTTCCCCATTGTTTTGCCTAAGTGCACAAAACAAAGCCTATGAGTGCTGCATGAAGGGCTCAGAGCAGAGGGAGAATTGTTTGCAGTTGACACACATCAAACTCAGGCTGGCTTCTTCCATAGGAATAGATTTATTTTTTCCTTGGAAAAAACATCTTCAGTTTTTAACTTCTGCAAAAGAGTGTTATTTGAAGAATTTATTGTTTCATTTTCCTTTTTCTGTATAGATCCATGGACACCAGAGAGAGTCAACGTGAATGTGTTGAGTGAAAACAGTAGTGACTAAGTGACTGAAGAGTTGTTTGCATTGGGTGCCTAAAAGGTTGCTAATTCCTCCTTCTTAATAATGTAATATTTGCATGATTGGAGACCCTAAATGTATAGGGTTATGAATTTCTATCCAAGAGTTCACTGCAGAAATAGTAATTAAGAGGCCTCTACCTTCACTCTTAGTGCCTAGTTGTAAGCCTTCCTGTTCCTCCATGGAGGTTTCTAGTAGGATTGCTCAGATGAGTGTATGATACTCACAAACACAAAGCTGGACCCTTGCAGCCCTGAAACATACCATTATAAGCAGGAAGAAAATACTTGAGACAAGAAAGTCCACCGATTTCTTAAAGCTGTGAATCCAGCCCAAAAAGAGTTAAAAAACCATAAGTATCATAGAGCAGTATCCTACTTACTTTCTAAAGATTCCCAAAATTAATTCTAAAACAGAATATCTAACCAGGATTTTACATATAAAATACTCTAGGTATTGAACCTAGTTTTTGTGCATCAACTCTGTGCTGAATAGAATCTTTTGCTTGTAAATGCACTGAGCCTTAAAAGCAATTTCTGTCATATCACTCTTCATATTCCTATCTCTTTCATCACCATCCAAAAGGAAACACTTTAACTTCAGGCAATAAGAAGCTTTTAATTCAGATATAAGTTTACATGAGCTATCTTCATTACAGTGTACAATGTAAAAAACGAGAAGACTTCAAATCATATTTAAAAATTTAATTAGATCATTTCTGCTGTTTTGCCTGTTTTAAAATACATAATAAAACCTCAATAAATTATATTCTGGGTCATATCAGCTTCTCCTCAAGAAAATGAAGTTAAATCTTTGTAGTAACCAGCAGCTTAATTTTCATTAGGCTAGCTATTTGATAATTAGTCATGCACCATAAATCAAGTCCCCAAGTCTTCTCCAGGTTTCTTAATTGAAAATTATTGTTTCTTGGCTCTGTGGCTAAATGTGCAGCAAGTCTGAGGAGTGATAGATGCTGAATCTAGCATAAACAGTTTGAAACAGTCAGAACTTGATAGATCATTGCCCTGAAGGGGCTTGTAATGGTGGAGAGACTGAGAATTTCAAAATTAAAGGTTTATTCTTAAAAATCACAAGTGCAAAAGCTAGCTGTAGTTTACCAAATAGCTCCTAACCTTCAGCCACTTTTCCTTTCATTCCTAGCAGAATTTCAGTTGCTTTTCTATTGACAGTTGTAATGGGTTTGTGTGGCTATATTTGAAAAGTTAAAATGTTGGCTTGGAGGATACAGACTGAGGGTATTTGTGTTCTCTTTTGTTGGTGGTGTTCTTTTTCTGGTAAATCTCATTAACAAATATGGAAGTTGTTTCATTTTTGGCATTTTTAAACACTGAATGAAATGGTGGCAATCCTTTCAGAGCCACTATGAGAGAACAGATGGGCCTGCAATGCATGCCTCAGGTCATAAAATAATTTCAGATATGATGCAATTGTGGCTAAGTAAAAGACTTTTGCAAAGTCAGAAATATATTACTTCACTGAAAGAAGGGAACCCTTTTTAATTTTTCTTTGACAACCTAGCAGATTTTGCACAGAGCTTAGCTTGTGTTTGCCATTCTGTAGATAAGGACAGCCACAGGGTTTTCTGCCATTCATGCCTTGCTTCCTCATGATCCAGCAGCCAAGACCTGATGACAACCACAGCAGGAAACAGTGTGAATGCTCCATAAATTTAAAAGCAGGAATCAATTGATGCTAAAAAAATAGTGGGCATAAGATTTTTAGGTGAAAATTTCCTAACCACATTGATAAATTCATGCTGAAGACCTTCTCACACCTTATTTAAGCCGACGAACAAATGCAGACTTGGAGCTGAAGAGGGCATTTATTTGTTGTCATGTACTCCAAGACTTGCACTGCAATGGTTCTACCTCCATAGCCCATGACAAAACGCAGCTCCACGTTGCCAGAGTGAGGTGTTGAGCTGAGGGGTGCAGCACTCAGCAGGTGCTCCCCATGGACGTCCTGTATTGTCCACTGTCGTGCATTACAGGTGCATTTCTGCAGCACTTGGTTCATCTCCTTCCAAGATCAGCTTTGTACTGCCAGTACCGAGAATTTGATGTGTGTGTAACCGCTTTCTGAATGTGCTCCTCACAGCAAAGTCAGGGGTGTATGATGAGCAATTAAATTCCAAGGAGGAAATGACTTAAAAGGCCACACTGTCAACAGGAAGAGAGTTTACTAAAATATATAATGAAATAATTATTTGATTTGTGGATCATATTCTTTTTGGGGCCCTGAAATGACTGTGCGTAATCTTATTTTTGTAGAGATTTATTCTTGGAAAGGGAAGTCATTTGCCTAAGGGATATATTGATTTAATTCAGCTGTCACTATCCCTTTATAAGATGTTACAGACAGAAAGACAAATTCAGGCCCAACTTTGTTTTATTTTTGCATTACACCAGATCTAAATATGGGGCTGTGATTACAAATGAGAGTTGTTTTCCCATTGATTGTTCCAGTTTCACACTGGACTAGATTGCAGCACCAGCTGGGTGAGGAGCAGTAGAGGATGGGGGAAAGCAGAGGATGGGGGAGTGAGTGGTGTCTGAGGGCACTTTCATAGCCTCTCTCCATGGAGGAACTCCCTCCTGGCAGGCAGCGCTGGTGAGGGGCTTCGTACAGCCCTCGTGGGAGGAATGGAGGGGATCCAAAACCAGTGTGGAACGAGCTTTCCATGGGCAGCCCCCTCGTTTGCAGGCAGCCCTGGGATGCAGGGAGCAGGCTTTGCACTGGGCCGTGTTCTGATACACGGAGACATGAGCTGCAGCTCCTGACAATGCAGGGACTGGGGTGGTGCAGATTATGAAGGCAGAGAGAATATCCAGTGCAACTGCTGTGTGAAACAGGAACTTTCCTCATTAACTAATGAGAGCCGATGTGTCAGTGCCGACCAACAGTCTCCACTGGCTCCCAGAGGTGTGGGTGTGCACTGAAGCCACATGCTCTGGCCTGGCCATGGCAACTCTTTAATCAAGGCCACTTTGTTTAGTGGCTTCCTACTCATGATCTTTTGGGCCCTTCGTGCCCCTCTAGCCTCAGAGGAGCAACTAAATATTTTATCTGAGGGATGGACCGAATTAATTTTGCACCTGGACTGCGCTGAAAGTGTGAAGATCAATGTGTGGATATTCCTGATTTCACTGAGGTTTATGAGAGATCAGCAGATTTGTTTTTACACAGAATCATGGGAAGAGCTTGTGTCTGAATTCCTTGTGAAGTAAAATCAGGCAAGCTGTTTTTATCAGATTTTGATGCAAAATTGTAGAAATATCAAACTATCAGTTCTTGGTGTGCTTTCCATTTGCATTTATGAAAAGAGTTTTTCTAGCTAGTGTGATTTTCACCTGTTAAAACATTAAAATACTAGCATTATCAGTTTTGTCCATCTTTTAGACCAGTACAGATAGATCCAAATTCAGAGTTTAAATGCCTCCCACTCTCCAATCTTTATTACAAACACACACACAAATAAAATGGAATGACTGGTGTTTAAGGTTATATTTTAATTGATTCTCAATCGCTATGAACTTCATCCCCATGATGCTAAAACTTCAGGGCTACCAATCATATTTTCTTAAGGCACAAAGAATGAACACACTGTGTAATTTTTATCGTGTGGTTTATTTTCAGGATGCAGAGTGTGTATATTTTATTTCACTAGCATTTTACAGAACTATATATAGCTACAAAAAAGATAAAATCTTTTTCTCCCTCATACTTCATCCCACAGTCAGAATCTGAGCTTGTGTACACAAACCAGAAAGGCGTGTGACTAAAATGGTAGCCTTTCTCTGTTAAAATGAAGAACATAAAATAAAAATCCTGTAGCTGTTGTTTCTCACAAGATGTGAGCTCATTGTCAATCTGTACATCTAGGTAGAATTAATGTAACATATATGATGCAACAGCAACTAGTGGATAGATGAATTTGAATGGGGCTGTGTTCTCCATGTAAGGAAGAGGCAGTGCTTACTCAAATGCTGTTAAAACTCCCTCATTTACAGCTCCTGGAGATGAAACATGCAGCAGATTGCCTGTAACCATAGCAATTGGCTCCGACATGAAAGATCTCCAGCACAGAGGTAGTGGTAATGGCAGAAGCAGTGTGGAAGATAAAGGTGTACAGATAGAGACAGTACCAGTTGGAAGTGAACTACAAAATCAGTGAAGACAAGGTGCCCTAGATGGATTCAGGCAGATGTGTGAGTTTGATGGGAAGGTTTGGGCTGGGGAGGTGTTGGGGGAGGACAGGAACAGCGGAAGAGAAAGCTGAGATTTTGTCGGTAGTCTGGTGTTGAGGAAAAAATCAGAATAGGCCTGGCAGAGAATATGGGGAAGATTATGCTGCTGGAGGCTGCTGCCTCTCTGGTTCTTGCCTTTCAGCAAGGATAGACAGATTTCAGGGACCCCAGTCAGCTCGTGGAAGGACTCCACACAAGTTAGCTCTTGATGATGGGTTGTGGTGTGATGTGTGGTGTCAATGTGCAACACCCAGAAAAATGTAGATATTCCATATCCCAAAGCAGTGCTGGAGTTGTAGGCCTGCACATTGGACATGTAGAAGGAAAATGCCCAGAAAAAAAGAGTTGGGGGAGTTAAATGGCTTTGAGTTATAAGCACTGATACAAATAAAACATCTGAGACATTTACTTTAATATTTTGCTTGGTGTCCATTTTTAGGAACTTTTGTTTTGGGAAATATATAAAAGCTGTTTCCTCTTATTATTTCTGACAAACCTAAAGGGAATCACTTCTAAGAACAAATGCCCTTGTACAGTAATCCATAGAATCATGGATGTGAATAGTTTTTATATAATAATAATGATGATGATTGGATTGTCCTATGAATTCTAGAGAAGAAGAATCCATTTACAAGAAGAAAACCATGTCAATGAACTAAGGACTGCAGGTCAGGACTCTTTAGCTTCATATACACGGTTAACATCTATCCAAAATGAATTTATGGAATTGCTACAAAGATCAGGACCAAACCTCTCAGAACCCATTAAGAAACCATCATTTGTCATAACGACTTTTTCAGTAATTGCTGGAAAAAAATCTCAGTAAAAGAAAGGTCTTCAGTGTGATTATGGCTTAAATCTGTCATATTAGGGATAACTTCCTTTGAGCAACTAAAATGACACTTGGGTAAGAGCACCGAATCCAGCAGTGAGGGTCCCTGGTTGCAGGTTTGTGCTCCAGAACTGAGCTGGCTTCCTGAGGAAGAGGCTCAGCTCCCACACCACAGCCAGTAAATCTATCAATGTGCAGAACACATAATCCCCTTGGTCTCCCTCACGTTGCCTTTCCACTACTTTTTCTTGGCTCCTAAAAGTTATTTTTGGTCAGCCAGGCACATCTTTACAGAAGACAGAGTAAATATAAGATTTATACAGCTGTGTGTCATCTTTAAATCTACTCAACTCCCCAGGTGAAAAACAGGATCACAGCAGTGAACATTTTAATAAACAAGCAAAGATATTGTATAAAAAAAGAGAACAGACAGAAAAAAAAAGATGTTACAGTTCAACACCTCCTATCTAGGCTGGAGAAATGAGGCTGAGGCTTGTATATGTGTCCCCACTCTAGAGTATTTTCTACCAGTGTTTGGTCCTGAATCAGAGCTGTAGGTGATCAGCTATAATTCATTGTTTCACTCTTCAGATTCTGAAGCAATCAGAAACTCGTGAAACCAGCTGACTTTGCAGGATTTGAAGTCTAAAATCTGATTAAACAAGGTTGCAGGATATTACCCTCTGTCAAATCACTGGTTCATCTTTTCAGTGTATCTTTAGGAATGTATGATTGCCCTGAGATATCTGCTGAGAGAGAGAAATTCTTTTATGTGTAAGAATTAGCTAGTGCTGTTATTGCTGGTATCTGGCAAAGTTTCACTTTCTGCTATGATTTGTGCTTCTAAATTAAATTTGGTGTGGTGCTAGCAGCTTGGGACAAGCACTAATTATAAGTTCTGATAAAAAATAAATAAACTATAAATCTAAACTTGTCTGGACTACCAGCTAAAGATTTATTCCAAAGTTTATCTACACCCACAATGTACCTCAGCCCCAGATAACAGCCTTTTACATAATCATTTTGCAAATCTAGATGGTCTTCAAATGCTTGAATTTTAACATCTGCTAAATAGGGTTAGTATCACTGTCAAATTGGAATGAGTCTTCAGTGACTGGGTCCAAACCTGTAATCATCAACTGTCTAATTTGGTAATGGCAACTTCAGCAGAAGCAGGATCGAGACAGATAATTTCTTCCCTATCAAATTTATGTATGTTATAATGTAATGAAAACATTCCCCAGGAGGATTTCCTTTGCTGTGTATAGCACATGATACCAGTTGAACACTTTTCTTACCCTTTTTTGTATCTTATCTACTGATATTAAAGTGTCCTTGAGAAATTCCATGGCTTATATAGGTGCAAGGTGCCTTAAAGGTCTTTTATTGTCTTGGAAAATGTAAATATATATTTAATCTTAATTACTGGAAATACTATACCAATCTTCCCCCCTCCACCAGGAACTTTGACATAAAAATGCATTCAATCTGGAAAACACTATAAGATCAACTAAAACTTTTCATTTAAATATTGTGAATCCAGACATATCTGAAAGCTATTCCAATTCGTTTAAGGTGTTTAGGAAGTCAGTGTTTTGAGACTAGGCTGGAAACTGCAGCTATCTGGTAGAAGAAGTAAATTCAAATAGGGAAAAAAACCCTAAGCTTTTCTGCAAGATGCAGGTTACTTCTAAAATCTGTGGGGGCATCAATTTTCCACTCTCAGGTCAAACTGTAGTCAACACCGATGTCAGCCCATGCAAGCACATATCAATAATGACAGTGTGGCTCAGCCAGCAGTGCTCTTACCTCTTGGCTAGAAGGTCACAAGTTTAAGTCTCCCACCAGGACTTGGGCTGATCCTTAATGCTGACATGGCAGTGCAGCACTGGGGAGGTGTTGAACTGTTTGAGGTGCCGTCTTTCATGAGAAGAGATGTTAATCCAAAATCCCTTTCTCCTGTCCGTGCTGTCTGTCTGGGCAATATCGCCATGGCACTTTTGTGAGAAGAGGTTGGCTAAGCCTCCTTCCCAGCCAAAACTCGCTGTCACGTGCCAGGCTCGGCCCTCCAAGGCAGAGCACAGGCCATTGTGCTGTTGCACCATTACTGTACTTGGTTAAGTACAATGGAAACATTGTTGAGCATTTGAGGATACACAGGATATGAAGGGCCTAATGCAAAAGCCAAAATCGAACGCAGTTTTCTAAATTCTATTGTTTATCATGTCTCTGTACACAGGCACACAAACACATTATATGTATATTTAGAAAGTGGGGCCCTGTTAAAAATTACATTCAGCTTGCACCCATTCCATTTATATTATGTGGAGCAATTATATTCCTTCCCTCAAACTGATTTTTTACCATTTTAAAATAAGAACTCTGCATTTAATATCGCACATTCTTTATTATAGAACCATATTGTTTAGCTTGTCATGATATAGCGTTGCTTTTCCATAAGTACATTAAGCATGGGTACTCAGGGGATACTTTCTTCAAAGAAAGTGGAAATTCTGGGAAGAAATGTGTTATAACAACTGTCTATGGTTAAGAATGAGAAGCAGTAGAAAGCTATGATGTTCTCTGAGGAATAGGGTGCATTGTGGAAATGCCATCTGAGGATAGTTATGAACTAAAAGACTGCATGCTCCATTTTATTTAATTTAATTTCATTTTAACTTATTTTACTTTATTACCCCTGACACATTGGCTAGAACTAGAGTGTTAAGTGTTCATTTTATTTACAGTACAACACTATTGATAAATGCAAGTGTATGTGACCTAAACCTCAGGAACTACATATAAAGAATTAATATGGAAAAGATTTTTACGTAGCTACGAGTTTGAGAGCATATCATAATAATGTAAGAATTTTCCTCCCCCTCAAATTAGAAGCTCTATGATCTTCTGAAATTAAAGTACCTATTTAAAAAAAGCAGTAAACCAGGGAGTAAAACTTCAAAATAATGGAATCTCCCTTTTTTTTAAAGCCCCTTTGCATAATATAAAGTCCTTAAACTCTTTTTGCAGCAGTCCTGCTGGCTTTCTGTTGCTTGATATTCTGACCATTTTTGAACCCTTGAACTCTGACAGAGAGGAGGGACTTGGAGAGGTTGTCATCTGATCTATGTAAGAAGGCAAAAGGAATAGCTTTCTCTTTAATAGCACTCTTTTCTGCTTAACAGTTGGTGGGAGATTAAAATGATCTAGGTGGATAAGGCAGGTTAAAGGTCAAGGGACACCACAACTCCCCCTCTTCCCCACATGTCAAAATATAGACAGGTCATTAGAAGTTAAAATTTTGTGACCCTTTCCAAAATATTTCAGTTTATATATTATAATTTATATTATTTATGCATTAATTTTTATTGTAAATTCCAATTCAGGAGGGGGACTGGACCCCTACTAGGCTACTGTCCAGCCTGTATAGTCGTCAGGTGCTGACATTCTGAGTTTCAGCCATATTAATTGCTGCATAAAGGCTATAATCCCCTCTCTTTGAAGCCCAACACTGATTTTTAGGCAGTACTTCAAAAGCAGCACACAACCAAAGAGGCATATTTCCTACTAGCACTGAATCAACATGATTTACTCTGTTTGCATTCGTCTACATACGCCGTGCATATTTGGCTGCACAACAAAAAGGTGTGAGTTGGCTGTAATATAGTCTAAGGAGAGGTTTTTACTCTCTTGAAGTTGATGCATGACCTCATCTGAGACATACCATTCCAGATCTTTGCTTTAAGCATCATTTGGAAAGTATAAACTCCTATATCATGCTTTTGTTACCAATGAAAAAATCCTGCCTTACGTTGGTAGAATTTTTTTCCCCCACAACATCATATTAAAACTATAATTTAGAGTGAGGTTATTTCTTAAGCTGTGAATAAATAAGGCCTGTGTTTTGTAAAAGCAAACCTTTTTCGAAACACGGATTTTAATATCTTAAATACTGCAGCTTCTTAATTAAATGAAGCTGTGATCCAGCAGCAAATATCCATTATTAAGAATAAATAAACATATTGTTTAGCTTGTTTTCGGGAAAAGGAAATGGGTGAAGAGGTCTTTGAATCGTAAACAAATTTGTAGCAATTGCAGAGCTCATGGCTGAGTGTCGGTGTGTTCCTCTCTCGTGGCTGGGCCTCTTTTTGTGGCGGGGTGTGCTTGGCTTCTGCTGGCTGTCCACAGAGCTGCACTAGGGGGACTTTCTCATCCAGGATTTGCCAAGTGTACTTAGTGTTATGTTTGAGAAAGATTAACAATATTTCAGATCAAAGGAGAATCCTGCTGCACGGTCTTACAAGATTGTCATTCACTTCCATTATGGCTCATTTGCACAAGATTTTCATGTAATATGTGCCATTGTTTTGGTGGCAGTGATTTGACATAAAGACAGGGCCAAAATGCATCTCGGAGCCCCACTCCGCCAGGCTGGGGGGTAGCTGGGGCGCAAAGAACTTGCCAATCATAAAATGCAACTTTGTCTCAGTTATATTAAAGCTTTTATCAGGTGGGAATCTTTTGAATAAGCACTGATTCAAGGAGAAAAACTAACAATGGCTGGGTTTTTTTTTTAGAATTTTGGCACTGTTTTAACCAGGTAAAATTTTGGTTAACACGGAATAAAAACCTTATGCAAAGAGCAATTTCGGTCAGCCCCATATTCTGATGGTTTTTTTTTTTTTTTGAAATATAGAATTTGTTTTAACATGTTTTGCAAAAGTTGGAGAGCCCCGTGGAAAGATTGACACATGCGAAATTTATTTCTCCCAAAATTTATTGTTTAACCTAGTAGCTTCTTTTTAAGAATCAGATTTCCCAGGTGGATGCTTTGCAGACACTTTAAAATGCAGATGCATTAGACCTTAGTGCAATACAATCAATAAAATTTATTAGAGGAAAAAGGTAAAGTATATCACAAAATTTTCTCCAATTCCTTTCTTTCAAGTAATAACTTTTTCGGTAAGGTCAGATTTTATGGGTAAATAAATGTTGAACATTATTAAGTTGCTGGAGCAGTTAGGTTTGATTTAAAGTCACAACTTGGAACTGGACAAAGCCTGTT
Source organism: Lanius collurio (assembly GCA_020086605.1). Classification (NCBI taxonomy): domain Eukaryota; kingdom Metazoa; phylum Chordata; class Aves; order Passeriformes; family Laniidae; genus Lanius; species Lanius collurio. Next base: position 12,081,137 of record JACBWW010000019.1, read on the forward strand.
GCTTTGGCTTTAATACACTCTGTTGGGCTTAGGTAGCACAGGAAACTCAGTACAGGAGCTGATCCAGGATGTCTGATGCCTGAATCTGTAATTCCCACTGAGGTCGAACTTCCAGTGACTCCAGAAAAGGACTGCAGATGACCATTCTTTCCTGACCAGCTAAACACCTTAGGTACAATTATTCAAGTTTAAACCAAACTTTCAGCTGTAACTGTAAGTTTCCTTACTGTGGGTCTAAATTATCATTAAGATTTTTTACTTATGGGTTTTTTTCACTCATTTTTTTAGGCAGAGCAGTTTTTTTTTTTACATCAGTTGGGGGGGGGGGGATGGAAGAGAAAATGTGAATACATGACAAGATGTAGTACATTGTATAGGGATTTAGAAAACAGTTTACTTCAAAGAACTAATGATGTCTTTAAAGCTGTTAGTTATGCATGTGGAGGTATAATGCTAATAAATGCATATGTAAAACTCAAAAGAAAAGTTATTATGCAGAAAATTATTTAAAGATGTAAGTGATGTATTCTACTGGTTTCTGTGGGTATAATTAGTTAACAATTTGTTATGGACAAAAAACCTGAAACAGTTAGTTATAAACTGCAAAGAATATTTCAGAAAGAAAGAAATGTTTAAGAACGCCACTGAAGTGATGTGTTTAAAATTGTTTTCACACTTTGCATTGCAAGTTGCACTTAAACACATCTGGTGTGCTTTTAAAATGAAAATAACTGAAATATCCCTATATGAAAATGTGTGATGGAAGGAACTTTGTGGCTGGGTTATAAAATCTTGGTAAATGGACTGTAAAGTGGAAACAGCAAAAAACATTTCAGTTTGGTGACGATAGCTGGCATCTCCCTTCTAGACTGCCACGAAAAGGATTTATTTCAGGAAACTCATCACATACCGTGGAAGGTAGCATCTATATGTCAGCAATTCTACTGACACTTTCTGGATAGCTTAAAAATATAAACATTAAACTGTTGGATCCCTGTTTTTCTCCCTGCTCAGGAAATGCTTGCAGAATACACGAACAACAGCGCCCTCTGCACCTGAAACCCCTCTGGTTATTAATCCCAGACGTTCCTGCGTGCTGGAGGAGCCTTTAATTTCAATTACTGCTTTTTTCAGCTGCTGGTAGGTATAGCTGGGCAGCGGGGGAGGGGTAAGAATAGTCAGCTATATTTTTAGGTGCTATGTAACTTTATAATATTACCTGAAAGCTTCAGCACCCTTAGGTATAATATTTACAGTAATACATAGATTAAAGTTACGTAGAAAAAGAACAAGGGCAAAATAGCAGCAGAGATGTCGCACTTCTGCATTCTCTACAGCATAATTTAGATCCCCAGTGTTGCACTTTTGCATTCCCTACAGCATTCCCTACAGTTCCCCAGTGTGTCATTAAGAGTGAAGTACATCACAGTCTGGAGTTTTGTTTTAGTACAGGTTGGCTGTGTTGTTGTAATAATTTTTGACTCTTCAAATATTAGATACAGAATCAGAATTATCTGTTTCTTGTAGTGCTTAAAGATTTATTCTGAGGAGTTTCCAGGAACCAGTAGTAAAGCCAGACATTGATATGACAGTATTTCAGGATTTGTTAGACATAATGATGCATTTAAAGTTGGATAACCAGATATTTTTGCAAGTCCCAAAACAGAATTCTGCAAGGAAATAATTATTATAAAAATGTATAAATCGAAGTAAGTATTTTATGTTCCTATAATAATACATGTAAGGAAATGGTCCTGTGTGAAACGTTCTTGCATAATATTTCTCGATGATCAAAAAAGAACAAAAATTAATTTCTATGTGCTATTTATATAAGCAATTAGTACAGCTGAGGTGCTAATTAAGCCCATAATATACTTTACTTATTTCTATAAAAAGCATTAGATGAGCTGTCCGAAAAGCTCACAGTAGAAACATTATATTTTTCTTAAATTAAAGCAGCAGTTTTTAGATACTTTCCACTACAATTTATTTCTTCAAACCAGAAGCAGTGAAATATTAGAATTTTATATATATATATATATAATATATATATATCCATAACTATAGAAATGTAGCAGGAAACTTTGAATTTTTAAAAAATAGATGATCTTTTCCAGTTTTTCACTGGGGATAATTTAATTCTTTGCTATTTCTCATCCCTTCCTTAGTCAATAATTCCTTATCTTTAATATGAAAGTAGCTCCTAATTGCAAGTTATGTGTCTGAAATATGAATTTTAGAAATGTTCAGGGTTATTTCTATATGGATTACAGTTTATGGTTTTAAACAAAATAATGAGTGGATTGTATGGAAACAATTATAAAGGATTTATTTGATAAAATTAAAGTAGTAAAGTTAACACCAAAGAGTGGTACTCTCTTGCTTTAATAAAATGGAAGTAGATCTACATCTACAACATAATAGTAATGTGACAAAATATGTTTTTAAAATTTACTCATTTAAGAAAGGCAGATTGTCACAGAAACTAAGAAGTAGAAAAGTAGAAAGCCTAAAATCATATCACTTCTACATATGAACAAAATACTTTCTAAGAAAATTCAAAGACATATCTGAATGCTAATGTAAGCTTAGATTGTTGATGTGAAAGGGATTTAACAATCAGAAAACAATAGTTCTTTGTTACATTTCTACTTTTAAGCAATTTAAGATGCTGCTTGGAAAGATATGAAGTCTCACAGAATTTTCAAAGACAAAGCACTAATGGCTCTTAATATCACTGTGTTCATTTTAAGATCAAATTAAAAGAGTGAAAGAATGGTGCAAATAATTGTTTCATATGTTCTTTGCTTGTGACTGCTGTAATCATCCAGGCTGATTTACAAATGTAGACTTGAAGGTTTCTCAGCTTCCTGCAGTGTAGAAGACTGTTACTTTGGCACTCACACTCATGCCCTTGTAATCACCACTCAAAACTCTGCCCTGGTACTTCCAATTCCCAGTGTCTTGATTGAACACCTCATTCTGTGCTAACAAGGTGTCCAAGGTATTTGAACAGGGACTGCAGTCAGAAAATTGTTAATGGTTTCACTCATTAAGAGTTGCTGCACTAGTTTTGGTAATTTGGTAACTGTCTAAATTGCAAGTTGATTTTTTTCCTTCATTTTAAATAATAACGCTAAAATTTGAGACCAGGAACACTAACAGCTAAAAAACCCCAGAAGGGTGCTTAAATCACTGTATTTGTATTAAAGCAAGGCATTTTCATAGCAGAAAAGGTAGGATTTTATTTTTGAGGTTATGTTTTAAAATTACTGAGAAATACATAAACAAGTATTAAATAGAAATCTATGGACAGAAAATGCATAAAAAGAAAATAGTAAAGTGTAAACCAGTCTGAAAATCTTAAAGAAATTATTTAGGAAGCAAAGCTAATATTAAAATTACAAACAAAAAGGTAAGAAAGAATTTGTGTTGGGCCTGGATGTACTTTTTTTTTGGTAATTGGGATGAAATTCTTTAAGCCAAAAGGATTTATAGCTACAGGAAACTGTAGTATATGTACCTGAAAAAGGCCTTAGGAGTCTTAAACGTTTTTTTGCTGTATTGCAAGCTAAGCAGAAAGTAAGCCAAGATCAATGGGCCTGATCCTGCAATCCACACTCAAATAAAAATATTTTTCTTCACGTTTCTGTCTTGCCCAGGGCAGCATTTAGAAAGAAATGTATTCCCTGAAAAAAAGCAGTAAATTGTTATTAAAATTCATTAAACAAATGATATGAAAGAGATTTTTCTACTTGTATCCTCACTGTCATCTGGGATCAGTAAGTTACTTTTTTGTAGTAGGAATATTAAAGCAGAGAGTAGGTTCTGTTTTCAAACAACATTTTACACCTGAAGAAAATTTTTCCCATGGAAATTTAACATTTGAAGTGGAAAGAAAACTTTTCTGAAAAAAAAAATGGTGAAAAATGATAGTTTGCATGTTTTTATTTAATCCACTAAAAGTTTGAGCCACCCCTAAAATCTTGCGATCTACTCCTTTAGATACAGGATTAAATTCAGTGAGTTGGCCTCTGCCGCATCTTTTGGCCAGGTTTTGTGGTTTTTCAATTACATATATTTATATCTTTACAAATAATCTCTCTGTGGCTATGAAAGCCGCACACACAAACGGAGGGAAACGAAAGGAAACGCTAACAACTGGCCACACAGAAAGCACTGTCAAAAGCACACTATAAACAAACTGAGGAGATATTTTTTTTCCCCTGTTGTTTTTCTTCCATTAATTTTAAATATTCTTTGTAACTTTAGAAAGCAAACTACTTTCCAGCAACAGTGTGGATAATATCTTTGTGGTAGGTGGTTTGAGCTTGTTCTTTACCGAACAAGTATATACATTAATAAAAGTCATACCAGAAAATGTAAAAATAATATTGTAAATATTTTGCCAGATTTGAAATATGATATGATTTGGCCTTCATAGGAATATTCTAACCAGCAGGCAATACTCATCTGATTTTGTTCAAGCAGAATCTCTCATACAGCTCCTTTAACCACTGCACTTTCATAAAGTTATGCTACCCACATCATTTGTCTCTCAGCTGGCTGGGACATCTCTCCAAGGTACACAGCTCTTGTTCACGATGGAAAAAAGATTGTGAGCTGCTCCAGTTTGCTTAGAGATGTGCTGTGAGAAAACAAGTTAATGTGAGCTGTTGAACGGAACATACTGCTTTGAACATCAGAGAAGTGCAGCCCGTCTCTCTGTTGTACTTTAATTCTTATCTTTATTTAGATTAATGCTTTAAAAACTTTTTTGCATTTCTATTTATTCAATAATGAGAATTATACTAATGTATAAAAAGCAAAGGGTCTATTAATATATCAATGTATCAGTTTTCTTCTGTGTGCCTATTTTATTCTTCTCTGATTGTAGTTTCAGAAGGTGTAGATAAATAAATTTTAGAAGAAAATATTTTTGAGTTTTGTTGCTTGATGGGTGTATTTCTGAGCTAAAGAGTGGAGGGTTTTTTTCCTTTTAGTAGTTAGGTCATTCCTCTGGAACTGATTGTGAAAATAAAATCCTACCTATATAAAATGAAAACTTTCATTTTTGAACTGGAAGTTGAATACAGCCCATGACTTTTCCACGGAAAAATTACAGAAATAATGGCCCCTGGCTATTGAGGCATTTTTTTGTTTTTCATGAATCAGGCACAAAGTTATTTAAATTAATTCTGGTTTCATCACCCAAATAGAATATCATTACTGATCTTTAGAAAAAATATTAGAAATCAACAGAATGTGGATGCAATAGCAATAGCTATTTGACCAATTTCCCCCCGAAATTTTTTCTTTATTGAAAAACAAGACTACTGATGACAGTACTCACTCATGATGCACACGCTTTGTGTATTTCACACATTATCTTTTTATGTTAATTGCATGGATCAAAAGTACTAACTACTCTATTGCTTCATGATCAATAGAGGCTAATTTATTTGCTGATTTTGAAAACAGTTGTTAAAGAAAAAAATCAGAATAAGAAACTCTGTTAATATTTCCATGTAATTAAAAAACATATGACAAAATAATAAATTTACTATGCAGGCTTGGTCTACAGCTATGAACCACCTAAAGTGTTCTGCTCTTCTGATTGGATCTACTACATAACTCATACTCAGGTATGATTACATGGACTGCAAGAAAACAGATTTAATTTCTCTGTGACTGCTGCCTAACAGAATGCAGGATATCAGGTACCATAGCTACAGTAACTGAAGTGCTAATACTTCCTTAAATGTGAATATTTTGTTAATTGTTCCCTTCCCCCTCCTGATACTGACATCTCTGTGCTGACACTTCTGTACTTCACTCGTTCCTATTTCAAGTGTGTGAAATGTCCCTGAAATGAGAACCCTTCCCCTGAGTGTTCTGGATCGGTCCCTTTGCCAAGGGATGAGAAAGCTTGAGGTGGCGTGAACCAGTGGATCCACTCCAGATCTGGCATGCTCTGCAGGGGCCTGTTTCTGCCTACTAGTTCCTGTGCATGGGCTTCCTGCATAGCTTCTCTGCTCCCTGAATAGGTGGGAGGCAGACTTTGGTGGTCCCAGGTGTATCCTGCCCTGAGAAAAGACTCTGATCTAAAGTAGGGGCAGAATCTACAATTTTAAGACACTCCTGAATGAAAGAGGCTGGTGCCTTACCTTGGCAATGAATGCAGCAGCTAAAAGATAGCCAGTGTGCTATCCTAGCACTGCCAAAAGAGAGGACACTCTTTCTGACAACCAGTTCTACAGAAATTTGTCACTAACTGGAGCAGAAAGAGAACTGAGGTCTTCAGAGGATCCACTCATCTGCTCATCCCACAGCTCAGAACCGTGCTCCTCCCATCCAGCTCTGCCAGTGATGAGAGTGCTGTGAAGTGCTGAGTTTCCCAGGCACAGGCACAATGAAGGAGCAGGGACAATGGGTGATGATGAGAAAGCTTCTTGACACTAAGAGGAAGCACCTTTCAAAACTTTTCCATGCCCCCTCTGCAGCACAAAATAAAAAGGGCTGAGGAGAATAGTGAGAAGGAGGGTTTCAGTGGTGAGTAGGTGGCTCTAATGTGGCTAAGCCCAATCCTTAATAAGGAAGTACAGTAAGCATTTAGGTTCAGCATTATCCTCACTGGTAGCTTCAGCTCTCCCTTTACTCCAACATCAGATTTCTCTGTGCTTCCTGTCTTACTTCTCCCTTTGTTGGTTTGTACACAGCCCTCAGCACGTGCTTTTTAAAACTGGATAGCACAAGATGACGTGGATTTAAATAGGTGCAGTGATTTTTTCTGCTGTTGATGGATTCTTCTTGACTGTGTTTGAAACTTCCATTTTCCAGCTGGAGTTAAGGGTGGCAATGGAATTCATTACTGGGAAAATTCTTACATGAGTCAGAACATGATTCAAAGCTATCTGTGTTTTCCATGTTGATTGTTTATTTCTGATAGGGTTTCTTTTCCTCCTCCATGTAATATCGAAGATGTGGGCATGATATTTCAGCACAGAGCATCTAGTCCACCAAAAGTATCCATAAAAGCCTTTGAAACAACTTGCTGAGCCATGGCAATTTTTCTGATCCATACCACAGTGAATAACAAGTTCAATATAATAAGTAACTAATGAGTTATCAGTCCTGGAAAAACATCAGTTGGATAGATAAGAAATAGCTCAGCATTGTCTTAGTCCATTGCTTTTTTTTCCCTAAGCAATTCTTAAATTATATGCATTTTACACAACCAAGGTCTTTCCCAATCCCTGATGAGTCCATCTTCCACTTAGGGAAAAAAGAGCTGTGGGTGTTTTTGAAGTTTTTGGGGAGTCAGGACCACTTCACATTCACTGGCAGGTTTCATTGGCTCTTAGGGGGATGAGTGTTACTATAATGATTTGCTATAATCAGAGGAAATGAGTTTCTGGATGCTGTGGGCAGTGGTGCCATTCATGAGGTCTCTGAAGTGGCTAAGGAATGTGGATCCACCCCAAATCCCAGATCAGAGATGCATCATTGTCTTTCTGAAGAACACCTACCAGAAGGACTTAGTACTAATGTTCTGAAGGGAGTATGGAGGGGTTGTCTTTGGTGCTGATGAATGTGTTGACTGAAAATATTAGAAGTTTTACTGACTTTCTTGGATACTTGTCAAGGCACTTTTATGGCTCCTCAAGTTTTGTTTCTATGTCCTTAACATCACTCTGCCCTAGCTCTAATCAGTATCTAGTCTGGGTTAAAAATGTGCCTCACTTTCCTCTGAGGTAGTAAACCAGAGCTTGAATATTAACTCGAGCTGTCTGTTTGCTCTTGCTTCTCCCAAACTGCACCCAAAGAAAAGTGCTTTGGTGATTCTGTGTGCATGTCATGAGTCTTTGGTCTTGCCCCAGCTTGGGACTGGTTCTGGGCAAAGAAGAAGTTGTTTTGGGTACTGGGGAGTAAAGAAAGGCTGTGATGCTGGGGCATGCAGTGCTGATGGTGTGGAGAGCCAGCTCTGGCAAAGGAATAGGGCAGTTTCTGCCTCTGTCTTCTTAGCTGCCCTGGCACCCGCAAGTCCCTGGTACAAGAAGCCCTTGCTTTCCCTCATTGCTCTCTGCTTTTGCTCAAGCCCTGTTTATATTGCTAAACTGCCTTGGACTGAACTCCTTATCGAGTGAAGACTAAAAATCTTCATTAATCCTCAAGTCTTATTGCTAAGATGATGTATAATTTGCTTTGAATACAGGTCTGGTTTGCCACTCCACAGGCAGCAGTGGGGTCAAAGAAGTGTACAGCACTGAGTACCATTCCCACCTTTTAACTTGCAAGAACACAGTTTGGGGGGAAGCAAACTGTGAAGGCTGTGTCTTCAAGGTCTGGATGAGCCCCAAGTGCTTGGAGTTCCATCCTGATGCATGGCATGAAAGCTGCAGGGTCAAAGGTCTTTAACCAAACTTCAGTTGCTTCTACCACTGTGTTGCAGTGCTCCACGTGTATAGCACAGAGAACAGAATCACCACTATTTTCACTTTCACACATTAAAAAGACTCAGCATTACAAATTTTCCTTACTAAGATTTACACAATCATTGCGAATTATATCCTGCTTTGCACCACCTTGTGCTCTGCCTTTCCTTAATGAATACACCATTAAAGTTCATTCCACTACTTGCTGGTGCATCTTTGGCCAACATATACCTAAGATTTTTTTAAAATAAGTTTTTTCACTATTGTGAAATAGAATAGCAGAAGACTTCCATGAAATGATTTCTTGCTATCTGAAATCAGTGACAGAGCTCCCAGGCGTAGGTTAGTTAAGATCTATTGTTGATATCCTCTTCTGGTAATATAAGTTACATCTTTTTTTCACCAGAAGATTCTTTTTTCATGCGGATGGTTTTATATGTTATATCTGAAAGGAAATAAAAGGAAAGAAAATATCATTTAGAAAAAGTGTGACTATGTGGGTACAGAAAATGTTGGAGTTTTTTTCAATCTTGATAATAAACCTGGAATATATTTATTGATGCATCCCAGATAAGCAATTTCTATTGTGATGTGTTCTCTCAGAGAACTGTACTATGGAAAATTGAGAATAATGGGCCGTGTCATGCCTTCAGTCCATGTGCAGAACTCACACTGATGTCAATAGGAGTTCCCTTCATGAAACAAGGCCTATATATGACCCATAGAGTCACTAGTAGAAGTTTCCCATACATAACTACAAAATTAATGGAGCATTGTAATCCATTTTGAGATCTAATGAAATACACCATGATTTAAATTGCAATTAAACAGAGAGATGTCAATAGGCATTGATGAGTTTCCACATGAAGACAGCAACATTCCTGCTACAAACCTACAGCTTTTGCAGGGTAATGGCTCATAGACTCTAAAAACACATTTACTCAGAGCGTTATTGATTAAGCATCTTAGGAGCCTTAAACATGTGAATTATATCTTTAGTTGTAAGACATAATTTGTACATCTAAGACTTGATCTGTTCTGGAAAGATCACAGAATCTCATGTGATGGAATTCAGCATTTCTTAACTGCCTTACATTTAAAAATTGAAAATCATAACATTAAATTCTGCTTTTGTAGCAGGAGGAGGTTGGAAGGTTGTAGAGTTCACGTGATTCCCAAAGACGTTGTTTAAAGTTCATACAATTGATGGCGTTTCATCTGTCCATGACTTTTAAAATTATTTAATGTGATAAAATATTCTATGTTTGTGTTTGTGTGAGAAATGTAATGAAATAATTAGGGTGTGTGTATTTCACAGCATAGAGACCAAGTTTGATTACAACAATGTTTAAACTCTACACCAGAACTTTTTAATCCCACAGTAATATTAATCTTCTAATGCTCTGAAATATTTCATTCCCTGCTTCCTACCCTCATAAAAATACACACAGAGCTGTGGCTTATCTTTGAAATTACCCTTTGACATAAAATATGAGGACCATTATTTTCAACTGTGTTTCAAGGAAGTGTTTCTCAGTATGCTTACTAGGCAGAGCAGTTCTGGTCTTTATGCAGGAGCTCCTGTGATCCTTCCCAGAAATCGACCTCCCTGCTTGCCCTTGCCCCACAGACTGGTGCATTCTGACAACACCTGGCTGCTGGGAACTGCCTTTCTTATTTCTTCAAACAATAGTTCATCTCCTATTTTGCAAAATTCTGCAAAATAGCGAGGATGCCATTATCTCTTGTAATTATCTCTCACTTGAATGAGACAAGTCCTGGCCAGAATGCTGGAGACTCAAGGCTTCAGCAAACACACGGCTGCAATTTTCCAGTGAAGAAAAAGCAGAGTTTGCTGGACTCCAAATGAACTAAACGAGGAATCCATTCCCCTAAGACTATCTGCAAACTCTGTCAGAACCCAAAATTTCATTTGGTTTTCAGAATTTTTTTGTTGTAATTATATGGACTAGACATTATATATTTTTTTCTAGAAATAAAGTAGACTAGATTAGAATGATATGACTAAAAGTTGAAGTATGAAATACATTTCTTATTACAGAACCACAACAGTTATTAAAAAAACTGAAACAACACATAGAAAAACCCAAGAGAATTTACAATAGAAGTTTTGAGGAATTTTGAGATTGACCAAATAATTTTGCATTGGGGATTTTTTGACATCTATCTGCTGGTTGTTTTGTTTTGTTTATTTGGTTTTTTTGGTTTTCTCCTGTGGCTTCTCTAGCAGTTATCTTGCCAGAAGGTTTATCAATGTGAAAGCTGGGCAGTTGTTTTGTGATGTTCTCACAAAGCAGTAGGTCTCATTTATTCCATGACAACACCTCCATTTAATATCCCATCTTAGCAGGGAGATGAATATTTTGCAATAGAATCACTTGGAGTTGAAGTTTATCTCTAGACAACATATAAACTCTCCCTGGAAACGGTTTAAACCAGGAGTACATCTAAAAGCTGTTTTTTCTTATTGTTTCCTGACTTTCTGGACACTAACCAAGACCAGCAAATTCTTAAATCCTATGAATTATTTCAGACATCTGTAAGTTATAAAAGAACTCTGTTCAACTTCAAATACCTGGGCTGATTTCTGTTCTATTGCAGGTTGCTCCACTGTTGAGCCCGCTTTGGTCAGAAATAGGCTTTGGGGTTTTTTTTCTTCCTTTGTCTGCTTTTTCAGCTTACACCTTTTCTATGAGAATGGTATGAGATGACAAGAAAAGGTCTCTGAGCTCACCATCCTCTACTTCCCCCAGACTGCATTTGGAAGGTAATATATAAAACTTCACCAGCATAGCCTGGACACTGCTGTCCTAGTAAGGGCTACAGGGAGAAAGAACCAGGATCTCAGGTTTGCTGCTCATATTTTCTTTTCTTAACCCTTTCCCCCTGTGGCCCTAACACATAGGTGATCTTTCATTTTACCTTTTTCCTTTCATCAAGATGTAGTAGTCTGCATAATAGAACAAAATTTTGGTCTACCAAACCGTGAAGCTCAACTTTGGAAGATCTACTGACTTCTGCTAAATAAAGCAACACTTCTTCCTCACCACAATCAGTGGATTTTTTTTTTCCATAGTCAAGCTTGCTAAGAACACTTTAAATAATGTTTTTCTGGATTGAAACTCTCAGTTCCCAGACTCTTCTCCTTTTTACTCCTGTGAACATAGTGCTATACTGTATGTCAATTTGGTCTTGTTTGTGGGTTCATTTTCCCCTCCATTAGAACAGCATTTCTCTTTTTTTTTTTTCCTTCTTGTGATATTGTTCAAAGGCTTCTTGTGATGCCTTGAAAAAAGTTATTGATTGTTAGATCATTTCTCTCATTCATTCAGATGTTTTCTGGTCCCCAGATGGAAACATCACAGCTGCTGCTCTGGAATTCACTATCGACTTTTGTCTCTGGATTATCAGAGCCCCCAGCAAAAAGGCCTGAATCCAGGCACCCTCTTTCCCTCTGTTGAGACTTAAAGCTGTTATCCTTCCAGCTCAAAGGAAGTCCCAGTGCCTGTCTATGGCCAGAGTCTGGAGGTCCCATGATTACTTTCTTTGAGCTATTTTTCTAGTGTTCCTTTTTTTTTTTTTTTTTTTTTTTTTTTAGTTGCTATATAATTTTTCAGCTCTTCAGTAGGAGCACCAGATCTCAGAGACATGCCTCCCCTGCTGTTGTTATTTCTGTGCTGGTTATTTGTTACATGTTTGAGGGCCAGAATCAGCCTGAAAAATTAGAATTTTTCAAAATTCAGCCTTTTTTGACCAGCAGCCATCTGCTCAGACAAAGAAGAAAGTGGGAAGGGTTGCCATATTTTAAATGTTTTTCACCCAATCCCTCAAGGAAAGCCTCTTTTTTAAATTCAAAGAGTTGTTATGATTCAAAGAAAATGCTTATTCTACACACTGTTTCCTTTCCATTAAAGTTTATTTATACCGCCCTCCTTGTCTGAGGGTATAATTATGAATGATCTAAGCTTGTACTGAAAATCCTAAATTAAAAAATACATCTGTTGCAAGGATTCTCTCACCAGAAACCTTGAAAATGTTATCCTGTCTGTGCATCCATATATCTGTCTGTCTCTCTGTAGGTTATGGCTATCCTTTATATGTTCCAGAAGTAAGTGGGATTAGATAATTTGCTTCGTACTTTAACTGCTGTATACATTAATGAAAGAAATAAAGCCATGTGGAAAACTGAATACATTTTATATTTATTTATAGTGGCCTTTTGATCACATTTTTTCACTTGTTAACAACTAAGGGGATTAGACTGCATTGTTCTTCCCCTTCTAGATTTAGAAATAATCGTAAGTGTGAGAAAACATTATTTAAATGGAAAAAGTTATGTTTAGAAAGAAAAGAGAACTATAGCATGAACGACATGAACTGCAGCAGTGTTCATACAAAGCAAGGTGTTTTCCTGACAACAAAGGGCAATTGCTTCAGCCCAACTTTTCAGCATACCTCAGGAAGCATCAGTGAAACACATTTATTTTTAATTAAGGCCAATTCTGTCCCAACATTTGCTTTAAATATGAGGACCAAAGAGCATCACAAAAGGACATTATTTCTGCAGTCCTTTGAAGCTGCTGCCTCCTGATACGTAGCTCCAGGGAGGGCAACACCACACGGACAATAGATTCATAGCAAAATCTCCACTTGGCAGAAGATATCCAGACAGCACTTTTCTCAGTTGGATTTCACCTGACTAATAATCTTATTTTTCATTTTTTAAACATTACAGTGAAATGAGTCCATTAAGATGCCATAATGTTAATTAACATTGTTATAAGTTCTTCTTTCATTTCACTTGCATGCATTTTTCAAAGGTACCTTGTGGAAATGATTCTTTTACCCTGCCATTTTCCTATATATCATCTCATGCTAGTACTGAAAGGTTAAATGTTATAATTTATGCTAATTTTAATTTTCCCTAGTGCCATAGGCAGTACAAATCAGGCAGCAGCAATTGATTATACATCACTGACAGTATAAAACAGAACAAACATACAGTTCTGTCAATGAAAGGCCTGTGCTGAGTTAGTCATAGTTAGGTTGTTATGGCCTCCTGAGAACAGCAGTCAAAGCTGAGCAATAATGATGATATGAATATTTATTTTGTGCATAATTTTGGACCCAAGCCATATTAATAAATAATTTTCCATGGTACTTTTGTGCCTCAAGAAGTTTGATGGAATGGCTGTTTGCCTCTTGAAGAATTTTGTGCAATAATATACATTTGGGTTTTGGCTTTTCAGAGAAGGGCCTGATGTTGTAGAGGTCAAGCAGAGTTTCACTGAAGCATGTTCCTGTGCAAGAATATGTAGGTTACAATTTCAGGAGGAGGAAGAACCTAAGGTCTGGCTTAGGCTGTCAAAAAGCAGAAACATACCACTAGCTTGATACCATCTGGCAGCTAATTTGTTCCCCGTCACTATCATAAAGAGTGTCTTTGGAGCTGAGGAATGATAGTTGGGTTCTCAGATAAAGCTTTTCAAAGAGCCAGGATTGAACAACCCAAGTTGCTCATTTACTTGGGTCTTAAATCCTTCCCTCCTCACCGCACAGAGAAGGCAACACATCACCCTGGCTTAGACCTCTTCCAGGGCACATTTTGCTGGTACTCTGCTCCTCCAAAACTAGCATTTTCCCCACAAATGCAGCCTCTCCCTAGATAGCAGGCACTTTTTTGACTGAAGTTCATTGCTCGCTCAGCCGGTAGAATCACCGTTCTATGCCCTGCAATGCCTCGGGCTGCCCGGAGAGAGGGCACAGGCGATCCGGGGGCTCGGCGGCCCCAAAGTGTGGCAAGTGATAGCTGTTAGGCTACTGTCACAAGCAGGAGCAAAGAGGTAGAAGTACAGCCCTCACTCTGTGCTTGTATTCCTGTTTTCTTTATTCCTCCCGTCCTGGGAGAGACGAGACGGCCGCTTCAGAGAAGCGAAGGCAGGAGCAAGAGGGATGGGCCAGCTGTGATCGGACCTTTATTTGGGGGAGGGGAAAAGGGAGAGCAGGGGGTGGCCCCGTGGTAACCAGCCAACTGGACTCTGTTTCGGGGGTCTGTGCCCTTTTCAAGTTCTACCCACGCTTGGAACAAAGCAGGGATTCAGAGCGCATGGCAGGAGCAGGTCCGGCCATGCCCCGGGCAGGCAGCAACGCTTATTTTCATGGATGAATGGCTCATTCCTTGCTCTGAAACCTACCTTGTAACATAATGAAACAGAAGTGAGAAATGACATCACAGAAGTAAGAAGTGGTGGGTAGCAACTGGTACTTCAACATCATGGGACAGAGGCTTAATTCCCATGCAAGACAGGACAGAAGAAAATGCCATTTGGAGAAAAAGAGAAGTGGCCCTGTGGCTGTTGGCAGTACAGGGATACACAGTCTGGGCTGGGAAATGTGGTTATGTGTCTCAAGAGCTTTTCTGCTCCTGACCATTCCCCAGCCTGGGTAAAAGCCACTGTGGGCACCTTGCTGGCAAGATCCTGATGAGCTGCAGAGAGGGTTGCAGTCTTGCTGGTACATGCAAGGGGACAGTCAATGCCATGTTGCTTATGGTAGAAGGAAATGGAGCATTGACAATGGGATTAGGGAATTATTGCCTGACTGGAGGCCAAGTGGGTAACCCTATGAGACAAGGACAATTACACACTTACACAGATCACAGAAGATGGGAACAAGGCAACAACAACTGAAAGGCAAATGCTGCAATAAAACTTTTTCAAAAATACTTGATAAATTTCAGCATACAAATCCTGTTGACTTTTAATTGGAAGTCAGTTTGAGTGGTTTCAACACTGTAACTACAATAGCCATTCTTGCTGATTTTTGTGTCCAAAACTTATTCAATGTTTGTGTGACAAAGCTTAAAATAGAAATAAGGATTTAGCTTGTCCACACATCAGCTTTGCATTACAACATGATTTTTGTTAGAGACATATTTGTGAATAAAGCCGTTGTACCAAAAGATTAGAATGCTGCTTTTCAAATTCAGTGCTTTAATTTAAAGAAGACACCATTTTTTTTTTTTTGTAGCGATTGCTTCTTGATTTAGAATTAGTGAAACACTGGTTACTTTAACCCAGATGGTTTCTTCCCCACCCATAAGGATTGGTTACTTCAGCACAGATGTCTCTTTTTCTTCCATAAGGCATATTAGAAGGAAAACAAAGATTCACATTTAAGCAATAAATAATAACAACTACCACCCCTATTGGCTTAGATATGTCCAAAGCCAAAACCACAGCTTAAAGTTACTTTAAAGTGTGGTGGACCACAGCTTACAGTTCTTTCATTTTGTTTTCTTTTTAAAAGATTTGACTTTGTTGACATTTTTTGCACAGTTTCAATTGATCTTTATTGAAAAAGAATAAGGATGGAGCAGACTGACAATTTTATTTGACAGATGATTAATAACTTTGCTTAGATCTGGCCTGAAGTGTAACCACAAAGTGTTTGATAAGGGATGGATAAAATATGGTTTGCAGGCAGTAGAGAGTTTAAGGGACATAAAATGGCTGAAAGGCAATCTTAAAAATGCGAAGTAGAGATCCATGAGGTCATGTTAGCACTGTTCTAGTGCCCTTTCATCCCAGGGTCACTCCAACTTTTCTTTGGATTGCTCCTGGCTCATGGTGGAGGACTTTGCCTTCCACGTGTGGAAGCATCTGTTTATGAACAGATATCTCCCTTTGTGCACAGGACAGTGGCTCAGCCTCCTCTCCCAAAGGCTCCAGGTTAGGCTCAAGGCTCCAAGGCTGGGGCTGAGATCAGCACAGGCTCTGTGGGGCCTGCTTAGGGCCCTTTGGGCCAGCCTGCTTTCCCTTGCTTAAGGAACTCTTCTCCCCTTCTCTGTCAAGCACCATACCAAAATGGATTTCTTGAAACTCTCCTGAAGTTTCAGCTCTTTGCTTTTCTCCAAAAGAAGGATGATCTGGCCCAAAGTAAGCTTGAGTGCAATTGAAAACAAAATTCTTTTATGATAACAATTTTTCTCAGTCTTTTAGCCCAGTCCAGATTTTGTTACTACAGGGAAAAGTTGGTTGTAAGGATTTATATTATGTTTATTTAATTAGTAATTTCTGTAAAAGAGAAATTAATTCTATTACTTGTGGTGATGTGTCATGCCAGAAATAACATTTTGCATCTATGACTTAACACAATACGCCGTTTTTAAAGGACCTTTTCCTAAAATTTAATTTTAGATTTGGGACTATGGAGCATTTAACTTACCTTCAGGAGGATATTTTGAATAAAAATAACAAGAAACTATTTTACTAGAATATCAGCCATGCTTGACTGATATTAACCATATGAAAAAATGTATGGGACATATAAAATTCACATAAAAACTACAGTTAAGCCTACTCATATTTTTCTTTTAAAATGGATGTCCAAACTTTAAAAGTCTGTATGTTATTCTTCTTAAGATCCAAATATATTTTTGGAGACCGAGTTCCTACTGTTTGCAATAATGAACACCTCATGGATTGCAGGAAAAAAAAAAAATCAACTTTCCTTAGTGCTACTGTTGGCCAAAGGGAGAGTGAAAAAAAGTTTATAACAAGATATCCCCAGTAGTAGAACTACACTTTTTTGCTCCATCTCTGGATGGAGAATGGAGAGTTTCAGGAAAGCCTCCACACCTCCACTCCCTGTTTTCTTGCCTCGCACCCTGGAGGTTTGCCCCAAAGCAAACCCCATGGGACCCAGTGGGGTGTTAAGGCTGAGGAAGATGCTACAAGTAGTTGCTTTCTCCCTGAATGCCAGGGGGCAAGGACTGCCCACAGTCAATTACAAGGCTCCTTCGTGACTTCACTGGGTGTTGGATGCTGCCCAAGCAGTCAGTCCAGGACATTCTGCCTGCTGGAGCCTGTGGAAACTGGGGAAAGCACATGGAACAGGTCTGATACTGGTCTGACAGCCCCTCCCAGCACAGTGCACTGGCACTCCAGGATATACTTTGCCTTGTTAGCTGCCCTGTATTGTCTTCTGTAAATATAGTGAGTAATGCAAAAAGCATTTACTAATGAGGCTTAAAATTTTCCTCCAAATGATAGTCTTGCATATTTACATGCTTGTGGTTTGCTGCCATTATATGCACCAATTTTTGGCCTATCCCCTTCATTCATGCTCTCTGGGAAACATGCTCCTTTGAGAGACTTGCAGATAATTGTGTTGTTCTCCCTGTTTTAGCAAGATGCTTCCCTAGCTGTGTGCCAGTTGTCTTAGAAATGCTGGTTTAACTGGCTGAGCAGTCAGAGGGTTTTTTGGAGCTGGAGCCTCTAACACTGGCTCATGCACCTCTGAGGGTGAACATGATGCCCTAAGACAGCCTGTTTCAGGCCTCAGTGAGCGGCACCATTCCCCCCGAAAGTCAGAGGTTACATTTCAAGGACCAGCGCTGCTCCTTGGGTTGCCGACCCCTGGTGATAAGAAGTCTGCTTGGAGCAAGGTCACAGCAGCACAAACCACCTGCCCATCACCCGGTGCCAGGGGCTGGGAGCCAGGTGAGCCTGTGCCAAAAGTGCAGGAGCCAGGAGGGGAGCGGGAGGGGAGAGGCCTGGCCAGAGGCTGCTGCAGCCCTGCCCCTGGCCAGCCTCCACTGGCAGCAGTCCTGGGGAGCCAAGATGGGCTCTGCAGAGCTGCCTTTCACCTTCACTGGACTCCCTGTAAGAGGCTGAGGACACAAGGGCTGCAGCTGCCTGCATGGGTGAACTGGCTCTCTCTAGAGGTCTGGCTGTAGCGAGATATCTAACATGTCATAAGCACAGGCTTAAGTTCTTAAGGATTAAAGCAAAAGTTAGATAATTTGATTCTCCAAACAGCAGCAGAGGATGGAGCTAACAGCTGTCTGAAGCTGCTGTGGCATGGCACAACTGGCTGGGAGGTGCTAAAGAAGGAGCTGGAGTGGCTGACTTGCAGCATGCCCAGAGGTTACCATCAGCAAACCAAAGGGTACCACAGCCTCCTCCTCCTCTCAGTATTTTGGGGACCAAGCTGTGACCTGACACCGGAGCTGTTTCTGCAAAGTTCACAACTGCTGCTTCTCCTTGTTTTGCTTCTGCTTTGTTCTTAGTCCTCAAGAAAGGACAAGGACTTTACAATCTATGACAAATATTACAGATGGAGTGTAAATATTGCAAGAATCAGCTTTAACTGTAACAAATATAGCTAGGGATCAAACATTCATCTTACCTCCATACTTCATTTTTATTGATTTATAGTTACCAAATCTAAATTATTTGATCTGAAATAGTAGTGGACATTCAGAATCACACAACTAGGCAGATATCATATAAAGTCAAGTTCCAGATGAAATTGCCAGAGGAGTCATTCTTCAGAAATCCTAGCTGTAAAATACTGCCTCCCAGTTCATGAGACAACTGCAAGTGGCATTAAGGACTTTAATTTAAGTTTCCTCAAGGAACTTTAGCTTTGTTTAAAATCTGGAAATCTGGGTATCTGTAAGAAGCTAGATGTTATATTTTACTCTTTGAAGCAGAAGGCTTTTAAGGGACTTAATTAATTCTGGTTTTAACATGGATGATGATATCTGTACATTAGTTTCATGTACTCCAGGTGACGTACTACTTTATTTAGGAGCTGCTCAGTTTATGTGAGCCAAGACAGTCCCGTAGATGTGCTGATGTAACTCTGCTGAGATACCACATGTAGATTGCTTTTTTTATGACTCTGAATATTTATTTGAAGTTTTCAATTTCAAGAGATTTAGGTAGAGTCATTCTGCCTGATGAATATAGTTGTGGATTTTTTTTTTGTGATGTAAAAGGGTTTGCTTCCCCCATCTGGTCATGTATCCATTGTGTCGATTTCTGCAGCTCTGTTGCTCCAAAAAAAACACATAGACTCATGTGGTTGAAGTAATCTGACTCCCATCCATCTACTGACACAGCTTTAGCCACCCAAATACAAACCTGCCTCAGACTCTTTCATATTCTATCCCCAAAACCAGATTTTGCTGCCTGTTCTTTCCTGAAGCCATTCCCAGTTTAGAGCTGTAATTCTCTTTCCCACATTGTTCCCCCTGGTTCTGCTATCCACAACCCCATGGTTCTCCTGCCTGCCCCATCTGGAAGCATCTCCCACAGCTCTTCCTGAGTCCAGGGAAAGCCATGAGGCGCATCTGAGCATCAGTCCTACCTTCAACACCTTCTTACATTTGTAGCCTCTGTACCTAAATGACCTTTAAACAAAGATTTTCACAAGAAATATAAAAGACTGCAAGAGGAAAGCAACAACATGAATACATTTAGAGTTAATACCTCCAAGAGAAACATCTGTTTGTTCCTTTGAGTAACCAAAGGCAAATACACGTGTTCAGAATATGTTATGGACTAATGCCTACAGCTGATAAAATGAACTTTCTGTTCAGTGTCATTAATAATGGATTAAAACTAATTTTTTGGTAGTGCTAACACAGCACTTCTAGTTTTATTAAATAAGTAATTGCACTTTTTAGGTTTTAAAAAAAATTTTATATATATATTGTAGCATATTTACACTGCATCTTCAAATTTTAGAAGCTTTAGTAGACAACTATTATCTCGAGAAGACTTTTCTCACAGGGAGTTCACTTATAGGACTTCACTTAATTGGAGCAGACTTCTAATTAGTTACAAAATTAATATTTAAAAAAGAATCAGAAAAAATATACACAGTGGAGTGTGCAAGAGTATTAAATACAAGCAGCAGAAGACAGCACTGATCAAAACATTACTGGAGATCTACTTGGGTTACACCAGGTGCTGCTGGCTTGGGAACATGGCCAGGCTGCACCCTGCTCCCCACAGAGGAGAGAAGGTCCTAAACACTACCCTTGTGCTCAGGAGAAGAGAAAATGAAGGGCCAGCAGGGAGCTGTTGGCTCTCTGGTGCAGTGCTTGGTCTGGGCTCCCAGATGAGCCATGGAGGGTGACTGAAGTCCCCAGGTCCTTGCAGAAAGCCTTACACTGCACGTGAGGATGATTCCTTCTCACCCTGCTGGATGCATATGAGAAACCTGGCCCCAGGGCTCAAACTGAATCATTGGGGATTGGGAGACTGGGAGAATGTTTAGAATACTTAAATATTCTATTCCTGCAATCAGCTTTGGCTTCTTGGACTGTGCTGTGGCTGCACATATGCAAGCATCTCACCTAGAAGAGATATGTTTGTGTACTTTGTGACTGTAAACATCTTTGCACAGTGAAACACTTGTGCTCCTCATATACTGCCCTTCTGTATACTTCAGGAATTTTTCACTCATTTAGACAGCAATGCAATTTTGAACTTTCCCAGGGTAGCAGTAACCTCCAGTCTTCACTTTTTGTAATCCGTTCCATATGTTTCTTGATCACACAGATGAAAAATAATAGACTATGAGTCAGAATATATATATATATATGGATTCAGCATCCATCCCCTTCTACACAGTAGCTCTTCTTTGGAGGGGGGGATAAGTTCAGTACGTTAGCCACTCAGGGAATGCAAATACCCATTTAATGGGTGTCACAGAAAAACTCAGTGTAGGTGAAATCATCCTACACTTCCCATTATTAAACACAACATGAATGGGAAAGGAACTTCCTCCACAGCTTCAGTTTTCTGAGATGTGGGTGAAGCTTCAAACAAGCTCTCCCACATCCACAGGCAATGCTCCAGCATGCAGATGAAGTCAGATCTGACATTCCTAATGCAGCAGTTAATGAATTGTTGATTAAATACCACATTAGAATTTATTTATACAATAGAAAACATATTTTACAATTTTTTTCTCAGACTTAAATTTCTAACCTCTCCTTCTGGCAACAAATCTAGTTTAGATCCATTGAAGTTATCTTTCTGTGATGGTACAAATAGAGGCAAGGAATATTGATTTCGACGGGATGTTGAGGTACAGCCTGCAAATCTGTTTGCCAAGAATGATTGCTTTCAGTTAATATCCAATAAAGCCCAGATAAGCCACCAATAATATTCACTTTTGTATTTTACAGACAGCTTAGATGAGACATTTGAAAAACCCCACAGTTTCAAGTTGTTCTCTACTTGCTTTCTGAACAGTTGGCCCTGTGACATTTGGGCAACCAAAAAAAAGCATAATTTTGAATGGCTTCCTTGCACCATCTACAGGATTTGGTAGGACATTTTGGAGGTCATGATTTTAAAAACAGAAGTCCTTACCTCAGAAGTAGTGCCAACAGAGGCAGCAAGCAGAGAAGAAAGGTCCCTGTCCTAGTTGGGAAGTTGAGTGCAGCAAAAAGAAAATTTGTGTGTATGAAACAGTAACAAGTCACAAGTGCCCATCTCCTGTAGTCTGTAGCAAGGGGGATGAATAGGACTCTACACCCTGGAAATTGGGGAGTTACTGGGGAAAGACGTCAAAGACAGCAAAAATTACTCCTGTATACCTTAGAAAATGAACTGCATGGTGGCCAGGCTGCTTGTGCAACGTAAATCACTGTGAGTAATTTGGCTCAGTGATTTGAAAATAAAAATTTGATCCATCACAGAGACATTTAAGAAAAAATCCTTTGCACTTTCATTTTACAAATGCTCCATATTGCATTTAATATTTTTAAAAAGTTATTTAAATTTCTTTTTACCCCAGGAAATGTTGTCAACTTGTATTTTATGTCATTCTCCTACAGTGAGGGAGGTGTGTCTTTTCAGTGTATAGCAAAGCAAAACATCCTATGGAAGATGTAGGGTAATATAAAACTCTACAGCATATGCTGCTTCACGAGGGAAAGGAAGCTTGTCAGTCTACTCAATAAAAGACATAGAAATACCATGGGATTTTTCCCCCCTCCAATTGGGCCCCAAATGTTCTCATGCTATACTTGTAATGTGCATTACTAGCTGATTAGAAGTGACATCAATTAGTCACATGTCTGTGTTTCTGATGGAAATAAAAATGAGCTTCTGTACACAAAATCTCAAATTCATCTCTACATTGCCTAGGGATTTTTCCTTCTGCAATATCAGTTATCGGTTTAATATAATATTGTTGACTTAACAATGATATATTTCAGGCTGAAGGCAGAAATGCATTTTGTATTAATAAATTGTTTTGAGATGGGCTTAAAGAATATTTCATTATATAAGAGAGGCAGCTATAAAACCTATTTGGTGGTCTTTCAATCACTGCTACCTGTGGCCTATTTATGTGGATGGCATTCATCAGTATGGCAGGAAATATTAAACAAGTGCTAGACAGTTATTAGCTCTCCTCGAGCAGAAGTCCTCATACCCTCTATTCATATACCATGGGAAAAATTCACTTGGTATTTTCTTTCTTGCAACTGTTCTGCTGTTCATAATTTGATGGAAAATTGATTAATCACACATTTAACTCAATGCAAGATCTTCTGCACTGTAATAAATTATGGCCATTAATCAATAAGTACAAAGTAATTCCAGGAGTCTGGAGACATGCTGGTTTCTAATAGAAAAACTTGTGCTTAGGCCTTCTTGCCAGTGACCACTTCATCTGAGGTATTTTGCACCTGCCTCAATCCAATTAGATGACATAATTAATGAATCTTGGTGCAGTTGATAATTTGTTATACAAAAGAAAGAATGTTTTGGCACATCTATTAAGTCCTGATGTACAAATCTTTGCAAAGGGGGGAATACTAGGAACTCAAGAAGGGAACCTACAACCTCAGCTATGGCAGAGGAAATGTCTGTTTATTCCAGGGCACTGAGTATGCAAATTTACTGAACTTTAAAATCTGCACGTTTCCTTCTCCCATGTTTAAAGGGAAACTGTGCAGAAGTCTTCCTTGCCATCTTGCTTCTTTCGTGACAAATTAAATGGTGTGATTAGAGAAAGCATTAAGGAAGTTTTGTTTCCCAGGCAATCTAATCAATGTGTCCCTGGCTGCGTATCGGTTACAGTTTTACATATCCCAATCCATTTGCACCTGTTATGTACAGCACATAGACACTCAATAGATTTTGGTGAGAGGAGTGTGAAGATAAAAAGAACCAGTCTGCTGCTAATTCTGTCACTAGGAGACGCCATGAGCAGATTTTATTTAGAGACTTTGAAAAACAATTAGCTGAGGATTATAGGACTAAAAGGCCTTTACTAGCTGTACCTGGAAAATGCTTTGCCCATTTAATGCCTTCTAAGCTGTCATTGTGCTTGAACTTCAGTCCCAGTGATTAATGAAAAGCTGCAGGGCACAGCTAGAAGCTAAAGTCTCAATTATGGAAAAGCAGTAACTAGTTTAATGTGCTGATGCTTTTATACTTAAACTGACAGCTGTGAAAAATGGCAATATTTCCAATCATGCTTTAATAATTTATCATTAATTTATTGGCATGTCCAACATACTTTAGTCCTACTGTTCTTTTTCTCCTTTTAGTCTCATGGCATTTCAATACTGAAGAGCAAAATCTGTTGCAAATCTCTAAGGACGAACCTCCTTATGGTGCCTGAGTGATTACTGTTTGCAGGCAGGCAGTATTGTCAAGTAGTCCACAGTTTATGGGCACAGATACGGCACGAACATTTTTGTGATATGTGAACGGGTTTCATTAGCTGCTGCTAAATTGCTCTAACTCCATCCACTTCAGTGGAGTTCGAGCAACTGAAGAACATAGATGGCTTTGTGGGACTGGGGGCAGTCAGCCTCATGCAGGCAGTTTTCGTTCGTCAGCCCAGCAAGCTCCCTGGATGGAGAACAGGAGCTGTCTAACTGCTCTAAATCAAAAATTAAATTTGGAAAGTGTCCCTTTTGAAGAGCACAGGCAGAGTCTCACCTGCTATGATATCTGTGGAAACATTATTGTATTTAATACTGAACAATTGAATCAGTGCAGCTAAGTCAATTTAAACCAGCTGAAGATCTACAGTCCATTTATTTTTGAAATATTTTGAATTTTTTCTTTGCTGTTTTGGTTCTTCCTGCCTATTCAGTTTCTCCTGACAAGGTATATGAGCAAAGGGAGAGGAACAAAGTCAAATAATAAAACCTTGTTTCAATAAAATTTCCACGCTGAATTTATTTTATCATGGTTCATGTCTGTTCTCTGGTCCGATGTGGACTGGACAAACACTCATGAAAATGGACATATATTATTTTCAGAGTTCATTACTGGGGTTTTTTTGACAGCAGAAGTTGACCCTATTTTATTTTTCATCTGATGCTCCTATCATCTATAAAATCTTAGTCATCCAAGCAGGAGTGCCACTGAATACTTTCTTTTTTACACAAAACCTCAGTCTTATTTATACTTTTGCACACGTTTTTCTTTGTGTGATGTCTGACACAGTCTGGGTGAAACTCACTGCAATTTTTGGGGGGACTTGATAACTCGTGAGCTTTTTTGCAAAGCTCATGCAGCCCTAAATGGCAGCTGAGCTCTTCGTGACAGCCTGGTTATGCTGATGGTTGTCAGTTCCTGGACTGAAAAGCAGGCTAACCAAACAGTGGGGAAAGTTATTCTGAACTGTTTGATGTAAACTACTACAAAATTGCTATCTGGCTGTCATTCATGAACTGGCTGAATAGGAGAGACATGGCTGGCTATGAGAGAATATTAACACCAATGGATGTAATGGTCTAACAAGTATAACATATTATATTGCTGGACTGTTCACAAAAAGCTGCAGTGTGTCCAATTTGAATTGACATGATGGAAAAGATCTGTCAAGTGGGTTGTTCCATAGGTTGAGAATTTGCTGTTTCCTTCTAAAAAAAAAAAGAAAGATTTTTTGCCTTTGTTTGTATTTGCTTTTGAGATTTTCTGTTTCACATTTTGATCATTTTGATCATTCTTTTCCATGCAGACAGAGTTTATACTAATTAGTTAACAGTTCAATTATTATCAAAGGGAGTTTTGAATGAAAAGGATCCAAGTTCCCAGCCCTGCTCTAACTACATGTTTGAGCACTGAGTGTAGCCCTTCATTAGGAACCCTGGAAATGGGCAAAGGAACGTGAGTCATTAGTAATACTTATGTCTACTACTGTTCCTTAAAGGAACTGAGTACCTCTTTTGGGAATTTCTGCCTGGAAAAGGCAGCTTATTCTAATCCATATTATCTGTCATGCTGTAGGCTTAATATAGTCTTTTAGCAACACTTGAAAGAGCAGAGAAATACAACAAAACACATACAGGTGGCTGGGATGCCAAAAGTATGTCTGGGTTAGTGAGGTTCACCTCTGGCTATTGCTGGATGTAAAGTCAGTCACCAGCAATCCCTCTATTACCACTCTGCTAGCCTCTATTTTTCAGGCTCCTACTTTGAGGCTTGATTACAGCAATTTGGAGGATGTATGCAAACCAATTCCAGCTACTAATTGAAGGAACGCTACTAATTAGAAAAGGCTATGGAACAAATAACAATTGGCAAGTACGGGGTCTTTTTCTGTATAGAACACCCTTCATAAAGTGACTTCTGTCTTTAGCAAATTTATCATTAGGTTTTCTGGATAGGAGACAGACTTTGAAAATCATTATGCATGTTGATACTATTGCATATCTAAGAATAGTTGGTATTTCCTTAAAGCCCCAACTACTGAAGCTATATCATTGATCAAGAGTCTTCATTTCTAATAAGAAAACTCAAAATTAAATTTCAGTGCTTCTTGATTGAGGAGAACTCTTGAAAGTATGTATCCCAAAGGCTCAACTTGAAAAGGTAAATAAAAAAAAGATTTTTTTTGAAATTTAAATGTAAAAATCATTTTTCTCAAACATCTCAATATTTATTGGGAATCACAGCAATTTTTGACTTTCCGACATTAGCACAGACTGTAACTGATACGATAGATTAGGTTTCTTTTTAGTGTGACTAAACGGAAAGTTTGCAAGATCTAGCTCCTATATCTAGTACCTCTATTGCAATTTTTAGTTGAGATGTGTTCCCTAAAGATTGGTTCACATCTTTGCTGAGAAAACCATTTAAAACGTGTAGAAATCAGTTTTGCGAGACATTTCTTTACGGTACTTTGTCAGGAACAGTCAATGCTTTCTTAAATTGATTTTTAAATAGGAAGATGTGTCATTGGGTAGACATTGATTTTCTAGTCATTGGCTGAGCACCCCAGACCTTCTCCCTCTCTGAAAGCAGGGCTAGTAGATGACTGCTGGAGGACCACATCTCACGATCCTATCTGTGAGATGTATGGCTGTAATGGAATTTTATCCCATGCTACTTCCAGATGAGGCTGTACAATTTCTGTTAGAGCAACCTTCTGTTTGTGCTAGCGTGGGCAGGTTTACAAGAATGCATGTGTGCATTTTTACAGGAACACATCTAACTTATATATGATATTTCATGTATTTGCATTAGTCTTCAAGTAATAAAATAAAAAAGCATTAATTTCATGTTTGTCATCTTAAATGCACTCTCTTAATAAGCTTAAACCTCTTACACTTACACCTGTGCTTTATCTCTTCACAAGAGGCCCCATGCTTCCTAAAAATAGTTCCTTTCCACTATGAAAGAGTATCTCCTCCTCTGCTGCTGAATTGGATAAGAATATTGTCCATTCTGCAATTGAGGGATTTGTCTCACTTTCCCACTGCTTTAGTGAGGTATTTTTAGCAGCTATTAACGTTAGCTTAATCCAAATATTATTTACAGTAGAAGCACCAGATATTTTAGTAATTTAATACATATAAGTCTAGAAAATGCTGAAAATTCAGTGCTATTGACTATTTGATAAGGTCAAGCATTTTCTATGGAAATTATGTGGCTCTGGAATTCAGTACCAGATGATGAGTGTCTCAGGTACAGTGCAGGTATTAAATTGGTGTGATCCTTTACAAAGCATGTGCGACAAAAAGAAGAAAAAATCAACACAGTCAAGGCTTCTCAGCACCTTCACTGACACAGACTGCTTTAGGTCCTGGTTTGTCTATGATCTTTGTCTATGATAGCCAACACTGAGTGTTTCTCTGGGCATTGCTGCCTGAGTGCAATATTCACATGAGGAAGCTTTCATGCTACTGAAAGTGTTGTCTTGATGGGTTTTATAGATTGCCCTACATTATAATGTCATGGCAAAGTACCAGTTTGCCACTAACTTCTGAATGTGCTTAAATACCTTAAAACACAGATAATACACTCAGTGAATTGTGCCAAATGTTGCCAGATTTCCTAGTGACCTACTTTCACTGAAGGTCAAAACCAGACACTTTCTCAGACTGTTACATCTCAGTGGGGTTAGACAGACACCTGTAATTGTGCAAGGGGATCAC
The DNA here is from genome assembly GCA_020086605.1 of Lanius collurio. Lineage (NCBI taxonomy): Eukaryota > Metazoa > Chordata > Aves > Passeriformes > Laniidae > Lanius > Lanius collurio. Next base: position 12,108,806 of record JACBWW010000019.1, read on the forward strand.
GCTTTGCCCTAAAATACCAGTGAAAATATAACTGGAATTGTTCTAATTGATTTCAACAGGTCAAATTCAACTGCTCTACATGAGATGTGAGGAAGACTTGACAAAGAAACAGAAAACAAAGGGCTCTGTGTCACCTTGGTAGTGAGTAAAGGGTGCTGCGGGTGGGAGTCAACATGTTGAAAAACTCCAGCCCATAAATGCATGTTACAGTTCAGCCTGTGTCACACAGAGCTTGGTTTGGAACATCACTCACACAATGACAAGCCAAAATACCACTTATAAGGAAAAGCAGGTCTTCCATTTTTCTCCAGATGTGTCATTCCTCATTCATTACACTGTGTGCCCAAACTGTCTCTAGAGCTCAGGCAGAAGCTGGACTTTTCTGTCCAGCTGGAAAACAACACCTAACGTTTCCTAACTCCAGGAGTCATTGGCTGGTTTGGACTGGAGCAGCAAGAATAACTGGGGACTCTTCCTCTGACTGCCCCTCCTGGACTTCCCTGCTTCTTCTTTGGAGCCCAAGAACTTGTCCCTCCTGTAGTGTTTGCACATTGCCTTGGTGTAACCATAGTGCAACCCTGCTCTTCCCCCTGGGGGATGGTGGAGACTGCTTTCTCCTGAGCCCTGGCACAGGTATCTTACACAAATACTATTTTGTGGTAGGAAGTGAAGGAGAAGCCAATTATTCTTCACCTTTTCTTGCTCCCTTGCCCTTCCCTTAAAAGAGAATCTAGCCTGGAATAGTTCACTAAAAGTCACATTTCATATAACAGCTTTTCAGAGAACCTTTTCTTTTTCTTTTATGCAAGCTGACATCATGTTTGGCCATGCTGTGACACTGAAGCTCATCCTGGATGAATAGAAGTGATTGTGTCCCTGGCCCAACTTGGGGTGTTAAATGCTGGCTCTACAAGGAAGGGTCTTGCTTGGCTTACATTACCAGGAAATATTTACTAAATGATAGAAAAAATCATTCTTTTTTGTTTTAAAATTAAAAGATGGCATCAAATCTGCACAGTAAGTCAGAGGGCTCGCTGGCAGACCCTGCAGTGAGGGGATGCATTATTAATTGAAATATCAGTGGTGAGAAGTGAGAAATTGTCTTCAATGCAGACTATCTAAATACTCAGAAGTCTGGAGATAATATGTGCTCTGATAGATGTATTGAAGGCACACTCACAGTACCAGGGTAGTGCAATGGGAAAGTTCAATTCCAGATGTCTAGGGCAGGAGTAGATTGTTTGATAGATGCTCTATAAGTGTATAACAACTTAGAAAGTTATCACTAAGTTTTGATAATCACTTTGCCTTCTGAGACTGCCAATCTATTTCTTAACTGCTCTTTTTAGTGTGAAAAAGTCTCCCATTTCTATTCTCTGCCCTACATACTTGGGTCAGGAAGCGAACATCCTATTTTTATAGCTTTGAAGCAAAATGGATATATAAGCAGCTGATTTCTTCACAGAAACCTTCTCAGACATTCTTTTATTATTTTTTTTTGCAAGAGGAGTCCTTGCTATTTCACCAGTCTTTACCTTAAAAGAAATAGGGCAACACAACTAAAGAAGATTCACAATTTTACCTGCTGAAGGGCACAGTAGTCAATGGTATTCAGCCCTGCAAGGACCTGCTAATGTCATTTAAACTGTGTTCCTATTAGAAAAAAATGGTTCTTTAAAAATTTTTTTTGAATAGCAGGCAACAGAATAAAAAGATATTTTAAAGAAATGTTCTGAATTTTCCACTAAGTGAATGCAGCACTTTTTATTTGAAAACCACATTTTTGTTTGACAGATGAATAAGGTTTTGTTTGTTTTGAACAGTCTTGCTTCAAGAACTCATGGAAAGCACATTTGAATCTGTCTTACAATTTCAGGCTCGGTTTGGGAAGAGTTCTGGAGAAACTTGACTTGGGAAGACTTCTGGAGAAACAAGATTACATGGACTAACTCCTGTCTGGGACAAAGGCAGCTGACTTTAGAGGCACATTTTATTCTTATGGGATCTTATTAGCAGGGATTCAGTTTCTTTGGTAAAATGAGTTATTTATTCAGCTTTAAGGTACTTTTTTATAAATATCAAAACAGATGATTTCTTGCAAGCAATTATTCAGGGGAAAGAATAGTGATGAATCATTATAGGAAGGAAATTAGGGGAGACAAATATACACAAACACAACATATGACAGTAGCATTGCATTGCTGTGTAAAACAAGTAATTCAGATTTATATACTGAAGTCTCTGTTAGTAGTTAATCTGCTGCTGGCCACCTGCAGAGGAGGAATGGAAAAGGTTCCTTTTGATCTCTTTTGTGAAATGACCTTTAAGGGTGAAAAAATATAAAAGAAAATAAATGTGAATGAAGCTTAAAAGGTTTGGTACAAATATTCTGTTGGGAACTGTTTGGTCCTTTAAAAAGATGTCCATATAGGATGTAAAATGTATGAAAGAGAGTAACGTCTGTGCTTTAGGTCAGGAAGGCTCATCACCCATTAATGTAACTCAGCTAACTTCTTACCGGTCCCTGAGACAGTGTTAGTCTGGTGGGTTGCTTTGTGAGTGTGCTGTGTCTCAGCTGAGAGGAGCAGCTTTGAATATGGAAATGAAGGAGGTAAGGACAGTAATTTAAACTCTGCTATGCAATACATCTGTTCTTGACAAGGATTACATTGAGGTGTGGTGTTTCGCTGACCCCTATGTAGTTTAGGCAGCCCTGTGAATAAACTCCTGGTCTTTGTCTAGTACCTGACTGTTGGTTTGAATTCAATTTCACTGGAATACAGATTTAATAATGATTTATACTTATTTCAGTGGAAGGGGCCAAAGCAAAGCTCCTTCAGTCTTGCCTAAACCAGCAAACACTGAAGATTCTCCTACGCACGGAGATTAAACTGAGCACTTGCACCTCACATTATCTTTGTGTGTAAATGAGGCCAAATGTCTGAAAATCATGCTCATGACCTCTGAGTGGGCAGAGATAATTCTGCCTATTATACCTCTCCACTTTCCTATGATCCTGGATTTCTCAAACTGTCTGTAAAAGCCCAGGTTCTCCTCTGACCCTTGCACATACCCAGACGCCAGGAAGACATATGTCTTAACAGATAATGGCTCCATTGTGTGAATACTGTCAGTATCATATCAATGTGACATAAATACAGCAAATTAGCTGTATGTTACTTACATCAGAACTGCTTCAGCTCTTTGTGTGGAATGGAAAAGGTGCACGTGAAAGCTCTCTGAAGCAGCATGAGCCTTTCCCTTTTTTTAATAATGTTTCTGTGAAAACTGCACCAAGTTTTAGATTTGGTACTAATTCAAGGCTATTTTTTTCCCCAAAATAAGAAAGAACTAAGGTTCATAATTCATCTAAGCACTGGGATATTGTTACTTTGGCAAAATTTTCCTTAAGGAACATTATTGCCAGTCCTCACTATGCACATATGAAAATGGCACATTTTTTGTTCAAATCACTGTGGGCTTCTGTCCCTGCCATGATCATAAAATAGCTTCTTTCATGACTAAAAGACAGATTAGTTAGGAGACCTCTTTGCAAAAAACCTTTAGTTTTGGAGACTCAAACTCATCAAATTCCTTTCTATTGTGTCTTCACAGATTTCAAAAAATAGATCTATTTAGTTTCTTGAAAAAGAAAATTTTAATTGTGACTGTTTTTCTCTTCTAGACATTTGCAAGGTGGTACAGTCATTGGTAAGGCATAATACTTCTTTTGTCACTCAAGAAATATTGCAAAACTATATTCTGAGAAGTGATAGAAAAAATAAAATAAAACATTTTTTTTTACCACATGCATTTCCCAGTTCTAGATACATGACGTTGTTTTCTTCATATAAAAACATATGGATAATAAAAATATATCAAATAACTTCTGGAACTAAATATGCATTTGAATTTTTAATTTTTTACTGAAGTGGGACATAACAAGGGTTACAAAAAATGTTTGTAAGTTTTTGAAACTTACAACCCGCCCTCAAAGCATAATTCATGGAAACGAGGAATGTGCCCATTTGGTTGAGTGTAATCAAAAGTGACACATTACTGGAAATTAAATATAGGCAATATTTTGTCAGAAAATATCAAATAATTAATACATATGCTCTGCTTTTTTGCAAACAATTCAATGTTCATTCCATAAACTTGTGTTAGTTCTCTCCCTGCACCCCTGTCATGAGAACATCTTTAAACAATGGTTTTCAACAAGTAACTTTTTTCAGTTTTTTAGCTGTAAGGTATCAAATTGCACCATTGCATGTGTTTTTCTATAACAAGTCAACACTGAATGCATGAACAAATTACTAGGGATCATTTTAAAATCTAAAGAATAGACATAAAAATTTGCACTAAAAAATTCTTCAGTAGTGTGTAGTAGACTTATTGTCCTCTAAAATTGTAAATACACTTCTGTTTTTAGAGCAAGCAGCTTGTGAGGATGTAATTCGTGTGAATTTTGCCAGAGGAGAACTTTGAACAAATATGTTGTGGATGAGTCCAGTGACTTTTTTAATATGTAAGATTACCCATAGAAGTGTTTTTGGGAAAGGGCAGAACTTCACAGAGACATTCTCCCCTTCCAAAATACTAGAGATGTTGTAAAACATTACACCAAAAAGAGGCTATATCTTACTCTTGTCCTATTATACTGTAACTCTTCAGTCAGCTCCTACTCAAAGCAGTGATTACACTGACTTTGGTGGGATGTTGATGTTAATGAATTAAAAGCATATTTGGTACATATTAGAGCTCCGCATTTCTGTGCTGTCTTGACTTCAAATTTACAGGAACAGTGTGACACTGAGGAAATACAAATTTGGTTAGCCAAAAGTATCTATCATCTCACCTCAGAGACTACAGCAATCAAAGTTTGTGTATTTGTGTGAGACCAAAAATACCTGTATCTTCTTCCTTGCAATGGGAGCATAAAACTCCTGTATATCCTTTGGGTTTCCACCAGCTTCTCCACAGAACTCAACAAGAGCCTTCATATCTGTTTGTAAATGCATGCAGCTCTGCAGCACCAGTCTGCTCAGAAAAAGACAGGGTTACAGATTTTTATCCCACTTTGTCATCACTTACACTGACTCATTAGATAATTGACATGCCCTACAAGTAATGGGATGGCTTGTTGCTTGAGTTCCCTGGTGTTGAGGGGCATTATGAGTAGTGCAGCTGAGGAGAAGGAAATGTTTCTCAGTCTTGTCTGAGAAAACATCACCTTAGTCACATCTTTTTCTAAGTATAATTGCATATAGATTAATTGTTAGGTGTCTTCTAATGACTGGAATCATGCCAGTATTAAAAACCTTTGCTTTCAGGTTATTCTACAGTGTCAGATGTGCAGCATAACCTGTACTCTACCTAACCCTCTGTCTTGAAATGATTCTGATGATATTTGAGATGATAATTGAAACGACACCAGTGTCTCAGGAGCCTCTGTTAGAGGCCAAAATAGATTGGATAATGTTAAAAAGAAGAAAAAGAAGGATGGATAAACGGACTCCTGCACTTTGCAGAATATAGCATTGAATTTAAATATGATCCTTAAGTACCACATGAATTGGCTCAACGATTGCACAGCTTCTGACCCCAGGGCTTCCTGAGCCATAACAAGAGATGGCCACACTTCAAATGATAATAAAAATGTTAACAATAATCAGGACAAAAATAAATTACAGGTACTCAGTGCAGAGATTATTTATTGGAATTTTAAGACTTGTCTTATTTTATAGGTGGGAAAAAGCAAATGTTAATTTATAGCCCATTTGTATTTTCCCTTTTCAAGCTCATATTCAACCAATTGAACATTTCACTGTGGCTCAAGGAAAATTTTTCCACTTCTTTATTGGAAAAAGAACTAGTGACCTAGAACCTGTTCCTCTCTGGCAAGACTCTGACTGCATCCATTCAAAATCAGAGGTGTAGATACTGGTGTAAAACTGCAGCAATACTCTGGTGGAACAGGTCTTTAATCTGCCACATTCATGCAAATTGTGCAGACCTCAGAGAACTGAATATTCAGACTCTGTATTTATGCTCAGAGAGGGGAAAACACACCCATAGTTCATTCGCATAATAAATGTGATGGGAAAATAATTCTGTGGGGACAAACATTGTTTGGTTTGTCATGAGACATACTTGACAGTTACTGCTTTGTCCCTTTTGTGCCATTGCAATGCAGTTGTGTGATTGTGCCATAAATCTGAAAGACTGTTCTGCAAAGTTCGTATCTGTGCTTGCTACCTTTAATATTAATAGGAGAATATCTTTAAAGGGAGTAAATTGAGAAAGTGGCTGAAACTATAGTTTATAAAAGAAGATTAGTGGGTTTAATATGCACTGGAGAGTAAAAGAAAAATCTTATTACTGTATGGAGAAATTACCTCATAAAGAAGCTAATACAGCAGGCTAGGGAGTAATTTTTAACAAGGTTTTTATGATGCACAAGTGTAGGCAAGTTAATGAACTTATCTTTCTAGTTATTTTCAGATTGTAACAATGCATTTCTTTTCAGTTCCTGTGCTTTAAAAAGTAAAACACATTTAATCACTTACAATAAAACTAACTCATTAGTTTGATAAATCAAGTAAGATCCTATGCTGCTCCTGTTGTGGCAGTGCTGCTAAGAAACTAGATCAGGTGAAAACATTAAGTATGGAACAGAGCAAACGACCAGGTTTATTCATTATTGGAATTAAAAGGTGTCATACTGACAGGGAATGTTCATTTTTGGAAAGACCTGCTCTGTTCTCAGTAGCAGAACTTAGGAAATAAAAACTAAAATAGGGACTCAGGCCAAGATTTTGCTTTAACAATTCCACTCTTCGCAAAATAGCCATGTGGTCTTTGACATTCATAAAACAGACATCTGAAGAATGTCACATCCAACAGCAAAGAAACCACAGGGGGGAGTTGGTAAATACAGAATGTCCATCTGTCAGCACCCCAGCATGGCATGCGTAGGTATTGTTTAGGAGGAGCATGTCCACATTTTTCTGCCCAAATGCAAAAGACAGACTGCTGAGTAAAACAGTTCAATCTTTATATTGATTAAAGAGATGTGCTTTCGTACCATACAACAATGACTGTACTTGAAATTAATTCAGCAGCACTCTGAAGGAAAGACTGAAGATTGTTAGGCACTCACTGCAGGTTTTAATACAGATGTCCTAGAACAAAAATACTGTGGACATACCACAACAATTTGACACTACAGCAGGGCATTTCATCGAGAGTTTATCAGAACCTCATCTAGACCACAATCATGTAAGCCACAGTCTTGTTGAATGTTAGTATTATTCACAGCTTCCTTCATGTCATGGGATGGGACAACCTTCCCAGAAGCACACTGACAGGGAGAGAGGAATGTACTGGGAAGACAAGTTACTGCTGATCGACTCATTGGCATAAACAGATGGGAAGGATGGATTTCTCCTCTGCTGATGAGAACATTCTCCCACATGGATGTGGAGGAACTGTCTGCAAAGAGCAGCAGCAGGAAGATTTCTGCTATTACAAAAGCATCTCAGTGATGAGCAAGTTGCATAGTGCTCAAGGCATTCGAGTGTCCCCACACCCTTGTTAAAGGTCACAGTCAGCAATCTTAACTGCACTGAAACAATTAATCTAAAAAAGCTTATGGTTGGTGGAAAACTGGAGCTATAATTACCACAGTGTATTCACCTTGGGGTGAAGAAGTATTAGTTTTCCCAAGACACATTTTATGGTTTGTACACTGCTGATAAGCCAGTAAATACAGCTGAAATGACTAATTTTCTATCTAGGGTTCACTGGTGGGTTTTATTTTGTTCAAAGTAAATAACCTGAAATAGTTCTTCTGAGTTAAGGTGCATCTACATACTGTAACAAGCAGAGATCTGAATCCGGCTGGAGATATATAAAGGGGTCTTTTCATCCATCAGTCTATAAAACCTTTGAAGAGACTTTTGAAAGAATGTCTGACAGTTATTCTTCTGCTTCCCTGCATTATGGTAGACTCTGCTTCTCTTTTTTGAGTAGCACAAGATAACACAATTTTACTGAGTTCTCTTTTGACTCATATCTCTCTACAGGTAATTTAAGCTTTGAGGGAAAAAAAACCCCAAAACAACTTCTCTCTTCCTTTACTTTTTCCACAAGAAATTTTTCTGTAAGAAAACACTGTGAACTGCTAAAATTTAATGTCTAAAAATATTTGCAGGATGAGCAATACTATTTCCATCTTTCTGATTCCAAGACTCACATTCCTCTGCCCCTACCTAGCTTTAAACATTTTGAATCTACATACTTCAGAGCTGGTGATGGGTGTCTAATACAGATGACCCTGAGCTTAAATTAGAAGTCAGATTGCTCCCAAGTTCTTCTAAATTCAAGGAACCTCAGTCATTATGGTTGGTGTGACCTTGACTCTGCTGTGTGGAGCTGACCTTTCCAGGTGGTTGACACCACAATTGCTGGCTGCATGGAAAGTGTAGGCTTTTATCAAAATGATGTGATTCAGTCTAATCACTTCTTGAGAAAAAACTTAAAGCAGAATTGACTGGAAACTGAAATAAGCAGCTGAAGGAGAAGAACGGGAAGAGGATTAGATTTTTGTTTACTGGTTGATCAGTGGCAGCAGATGGATCAGTTGACTGTTACCTGATCATAACAACCCATGTTTCTCTCCAAATGACCCTTTGAATTGCTCTTTCAATGAAAACTTTATATGAGGATGAGATTCCACCACTGCCTTTGTCTCTCTGTGATGCATTTGGGCCCTTTATTTCAGCTTGACAAAGACTGGGCTTCAAAACAGTTTCTGCTGAATTAAAAAAGGAAATAAATTGAAAATTATATTTTTCCTCCAAATTAAAAAAAAAAATAAAACCAGACAATGTGGATGCTGCAAGTCAGAGGCTGATGATTAGCTAAAAACAGTCTCAGAACTACACAGTCTTGATCTCAACCAGCTCCTACATAACTCCTTCTTCTTTGGGTTTGTTTCCAAAACTAAAGTATTGTAAACTTTCTCATTTTTCAAGATCAAGTTACATCATATAGATGTATTATTTATTATATTTATTGTTATACATATATAATTTAGTATCGATAAATTAAAATTATTTTTACTGCAAAATGGAAGTATTTGCAGTGTGAAGGTAGTGATGTTAATTGTCTGTGATTAGAAAAACACTCTCAGTCAAGGTGGTGAATGACATGCTTGCAAATCTGAAACTTTACTGGAAGATTTTAGCTGTTTTCTTTACATGTCATTGGAAACCAATAAAATGGCAATGCTGAAGTGACAGGATAGAAAAAGTGTGTGAAGAGAGTGGGCCAGCTTTTGCTCTCAGCAACCTTATGCAAATATAACTACAGTGCAGACCAAGAAGTTCCTCTAGATTTATGTCACTTCTTCCTCTTTAAATCAGAACTACTTTTGGGGAAGATGAAATAATTCTAGGACAGCATTTTTCCAGGAATTAATATTTTGAAAGACAAAATCATTGCTGTCCTGTTTTCCCTCACACTAACTATTAAAGCCTTCTTTAGACTGTACAAATCAATTAGTCAACACACAACTGTGAGAAAACATTTAACAGCCCAGTACCAAGACCAACCATTCCTTCCAACAAAGAAAAGCTGCATATTAAGATCAAGTAAAAATAGCACTTGAACTGCCATAAGAATGTGCTTTTACTTTCAAGTTTAATGGTTTGAACTTGGAGAGAAATATTGAAAACCAACTTTTTTTTTTTGGTTTAGCTCAATATTTCTGCTCCAGAAAACAGTGGTGTGCAAATAACTTCCCCATAAAATGAACATATCATCCAGATAAACAAGCATAACAGTTTTGTCTTGCTTTTTTGAACCTGGAAAAAAAAAAAAAAAGTTCGATTTGAGAGGTAGGCAAAGCCTCTTGCAGTCATTATTTTGACCTGAACTTTGGCTGTCCATGCTCAGAAACAGATACTGGTTCCTCAGGCACACATTTTCAAGTGTCCTGGGAAAAATAGCAAACATTTTCCACCAAAGTTTGCTCATGTTCTGAGAAGCGATTTCATCTGCTGGGCTTGCCTCATTTTTGCATATGTTTTGCATGAATAGCTCAGCTTCACTGGCTGAAACCTTCTCAGGAAATGAAATTCAAAGAGCTGTGTTAAAAGCTGTCATCAAAAATGTCAGGTCTCAGTTTGCAACAGGGATGTATTTACTTGCCTGTGTTCCCAGTGCACATGCTGAGGCTGGGGGAAGAGCTTTGTACAGAAATGGGTGGTACAAGGGCTTACCTGGCACAGAGAGGGGACGATGCCAGGCAGCTTCAATGAGCACTCAGCTCTGAACATTGCTTTGCCTGGTGCTTAGCCTGAACATTGACAACTGAGACATGGCAAAGCAAACCACGAAATGCTGTGATTTAATATATTGTGTGCCCCCTCTAAGCTTGCCCCCTCCTGGGTGATCCAAGCTTCCTGGTGTTGGAGGAGGTTACTAACAAGACTCTTCCAGGGAACGGTTGGGGGCACCACTTGTACTTACCAATTAGCCATCTGTCACTCTGCCTGATCACTTTGCAATAATGATATGGTGGTGATCAATTTGGTGATATTTCTGGTAGGGGAACTTACTTGGGCTTTACCTTATAAGCCAAAGAGAAAACCGGCAGCACATCTTGGGAGAATGCCATGGAAATTGTGTTTTGTATTGCACAATGTCCTGCTGGAGTGCATTGTGTAGCAGGAAGAGCTGAGCTCACAGAGTCAGATGGCAAGCTCTAGATCTAATGTTATCAGGAATATGACTGCCAGAGGAAAGAATTTGTCGTGTCAACACAGCGCCCAGAATAAGGCTGTCAGAAACCAAATGTGGAGCAAGGATAAGAAAACTTTTAACACTGAATGCTATAAAAGAACAGACATAAGCCAGGGAATAAAAGTATGTACTCAGAAGAGCAGCACAGAGCAAACTTGAACTCAAACATTGTTAAAATGTAAGAGAACCTTTGGTATAGAATAAATCTAATGTGAGAGTCAGAGAAAGAAAAGTGTGAATTGCAGAAAGTCAGAAATGAAATTATAACAGACAGCTCTGAAATATCACTTCAGGGAAAGCAAAGGGGGACCTGCAAAGGACAGGTGGCCATGAAAAAATAAAACCCTTTCATGGAAACTGTGCATCCATAGTAATGCAACATAAGGCAAGAACCATATTGTTTGGAGCAGGAGTGAGCATGGCACGGCCCAGCACACCCTCTCCCTCGGTGTCTGAAGCCTCCCAGGGTGGTGGTGCTTTAGCCAGCAGGCCCTGACAGATGCTGCGGGGGGATGGGGGAGCCGCTTTAGTGAAATCTGATTCTTTATCTTGTTCTCCAGCTTTTCCTGATAAAACCAGTTCGGATGCAAGGGACAGCTGAGTGCTCTTGCCCCTGCCAGTAGGACCATGGCCAGGGCTCATCTCACTGCAGGGCGACCATCTGCTGCCACTTAACAGCACAGGAAACCACCACTGAACAAAAGCATCCACTCGTAGAGCATCACACCTCCTGCAACAAAACGGAGGGGTAAAGGCAATGCTACTTTATCACACAATTCACAGTGAAGAGAGGACAGCAAACATTGTAAGTAAGCCTATCTGGGAGTTTTTCCCCTGGATGCCACTAACAGGTAAAAGGACATTATTATGAGGCTTGATACAGCCCAGGCAGATGAAGGGGAGCAAACAGCAACCACAGTGGTGGAAGAATGAAGAGAGGGAGTGTGGCCTCTCCCATCTGCAGAGAAACCCCTCTGCTGTGATTAGGTTTGATGTTGAAAGATGCTAAGCTTGGTGCAGGAGCAGACAGGGCAATGCCTTTCAACAGCATCACTCCTCAACAGTGCAGAATTTCCTGGTGATCCTCAGCATGCCCTGCATGGTATTTTGGTGTTTCTGTCAGTCCATGTACACGTTCACATGCCATATTGTGCTGCTGCTTGAATAGGGGATAGTGAACACATACTGTGAACGTCAGTCACCCAGAGATTTGCCTGATTATATACCTACCCACCATGAATTTGATTTCTGCAGACTTTTCTTGCCTTTTTTTTATAAGGAAATTCAAAATCTTTATTTTGCATCAATGCCATGGAAAAAATGTCTTTTTTTAATAGGAAATTTGAAGTGAATAAAAGGTATAGCATTGCTTTATTAAAACCTCTCTAACATGAGGTTTCTTTTTAAAGGAAATGCTAAAAGTTTTGGACAGGTCAAAACTAATCTAGGATGTATGTAAGCAAAGAAACACAGATATGATGTTGCCAGCAATACAAACATACCCATTTATTACATTTTGACTTGACAATCAAACAGAGAGAAAAACAATGGCTTTATTATGGAAAAATATTAGAGCATATAGAACTTCTAAAGAAGGAAGTAAAAGGATGCAGATGCACATCCTGAACACAGAGGAACACTCAGTCACTCTTCCTATCTATGGGGATTGCTAACATCATGTTCATTAAGAAAAAACAGATTCTTCTCAGAGAACCTGAAACTTCTGGGGAGCAGAGTGGCCTGCCAGGGGTGCAGGCAGTGTCCTTGTAAAGCCTTTCTAGAAATGAGTTATTCTGAGTGGCAAAACTTAACCAGATGATCAGGGTGAGGACAGGCTTTTCAGAAGCATCATTTGTGTGTTCTGGGCTGCCATTTAGCTCAGGTTTGGATTTGTGACTTTCTTCTGACACAATATTCTGTCTGACCTCTAAGATTATCTTAAAGCATGATGTGCCCTAAAATGTAGGTGTTCCACTCAAAAGAAGGAAAAAATGTTCTGGGATAGAATGCTGACAGTAAAACTCTAGGAGCATTAAAGATGTTAACTTGGAGTTTATGTTTAGCTTTAATGTTATATTTAGCCGTTAGTTTTCAACTGTTGCTGAAGACTCTCCTCTCCACCCAATTCAGCCCTCTGGAAAAGGATATGAGTTTGAAGTACAAGCTGTGCATTTGCCATACAGACCAGGGTGGGAACTCCACCTGCTCACAGCCTTGCTCTGTTAAAAGCTACTAATCCTCATAAAACTAACCTTTCTGCTTTTTTCTAACAACCCCCCACCACCCCCATCTCTAATTTCCTGCATTCCTCACACTCTATTTTCTCTTTGTGTAGAAACTCATCTTGTTCTCTTTTGAACATACTGATTCATAAACATATGTTCTAAGTTACCTCTCTTGTCTTTGGTAATGTATTCCACATGTTTACATGCCATTTTATGAAATAGTTTTCTTTAACCTTTTTATTTGCCTCAATTTCCTAATGTTCAAAATATATTCTTTTCTTTCATGTTTTTTCTTCATAAATATATTGTACAGCTAAACAATGATGATTTTAATCAAAACCAAAACCACAGAAGGCCTAATCCTTCTTTGACACATAAGGCTAAATTCTGTCCTTAGTTACATTTGCGCAACACCAAAGTAGGAAAAGGACTCCATTTTCACAGGATTTTAATGTTGGCAAATCACCTTTATGGCTAAATTTTGACTTATAAAGTATCCAGGGGAAGCTGAGAGATATATTAAAAGCAATTTAGAAATTTATTGTTAGAATGGCAAATTTAAAAATTATGTTGTGTTATAGTCCAGTGGGTATTGTGTCTGTGTGTGCAAGTGTGCACGGGGATGTGAACATGTGTTGTTATAGCTAAGTATTACCACGCAAGTTGAATATCCCAAACACAAAGTACCCTGTGCTGAATTCTTGTCTTTTTTCATCAGTAAGTTTTTCAACTTTAATAATAAATGCGCTTGGAATTGCAACAGGCAGAAAAATGTACAATATAGAATTTCATAAAAGCTTCATTAAAAAATAAATAAAAAGCAGAAGCAAATAGCCCAAATGAAATAGATGCAGTTTTTAAAATCCCTGTGCAGATATGCTGCAAAGGGAGGGACACGCAGAGGGAAAGCAGAAAAAGGCCACTCCACATCCCGATTACTAACAGGAGATGGTAGAGTTCTATGAATGGCATTGAAGGTGGCATCTGGTGTTTTTATTTTCTGGTGAAACAGGAGTTAAATTGATTTTGCAAAGAGAGACACTCTCTAACTTCAAGGGCTAAACATCTTTGACTTAGAAGATTCAAGGACCACCAGATGATGAAATAAGATTATTAAGGTTCAGTTAGCCTGTTTTGCTTAACTCTGCTGAGGGTGGTAGTCCAGCGCCTTTACAGCCCATTGTCTGCTTACTCCAGTCACAGGGACACTAATACTCTAAACTGGTCCTTTTGTCAAAAGCAACACTCAAGCAGATAAAATTGCACAGCAGTAGTTGTGTATTAAATGTCAACTGAAGTAGCTTACATGAGTTTCTGCTAAGGAACACATAGGTTGTAACCTATGCCTCCATTTATCCAAATCCTAAGTGAAACCAGTCTGAAATCCAATTAAATAAACATCTGATAGGAGAATGAAGTTATTAGATGCATTAAAAAAAATGCCAATGTGCAATGATTGCATTACCAGTAAAATAAAATGCACTGAAAGGATAAACTTGGGGTAAACCAATTCATGGCGTGTACAGAACATGTTGTGGAACCCTCACAAATGAATATGTGACAAAGGAATAAACATGAAAGAAATACACTGATTGTACACCAAGGCTGTGCATTTCAGAGAGATTCGCTGTATTATCTTCCTTATTCATGTGGATAACAAGCTTACTTATGTCTTCAAAAATAATTCTTTCTATCACGCTGCAACCATTCTAAGCATAGTGATAAATAGGAAGTATGAAAATGCTAATGTATAAGAGCTAGTGGAATTTTAAAGGATCAGGACTGAGCCAAATATTTAGATGAGATTTCTTGACACGGAAAACCTCACTGAAGAAAAAAATTAATACAAAAATATGTTTGTTGTGTATTTATAATTCAATAATTTGACTCTGAGATTAACAAAAATCACTTTCAGGGGTTTTATTCCTGTTGTACAGCTTACATGGTTTTGGCATTCTTATGAGCAACAATATCTAACAGTTTTATATTTTGCAGGGTTTTTTTTTTACAATTTAATGTAACAAATTTAAAAATGAAAGCTGAAACTTCAGCTGAAACAACTTGTGCTTTGTCTGTCAAGTGCAATGTATGAAGAAAATAGTACTCTAAATCTTTATTTTTGATAGAGACAATGTTTTTCTTAAAATTATGATGAAAAGGATCAAGTGACCAATATTCTCAATTTCTAGGTAGCACAAAATGAGAGTATGCAAACATTGTTTGCAGAAATATCTATATAGCCACTTCCCCCATCTGGCACCCTCCAGATCATACTTCTAATATCTCACTCTTCCATGATGAACATGAAATCTGTGGGACTCCACAAGACTTAAGGGCTAAATCTGCTGGTCGTGACTGTGTGGAGCTGGACTCCAGCAGGCTACTGATGGGCAAAAGCCTCATTAACACACTCTCAGCCTTCACTCTTCATGCTTTGGTGTCATCAAATGTATGAAAAAGTGAGGTTCATGGTCAGGTATTTTGAATTTAGATTTCAGAAAACCATCATTCCATATTTGTGGGCTCCCTGCCTTAGCCAAAAGATACACTCAGAACTCACATTATATTCTGGATTTTGTGGCATCCATGAACCAGAAAATCTGTATCTCATGGTACGTTTTTACAGCTTCCATACTGCATTCCAGCTAGAGCTCTGACAGACACACTCCTCAACAAACCATGCAGGAGGAACTGCACTGTAAAAATAGGGAATGTCAGGTGGAGTGCCACAGGATTCTGCTTCAGTTTAGAAACATCAGCGCACGCAAATGTTCCTGGAGGCATGAGTAGATCACTCATAGGATGACTATGAACCACAAATATGACACAGGCAATTGTTTTCTTGTGAGTCATGGAAAGTGTTTGCATAGGAAAAGCAATAATTGTGCAAAACCATGGGGGAACTCACCTAAGTACACTTGTCATTCCTCAGGTTTAAAAAAGACAAGTTCCATTTTGATGAGGGCAAACAAAGACTAAGCAGTTGATTAGGGGCATGGAGGGGCTATAAAAGAAGATGACTAGAAGGACTAAAGGAAGGCTGAGAGGGCAACCATAATTTTCAAGAAAGATAGCAAGGATGAACACTAAAGGAGGAAAAGAGCTGTTGAATTGCAAGGAAAAAGATGGTCAAGAAAACAAACCAATTCCATGGTTTTTTCCAAGAGGAAGACCTCACCATTAAACAGTGTAGTAGCAAACATCACTTGGTGCACTGCTAAGAAATGATGAGGAAATCTTGCTTGCTCTCTACATCTCTGCAAAGTTCACATAGAAAGAAGCAAACCTTTTCCTGCACCTGTGGCATCCCCACAACCTAATAAATGTCTGTAGTATAAATGACCTTATATGCCCAGCCTGAACATGGGAATGAATTTACAGGGAGCAGCTGCATCAGTGCCTGGCCACCAAGGGCCAAGGCTGGAAGCTGCATGAGGCTCTTGGAAATGAGAAGAACCACCAGCCCCTGGAGGTGCCTGAGTCTATGAAGTATTTTCAGCTGGATGGCAATGGCAAGACCAAGGGTATGTGAGGATCACTGCAGAGCTTGCCCTGCCTATACCATGTGGAATCAGGAGAATCAGCCCTAAGAAACAGGACACACAGATGTTGCCAGGGGTTCCAGTGCTTTGAAACACCCACTGGTGTCCTGTCAAGCATGGGAAGAACCTCCTTCTTGACTTCCCCTGCTCAGGAAGCTGTAAAGAGCAATGAGGTCACCACTCAGCCTCCCCCAAACTAGAGCAACCCAGTGGCGTTAGCTGCTCCCTATAGGACCTGCCTTCAAGCCCTTTCACCAGCTTTGGTGCCTTTTTCTGGGCCTTAATATCCTTTGGAAGATGTGGGGCCCTATCTACAAGATTGCATTCCTGTACTCCATGTCCCCTCCGAACATGGGAATTAGTAGCAATTAGTACAGCTACAGCATATTATTTCAGGGTGTGCTAATCAGCATGCTACCAGTTAGTTTGCAAGTGTAACTCAAAACACAGACTTAAGCTTATAAACTCTTTTGAATTCCTTGCTCCTTAAAATCTCTCCCACTTTAGGGCTGAGAGAATTCTGAAGTTCTGAAAAATCATCAAAACCTGAAATTATCCTTATTCATATTCTCACTGTGTGCATTTTATAGCCTAGTCGTGCACACATAATAAACAAATTTTATTCTTGCCTGTGTTGCTGAAAAAAAATATGCCCAATAATCTTTGTTTCAGTATTTCTGATTACTCCTTTAAATCACAAAGCCATCATTCAATTCCTTCTGGCTAGCACTGGCTGCTGAAAAGAGGCACAAAAACGGAGAAAATTGTGGTAACCCAGAGCTGCACTGTGAAGGATTGGCAAAGCTGTATGGAAAGGCTTGCAAAGCATCTGCTCTCACACTAGGCTTGGCTTCAGCTAATATTCCCACTATTAATCCTTTAGCTTCATGAGAATAAAAAATAAATATCACTTTAAATAGAAAACAAACAAACAAACAAATAAGCTAAGGTTCCTGGGTTTCTTCCTCCTGTCTGATCAGATCAGAAAATCTGGCCTGATTTTTTTATTCTAACAGCCTGTTCTGCACCCTCTCAGACCCAGTAAATCTGTCATCGGTAGGCTTAGGTAAGAGCCTGCTCCATCTCTTCGATGGAAGTGAGAAGCTTTTTGAATGTGAGAGCCGCAGGACCTGCTCCTGAAGAGAGTAGAAATTCTTCATGATGCTGACCAGGAAAAAAGGGAAAGGTGATGAAAAAGAAAGGAAATGATTCAGGCTGGAAGTCAGGAAAGTGGTGACTCTTTTGAAGTGACATTGCTTTTAATTTTGAATTTGATATACTTACAGAAAGGCAAATCCTGGCTAATGCCAGTGCTGTGTTACTACTGGGATGGCTTTATTAGTCAAGCTTGTTACCATATGACTTTGCTATGGCTGGATGAAATCTGCCCAGTTTTGAGCTCATGGCCTGCTAAAGCTGCTGTTTCACAGCAGAGGCAGAGCTGATTCAGGCAGAGCTGACCCAGCTGCAACAATGCTAGGCTAAGCTCACCCAAAAAAGTGAGGACTTTGAGGGTCCCAAAGGAATCCAAGAGTAACTGCCTAGGCAGAATAATCCAAAGTAAATGGCATGCCAAAAGGATTGCTATTTTAGCAGAAATCACGAGAGGTTTATGTTGCTGTGTGTGAAGTGAGGCTTCTCAAGCACACAATGAGCTAGAGCGTTTATATTTATTTATATTTGATAGTTCAGGAATGGCATTGACTAGAATTCAAATTGGTTTAAACTGTTGCTAGTCCTACAGATTGATGTCCTCATACTGATGTTTGCCATGACATGAGTGAAAAATGACACAGACATTCAGTTTCCGGTAGCTGCAGAAATGTTTGGCTTTTAAATTGAGACCCCTTTCTTAACACAGAAAGTGGATGCATTTTGAAAACAGGCATAGCACGAGAGAATTGGGTTTGCTAAATTATTCTTCTGTTTCTCCCATCATCTCCCATCCTGCGACTCAGCTCTAGAGCACTGACTTTCATCTTAGAGCTGAAACCTATGCTGATCTCTACTCAGTCTGGCTGAGCTGTCTGTCAGGCCAGGTGAGGGGGAACTGCCTCCATATCCGACTGGCACAGAAGTACTTGTGCTCCGCAACCATTGCTGCCTCTCTCCACTCAGGAGCAGCTACTGGGCTGGTCAAAACTCATGGCTTTTCCTTGCCGGAGTGGACATGAGGATGGGCTCCCTCTGCTCAGCATCTGCTTAAATTGTTATGACTGTGGACTACTGTGTAGCCTGGGGACACTGTCATTGGTACTGCTAAATCCAGTAGATGGGAGAACCTCCTGCAACACCTGCCTGTTAGCTGTCAGATTTGGCTGGACACAGACTATGTGATCCAGTGGAGCACCGCGGCAGGGTCATCGGGATAGGAACTGTACAGATAGCACAAATTAATGGTGATAGTTGTTTTCTCACTGCTTACCCTGACACATACAAATATTTGGCAACAGCTATGGATTACTTCTCAAAATGCACTAAAGATAAACCTCTACAGGATAAACTACCCAAAAGTGTTGCAGGTCTCTGATTGAATTCATCAGACATTCATGTGTATCCGCACAAATCAATGGCCAAGGCAGGGAATTTGTCAATCAGGTAAGTGAGGAAATGCATTAACAGGTGACAGACAACAATTTGCCAGGACACATAACCCTAGAGCCAGCAAGCTTGTGAAATGGCAGAACTGAACTGTGAAAGACAAATCACTGAAGGTGGAGTGTCCTCGTTATGTCTTGCTCTCACCTGCAACTTCAGAACAAAGTCCAGAGATTTTTATTTCCTCTCATCCTCTGCTGCATTAAAAAATGTGAACAACCTGTTATTATACATTACAAATTCTGTTACTGTCTCACTTTAATAGCGAGATAACAATCGAGTGCCATTTACATATTTTGCATTTTATTGCTCTTGCATAATTCATCATAAGTAACATAACATTCTTGTCAGGAGAAGTTCCGCAAAATTTAAGAAAATGGAAGGCAAGCTGTAATGCAATCAGAAATAGCAAATAGTATTGATGTGTTTAGGTAAAACAAAAGGAAATTAAGTAAGAAATAAGAAGCATGAATGGAAGAGGAAAAAAAATGAGCTGATTACAGTGAAGCACAAAATGAAAGTATGGACTAGAAAGTGACATCCTGCAAAAAATGGGAATGCTTGGTTCACGCATTGTAGGCAAGATAGGTTTAATGATGACCAAAATGGATATACTGCAAAAGAGTAATTGTTATGGAAGAATATATGTTTCAGGGAACAATAGCAGCACTGAATCACTTAGTAAAGTCTGCAGAAAACTGGAGCCGTGACTGAGCAGACTATAAGTTTTTGAAAGAACTGTAATTTTTGAGAGCTCTGAAATTGTTCCTTCTCACATTAGTATAGCTGCAAACAATAGTCTACAGTAGGATAAAAGAGTAGAAATTTATAAAATTTTCTACATTACAATCACCTTCATTTGTCTTGTTAATTTTGGCATGAAAACACTCAGACAATCACATTTAAATGTTCTTTTTTGGATCAAAATTTGATCTCATTTCACATCTGTGTATACTAAACAAGAAGCACATATACATATAAAATCTTTTATTATCTAGTAACTAGAACGGTTAGACAGGCAACAGAATGTAGTTTGCTGGTTTCAATTCCCTTCTGCTTTAAACCTGAGCCAGGTTTGAGGAGATTGCAGTCCAAGTAAGGGAACCCTGAATAAGTAAAACACAAGTTTAGACTGGATGTGTTCTAACTCTGATGAGTCCAAAGGGGTTTATGGTGGCAGCTGAAACAAGTTAAATCTCAGTAATTTTGGCTCTGGAGAGGACGACATTGTTAGGTTTGTCATTCCCTTTGACTTCAACTCCTATACAACTGTAAACATTGAACCATGAGAGGGACCTGGTCACAAGAAAATTACAAACTGTCTGGACTGGAAGAAAATCAAGCAACACACGTTTCACTAGTGGAGGAACTCTCGTCCCCAGGGATTTGTGACTTGTGGGTCACATCCCGTTGCATTTGTGGTCACATATGTCCCCCTGGCAACTCAGTGAATGACATACCATGTAGCAGTATTAAGAAAGGATTGGTTATAGCTTTCTTCTAACATCATTTAATGGCTAAAGATGAAGAACTGCATACTGACTGGCACATATGCATGAATCACAGTCTGGAAACTCTATTTTGATTGGTAGGGGAAAATACAGAGATGTTGGACACCTCTGAATGATGATAACTGATGGCAAATCTGACATCTAAGAGCCATTCACAATACATTGATACATAACCCCACGTTTAGAGACACCCTTCCTCCCACCCCACCCCCAAAACAATCTGAATAATGAATCAAATGGTCTCAGGAGTAATTGGATCTTTTTCTGTGTAATTAGCAATTTTTCCCTTGCATTATAATTTAAAGTACTGTGGTGGAATTGAGCAACTCATGTAATGAGTCATTAGACTGAGGCTTTTAAGGAAGTTATTTCTGAAGGTCTGTGGAGGCTAAAATATGTCTAAATTAAAAGAGTGACAGGCTGCAATCATGGCTGTAAAATAAAGGTGCTCAGTAAGCAGTCCTATTACAATCAGAAAGAAAAAGAAGCAGATCTCTGTCTTGTGCATGGAAGCAGAGGAAATGATGAATACCTTAGGTAACTCATTCTGTGCAAAATCAATCTTTCACTGTCAATTTTAAATGAACTAATTTGTTCACAAATCTGCTCAGTCAGTTTGGAAGCATACTCAGTTCATCCATATTAGCAAATCCTTTAATCTTGACTAGTCCACTGAGTAAGAAATCTAGAAATGTGTTAATATGACTGGACATATGTAGTAGGATAAGAATTGATTCTTTTAATTAGTGTCTATTCAAGTTATAGTTCCTTCTTTTACTGAACTATTGACCCACTGATATATAAAGAGATTACTGTTATGACTAAAATACCTTCCAAAGTTATATTTAACTCTTTCTTTATTGGTGAATATGAGCCAGAAAAATAATCTTTGAGTTATCCAAAAATAAACAATGTAATCTAATTTAAGGTTTCTTTCAGACATGTCCTCATTAATTCTGGAGATTCGAACTGATATTTGAAATTTAAAAAGCATAAGACCCAAGTTATTGCTAAAGGAATTTTATAGTCCTTTCTTCCAATTTACATAAAATTACAACATGTTGTTTGTAATTCTAGTTTGATATCAAGACAGTTAGAATTTTATCGACCACAATTCAACCACTGACCTTGGTGACAAATCTCCACTGAAATTCATTGATGACAAAAGTATACTCTTAACAAAAAAAGTTAAAAAAGAAAGACAGAGACAGAAGACTCCTGTTCCTCTCATTCCTACTCTGTCCACACAGAGTAAGTTATACTCTGGAAAACAGCTCTGTAGAAACTCATTGCACTTTGCAAACAAAAAAGATTATGGTTGCTCTTGCTCACTCATGGGGATGGGACAAACACTAGAAACAATCCCAAATAACTGTCCATTGACAGTGGAAAACAGCAGTGTAATGATCTCAGCATGGTCTTTGGTACAAAAAAATGAAATCTGGCATTTACTTGTTGCTCTTCACCTTAAATTGTGAAAGAGCCTCTGCAGCAGGGTGGTCCTAGGCAGGAACCTATATTGGTACATATTGTCCCAATAATGAATATCTACACCCTGCTTGGGGATCAAATGCATTATTAGCACTAACAATCTGGCTGTGAACAACATGCCTTTAGAGGATCTTTATTAATCTTATAAATAATTTGAGCTACAGCAATACAAGAATGTCCTAGCAACCTCTCTGGGTGAAAAATCAATTTTACTAGCTTTGAGATCTTCACATAGGACTAGACTTTTAATGTTTTCAGTGAATTATTTAAGTGGAACTTAAATATGGAAGAAAAAGTGAGCAGGTTGCTGGCTAACCATGGAAAAATGTTATTCAATGAAGCATTCTTACTGCAAAGCAACAAGGAAGATACCTCTGTTTTTTTCTGAGCCTGGATAATCTTAATCCTGCTGCCTTTGTCAGATATATTTGCTTGTTAAGTTATGGTCTTGACCTGGGGTTTTCCATATACCTGTCTCTTGAAACAGCACTTTTTGCTAGCTACAGTCTTTAATTAAGTAAATATAAGTAAAAAAAATAGAGAGAAAATTTCACTTAAGCCTTCTGGTGTTTCTCTGTTTCATCAAATCTTCACTTGAAGGGCATTCCCAGGCAATGCATGACAGGGAACAGAGAGCTGTTGTATTTTGAATTCAGAATGTGTGGACCTTTCTGAGCATCCATCTGCTTCATTTCAGGCTGTATCTCTCCTCAGTTTTCAATGTGATGGTTGTTTTGCTCACCTACTTTTTCAGTAGGCTGAACTGCTGGGGCCTGGCTGGTGGGAACCAGCAGATTCCTGTCACTGAAAGCAGCAAATTAACAGTGGCTTTTCCCAGTCTGCTTCCCTACTGCATTAAGGCTGGCCTTTGCCATCTGAGCTGTTGATGTGTATGAGCTCAGACTTTCTTAACTGGGTCTGTAACCAGGCTGAGAGGGATTAGGACAACACAACACCATAACCAGCCATCTCTCGTGCTCTTGCTCTCTCATGTTAGTGTAACAGTGGGTGTTATGGTCTCCCCAGTTATTGTTTAAAGTTTTGGCCAAAAGTGTCTCTATAAACACTCAGCATTCATTTATGTCTTTATGGTTTGACATTTTTCCTCTTAATTTGTCTCAGTAGCACCCATTTTCTAGACCTTGGCTCACTAATTTGTATCTGTCTCTAACAGCTACCCTTGCAGTTCTCCCTAGTGTCCACCCACTTCCTATTCTTAAGGTCTTTGAAAAAAAGGATTAGAAAAACATACACATCAACAGATGCTCCTTGATCTAGCAGACTACCACAAACACATGAAAGGTGAAAATGTTTTCTTTGCCCAGTTGTGCTTACTTAGCAATCCAGTTTCAGTTATGTTCATAATGGGGGCCTGCGATGTGTGCAAGTGTAGCAAGAAAGGGGCAGGGTGTGCCCAACACCCTCCTGATGGTGGGGTAGTTCCTCCTGAAAATCCCACAGGTTTGAATGGGAGCTCGTGTTGAGTACTGGATTCTTTGATGAAAGAGCTGTGGAAAATTCTTCATTTACTTTAATGATTATTGCAACTTCACAGAGAAGTAACTTGATTCTGCAAATCATTCTGTGAAATGATTAGCCTTTGCAAATGCCAGGATACTTAAAGATAACTATGTTGATGTCATATATCTCTATCTCCCTATATGCAATCCTCTGTATATGTTTATGTGTGTGCTATTTTTGCATGATCTTGGTGGAGGACAGAACAGTAGCTTGGTTTGGCTCATTTAAAATACTAATAATAATGGTCTTAGAGGTGAAAATAAAAATAATACTTATGACATTTTTAATGTCTAAATTAGTGCAGAACCTAAAAGCACTCCTCTTGCTTCCAAGGCACATGTAGGATTGAACAAGACGAACAGCACATCTCTATCAGCCAGTGCGTTTAGATAATTGATCAAATTTCCATATTAATTAGAAAACATGCACCCAAAGTGGGTGGGATCATAAGATTCTATCAGCTCAGTTTTTCTTAATCCTCTTGCGTGAATGAAAAATGAAGTGCCTGGCCTTTTGCTAACTCTGTATTCAAGAGATTGCCTTGACCACTGCTTGCTTCGATTTATCTGGGAATGCCTTTTGTGCTGTATGCTCTCTGATTGTCTGAAAATGCCTTTTAATTTCCTGAATACATATATGTATACAATGAATATTAATCAAGAGCTGATTAGTATCTCTTCTGCCATCACACAAAAATATTTTATCAGACACAGATTGTATCTGCAATTGCATATTTAAAGTCTGCACTGGAATGGTTCATGAGTTTGACTGAATATGGACTGAAGTCCTCCACTAAAATTTTGTATTTTCTCATCTATAACTAAATTAGTCCAACCAGAAAAATTGAATTAAAAAAACCCTCAAAACACTCATGAATTTTTCCTCAGTAAAACTGTTATTAACTTACTTTCAGATATTCTAGCCAGCAGAGCCATGGATATTGCTGGTGCTATATTTGGCTAAAATCTTACCACCAGTCTCAACTTCTGGCATGGAAGGAAAGAACTCTTTTCCCCAGCAGCACAGAAAAGATACAGAGCTACAAACCTGAAGGTGAGACCCAATCCTTGCAACCTTTGCATGAGGTGAAGAAAATGAAGGAAGTGAATAGACTGCCCACCTGTTAAAATTGGTGCTACAAACTGCATCAAACCCAGGAGAACAGCCAAGGAATTCAACCTCATATTGCCTGGGGAATGCAAGACCTCCAGTGTGGGTCTTGAAACTCTGCTCCCATCCTTGCCCTTCTGCCCAGGAAATGCCATTTGCTGCACATGCCCATTTACAGCGACAACTTTGAAGAAAGGCAAAGTAAGGTTTGTGTTTTTGTTTCTTTATAATAAACTCAAACTTTTAGTCTGCTTTTCTCAAAATAGTTTCTGTTTTTTATCCTCTGGTGGCTGTGGCTCTGCCTTGCATGCAGGATGACAGAGTGCTAATTCTACCACCTGTAGACCTTGTTTATTTCAAAATGTCACTTGTTTTTTATATCCGAAGTGCCAAGAGAGATGTTCTCCCAGGATGCCAAAAATCAGCCATTATTATAACACAGATATTAACCCACCCATGTCTCAAACACATCAGTCAAAGATGTCTGTCCTGCAACTGTACAGCAGAAAGGGCAGCATGTTATTAGAAAGAGAGAGAGAGAGATACCAGGGGAGCCAAAATCATTATCTGAATCTATCACTGAGGCTGTCTGAATGCTGTAGGACCCATGGCAGAGCCTACACATCGTAAATTTCCATCCTCTGTGATCATGTAATTGCTTCACAGTAATTCCTTCTAGCAACTTCTAGGGCTCTGAAACCTCCCACATTTGTAGTTCAGTCATTGCAACAATTCTGTTTTTTCCAGACGGCTGAGGGAAGAAAAGCTCTTCCATAAACCCAATTCCTAACCTCCGGGCTTTTTGCAAGTTCTAGAAAATGCATCTAGCTCCCATTAAGCACATCCTAACATTTAGTTCAGAGTCCAACAGTGAACAGCATAGGAGCAAGAAAGGCAAGAAGAGAAAACTTTCTGAGGGCATCTGCTAGGCCCACGTTGCCTGTCTTGGCAAGACATGTCAGGATGCATTGGTAGTGCGCAGTGAGGCTGAAGATTCCCTACTGGCTGGAACCGAGTCATTTGCCAGGCTTTCCTTGTCAGGGAGAGTTAAACCAGTCACTGATCCTAATTCTAACACTGTTGTTGCAGCATTCCAATTTTTAATCGCTACATGACTTGTCAGGTTGAATATGAGCCACAAGAATAAAATTTAAAAACCTCCTAATAATGAGGGTGTCAAAGATGACTAGCACTTGGTGTTTCTTCCATTACCTTTCCATTTCTTAAAAATGGAACTAAGGTGTAAGTGCCCTAATTTCCAAATGCCCTTTATCTTTTCATTCCCTCCCCAACAGATCTTTTCCTGAAATCCACTAAGATAGTCAGTGTAAGTAGCACAGTCCTGCACCCCTTGTACAGTGTTGGGGAGCTTCCTTCAGGCTTAAGAGCTTCCTTAAGGCTTAATTTGAAAAAGGGTTCCCCTTCTTCCACAGTTATGGGACAATATGGTGGACAATTAGGTAAAAAAAAATAAATGTGCTGTATGCCTTCATCCTAGGGTGGTAGCCTCTTTCTCTAGTTGCTGTTCTCCCCTAATTTTGAAACCTAAGAGAAGTGAATTTCCTGCCATCAATGAGCAAGAATGAGCTGTCTTTGGTATGCCACAGTTTTGCATATTGCCAATTTGTCTGTAAATGTTTTAAATTTGCAGTAATTGTAGACAATTGAGGCAAGCAAAGTGGAAGACACCCAGAAGTGAAGGGCATTTTTCAGGCCAGCAAACTGACACACACATCCCAGTATTCCTTTCCCCATGACAGAAGATGGCTGGGAGAGACGTGCTTCATGCTGTAAGTTGCTGGATGCTGACAAACAAATAATCTTCCAGTAGGCTCTGAGCTCTCATCTGCAATTGAACTAATTTACCATCTTCATCTGCTGTGAAAATGAAACACAAGAATTGATTTCAAAAGACACCAGCATGCTAACAAATATGGGTTGCTGAATGCCAGTCTTTTTCAAAAATTAGCTTACCCTTAGCAGTGTTTCAGTTCACTGATTTCTACTTGTTTGATTATTTTGTTATAGAATGCTTAAATTCACAGTACTTTCCACAAAAGGAAATCTGCACTGTAATCTCTAATCACTGCAAAAAATGCAGGATCAGTTGACTTCATCTTGGATCAACATTACAAGTAAATTTACAACACACAGTAAAGCTACATGCAGGAAGAATTAAATGCAGTTATGACTTTAATATGGATACCAACAACTGGAACAATTCAATATTTAAAAGTTTAATAATATGTGGAAATTAAGTTCAGCATCAGAGCTGAGTCAAGCAAATAGAATAATCCAATTAAAAAATTAAAAGACCTGGTGAATTTGTCAGTGTTTGAGATGCTGTGGTTTACTTAAAAGGCTGGGGTTTATTTTGGATTCAGCTCAATGGCTGTTGCAAAATGTCATGTTTTCTTGAAATAAAAAGGTTTATCTGGGACTACAAAAGCAGGATGTAGCAGGAGAAATTGTGGTGCCAGAGTGGTGTGTGCCTCACCTCCAGACAAGGCAGCTGCTGTGGTAGGGCTGTGAATCCATCAGTGCAATTTCTGCAGCCAGCACAACTTCTCAAATCCATCTCCATCTTCTCTGCAGTGAGACAGGAACGGGGGCTCGAACTCCCAGGTGCATTTGGTATTTGGGGAAATATCCATGGAGCCTCTTCAGCCCTATCAGTGTTTTTCCTGGAAGCACATAACTACTCTAAAGAGCTCTTCATGGCTTCAAGAAAAATCTATGGTGGAAACTGTCCTTTTATTAGTAAACTATAGAAAAAATTGCACTGAGTAATGTTCCTGGGTGCTTCTTTGCTCCCTCTATTTGAGCCAGCTGTTATTAAAATCTCTGTTTACCTCAGAAGTTAATCAGTGCTACAAAGTCTATGCTATCCCTTTCTTTTGGAAGCTGAAACGTGCATCATTGAAGAGATAACACAACACAGATATGATTTTACACAAAAGTAAATTTTATGGGCACTTACATGTATTGCTACTTAACTGATGAATTATCTAGCACAATGACTACTGTGCTGTTCACCATCCCTGTTTCTGTCTCTCCTTCCTGTAAATATGAGCTGATCTGGCAGAACTATTAAGGCTTTTAAAATGTAAATAAAATCTTTCACCATGGAGCATTTTTGGTTCTATGTCCTAGTTTCAGAAATACACACAACTAGGTTTCAACAAAACTTTCCTAACCACAAAAAGTACAGGGAGAGGGGCAGAAAAGCCACATTTTCTTTTTTAAAACTCAGAATATGGGTAGTTTGAGTCTTTGTTCACTTTTATTCTGATCATCAGAGGTCGAGGAAAATCACACTTTTTCCTGAGTTCAGAACAAGGTTTTATTTTTGTCATTTCTATTATGAGAAAACTGGGATGAATATGATTTTGAGTTGGGCTTGGAAATAGCTTATAAGTTAAATTTTGGTTTTGTAGAACAAAATCTGATATTATCTTGGATAAAACATGCTTCTTATTATCAAAATCATGAATTTGTATAGACCTATATAAAAATAAGATTTAGCCATTTTAATCTTCACTGAAAACCCAGGATACCAGATTGTTGCATTCTCTCTGAACCACAGCTTGGTTGAGATTTTCAAAAGAGGGAAACAGGATTAAGTTTGATTAAAGGTTGCACTGGTTCAATGTAGGATAAATTATTTTTATCCATCCTGATTTAACTTTGTATGAGAAACTATGCTGAGCTACCCATGTTTTACAACAGTGACTCTCTATAGAAAATTTATACAGATGACATGAAACTCTTCTTTATCAACTATTCAGTAAATTATAAAACTTTTCAGCTATTTATCTTTGACCTCAATTTCTGTTGACTATATTGAAGTAAAATATAAATAAAAATTAACCCTACAATTTTCTGTCATTATACAGCCAAAACTTGCCCAGCAAACCGTCCGTGCACCTCTTAGTTTCCTTCAATTTAGATTGATTATGTCTTTATACTGGGGAGAGGGCCTTCCTGATAAAAGAATGGCTTAATCTTTATTTGCCTAGAGCAGTTGGAAAAATAAGTGAAGCAAGCAGCCTCCTGTGACTGATTTCTGCTCACTTAAGGCAATTCACCCTTGAAACAGAGAATAATTGTTCTCCATCCTTTTCCAGATATTGTCTTCCTTTCCATGTATTATATCCAAATAATCTTTAAGATTTGAACATTGAAGGAATACAGAGTGAATCAAAACCATGCACTTAAATGCACCAGGCTAAATTTTGCCTGCAGACACCTATCCAGAGTTTTTATAAAAGGCAATGGGTTCCTGCACACATCTAGGAGCAAAATTTGGTTCATATTCTCTCTAAATTCTGAACTTATGAAAAAAGAAAAAAAAAAGAAAAAAAAAAGAAAGAAGAAAAAACATAACCTCTGTTTCAAGCAACAAAATAATAATGTGTTGGCTTTGATCAAACTACTGGGTGTAAACAGTATGATAATATTAAGAATTGTACATTATATAGGAATTTAACTCCTATATAGCACTCTTCTGGGCAAAAAATATGGGTCTGCTGTGTAAATTCCTTACTTGAGGTACCTTTTGCTTTTGTGCCTCAATTTTATGTGGATAAAGTAACAAATATTTTCCTTCAGCACTCACAGAGAAGGTGGGCCACACTATCTTCTATTTTATTTAGCTCTATCTTTAAAAACATTTCATTCTTTCCTGCCACTGGCCAAGTGATTGGCAATGACCAACAAGTTATATGCCTTGTCTTATTCTGAAGTAACCTAGGAAACCGTTTTTTGTCTATATTAGGTCTAGACATAATGTTCTTATCTTGTCAGGTTGAGCTTGAAACTGAAAAAACTCCTAGAAATCCCAAGTTTACTAATCCCTATCATAAATATTTCTCTACAATTAATTTTTACATTAAATTATTGTTACTCCAGTAACAAAACTGTATCAAGGGTGGGTACAGCAATTCACCCTGAAACTTTCTTTTTTAGTGACTTCTTCCTCAGAGCTGCATCTTACAAATTCCTTTCTATAGTGCAACTGAGGACACAGAGTGTGATACTGTAATCTTAGTCTTAAGAACTGCTTTTGAACTGCAAAATTCATGAAGTTCAACAAGCAATAATTCTTAATTTTAGGGTTGAAAGATGACACAAAGAAAAAGTAAACTTTCCTGTAAGCAAATTAAAAAAAATCCAGTTACAATCTAAAATTTGGAGAGTATTGTTTTTACAGAGCTATCCTTAGCAAATGAAGGCTGAATGCCTGGAAATGTATTTGTTGGAAATACATAATTGAAACTACAAATAACAAACTGTTTGGAAGTATTTGGTTGTGGTCCTTCAAGAGATGTAATTATATATCTATCTCACAACTGACTCTTTTCTGTTGTTT
Source organism: Lanius collurio (assembly GCA_020086605.1). Lineage (NCBI taxonomy): Eukaryota > Metazoa > Chordata > Aves > Passeriformes > Laniidae > Lanius > Lanius collurio. The sequence goes on from JACBWW010000019.1 coordinate 12,138,984, forward strand.
CATAGTTCAGTTCTTTGTATTCTATCCAAAAATGCAGCACTTATGCTTTTCATAGGAAGGGTCTTCCAGTGCCACCAGTGGCAGAGAGACCAGGAAGAGCTCTACTTCCATAAGTCATAAAGCTGGGGACTGACCCAAAGCTGTAAGCTGTAAATACCAAAACGGAGCACAGATAAACTGCTGACTTTATAAAAATCATCCATGTTTTAATTGGATAAGGATTTCAATTGTGCTCTTCCTTTATTTCATCATACCCACTGTGTTGGACAAATCTGTGCCGGACAAATTTGTGGCAGCTAATACAGTTCTCTGCAGGTGGTTTGCAACGTGTGTGTTTGCTAAAAATTTTTGCTGGAAACTTCTTACAGCTGAATGTTGCTTCATCGTGAAAGATTCTTTCAAATGCTCACTAACAGTGTCTTAGGGTAGACCAATTCTTCATGAGCTGACCCTGAGGAGGTATTTGCAAGAGAAACCACTTTTTCATGCCCCTAGGTATGATATCAAGAAGACACTGAGTTATTGTAAAATAATGAGAAAAAAAATGAAGATAGTTATCTCTTCATGATTCTAGACCTGTAAAAGAGTGCATTTATGCATAAAACTCTGAACAGATTAGAAATGGGTATCATTAATCTTAATTTATAATAAAAATTCAATTTCTGGATTTTTTTAAGAGTTCTGAATCAACTACTGTTGACTTTCCAGTCCTGCTGCAATAAAACCTATGACATTTCTATAGGGGATGGTTGGTTGAGGGCATCACCTGCTAAATCCCAAGCTGCACCAGTTCTTGCAACTGTGCTATTTCTGATTCTTCCTTTTGCAAGTATTTCCTTGACATTGACTTTCTAAAATACTATGTCCTGTTTTAAAAGTAATGATTCAATAATGAATGGGTGTGTAGTTCAAAAATCCAGCTTGCTAGCACTCCATCCTTTCTTAGCCTCTGCAGTTAGAACTGAGACGTAGTTTTATTGTGACACACTGTGAGAATCTGTATCTCATTGTTGCTTAGATCATGGATGGGCAACAATGGCTTTTTTCAGAGTTTCACAGACTAGCAAACTTAAAGTAGCTCCTTTTAATTGAAACCCAGACATACTTTTAGGTAAAAACAAAACTGAGCTGGCTTGAGTTTTTCCCAAGCCAAACAAAAGAGATTGGAACTTTCCATTGTTTTTGTCTGCCAACCATGCATTGTTAAAGGAATCGAAATAAAGAGGGAAAGGGGTCAAGGGTTATAGAGCTCATATTTCCACTCTACATGACCCCATCTCAGCAATAGTGGGACCCTCGTGATCAGTTCCTGTTGGTCTAACGGAACAGCCATTTCTTAAGAAAAGGAATTACTGCGTACAGTACCTTTGTGACTAACAGAAGAATACCCCAGCTCTTCAAAGGTCCTTTCATTACAGCCTCTGAAGAGGACTCTGACATTACTTTCTTGAGATTATAATGAAAACAGCTGTACTTGTACCAATTCCCCTTTTTATTATTTTTTGTAACAAAACAAGATTGATGCTATGCCACTTTCTGTTCTGTCATGAGAATAAGGTATCACAAATGCTAATAACTACCACAGTAGCTATATGCACTACTTTGATCTTTTCACTGTTCTTTAATTTGAGCAGCTGGCCACTGAATTCCTTCCTAAAAATCTGTGCTGCCTAAAAACAAAGGGAAAAATGGCCAACAAAATCAAATGTGCACATTTAAAACCATTCATCTGACTAGTCCAATTCAAAGGCTACATGAGTAATGCAAATACGATACTTTGATTTTGTGATTCTAGGCACTGAAATCTTAATACACATTCTTCTGACGATAGATTGTGGCAGAACAAGAAACACCACAAATAACCAATTCTCATTAAAACCTAAAGTTTGTAATCCCTTCATTCTTATTGGTTGCTTTGCCAAAGACTCCTTAAGAGATTATTGAGCTTATTAATGAAAATCCAAAAGTAATTTTTTCTACTTACAAGACAGTAAAATTAAACATGCTGTGGTTGTTATTTTTTCCAGCCTCAAAGGCAATGGAAGAAGGCAGGATCTGGCAACAGCAGCTGTCAAGATTCCAAACCCAAGAAATGCAAATACCTACTGTCCAAATTATCGTTGTACTGGTGAAAACAGGATAGTAGCCTTGGGTGTTTCTGGTAATAAGCCAGAACAGAACTGTGTATTGCCAGTTGAATTTCCTTTCCAGTGATTCAACTTTTCACAGTCAATCAGATGAACAATTTTTCTATTCTGTGCATTTCAGTTCAGTCCCAGCTCTACCTTCATGACAAGTGCTGATAGCCTCTTGTTTGCATGAATACCACAATGAAAATCATAAAGTGACTGGTGGTGCTCAGAATTCACAAATAAAGCTCTCCAAATGAGAATTTTGGATCCTCATTTCCAACCAACAGCAAGGATTTACATACTTAAGTTCTTTCCTGGAAGCCACAAGACAATATTTCCAAAAGCTGAAAGAAGTGCTTCATGGAAAATTCAGAATCAGCTGAAGACATAATATTATTGCATAAATACTTTTGAAAATATGAATGTTCTGTTCATTAGTAAATTAAATGTAAAAATTTTAGAAAATTTAAGATGTGGCAAAATTTGTATGAAATGGAGTGAGACGAATATGTTCTACAAATACAGCCCCAAAAGCAAAAGCATCATGAGAGAACATCTACATGTCCAAGTTAATTCACTGTTTGGAGTGGTTTTATTCTTGGTTTCACTTCAAACAGAAACATTAAAATGATAAGTAAGGAAGCAACAGAGAAATCTGAATTGATATGTTTGTGAGTTACTGAGAGACAAGATACTGCTTAGAGAACAAGGAGCCTCCTGAAGTGTTCAAAAAGATGAGAACATTGTATATGCTATAAAATGAGATTATAAAGTGAAATAAAAAGTTTAGGACACAAAAAATCAGAGGCATGAAATGGAGAGATATTTATATATATATTTCTGATATTTCTAGAGAAAAAAACAGGGCAGGGGATATATTACAATACATTGCAACTGATTTGATTGCATATGTGCTTTTGCCTATGCTTATGTTCAGACACACATAACCAAGTGCATCTTGCATTTTTGTGAACAGGCTGGGGCAATTTTGTTTGCACTGATGTAGTAGCAACTGTGGCCATTCTGCAGCTGTGTATCCTGAAAGCAGCTTCAGTTTGGAAGGGGAAGGAGGGATTGCAGCAGGGTGAATGGAGCCTTGCAAACAAGCTATTACAGGAACTGATTTGTGTTGTATTACAGGGCTATTCATGACTCCTGTGCAATTTCTCTGTACATGATGTAGTTTTTGTCAACAAATATAGTTTTGAGTATGCCTACTTACTTTTGTACAAGCATTTTTTTTGTGCTTTAGGCCTGGTTTTGCTGCATAAACAATTCCTGACAGTGGTTTGGTCATGCAGCACAGTAGCTGCCTGGCTAGGTATGTTTGACATACAGAGCAGATGGTTATGACTGTGAAGGCCTTCCAGAGGCCATATACCACTGGGCATCTGTATTGAATGGTGCAGCTGTTTTCCAGGACCTGTGCAAGAAAATCAGAAAAATGAGGAGGGAACTTGATTGTACAGACTGGAAATCACAATCATTCTACAAATTCAAACAAATGAATTAGGTGTGGTGCTCCTTGCCATTCCAGCATCAGTAAATTCAATTCAAGGAGCTATTCTCACTAACAAATTCATCGAAATGTTCATCTGGAGGCCTACAACCTCACAGTTTGCATCAGTGATTTAAGCTCAGAAACTTGTCCATCATCTTCAGAGATCAATATATTGGTACAGACTTAGTACTGCTAACTCTTTGGAGTCAGCAACCTCTTTTGGGGAGAGAATATAAATGTGTGATGTATGTCCCAAAATATGCTCCTAAATCTGCAACAGGCTATTCTTTATACTCTGTAGCTATGTCTGTATCAATATAGGCACTGGAGTAATGGCAGCTGGCCAAAACTAGGTATAGGATTAGACAAAACAAAGGCTGCAATAGAAGCAGAGAAACATGCTGCATGACTAAGGAATGTTGCACAGAATGGGACAGATATGAGGCAATAATTCAAAAGTTAAACAGGATGAGAGAGATCCTGTGCAGAGTAGAATCTGCATAGTGTACCCAAGAGTAGAAGAAAGCCAGCTAGGGAAGAGAGCTTCAAATTTGAACTCAGAAGATATTATAAGATAGTAGCCAGTAGGGAAAAGGATGTAATATAGAAAAAAGGCATTAGTGGGACCACTCTCAAAGCCAATGATTGACTGAAAGGGACCGATATAATGACAGCAGAGCATTAAAGACAAGAATGGTAGAGTATCAGAAAATTCTTAGTTACCTTAGACTGTAAAGTAAAAAGACACATTCAGGACCTGCCTGATCATTCCAGCATTTGAGAACACATTTCATACTAACTCTCTCTTTTTTTTTTTCCTTCTCCATACTAATGGCTTTTTCTTACAACAGTTTATTTATTCCTGCTGAGATATGTACACATGCACACATATACACTGCCTCACACTCCTCTACAGCTAGGCATGACCCAGAGTACAATATCATCTTCTGCATTTGTTCAGATTCCTGGAAAAATGCTCAAGGGAGGCAGCACAGATCTGATATATGGATGCCAATTTGTCCCTCTGTCTTAACAACACAGCCAAGGTCTGACCTTCCCCAGCATCCAGGGGTTTCTGAGTAGAGGAAGGAAAAAAAAAATCACCAGACTATTGTAGATGAAAGAGCCCTGAAAATGGGAAAATGTTAATTAATATGTCATATATCATTAAACCATTTGGATTTTTACTTATCTTTGTCAGCTTAAGATACTGGGATAAGGCACTGAGACTACACATGCTTTAAAGAAAGGTGTATACACAGCTGTAAAGGAAGGTGCAGTATCTTTTTCCTAATAAGAGATTTAAATGATTTTTTAATATCTTTTGTGAATCACCACTAAAGGAAGTGGCAACTTCTCAAGCATTTGGAAAAAAAGAAGGAAACAAAAGAAAAGTCTTTAGATGCCCACAGTAGGTGGCATCAGCTACTGACCTACCTACTAATAAGGCATATGAAAGGAAAACAGCCTGAGAGGAACTAAATAGCAAAGAACCAAAGTCTTGAGGGGAGAACAGGCAAAAGAGACATACAGTGCTTAATTCACCCTGATTAAAAAGCTCTGTCAAACCACAAGTTGAAGATACTACCAATAAAAATGGAAAAAATAGTTAATTGCATTATACTGCTTTGACTGGAGTACTACTGCTTCTGAATTGCTGAACATGGCTGCAAACAGAAAATCTAATAGGAGTCTTTAAGAAAATAACATATAGCCTGGTTCCAAACACTAGGTCTAGTCAGGCTTCTGCTCGCTGTTACAGGAGCTCAGTCCTAGTGGGTGATCTATGGGAAATAGCTCTGAAATCAAATTAAGTGAAATGCTCTGGCTTCAAACCCAGCACCTCGTGCAGTAAATAGAAGCATGGGACAGAATAAATTAAACAGAAAAATCAGAATCATAAATGCCTTCCTTGGCTGATTTGGAAATGTGCAATGTTTATTAGAGTTTCTAAACCTGTTCCTTTCCCTTAAAGTCTTGCTGGAATATTTAGAAAACAGATTTCCTTAGAACCTGAGTACTTTTCCTGTACTCCCTTCTAAGCAAATAGAGTCTTTTAACTTGTCTTTAAAAATCATAAACTTTGCTCTTAAGAAGTTCATTGTTCCATTTTTTATATTTACTGTAATATCAACATTAAGGGTTTGGTTAATTTATGTATACATTTAATACTTGGGTTGATGTATTTTTGATATTCTAGATTATTACATTTATATACCTATATTTAATGTAGATAATATCTGGTGAAAACAGTGTCCTGAAAAGTCTTTTTAGGAACTTTATTAGACATGGGACAGTTCTGCTACTACTGGTATAACCCTATATTATTTTTTGTTATTTATTTTTCACCATTACTTTGGCATTTGACTTAATTTTACATTTATAATATGCATCATTTGGTTTGCTGCTTAACTTCAAAATAATACAGAAAACACAATGAAAATATTTTTAAAAATGTGTGTAGTTTTTAATCCATAATCCTTAGGGGATAAGAGGATTGAAGCATCTATGTCTTCTTGCAAGTTTCCCAGAAAAAAAAAAAAAAAAAAGAAGAAGAAAAGAAACATCTATGTAGAATTCTTGCCTTTTTGTTTGGACAGATTCTTGCAATTTCTTCCCATGGCTTTAGTGACTCGTGGAAATTTCTCATATAGTCCACACTGTCAGCAGGATTCTTTCCCAGATTTCTCACCCTTTTAAATTTGTATCCCCTAGTTACCTGCTCTAGCCTTTCCTTCCCCCTCCCTTCTCCAACACTAATAGGCCTGCTGGAATCCACCTTCTAAATGAAATCAGTCAAGTCACCTCAGCTTTGATTGCCTTATTCCCATGCTGTAGAATGAAAGCACTTTGTTGAATCAAAAATGTTCTACATTCAATTGTCATAAATAACAATGCACAGCAAAGAAGCTATCAACATAAACAATACAATATGAAAGTGTGCTACAAACCAGATGCTTCTTCATTTCTGCCCAAACAGTTTGAAGAGCCTGTTAAAATGCTTCAAGTTGCTGTTTACAAAGGGTCAAATGAACATTTTTCTATGAAATGTGTCCCTTCTGGTTCCCTAATGATTAAATACAGCAGAACAATAGCCACTTAAAATAGCAAAAGAATATCTGATGATTTTTTTGTTGTTTGGATTGTTAAAATAGGAGGAGTTGAAAAGCTTTGTGTGAGGTGAGAGAATAATGCTCTGACAGCATCAAAGCCACCTCAGAGATTTTGACAATTTGTCAGAATTCACTGCACTTTCCAAATATCCTTCTGCAGGACACTTGGGAAAATAAGCAGCATCTTTCCGTTGCTAAGATTGGCAAACACTTTTTCCCACAATACCCCCAAAAGGTTGTGTCCTGTGTCTGCTCCGCCCCCCTTATCCTCCTCCCCCCAAATGAGCAATCTCAAACACAGATCTTCCTTCCTGGAGGAAACAACCAATCCAATTAAAATCTGTCTACTTGTGCTGTTGAAAAAGGGTTCTCTGTAACCCCAGGACTCCAGGTTTGCCTCCCTGATCCCGCTCCTGCCATCCTGCTCACCTATGCCAGGATTTAGCCTAGTGTAGGTATTTCATTTGGCTGAATATCATTAAATTGCTGTTCTGAGTTTTGTTGGTATAGCTTCAACCTTTAGAATCCGCTTTCACCTGTTAAACAGAGCTGACCTTCACTGAAAAATACTCTGAATTTACACAAAAACACCCATGCAATTGGAATGTCAAATGGTGACCTAAGATTGAAGCTGATCTTGTTACATAAGAAACCCGCCATTAAAAAGAAAAAAAAGGGGGAAAAGGTAAACAATGCCTTGGTTCTGCATAGTCTGGAATAAAATTGTATTTCTTTTCACACTTTATCAAAGCGTTGTCAGGATATAGAAAAACAGAGCTGTCAGGCCACTGTACTTCTGTTGCAACTCCATGGAGTATTGGTAATTGTGACTTCATTCTTACCAACTAGCCATACTGAGACCTTGCAGAGCAGCATTTTTGCTGTACAATAAAAATGAAGCCAGAAACATTTCTGTTAAATTCACATTATCATGTTGGAGAGTCTGATTTTTGTGCAAACATACACAGCATGCAAACATCAGAATAGTCAAGGAACAGCAATAACAGGTAATAAGTTTTTGCTGTGTGAACTTCCTTACTTAGTTACTCAACTTCCTCGTGTGCCAGGAGCTTCATAAAGCATATAAATAATAAATGAGATTCTTATTAAATGGAATCAATTTGGACCAGGTAAATAATTGTTTTCCTTAAGAAATTGCCAGTTTATGATGATTGATATGATAGGTTTCACAATACTTCTTTCTAAGTTCAATGCTTTTTTCAAGAGATAAATTCTTAAAACTCCTTGCCTCCATAGAGGTAAGTTTATACTCCTGCCTTTGTATATGGGGCAGGAAAATACAGGGAACCTTCTTTCCTACTTTAAAGCCTTCTCAGACAGTAGGTAGAGGCTTGGAAGTCCCTAATTCTAGTGAGAGCAAGATCTTCTTTCCTATGCTTAGTGTCCTAAAAGGACATTGGGGGTTATCAACTATAAACCAGTCTGCAAAACTGGCAGGACATGGTTGGTGCTGCACTGGTGGGATTATTCTCGTTTGGATTTGACTGCAGGAGCCTTTCAGTACCTGTGGGACTGCTGTGAGACAGGTAGAGTGGGAAAGAGTTTTCAGTCTGTGTGGTGTAAGGCAGCACGCAAAGGTCTCCACTAGCCTGTTAGAAGATTTACAGCAGTTTCTGGTTATTTGGGAGAGAAGTAAGAAAAGTGTAGAAGGAGCTACATGTATGTATGGATACATAGATGTAAAAAAGTTATATAAAAAGATTATAAAAATGTGGGTGTTGGTCAGGTTCACAGGTCCAGCAGCTTCCCTCTGTCCACAGCCACAGATTTATTTTGTAGCCTCCCCCTCTTCTCCCTCCTTCTCACTAAACCCTCACTAATGGGCTCAGACTGCAAAATTTGGGGCTGGGATGCCCAGTCAGATGATGGCTTTTTTTTTGGATAAAAATTAAGCAAAACAAGTAGAAAAAGGTCATGAGCATGTTGCAAATCCCACTAGCTATCACAGATAGGTACAGTAGCCAGGCTGCCTCTCAGACTCCATTTCCACAGATAACAACTGCTGCCCATTAGGCCCAGCTCAGCTGCAGACATTAAGCTCTTTGCACTGCATGAACCCATGCTAAGTAAAGTGCATCACCACTGACTTTCTACATCTCTACCTTAGCTTCCCCCAAGAACTATGGTAAAAATAATGGCATTTGTTCGTTATTGTTCCTGCTTTAGCTCTCTTTAATTACGTATCTGTCCATCCCAGCCTTTCTGCCTTCAAGAACAAGTTATGAAAGTACACAGGAGAGAAAAATCTGTAGGTTTTACATCCCAGCAAAAGAGTTTCCTGTCCTTAGGTACTGTATTCCAGCTTTGTTGGAAATGTGGAATAATATATTGGCCTTTCCAGGATTTATGCCAAATTTACATTGTTAAAGTGAACAGAAATTTTGGCCAGGATCCTTTGATGTATAGGGAACCATATATATGCCATTTAAGTTTGTTTAGGCTTCTTTTCAAGCTCCAGGGAGGGTCTAGAGAAAGAATGAAACATATTAAGACTGTGGCAGACACCTAGTATCCAGCCTACATTAATTCTAATATGATGATGTCATTCAGGTTGCAGAAATAGTAGCTGAGCACCAAATGGTTTGCTTAGAGGATAGTAACAGGTACTACTAATATTAAAAGCCATTTAATAATTAAATAGAATGGCAGGAGACTATCAGAACTTCCTTTGCTGAAATCAATCCTACCTTCAGGCAAAATGATGGGTGAGATGATCCCCCTTTCTGATTGTTATAGTATGATTAATTCTATGACTTTCTGATCCACTTTCCTCAATTTCTTTTGGGAAATCATGCGTCTATCTGTGAATATGTACAGGACACTAAAGAAGTTTTCTCACAGCTTTCTGAACCTTCCAGGAAGAGGATAGAAGTTTTAGACCATGTCCTCTTTGCACAGATGATGTGCAGGTAGGGAAGGGAGAAAATGCAGTATTAGCTTCTTTCATTCATCCTCCTTTGACCCTTTGCCACCCTGTGCAGACGTGCCAGCCAGCACTAGCTCAAAGGGGAGACTTGGTGGAAGAGAAGGAGATGGTATGTTTTGCTTTCTTTTAGGAAGGTTATAGTACAGTCCTTGCATGCACAGTCACCTTTTCCCACTTACGCTGAAAGTCAGTCCTTTATGACATCACATCCAGGAACATTACACAAGATCATTTTTCTCCTTGATGTTATTTGGGCTTACAAACATTTTTTTAAAGGTGTCTTTAGTTTACAGAACTGTTGTAGTGCGGGGAGTCCTTACAACAATATATATGACAGCGATGGACTTCGAAGAACAGATGAAGTGGTATTTTTGTAGTTATTCAGGGATTATTTAATTCCTCCAGCTGCATGGCTGGAGTTCCCAAGCAGCCTCTGTCATGGGCCCTGCTCTGCCCCCCCGGGCACACACCCCACCCAATCAAGAACAGGTATGGGGCACACATGACATGGGGACAGGGACAGGGACAGACCCGTACCCTGCAGGGTCCCTCCCCCCGGGGATTTCAGGGAGAGGCACCTCCACAATTCACCCTTTCTCCCTGGGTAGCTTCCCAGAGGGTTTTTACTTTTCTCTGCTGTGTGTATCTGTGTAAATAACTTTATTTTTTCCTGTATTTCATAGGACAGTTAGTAAGATCATAAGTGGTGGCTTTTTGCCTGAGAGGTTTGAGAACACTGTCATCAGTTGAGTTTTGGACTGCATTGTCTTAATTTGAGAGTCATGAGTTTCTGCTGCCAGCAGGAAGTTACTGTCTTCGAGGATGTTCACATAAGAACATCCCAAAGATAGATGAAAATTCAACCCCCCAAACTGCCAATATTAAGTAATTATTTCATAGCTGACCTTTTGAAGTATTTGTGTAAGAATGGTTGGCCCAGCCCACACACTGTATAGAAAAAACTGCACCCACCACTCCCTCTGCCTGAATTGGCAGAGCTTTTGAATGAGCTACAGAGATAGGCACTCAAAGGATCTTTTGTAAATGCAAACTGATGTCTTTGGCAGCTCCATCGAAGGCTGGAATAGAGGCCTGAACTGAAAAACTTGCATATCCAAGGGGAAATCCAGTTCGCTTTGCTAACACAGATGTAAATCAGGAATATGCCTTTGACAGCCAGTGGTGGTACACTGCATGGGCAGGGAACAGAGATCTGGAATACTGCCAAGATGAAGCAATATTAGGTTGATACCTGTTCCGAAATCCTATAGAAACCACCATCTCCAAGTTTATCAAACCACAACTACAGATGCTTAAATAAAAATGAAAAAAACCCTGTGTGTTTGTGAAATCTGGCCTTTATTTTATATCACTCTCATGACAAAAAGTGTTAGAAAAATGTCTTAAACCACTACTTGGGGATTTCCTCCAAGCACTATGCCAGCTGCTCTTAGCCTCCATTGTGAAATGATGGGCTGCTGGCATAGCCAAAGTACTTTACACTCCAGCAACCACTGGATGCATAGCAGCCCTTTGGGAGTCATTACCAACTGGCGTAATTTAGGGCAGCCCTGAGGCAGCTCTAAGTCACAGTCTCCAGGAACTGGAGGCTATAAAGGTGGCATAACACCTCTCCTCTAGGTCTATAATCTGCAATAACATTTACAATACAGACTGCATCATATTATTTCCATGTTTAATTAGAGTACAGAATATCAAACATTTTGCTTTAACACTACCCCGTGTGCTGTTACTGGCTCTGTATGTGATTTAATGGGTGATCAATCATTCACATATCAGTGGTGATGTAAACCTGATGTTCATTTGCTCTTTTTCACTTCATGCATGGATCTCATGTAACAAGAAAAGAAATATCTATGAGGAATGTGGTAGTTCTACATTGCTGTTAAATCTCAGCAAGCCCTCTTAGAATTCAAGAAATAAGGTAGCATCAGTTTACAGACCAGCTTTTCAGTGGCATCATTCCAAGTCTGTGCTATTGGCCAGCCTGGCTTATGCTTTGCTTTCATAGCCAAATATGTGATGCTTGACATGTAAAGTCAGCTGCTGATATTTTTTTTTTTTTTTTAAAAAGTGTGGATATTGTTGATACAGCTGTGAAAGAATCCTTTCTCCTTTCCAAAGAATTATCACTAAATTGCATTAACCAGAGAGAGACTCTCTTCACTGGATCAGAACTTAACAAAAAGTGCCCTGTCATCATTTTTTTCGGTCTCTTCTCACTACTCATCTGATCTGATGCTGCTGTCCACTTGTATTTCAAGTGGGTATTATTCTGCCATTCATCTTCCGATATCAACAGGAAAATCACCTTCATGAAATCTGAAGGGATAGACCTCATAAAAGAAAAATTTTGAGATTTATTCCACCATTTTGGGCCAGTGAACTGAGTCCAGCTGAGCTCAGGAAGAGATAGGGCCGAGGACAGCCAGGGTTGGTGGTGTCCCATGCCAGGGAAAGAGAGATGTAGGAGGTGGGTGCCTTGCAGGGTCATGCTGGGGGAGCAGGGCTGCAGGAGCTGGCACAGTTTGAGTGTCCCTGTGCCCAGGGGATGAGGAGGAGGCTGGGAGGGCCCAGGTACGCCAGGCACAGAGTGCACATGGATTCCATTCCTCTGTGCTGCTCAGCAAGTACCTCCATGCAGCTCTAAAGGACAGCTCCAAATGCTCCTCTCCAGGAGCAAAAGCAGGAGAGCAACCTGAAACCTGCCACAGAAAAGGAAGTAACTATTTTGCCAAGTGATAGCAACACAACTTTTTTGTAATCATAGTAATAAAGCAGAGCTGACAAGTGATGACTCCTCTGAGGTGCTTTTAACCTTAATAAGAGCTCCATTAATTTTTCATATTATTGATAAAGCAAATTAATACACATCTCCAAACAAGCAAAACATAAAAAGGCATCAAAAACAAACTGAAATAATTGAATATTATTTGTAGAGAATGCCATTAAAATAATGTAAATCTTCTTTTGTAAATTAACTTCATGCATAACTAGAAATGATTAGCATGCATATATACCAACCTCTGTGTTTTTAATTTTGACACACATCCTAATAGATCTGGGGTGTTTTATTATACTCAGAAAGTGTTATTCTGCATGTATGCACAGTAACTCAGAGAGAACTAGTGGGAAGACAGGAAGCTGGTGGAAGTGCTGTGGCTGAGCCTCCCAGGCCACACAGGAGGATGTTGCTCCCATGGCAAGGCCAAGACACCAGCTGGGAAGACACCAGCCAAATATTAACTCTGCCTCATGACCGGGAGCATCTGGGCACTCCTGAAATCACTAGCAGTGGATATTTTAGTAAAAACACAAATAGTGCTTTTAGACACTTAAAGCATGGGAGTTCATATCCCATGGATGTGGGGAACTGTCCTAATTTCAGAGAAGGAATAAGGAACCTTTTTAATGAGTGTTTTGGCAGATGTATAGTCTCCATTACAAAAATCATGACCTTTTTAAGATTCACTTTGCAAGGGACAGTGTGGAGGAATCATTGCAAACAAATAGCACTAAATAAACGTATATTTTCTTGGGCCAATTTTCAAGATTGTTCAAGCAGTTATGTAAAATCTGTGTTTGGATTGTTGGTGGGAGGTTGATAAGAAAGTAATGATAATCTTGTTCAAATTTTCAGAATTTTACAGTAGATTTTCAAGGAAATTAAATAAAAATATCTCCAGTTTGTGTAACAGCTCTTACTGAATTCAGAAGTATGTGTTGCCTGCTTTCTGGAACAAAGACAAACAAAAGTCTGATGTTTTGTTTTTAACATATAAGTCCCAGCAGCCCCCAAAAGAATCAAACTTTAACAAAATATTTGATATTAATTACTTAATTAAAATAATTTATTTGCTGTTTTACAGTTAGGACCTTAGAAGGTCATAAGTGCATATCTGAATGATGAGTGGCTAGGGAATAATTGAAAAAGTCACAGGAGAAACCAAGATCCCTTTCACCAATATCTTCTGTTGCTGTGCAGACTTCAGGTAGTCACAAGGGATGTGAAGTCAGCCTAAGCACAGGCCTGCCATGTGCTGGGGAATTTGGAAAGCACTCTGTACATCCTTGTTTCAAAACTGTGACTAAAAGGCATCAATGAAAACTTCTGCCACCCTCTTGGTATCTTGAAAGCCTGAAAGAATTAAACCCTCCCTCATATGTGTTTGTGACAGACTTTGTTTTAGTTCTTGTTCTTGTACCCAATGTAAACAATATGTTTGTGAGCTAGCAATGGGTACGTGGGAATAAAAGGATAAGCAAACAGGAATATTAAATACTGTTAGTTTTTTAATTTCTGAGATACAGATATAAAGCCTTATTTTAATTAAGCATTTTCTACTTCTGCCTGCATCAGTATTAAAGTTGCAAATTTATCCAAGGCAATTTAGTGTTTGAGCGCAGAGATAATAATCCACATTTAGTGAAATTAGCCAGGAGGGTAGGCTCCTGCCTAGAATTATTTACATTGTTTGACCCTTCAGGCTCAACTCTTTATCCAATCAAATTTTTTCTAGCAGAACTTGTAGCCTGACTTGTTTGTGTCATACACATTTGGCATTAAGGCTGCAGCAGAATTTTGCAAGTATCTGGCATATTCTTGATAGCACATCTGGTGAGTATGGACTGTGTTCATTAGAATAGCTTTGCAAACTGATAACACGCCAAAGCTTTGACAAAAGTACTTATGGTAGATGTCAATCATCTTCCTTTGCCAGTTTAAACATGCACCCTTCTGGGAATAATTTTTATCTATTCTGGCACATAAAACATAATGAACAATATCTTCAGGCTTTGCAAATGAATGCAAGTCCCTCTATTATGGATACTGCATGTAAAAAATGTAATAAGAAGGAAGGATGGTATTTATATATTATCAGCAAAAATCTGTGAGAAACACCAGGCAGAGTGAGTAAATCTCTGGCAAGAAAGGACTGTATGAAGGACTAGAGGACTGTGGACATACAGTAAAGCTACAGCAGTCACTAGCACACTCCTAGTGTGAAGGACAGAGCCTGAAATGGGGCCTCCAAGAAGGATGAGACACCTTTCTGATCTGAACTTCTGTTGCACTCAGGGATTACACATGGCATACACTTAATATAGATTCTCCTGCCTTCATTCCTGTTATTTGCACATAGATTTTCATTTGTCAACTTCCTAAATTACATTTCAACATTGAATCCGTGTTAATAATGAAGTGGGAAAAACCCCCAAACTAAAAAAAACATATAAATTTTCAGGAAGTTGCTCAAAAAAAGTACACACTATTGTCTTTCACATGAACACACTGAGTTTCTTTTAAATATGTACTGGTAGAATATTTCAGATTTGCTGAATACAGTAGGTATTTATGCTTTTATTTTAAATGGGGATTACAAATTATTCGCCTTTTGTCATGCACAATATGCATATTATGGTGTGGATATTGTGTTACCAATTCACTGTAACTAAGTACTTTGGCACTTTTAAAAAGCCACTTTTGACCCAAAAGACCATAATGGAGTCTTTCAAACTTGTTTAAGGCAGCTGCCATGAACTGAAAAAGTCATACAAAACAAGCTGTATGAAGAGCAATTTAATATGTAGAAACGTGTATTTTCAGTAAAATACGATGGCTATCTTAGATTATTTTAAATTAAAAAAGTCCTGGACATCATTATCTTATTATGGTGAGGAAGGCTTTAGATTAGTCCTGTCAATAGCTACTAACTAGCAGGTGAAGTTACCAAATTACTTTGCCTCCTGAGTGATGAGGGTGGTTCCATATATGCAAAATGTGAGCTTTTATGGGTGCATGAAAGCAACGCCTTAGCACTGAGAAACACTAAAAGAACCAGACAATTCAATCAAAAATGTATTTTAAAGTATTTTTAGTGGTTTAAACAAGAACACATTCGTGTTTTTTTAATGTGGTTTTCAGTATGTTCCATCTTTTTAAATTTAGCCTATTGCGTCAATATTTTATATGTCATCATGAATGCTGTCCTCTTGTTAATGAAATAATGATTCAAGCCACAAAATTAAAACCAGCTGGTTTGTCAAATTCTGATCTTAAAAACAGTTCTGTAGAATGATTATTGAGAAAATATAGGGAACTTTGATAATCTGTTGTTGGTAATTAACTGCTGAGGCTAAAGGTTGCCTTCAAGTTGTGCCAAATCAGGACCCTGATGCCATCTGGAAAGGCCTGGAGGTGTCACCAGCCTCCTATTGCCAATTCAGAAGAAAATAGGACTCTACAGACTCTCTGATGCATTTGCCAGTGGGTGTTGCAGATACCATGGATATCATTGGACTCTCCTGTGTATTAGTACCTAGAGGTTTATATCTTGAATTCTTAGTATGATTTGTATGACTGTGAAGGCTGTGTGTGTGTGTTTGTATGTACTATGGAAGCATTTATGAGTTCCCATAAAGGTTCATTAATGGTATGTGTTGATGATTATGTTTGTTAAATAGTTAACTTAAATTTGCTATACAAATTATAATTTTCCCCTAAAAGATTCTTTCCTTATAACTTTATTTTTAACAAGACTACTGTAGCACCAAAAGCTCACAGTATTGCCTCTTCCACTAAATAATCATTAGATGTTCTAAACAAAGAGTCAAGTGATGGAGCCAAAGCACACTGAAATCAATAGGAGTCTTTTCATTGACTTCAATGGGCTTTGAATCAGCATCCAAACCCTGACTGTTGCTGAACATATTTACAACCACAACATTTTGTGTGGCACTCTGTGGGCACAATGGTGCAATTTACTTGGGAAAACAAATGGAAACATATTCTTAGATGGTGTGACCAGTACTACAACACACAAAAACTAGGCCTTGTGAATCAGTTATATCACTAAAAACAACTGATTCAGCTGTGCATGTGAGGACATACAGCTAGACAATGTCTGTCCAGGCCAGAAAAGGACTCATGCTGATGCTTCTGAAAACACTGCCAAAGAAGAAGAGATGTTGTTAGAGTCAGTGTATTCCCATTTCAAAATTATAATCAGTATTATTTTAAGAATGTTCTCAAAAATCATTGCTGATGCAAAATTTCTAAACAGAGACAATTGGTGTTTGTTGTTTCCAACACTAATTAATCAGTGATAGTCACACTGGACTTACACAGAGCATGCTTGTATCAGTATGTCTGATTTCTATTGTAGACACTACTGTGGACCTATAAAGTAATTTGCCATTTCACAATACAGCACGTCTAACTAATATACAGAGCGTTTCGAGCTAAAAGCTGTCTGATGCCTGCTGTAGGTAGGCTGGGGAGGTCTCTTCTCATTCCTTACCTCAGATATGTAACACAATAACAGATATTGCACATTACAATGACATTCCATTATGTTGCACAGCATCATATATTCTTAACTCCTGAGGGAAAGAATGACCAGTGCAAATTGAAGCTAGACCGTGGACTTAGCCAGTAATTCACTGGATCTCAGCCAGATACATTCATAGATACATATGCTGACATAATCATGACTTTAAGTGATTTTTAGTAGATTACCCTCCAATTAAAAACACATTTTGATCCTGTTGCAATACTGTAATAAAAATATTTATGTAGCACACATTGCTAAGGAGACTAATTTCAATGTGCCCCCTTGAAACCTTTGAAGACATTAGCAGCTCTCGAAGCATGTTGACTATCTGGACAATGAATTATTATATCCTTGTCAAATTTTAAATATCCTGCTGTTAAAAATATTAGTCACAGGAACTGCTTGACAACAGTGTCACAGTAAATTTTTTAGTCTGTAATGAACATGGATAACCTGATACATAAAATCATGTCTCGGTGTCTGGCTTTCAATGGTAAAAGCTGAGCACTGAAAGTTTCCTTGGAGCATTGGCAATACCCTGCCAGTAGATATACTGTATGTGCCATTTAAACCAGCTGAGTACTGCTTTTCCTCTCCCTCCCTCCAGTTTTTCCATTCCCCAAGGGGCAATCCTTTGGCGAACAACCCATTTAAGTCAAACAGCTATCATGTAAAAGTGAAGATGAGCAACAAAGCACATCCAAGGGAAGCAAGTTAAGATCTAGGCCCTGAGGTTCGAAGGGGGGGCTAAAGAAACCGAGCCAAAGAAATTCTAAAAAGGCACTTTTTTAGCTTAAAAAAATAAGATTAGAAACTGGCTTGTATGAGCCCAACTGTGATTAAAAAAATAAACCTTTTATAGTTAAGACAGAATTTTTTTTCTTTTTGTTCTTTGACTTTTCCTTGCAGAGAAAGAGGCTATCTTCACTTAATCAGAGCAAAGAAAGAGTGGCTGAGGCAGAAGCAGCATCATGTGGGTGAAGGTCAGGCCAATTTTCACCCATGTGATGCTGCTTTATCACTCATGGAACAAAGATTAAGGCCTTTCTTTTCTTTATCCTTTTGTGCTTTCCCCCATTACTTTAACAGATCTGAACAAATCCCAGGCAGTTCATCCAAAAGTTCCTTTTAGCTACATTTAGTTCAGATCCTCTAAATTCCACATAAGACTTCATGCTATACCAACATGAAGAGGATATAAAACCCACATGTGTAGGGAGAAAAATGTTATAGAAAAACACAGAAATCATTGCAGAATATGATGACAGCAAAGGCCTTTTCTGTAGCAAGAAACTAGGCACATCCAGGAATCAGAATTATCACTATTTTTATTCCCTTATTTTTAAAGGAATATGTTTTACTGCCACACTGAAAGGCTGCATAAATATTGGTGTTTGTTGAAGATGAATTTGACTTCATAAACATCTAGTTGAGCTCCAAGGTTCTGAAAAAAAACCCCACACTAGAAATACCAGTTTATTGCTGCCTGTGAGTAACTGCAAAAATGTTATATCACAAAAATTAGCTTACATTGCGTGTGTTTACACATCTTGTCAGTAGCCATCTTAATCAAACATATTATTCCAGAATTGCATCAACTGCAGAAATAGGTCAGGATGTAATATTTACACAAAGTACCAGGGGACTGATTGAAAGGGCAGTTGTTAGATTTGACTGTGCTTTTCAGTCCTTTGGTTTTATCCAGATGGGGGAAGCAGCCCTTCCTAGCTCGCTGTTTATCTCTGTTTCAAACAAGCTTCAGGAATGCCTGTTTCATTTATTTAATTTATCAATCTCTTGATATCTTAAAACTATCAGTACAGTACACTGAGTCAAATACTAGCAATCAGTTATGTAATCATAATGACCAGAAGGTATATTTATGTCACATGTCCCAGCTACCCACAACATTTACAGTTTTACTTACATTGATTCCACAACATTGAACAGATTAAAAGGTATGGAAGATAAAAGAGTTAAGCATTTAATAAGTGAGACAGGTATCTTAATGTGATTCCTAGCATTATGCCAGTGGTGTTTGTACCCCTGCAGTGATCAGTGTGTTTCCAGATTTCAGATTCCCTGTTTCTATGCAATCAGGGTGAATGGTGCTCTTCCCCTAATGTGATTTTAGGGGAGTGGGGAGAACCCTTGTCAGCTGAAGCATGGAACCACTGCAGCTTTTCATATGAGGTACTAAAAAATTGCCTTATGGTCCTGCACCATATGTTATCATGTACTAGACTGTGTCCCAAATTTTGTACCCTTTTATACTCTTCATGTCTACTGGACTAAAATCTTGGCCTTATACTGAAGTCAACAGAAATGTTATCTTTGACTCCAATGAGTCCTCATTTCATCCAGTGAGTCCAAGAGAAATATTTTGGAGGTGGGTCCCTTTTATTTGATAATTTTGAGACACTAATATAAGTGTGAGAAGTCAGTATCTGAACACTGCTTGGATAGGATAATATACAAATGTGCTTTTACTGAGGCTGACAGGAGGCTAGTATATATTGCTATCCATACATTTCTTAAGAGCATTGTACTCATATTGCTTATACCTGGAAATATCTTCCTATACATTGTCCAGATTTCTGATGCAACTCAAAGCATTCTCATTGTCTTACCAAAAAAGAAGATAACAGCAAGTTTTTTGACTCTTTTAAACAGAAAATGCCAGGAAGTTTCTGTCATGAATACTGATAAAAATTTTAGGCTAAAAAAAGCTGCAAGAACCTCTCCTGTACCAACCTAAATCCCCCCTTCATTCTTCAGAAAAGAGCTTTGAAATGTTTTCTCTGACTGTTTTGGTAGGCTTTCATCAGGTGATGATTTAACGGTTTTGTTGAGATTCCTTGGCTGGATATTTGTAACAAAGTTTAAATATCTTTCAGAGTAGTTAAATCCAGATGGGAAATACTAGATATTTCTTAATCTCTACAAATTCTGATTTTCAGGCGATGTATTTTGTCTCAATGCAAGTGAAGGGCTGAGAGCAGTGACTACAATCAGTAAGACATGATAAACTCTGGGACTGAGGCTTTTCTGCTCTGAAGATGCTTCTGCACTCAAGCCACCCTGTGGATTGTACTGTGTGCTTTTCATCCTCTGTTGGAGGAATATGAATTTGAGTAAATGCCATGTGACAGTGTGGCTGCTGTGGAATTTATTCATTTTTCTTGAGTAGGAGATCAATTAGTAATTACTTAAGGGCAGTCCTTATAGGCCATCTAGGTTGGCCCTTAATTAACCAACAAGACATGACAGGCAATGTATTTCTGGGCAATTTAGCACATCTCTTAGGGAGTTTTTAAGGCATGAGGCCGAAGGTCAAGTGACTTTAACCACCTGAGAAGTGCAGAAATCCCTTAGAAATACACTGTCTAGAGTGACTTATTGCTGTTATTAAATGGAATTTGTGAATAAAAATAAGAAAGACTGTCAGCCCCAGGCATGAATAGGGCATTATTAACATGGATATGACATTGTTGACAGCTAATCTAAAGCTCCATTTGTGTCTTGAGCCCTAGACTTATTTCTTTATACTGTATATTAATACAAGGAAGGTATGTTACATTCTTCATACACTTTTACCATAGCTGTCCAATGAGATCAAGGGTTATAGTTTTGTTTTTTTTTTTTTTTTTTAATTTGCACTGCATGTTTCTTTTTTTTTGAGGGCTGAAATACAGCAATTAAACCTTGCATGCTTAACATCCCATTTTTGGACTATCTCATAGAAGTCTCCTGAAAGAACAAAATATCCTTCATAGGATGTAAAATCACTATTTCTGACATACTCTCCCCTGCCATCCTGAGATCTGCCCTGAATTTGTCTCCTCCCTGGCTCAGCTGCTTCCCCTGTCCCCTGCTGCTGGGCTCAATGTGCCTGATTGTCTGTACATGTCAGTGCGTTCAGGTTGAAGAAGTGCACCAGCAACATTCACATGTAGAGATGAATAAACAGAGTCAATTCTAGCACCTTCATCTTACCTATGTTTTTCTCTTTCTTTTCTTTTTTCTTTCTCTTTTAAATTGTTTTTTTCTCCAGAACATGAATGCAAACTTTTTAAAGTGCATGCATGCTTTCATAATACTTTGAATTAAACACGTACAATAACATTGCCAATGTAGGGCTTGTCTCCTGAAATTTGGAATTGCAGAAAATGGACAAGAAACTGAACATCTGTTGTAAATATTATCATTCACCATATTGCTTGTGTATATATGTAGACATTTTGGCTTTGCTTGTTTCCACTGGCTTAAATTGTTCTTGGGTTTCTTGATGTGCCTGCTATTATCCTTATGCTAAAATGTGTTCTTTTTGCTGGTTTTGTTTGTTGATCTACAGCAACAGCCAGTTCCAAAGACCAGCATCTTTTCTTGAGACAAAAAGTGGCAGAATCACACCCTAACCTTGCCCTGACCAGCACAGCTCCATCTTTTCTATGGGAATTGCTGCAAGGCTGCACATTTGTGATCTTGCATTGACAAGGGGCTTCCAGCTGCCATGGGGTTTTCCTGCTGCCGCTCTTCAGCCCTGCAGTGCAGTGCGTGGTGGTGGGGAGATGTTCCCTTTCCTGAGCATATGGCAGTGTAAGAAGGGCAGGTTCCCTGACCTCTGCCACAGTGCTGCTGTCTTAAGTCTGATGACTCCAGAAAGTGCTGGATTGTGCTGCCAGGAGGTTCTGACATGCACGGTGTATCTCTATTTTCCAGGAGTATAACAGCTACTTAGCATGTGGTGTCCAGTTCTTCTGTACATTCACAAGTACGTCTGACATGCTATGAAAGTAATGGATTTATTGTGCATACCTCAAATATTTTAAGGGTATGTGAACACATATTTTTGTCTGGGAAATCCTGGGCAGAAATATGGAACTAGTGATGTGGATTCTTTGTTTAGGCTGACTGGAACTAAAGTAGAGCCCTCCATGGATGCAGATAATTTGGGGGAATTGTTGTAGGATTAAAACGCAGAAATATTGTGCATATTCCCTGAATCAATTCTGACTAAAGGGGAGTATATCAGTTTGTCTTAGTATTCTTAGTGCAAGGAAAGGTAAAACAGGTTTAAGAAATAAGAGGGCTTTAAAAGCATACTTTGAAAATCATTGTTTTTAACAGCAGTGATCCATAAAGCTGGATTAAATCAGTGTTTTTAACAGGCTGAGTGCACTGCAGTTTGTGAAAAGTTCCACGTACTGCCAACCAGTACTTGAATATAGTAACCTGAAATCTAAAAGTAGTCAGTGCTAGCCTAGTACCACTGCACTAAGAGAAAATTTCTTATAATTGCTAATAGCAGAAAATACTGATATCATCTAGGCAGAAGGCTACCCTATTAAGTTTGAGCTGAAAAAGCCTTTTTTTTGGAGAAACTTTGAAAACAAATTTTCCTGAAATTCTTCCTGTCCTGAAACTGGTGATTTACTGTAAACCAGCAAGAGATATTACGACCTTATAAAGCAGGTAATTCTGGGTTATAAGAAAACTGAAATTGCGGCAAAAAATAAAAAAATGTGTGCATGTTCTGGTATCAATGAAGAAGTTATTTTGCCTTTTGTGCACTTGATGAAACAAGTAACAAAGCATTTTAAAAATAAAATAAAAAAGGCTTAATTCTAAAGAAACAAAGCCACGCTTGTGGTTTGGATCATGCTGAAGGTGATATTGAGCCACAAGGAATGACTAATGAATAGTGGCCCACAATCCAAGATTTCCTTGAAAAAAGGAAAAAATTAGCCCTTATGGCAGAGTAACTACTTCCACAAATGTCTGTACCTAGAGCAACCCTTATCATCCCACATGCTCTAAGACATGTAGGAACTGCTGCCATTTATTTAGATTCAGCATTAACTGGCAGTTCTCAACTATTTAAAAAATGATCAAAAACATGCAAAAAAAAAAAAAAGAAAAAAAGAGGGGTGAAGAGAAGAATGTACACTTCAGAGCTCCTCACAATTTACTGTGCACTGCCTCCCTGCTGTGTGATTTCTCTGTTCTAGCTTCAGTACTGCTATGGCTGCTATCTGTCTTAATGTAGAAGTTCATAGGTTTGACTGATCCTGTATCCAAACCCACTTCTGCCCACATTTGATCAACCACACCTGAGACTGAGAGCCCTCAGCAGGCACAATGGCTGCTTGATCAAGCAGATGTATCCAACTAATTTTTATATCCAAACTGTTCCTTTTACATCTAAATGTTTGCTTTAGTGGGGCTCACAGGTTCTCCTGAGCACTTGCCCTGCAATCTCAGCTGCTGGCTCCTCCTCTTGTGTCTTTTGGCATCAGGTACAACCAGCACTCAATCTCAGGTCTGGCAGCTTGGTGACTGCCAGCAGAGGCAAACCAGATGACTTTCTGCTACCTCTCACAATGCAAAGGAGTGTTAACGTAACACACAAACTCGTTACAGGGCATTACTCATAGGTGCTTATTTAAAAGAAGTCAGTGTGTGGCTCAAGGATTTTAGATCATGGCACTTGTAGTTAAGCTTAGTTCTTGTATTTAATGTGAAATCTAATGTAAATTCACTCACTTCGTTTGTACAATCCTCTATTCTTTTAAAAAGTAAATTACAGAATTATTGTGGGCTGACCTAATGAAAAAGAAAAGAAAGGAAAAAAAAGGTAAAGAAAGCCATTAAAATGAGGAAACATGGTCATGGGTTGAAAGTGATAAATGAATTAAGAAATGCTAGGGAAAACAAAATCAAGGAAAAATATAACAAAAAAACAGTGAGAGGAAGGGAGTTATAGAGCTATGAAGAGCACATTTTAAAAAAAACATAATTCTGAAATATTTGAACAAATGAAAACATAGTGATTATTTTTACTGGATGACAAAAGGAAACCTCCTTTCAATTTAGTTGTGCAAAATTAGACTATTAATGTAGATATTCAGCATGAATTATCTGCTATGCATTTCAGTATTGACACATCTTATTTGCAAAGCATCCAGTCTAGAATACAAATAATAATAATAGAGGAAGCTTAACACACTTTCTTAATACTGGTTTATGTTAATTTCCTTAGGAAAATCTTATCCTTTTCTGAGGAAAAAACCTACTTACAAACTTAGAGGTAAGGACCAGGTAAAAAGTGAGCTAAACCCTCCACCCTATGGAGTAAAGGGCAGAAACTCTTGTTGGTATCTTAATGCAAGCTATTAATAAAGTACACACACACATATACTCTTTCATATAATTGATATATATTACTCAAGGTAGTATTGGCATATCTACCATAGCACAGCAATTTTTCTGTGAAAATATTTCCTTTTTCAGTAACATTGTGTGTGTTGCTGACTGTAGAACTTACTTAAATGCTTTTATAACATGCAATAGCCAGTTCATTGGATACTGGATATACTTGCAGGAAGGCAAGTGTATCTGACAGTGCATGTGAGCACTGTCATGAAGGTTAGGGAGGTTGCACAACCCTGAAATGAAAGGCCACTTATTACATTAATTTCCTTATCCATTACTTATTTGAGTTAATATTATGGCCACATCACTAGGTTTGTTTCCTTGCACTGGATTAAGGTGTTAGAGAAAAATCTGTTCATT
Source organism: Lanius collurio (assembly GCA_020086605.1). Lineage (NCBI taxonomy): Eukaryota > Metazoa > Chordata > Aves > Passeriformes > Laniidae > Lanius > Lanius collurio. The sequence goes on from JACBWW010000019.1 coordinate 12,163,607, forward strand.
ACTAGTGGGAAGAAAGAAAAAAAGCCAACCCAACAATCAAAGACAGTTGTTGCAGTGATTTTTTGCTAAATGATGTGAAAGACATAACTCTTTGAACTTGTATTTAGCTACAGAGGGTTTACACAGCTTTTAAAGACTTTTTTTTTTTAATAAAACAACTCATGCTTCCCCAGCTTCAAGATACACCAATTATTTGTACTAACTCTATTTCTCCTTTAAACATGAGCTGTGCTCAGAAAAGATTTCCTGTGTCTAAAATTGGCTTGTTAAAAACCAATAAAAATTCCCTAAAATTAATTATTTGATACTTCTTTTCCTGATATCTTGCAGAGTATAATATCCATATGTACTCTTAACACATTTCTGAAACAATTTTTCACAAAATGATGTAGTGTTGTATGCTAATAACTATGTATTTTGAGGAAACAATTGTTATCAGTAAGAGTGTACATTTTTTTTAGAGAGCATTTGGGTATCTTGGCCTTTATTTCACTTTGAATTTCCAAAGACTGTACATTGAAGTAACATTTACATTTCAGGTGTGTAATTGAGACTCAGCATGCTCCATGCTGTACTCTTTGATGTTCACTAGTGTTGTTAAAGAAATGAGTTGAAACTGGGAGTCTTGTATCTGCTAGGGCAATTCTTAAACCCAGAGGATGACTGCCTATTCATTCCTTCTCTTTATGTATGTATTTATCGCCCTTTTCTTTAGGCTTCCTGAACTGTCATGATACAAGAAGAGTCCCAATTAGCCAGATAAGCAAGTCAGTTTCTATCATGGGATTAAAAAAAACATAATAAAGCAAGGCAACTAGTTGGTTAAATTCATATTTAGAGGAAGTGTGGTGTTTTTGGTTTGGGGGTTTGTGGTTGTTTTTTGGCTTCCCCTCCCCACCAATCCTTTCTTGTCTTGTTGCTTAACTCAAAAAAATGTGTCTGATGAGATATCAATACCCTGGGGAATAGTACCACATTATTTTTTCTGCCTCTGGTATAATCATTTGTCTCTTTAAATTGACATCAACTTAGGCCACTAAGATCCTCACACCAAAAAAACACTTGTGACCCCCTGTACTGCATTCAAAGCTTTTTTTTTTATACTTCCTGGTCTGCTTGGTTTTGGTCTTAGGCACAGTACATATTTTGGGGGAAATTTCACATATTATAGCAAACTAGTCATCTCTGTTCCTTCTACTGGCCTCCTTCACAGTGCTAGAACAAGTGCTTTTTGGACAATAAATTTTGCTCAGACTAAGCCTTTCAGTCCCATAGGAGAAGAAAGTGATGCAGTCCAGAAGCAGTAGTTGACAATGGTTTTCAGTAAGGCTTCTTAGCTGCTCTTTTCAGACTAGAAGAGATTTCTGTATTGAGTTTTATTTTATCTCATCTCAAGATTGTCTGAACCATATAGCCTGAACTAGTCTTCTCCGAAGGAATCATCTGGTTTTGTCTCACTCAAGACGAATATACATCGTAAGTTATCCCACAACATCTACATTGTTCCTCTGTAAAACATGTGCTTTTGCTCCTGCATCAAAATCACAGGTCGAGGTCCCCTGAGAGGTGCATATTTTCAGAATACTCAGAAAACAATGGAGGGAAACTGCAGATGAAGATCACCTTATCCACCTGTTTGGCACAGATGTTCTCACAAGGGTGGAGGTCCAATACAACAGGAACACAGTGGTGGACTTGGAAAGAGGTGTCCCTAGGAGATTCTTCTGGAAGTAACTTATCTCGAGAGTGCTGTTTCCCAGGGTGAAGTTTCAATTGCACATTAAATGGGAGATGGCCATTATTGAGGTGGGGTTGTCATGCCTATGCTTGAGCAGAAAAACACAGCTCATTTAATCTTTTTTCCTCAGAAAACTCAGCTAATTGAATTAAGATAGTCTCTCCATCACCATAAACAGTTATTTCAGTCCAAGGAGCAAAGATCCTTAGGACCATTATCCTTTGACATGATAATATACTTCAACACTGGCACATGTGTATTTTAATGGTTAAATATGGCAGTTACTCTGTTTATGAAACAATATCAAAATTTTAGCATTCACTAAAGGGGCAGAAAGTCTCCAAGGTAATATTCACAGCCCACTGGTCAGTGGTATGAAAGTGGTATTTCCCCATGCAAAACTTTATGGGAGACCTGCTTACACAAGGGAATAGATTCAGGCTATAGAATAGGCTCTGCTTGGCGTTTTCTGTACATCCACATGGTGTCTGAACATGTCTTTGCACCCGTGTTCTTTCCAAGCAGTGAACACATGCTCACCACTCTCACAGTCTTCAATAAAGGGGGAACATGTCACTCTTCTCTTTGTCATCACAAGGACTGTTTTTCATGGACAAAATTATTCAAGAATGTCCCCATCACTTTCAGGAGTAGATTACTCTCCCTGGTCTACTCTACCTTATAATTTATTTTGAATTTTGGAAACATTTATAAAGCAATTTATATAGTATTTAGCACAATGTTCTGTATAACAGTTAGTGTTTCAGTTCTGTCATAAAGGTTATAGCATTTGCCATGGTGCCATACATTTGAGATTAAATAATCTCCTGGAGTGTACTGGTTGCAGTGTGTAGGGACAATCCCTCAGCACATAAAATCTGGAAGGATTTTCCATTTTAAAAAACTTTCTAAAATGTTCTGCATTTTTGGTTCTAGTTGTGGCCTGCCCAGCTGGGGATATTTTTGAAAGTTTGAGCAAAAACAGCTTAGATGCTAGTCAATGAAATATAAGTAAAAACATACTTCCTGCTTCTTTAAAAAAATGAAGCTTTTGGTAAAAATAGAAATTCAGCTGATCTGACTTGGGTATGAAAGCTGTGTTTGGAAAGGAAATAGTCTTCACCAAGGGGTGTGAACAGTCTCATTCCAAAGGAAATGGTTTTGATTTGTCTGAGGTTTTTAAAAAATTGCTCAGAACCTGATCTGAAGCCCATTGACGTCAAAGGAAAGATTCACAGTGCCTTCAATGGGATAAGGACCAAGTGTGAACTGAGCATGGGCAGCTGTTCGAGGCCTTTACATCACCACCATGAATTTAACATCTGATTCGTAGAATGTGTTTTGACTTGGCCTCTGGCTTTGGGGTAGTGGGTGTAATTGCATCTCCAAAAGTAACTGCAGGTATAAATCAGTGATGAATTCTTTTTGTACCTAGATCAAAAGTTTGATCTCAAAATGAAGCCTTGGTGATGAATTCTGTTATGCAGACAGCAGAGAATGAGACTTAGGGGTTGTTTCAGGCTCCTATTGATGCCCTGGGTAATTTGACATTATTAATTTTCATAGGAACTGCTGGTCCATGAGTCACCTCAGATCTCATTTGGGCTAAAGCTTTGACAAGACAAAGAATGCTGAACTGGACTTTAAGTTGCTGCATTCTATAGTTGAGTTTGTTTAGATGAGCTGAAGAGAGTACATTCTTACAGGGTGAGTGAAGAATGTTGCACTTCAGATGACTACTTAGGAATATTTGACATAGTAGCTGGGATAAATAGAGATGCTTTCTCCTGATAAAGACAGATATAAACACTTACTTTTACTACCTATTAATGAGTACTCAATCCCCAGTCTAAAGTCATGTCAGTGTAAATTAATAAAATTACAAATGCACTCTGCTGGCCAAATGTGAATAGAAGGGACCGCAGAAATATCTGTAAATGTTTTTCAGGTGCAGAGTGTAAAAACACTGGAATCTCCACCTGGGAAAAAGCTGTGTCTTCAAGTGCAGGAATTTCCAAAGAAAAGAGACTATGTTAACTGGCTGAGAGAGGACAGACAGACAGGGAAGAGACTGTTGACTGACATCCAGGATGAATTTTTCCATGCTCTAATGCAGTCTGGGGATGATCGCCAGCTGTCCTAACTTTGATCAGCCAGTTAGCTGCTCTACTTGACTAGTGAGGCTGGGTGCTGGAATGAGAGTGAGGCAAATTGAGAAACCAAGATTTTCTCCATGACAGAAAAAGGCATAACATAAGAAAGGCGTAGAAAAAAAAAATCTTCCCAACATCCCATTGTGATTACTACATTTTATTTAAATTGACTGTCTAAACTATTTAGCATCCTTTAAAATCTCTACAGTGCTTTGGCACCAACAATGACCACACTTAACTGGCTACTGAAAAAAAAGTGCTAAATTTCTCTTAAACAAAATAAATATTATCCAACTTACCAGAAAAACAAATTAAAAATTGTCACTTATTTCTAATCAAACTCTGATGCATTAAAAGAGCAGGTAAAATTCTGAATAAATTCCTGGTGATGTTGAAGTATAAAATTTATATAATTAAATAGTACCTTATTCTGAGGCTGTTAAGGATTTAAGTTATTTGGATTTCTAGTACCGAAATATGAGACTGAACTGAGGATGAAAAGTGTATCTGCTGAGTACTACAAATCTAAGCTATGAAAAGTTGCTAAGCATATATTTCTTACCTTGTTAGACTTGCCAATCTCATTGTTCAAATAAATACTTCTTGCAAAGCTTACTTTTATAACATTCTCTAAATCCTGCCTGCTTATTTTGTTTTACTTTATACAAATGTAAAATCTCTACAAAGGACCCTGGTTCTGCACTTCTTCCAGATAAAATATACATGACTAAATGTTGTTTCTTCTATAGTAATAGTGAACAGCTTATGAAACAAACACCTGCTGATAAGAAAAGAAATCACAAAAGCTGAATTTTAAAGAAAATTCATTCTATTCTTTATTTTCGTCAGCTCTTAACAATTGACCTGCTTTCTCTTGGGACCAATAATGACAATGACTTACCAAAAATTTTATGCATGATTTAAAAATTTTCCTTTTAGACATTCTTTAGTAACAGTTTCCTCTAAGTGGATGCAATTTACAAATCTGTGTTGAATTGTGGATGAGCCTGATACTGTTTTCTGGTTGGAGATGAAGACAGTCTAAAGCACTATGTGTAGTCACACTTTGCTGTAAAGCTATGCAGATTTAGGTCACAAGTCCTACTTAAACTACATCATATAATGTTCAGTTGTTCCAGATCCAAGAACCAATTTAAAATTGAAAGTGAATACATTACATTAATAATATCATACTGCCTGTGGGATCATTTGTCAGTGTTACCATAAAAGACTGATGATTTGATAACTGAAGAGTATTTATTATAGGAGCAATTTGTACTATTATACTATAAATAAGAATGTCTTGGCTTTTCTATAATAAATCCTATTTTCAGTGGTCTATTACTTGGTTATAAAAAAAATCACCCTGGGCTGAATTAGATCTATTGGATGTACAATAGCAATAATATATTACCAAAATGTACATTTAATCCAGTGAGTAATACAGCCTTGAAAAAACCCTTAAGTGTGTATTAAATTGATCACAGATATTATTTACATAGAGATTGGAATAAATCTTTTGTATACTGTCAATATTCTAAACCAAAGGTTAGGTTTGATGCTGATCTTATTTGCACAGGAGTAAATCATCTCTAAAACTACACTGGTGTCAAGAAAGCTGCCCTGGGGAAAAATGATCCCTGATGAAAAATATGAGGGAGAAAAAAATCAGACACTGGATATAGAATTATTCAAAATTAGCTATATAGGATTGTCTTAGATAAAATGTGAGAAGCTATCAAACATCATTCATGCTGTCAGACTTTTAAAAGACCTGACACTAAGTAAAAAGAGAAACTATGTCTTGGGAATGACACTTGGCAATTTCTGTTTATCTTGGCCAGGTTGTATCCAGCCTGAATAGTTACCAGCAACATAAGGGGTGTCAGCATCACCTTTCCCTTGGCATGTAGGAATTGGACACAAGTGCCAGGACTGTGTCTTCCCAGTGCCCCCTGGGTGTGAACCCCAGGAAAGTGAATGAGGGGGTTTGGGAAGGAGAAGGGCCCGCAGAGGTGCTGAGCAACACCAATGCGGGTGGTGCACAGCATGTGCATTTTACTTACATGCTGTGCTGCACTGGAGGCATTGTGCCTCTCCAAGGTATAATCCCTTCCAGAGTTCTCCTCAGAGTGGTAGGAATCCACATCACCCGTTAATTAACACTGTGCCTAGGAGGCACAACTGAGCCTTTAGTATAGCCACAGGCTTTACATACACCTTAACTTGCAAATTGCAGATAAATGTACTTAATTCAAGTATAAACTGCCTCTTCTTTTTTTTTTTTTTTAAGACCTTGATTTACACATAGAAGAGAAATTAATTATATTTAACAGATGTCACAGCTCTTAAAGAATATTCCAGAATAATTAATCACTAAGAAAAAAAAAGAAAAAGAAAATTCAATTCATTTCAGAGCTGCAGTCAAAACTCTAACCTCTGAAAGAAAAATTTATTCTGTTCTATTCTACTCAATTATATCCTATTCTATTCTTTACCAGATTTTACACTACACATATAATTTTAACATTGAAGCATCTTTCGAGAACACTACATTCAACAATATGATTGCATTCCATCATCAGTTCCATCAGCCATATTCCATGAAGTCAGTCAGAGCTGTGACATCTTGGTGTCATGCAGGACTGCCAGGCATCTTTCACAATTCTCTAACCATTGGATATATTTGTAAATGTAGACTTCATCAGAGTTTATTCTCATCATAGCATTGAGAAAGTGAATGCTAAGTGAATCTAATCCTGATGTGTCCCTACCCCTCTCTCTGCCATCAGCATGTCAGAGCACTGGGCTTCCATGTTTATAAATGGCATTTATCCTCCTATCTAACCTTTTCTCAAGTACTCTCTCAGCAGAGTGCAGAGAAGCAGAATCAGGATGCTCACAAGACCTAATGAAAAAGTAATCTAGGTTTAAGGAAGTTCCTTGGAGCGAGTAATGATCTCACTGGATAGTCAAACCAGGTTTTCTTTCCTGCAACAACCTACCCAGAAGGCCACTCATGATATCAGTCCAAATAGTCATCAGCATCCAGGAAAAACTTGTCCTCTCTCAGGATATATCTGATTCAGCAGTCACATTCTTCCTGCAAATACCTGTAATGGTCTTTAGTACAGGTCTAAAGTTCCACCCAAAAGAAAGGGAGGCTAAACGTGGACTTTTCTCTAATAGGCCTGCAAGTGAATGCATCATTGCCTGAGGGCAGCCCGTGGAGTTGAATTGGTCATTAATAGCTTAGAAACCACAACCAAACAAACAAGGACTAAATGAGCACAAGAGCAAAGAACAGAAAAATAAGCTATTAAAAGCAGGACTTTCTGAAGTTCATGGGCCACTAATTTGACATATTTTCCACCTCCAGTCCCAAATGACTGGGTAAGATTGTTCAATACCATGAGAATCATACATTCATTCAAAACTGGTAGAAAAAATGAAATCAGATTATTTCACTGATGCCCCTGATGAGGGAGCCTCCATGTATTTGTGAGGGGAATGTTTTAATCTTCCATCAAAACCAGAAATGGTCTTTCATATAATGCCTGATAATTTAGGGTCTTCTCAGTTTTTCAAATTGTGCTACTGTATGTAGCTGAAAATTTTTTGATAAGCATCACTAAGTGGCCTGGCTCTAAACCAAGCCTGTCATCTAGTGGAGTGCTATGCTATTCCAACTTTAATCTAGATAACTGGCTCACATAAAATAAGGAAACACAAATGTGACACAGCTGCAGCTAGTCTGGTGGAGCTAAAATGCTTATCAGTGTTTTGTGCCTGTAATATAAGACTGCTTACTGATGGGAGAATCCTATATGCAAAAGAGTGACAATCAGATTGCTTTGATATTATTGGTTCTAAAAATGTTGGAGATTTAGAATTTATGGTTCCTTCAGTTTACAGTAAAATGCTTCTTGTGTTCTGACTTCAGTAGACATTAAAAATACTTCAGAACTATGGCCAAACTTCACAAGTTACTGCCCAACCTGTGCAGCAAGCAAGGCAGAGAATAGGCTAATGATAACAGCTTATAGCAAGGCCCCTGACATAACTTACAGTGGTTCTCTAAGCAATCCATGTGCCCTTTCTGAATAATGTATCTGAATGTGCCAGGAAAACACAGTGTATGAATTAAATTTACTAAATGAGAGTCAGTGTAGTAAATTAAATAAATAGTGTGTGATGCAAGTGCTTTTGTCAATAGTGCATTGATTATAATGCCACATACTGTACTAAAAATCTAATAAATACAGAAAGTCAGCTGGATAACTCGAGCATAAGTATGTTAAATTCTGGCACTTGAGGCAGATATAAGCAACCTTATTTGTGCTCTAGGAGTAAAGAAAAAAAATAATATACTATCACTTGCTGTACATTTCAAAACAGGAAACAGATGCTCAGAAAAGAAATAGAAATCTGCTCCTTTAATTTTGGACCTAGAGACAATATGGGAGAAATCAACTCTGGTAGTAGAAGAGACAGATGAACAGAAATGTAAACCAGAAATTCTTTGCTTAACCAAGCTGTATTGTACACCTGAACCTGTTATTAGGTCCATACTATATACTTTGTTTCTCAAGAAGTACCTCTACAAAGGTGTAACATGCTGTTGTGATTAAAATGCTGCTCAAAAAAATCTGAAATAGCTGCCAGATTTAACAGCATGTCACAGGGATGCTGAAAATCCATAGCTTTGGCTCCTTGCTTTGCACCAAACTAAAGAATATTGTACACAGTTGAGTAAATACCTATGTGCAGGCTTGCTCTCCTGGGACAGTAGTGTCCTGTCATCCATGAAATGCTTTTAGAGGCTTTCTGAGACTAATGGTCCAACGTGGAGGCTGATGTAACCTCTACAGCTCACACCAGACTGCACAGAACTGCTCAGGCTGGGTAGATCTGGTACCACCAGCAGATGAGAAAGAATTTTTCTCTGACTAGGCAAATCAAAGCTGAATAATTTACTCAAAATACTAATCGCTGTCACAAAGCTGTGAGCTAGCAAAGACAAAACAAGGCAAAAATATTGAGGGTGGCTGCTGGAAATGACAGCAGATTCCAGAGCTGGAGGTCATCTAACTGGCTTGTTTTTGAAAAGATTGTAACTTTACATAGCAATTCTCCCTGATTTCTCTTGGCTGTTAGGCACTGTCACCAGATATATTCAAAGCTGCCATGTTTGGGTTTTTTTTATTGGGTCTCCAAGATAGCCTTCATAAAAAGTTTTATGTTTTCAAACTACATCAGGATTTTAGGGCTCAGTTGATAAGCATTTGTGACTAATCTGATTTAGGGGAGGATGACATGCAATTAGGCTGACGATCAGCTTGCAGTTTGTGACTGATAAGTCCCTACAAAGATGGTGTTCTCATTTTTATGACCTGATCACACCCCTCCCCCAAAAAATAGTCCAAGAAGCTTCAGGCCCAATTATTCACAAGAGTCTGATCCAGAAAAGTAAACATTTGAGAAAGTGTGAAATTTTAAGAATTTGGGTAGTTCTACCAGCTTCAACCTACTCATATTATGCTGGATCAGTCTCAGACTAGGGCGAGATATCTGTGAGAATGTAACTACCCAGGGTTCTGTATACACCCCTCCAGCTGGGTTATGCAATGGTTTCTTTTGCACTGGAGTGTAGTGAGTTGAGCATCTGTTTGGAAGCTTGGATGCTAGTGTAGAAGACTGGCATTTTCCCTTAATTAGATATATGCAGTAAATGGATGTTGGACTCTTCTAAAGACAAAGCATTATTCCTCTAGAGTATGTATGTTTGCTCAGAAAAGATGCATTCATTTTCTCTGGAATGAGAGACAGGGCACAGAGTTTGGTGAATGTGTCTCTTTACACACACATACATTAATTTTTGTTTAAGTACATATTGTAAAACACGGAACAAAAACTGATTACTTGCAAGGATGGGTAACAGTATGTGGCTAAAGTTTAGGCAAGCACATAATTGTGTAATGAAATCACTTAAATGCTTTGGAAAATTCATTTTCCTTTCACCCTCGGAAAAACCGATCCGCATGGGAAGAACTGGAATTTTATGCTGAGGTTTTAACTTCTGTTCCCTCAGCCTTCTCACATACCCTCTCGCCCTTTCTGCTGGGCCTGCAGCTTTTACGTGTCTCTCCATGACTCTCTTCCTTTTGTCTGCCTCCTCAATGGCTCCAGAGTCCTAAAGAAATGTTCAGCTTTGAAGACTGGCCTAAAAAAATGGTAATTTTCCAGACAAAGGCCAGGTGTTACTTCCAATTCATTCAGTATGCATCCCTATTATCCTGCGGGTCAGCTCCTGCTGAGCGTGCTCCATGGGTGTTCCAACCGCGTCAGGCCTGTGAGATTTGCCCCGTGTGACTGAACTGCAAGATGGAACTTTCATATCTCTTATTTTAGCAGCAGTCAATTTGCTAAACTTTCTTAATAGCTGGCTAGAAGGTGATTTCTGTGTCACAGCCTCACAGCTTTCTCACACCAACCAGAGGAGGAGACGTAGTGTCCGTCATCAGAAGAGGGTTGGACATGAGAGCTCCGGCATGCAGGCAGGGTGACCATCAGCAAGATCCCACTGAGGCTGTGCCATTACAAGGGGCACGGATTTTGGCTCATTGTGCCTTTCCCTGCTCCCCTTGGAGAGAGAATACCAGCTCCCCTCGCAAGCAGTTCAGTGGGAGGAGATGTGGGCCAGGCTGTGCAGAGCAGACTTCCCCGGCCACACCAGGGCTGCACATCTTCGGGATCAGAGCTGAAAGGAGCCTTGGCACTGCTCACACAGGCACTGCCAGATTCCATAACTCCTTCTGGAGGCACTATCATCTGTATGGATACATCTTCCTAGCAAGGTCAGCCATTTCAAGCAAACAAAGAGTTTGGATCATTGTTTACTCTCAGGACAGATTATTTTTTCTCTATCTCCACAACCAGAGTTAGATTAAAAGAAGAAACAACCCACCCTTTGTCAATATACTGTATCCAAATCAAACTAACACATTTGGTTTCTGCAAGAAAACAAAGTCAAGTTTCAGTTTCTAAATAAACCGTTTATGGAGTCATCACTCTGGAATTTTGCCTTTCTTTCCTGTGTCTCCTTTCAGATAGAGAGAAGAATCATCTTAGATAAGTAATGCTATCTGCAACTGCTTATCTCCAGTTAAATCCAAATTTCTTTTAAAGAAATGCTAAATGCTGCTGAAATTCCCAGAAGTTAGAAGCTGAGATGTCATTCAAAACCTTCCTTTTGAATTCTCATTGCCTAAGATTCAGCCATTCATTGTGATTCCCCTTACATTCTATTACTGGAAAACCTTGCATCAGATTCAGTGATGGCTAGATCAGGCTCAGGATATTTTACTGCATTTTCTCAGTCAAATAAAATGTCTTGTTACACAGTGGATTAAATGAAACCACCATGTCATTATGGGACCACTAGAATACTTGACTTTACTAGTTTCATGCTTCTTTACAGAAATTTCTAGAGTAATTGCTCATTTATGATTTCTTATTTTTGAGTGAGTTTATCTCCTTCCTTATATTTTTTTATTATGTGCTTTTATTGCCCAGACGCAGCAAGACATTTACTGTACCACCTAAATGCTGAGTACAAAAAGAAGGAAAAAGAGAAAAACAGTTATTTCAACAAGATTGGACATAATAAATAAATGGCTCATTGCATTAGAAAGGAAAAAAAAGAAAAAATACTTTTTTCCTGCAAGACACCCTAAACCAGCCAGCGCTTACACAAACTCTGTGAGAGCAACTGTGACTGGGCTCAGTGAATAAACACAAACAAAGAGTTATGATTAAGCACAAACAAAACAAACTCATGATTTGACTGAGAGACAGATGACTTGAATGCAGCTACTCACAATTTTTGCTGAAGAGGGTGAAAAAGAGGATGTCCAGGATGGCAAAGCATAACTTCACCTCGGTGTGATGAAACACACTTTGGAATGTGGATCTCTAAGTGTGTGTTCAGGTTTCATTACAGCCATGGAAGCTGGCAGGTGCCTCTGCAGGAAAGTGTTTAGCAGAAGAGAAATGGACTTTAATCATGGGCTTGGATGCTCTTCTGTGTTTCAGGCTGATAGTGCTGAAAATGAAAGTGATGTGAGGCCTGTAGTTAAAAGGTTTTTGAATATCTAAACACTATTTCACAACTTCTTTTTTCTCTGTCCAGGGTGAGTTTTTATAGTTTAGCCCTTTAATGTTGTGAAGCAGAAATTTAACATGTCAGTGTTGACAGACTGTTAACTATAGCAGCAATGATGAAGCTTCTATAATATTAACCTTTCAAAAAATAAAACTGCAATAATGATGTTGTTTCCATTAGACCTTTCAGATCACTTACAAATTATCTGGAACTCCTACTGTTTATTTGTTTTTACTTTAGATTGTTGCCCCAAGCACTTAAATAATTGTAATAAAATAATAATAGAATTAAGATTAGATAAATTAAGTGGAAATGAAACTGAATACATTTTCCATGACAGCTGGCAAGTCCCATTCTGTGACTGCACAGAAAGAGAACTGGAATTTTTATGACAGTAGACAATAAGGCGATCGTGTACAGGATGTAACCCAATGCTCAAGAGGAGCAGTGTGCAAGTGACACATCAACAAAAACAAACTTGTTTCATTTATGTACTATTAATTACCATAACTTACATAATCATGGACATCTGTTCCCCCTTTCTCATACATGTACTTATGCACAGATAATTATCACTATCTACTGGTCAGAAGAGCAAGTAGCATAATATAGAGATAAATAGATTATAGAATATAATTGTATATGAGTAGAAATAGATTTTTATATTTTATATATATATATATACAGATAAGACCACCTCTGTCTTATTTACTCCTGCATCAATTTGCAAGCAAATTTTAGTTCTTAGACTTCACATTGAAACTGTAATAACTTGTTCCATATAATAACTTGCATACTTGGAAGAGCATTACAGAGAAAAAAAGAGCAAATAATTTTCAACTAGTCAAAAATTAAGTATGACAATATCAGTTTAGTATTTTTTGGAGTGATTGTTCCAAAACACTGTTTCAAAAGATCAAAAAATTTTTTCACAGCCAGACTGTAAAGGTTCATCAGCTTTAAAATAGTTGTATTCTTCCAAGAGCAATATCCATTGTTTTACTTCATTATTCAGATAAAAGAGAAAAGCAATGGATGCACAAGTTACAATTCTTAGGAAATAGGCTTTTTTTCCACATTGAGTCTCAAGTACTTAAGGGTGATATTTGTTCCATGATATATTTTATGATTGGCCCCTTTCAATAAGGGATAAGTACTTTTTGAACTCTACAAAAGGAGCCCAGAAAGTTCTTTTCCTTGAATGACACGTCAGAGAATCATAGAATGGTTTACAGTAGGAGAGTCCTAAAGTTCCAACCCCCTACCATGGACAGGGACACTTTATTTTTGTGCCTAAAGTTTTACAGCCACAAATCTTGTATATACAAATTAAGGGTTAGTCAAGAGCACAGCTCTGTTCAAAGTGACATTTTATAACAAAGAAGTGGAAATACCCACATACATAAGGCTAATAAACATACTTTATATTGATAAATATAAAGTTGATATCTTAATAATAATATTGATATCTCAATACTATGAGATTGGTAAAAGTGAAAATTTGCTTTAAAATACATTTTTAAAAGCTATGAGACCTTCAAATGCTGCTGATATTTAATGGATTTTATTAATTTTATAAATTTTTAAATAATATGAAATTGTACATATTAATGTAGTTTTCAATTTCATCTTACCTAGTCAATGGGCTTGACTTTTCTTTCATTTCTGTTAACTGCTGTTGGATGACAAGTCAAAAAATGGTTATGATATTTTTCTACATGTGTCCTGAAAAACACATCCTGAATTAAATAACCCTAAACAGCAGGTACTGAATTAGTGCTCCCGCTTTTGAGAAGGATAAGTTATCAAATCAATCTAGGTGTGCCCTTGGCTAGAGGAATTCCTGCATGTGACAGAGAATTGCTGCTCCATGTTTAGTTATTTCTGGGAACACTATTGATTGTAGATTTGGATAATTAACTACAGCTCCGGGTAGCACTGTATATTAAAAAAATGAAAATAAATAAATTTGTACCGTGCAGCAGTATGAGAACCCACTGGACATTTCTTCCCTCTTAACCAGCTGAGCAGAGTCCTGAATACAGAGTCCTGTATCCTGAGTCCTGAAGATTTAGATAACTTCCACTCTTTTTTTCCCTTTTTTTTTTTTTTCAATATGTATCTGTTTTCAGTCTCTAGTGTAATAATTCAATAACATATTCATTTAAATCCTGTGAAACTATTTACGTACTGTGCTTGTGTTGTACTTGTTTGGAGAGAAGAAAACTCAAAGGACCACCAGTCAGAAAGTCATCAGTCCATGGTCCCACTGAGGCTGTGGAATTAAGGGATGAAATTTCTGCTGTTGTACAATGGTCCATGAGGAGGCTGATGACAACAGGGGAGGAGAGAAAGATGGGAAATAATTATTTACAGTATCAGTTTATGACTTCTGAAGAACTGCTCAACTATTTTAAACCAGTAAATATTTGTTCTGCCTCCACACCTTCACATCAAGAGTTTGATATACACTGGAAACAGATAGAACACAATGTTTGAGGTGATCCTGTGGTTTCTAAAAGCTAAAGGAGATGAATATATGAAATATATGATGAAAGAGATTGATATATAGCTATAGATACAGATAAATCAAACAAAGGAGGCTGAACTTGGTTTGTACTAATCCATGTCCCTATGTTGGGGTGGGGGGAACCAGAGGGTTTGTTTTAATGTCTGAATTGTCTTGCCCACTACTGCAAAGGAAAAAAATCTGAAGTTAATTTGTTGAGCCATGAAGCTTCCCTTCTTTTCCTAACTGTAAACGTGCTAAAATAAGGTCTGGTAGAACAAGGAAGAAGCTGTGACTGAACATGACTGGCCTCTTTGACCTGCTTAAAACTGATGTTCTAATATATCCTGTATGCTGCCCACTTTACACCCATTAAAATCCAGGCTAACTCCAGGGAAATCAATGTCATTTTAGGGTGACTGAAATAAATTTTTTATTTTGTTTTTCTAATAAAACTTGTGCCAAGTAACATTGGTACTAATCGTGCAATCTTGTTCCTTTAAAAAATGCCTCCTATGAACATTTTTTTTTCTGAATAAAAATGTTTTATCTTTTCCTTAAAAATTGCTGTATTTGAAAGAACATTTTTTTTCCCTAGCACCTGCTTAATCTTTTGTTCCACAGATAATTTCTCATTACCCAGGTGTCCTCTTACAGACCCACAGAAAGATTGGGCCTAGTTTAAGTGTGAAATAATCCTGTTCCTTCTATCTGAGAATGAATGAGCCCAGGATTAGATCAGATAAAACACACTTGAGATAAAGTGCACAAGGTGGATTATATGAGAAAAGAGGATTTAGTGAAGAACATATCCACAACTTTTTGTTAACATAGAGAATGGTAGCTTTTGTAAGCAACATTTATGGAAACTCAACTGGAGGTTTAAAAGCTATGTCTTTTGTTGTACATTTCTCTGCATACATTTGCTTTGTAGCTGGTAGCTTTAACTTTGGAAGCCATGCTGGGACTTGACTCATGCTCATTTTGCTTAATGAAAAGCTAAGGATGTACTTTTACTCATAGATTCTTGTTTTGTTTTCTTTGAAGTTTATTAAGCTATCCAGTAAGATGGGAGGTTCATTAGGTTGTTATTATCACGGCCGCAAATTAAGCATCTGTTCCCTGGGGAGTTATAACCTTCAAGTGGATGTCAGACCCATACTTATTACAATATTTACTTAATTACCAAGTTAGTGCTCTTGTCATATAAAATACAAACATGGGCTCTGCTGTCCATGTTAGCCATATACTCTCCACCTGCTGCATTTTTACAATACATTCATTTCATTTAAGTGATCTTTTAAAAGGTGCACCAAATTTTTTGGTAAACGATGATTGGAAAAGGTAAACCAAGAATGATGAAGCACTGTCATGAATTTAAGGTATCATCTAGAATATTCAGAATTGTTGTTGTATCTGACATTGCAATTGACTTTGGTTTCACATCTTGAGACAAATGTAATTTCCAGTACCTACAAACGCATCAAAACATTAGCAAGTCATGATTTGCCAAAGCACCTCAAAAGTCAGCATTTAGATGTGTTTTGTCAAGTAGCTGGTTGGACACCACTGGACTTGGGAGCACCACTCTGTAATAAAGTCAGGCTTTACAAGGCTGGAGCACATATCTTTCATGAAAAGTCTGGGAATTTCACCTAAGAGGCAAATTGTCACCACAAATATCTGAAAGTCATTCTTCATCGTAATTTTGTGTCTTTTTTCCCTCCTCATCAGTGCTTTAATTAATTTATGTTGTAAATTACAGAGTTACCAGATCTTCTTACATAGTCTTCTGACAATGTCAAGCCATATAAACCTGAAAATATTATTCCCTCTTTTCAGACATGGCGTGTGAAGAGATAGGACTCTTGGGAGGATGTCAACACACCAAAACAGTGTGTCTATGTTTGGAAAAGTCATGTCCATTTTTACTTCAGAAATTGCATTTGGAATTTATAGGGTTGCTTTGTTTTTAATCTGACAAACTCATCATTGTCTTGCCATCTACCATATAACTAATACTGAAAGATCTTCATATTATTCATATCTTACACCCATAACTATAGGTCTATTATTAATGTACTGTTTGACATGGTCCATTCTCACAGCCCTTTCCCCTGTAAAGAAACCCTGTAATTATTTAACTGTGATGACTCTTTTCCCTGAAGATATTTGTGTCCAGCTATAGAATGAACGTAGGCTTCTACATCCAGGTTCCTTCAAATCACAGCATGGGAACAACTTCCATTGTTTCTATGAATTCTATTTAATATGAGCACACTCCTTAAATGAAGGTTTGTAAAATCCCCAGTTTTAAAGAAATAATGATTACATCCAAGTCTCGACTTTTGTCTGGTTCTCCCATAAGAAAGGTCACCTTAACTCAGAAGTCTTAGTCATTGGTTCTTAACTAAGAACCAATGAGCATGAATTCAGAAATACAAAATATTCCTTGCTTGCTTTGAAACTTTCAACAAACATGTTAAACATTTCAGCTCAATAAAAAAGTGATTTTCCAGCCTGAGTACTTCAAGAAAACTCTTAATTGTTTTTTGGCAGTTCCATATAAAACCCTTTTAAGTAAAATACTGAGACTTTGAAGCCCAGTACAAATGAAAGATGAAAAACTTGTAGTGTCTCTCTTTAGTAGAAAATATAATAGAAATAAATATTTTTCTAGGAAACTCTGTATACTAAATACAAGCTCAAATGCTAAGGTGTTTGCTTTGCATTTTTGGTAAGTTTATACTAATTAGCAAAGAATTTTGAAGGCTTTTCCGAAAAGAATATAAACAGCAATATTAGTGCCTGAAAATGTGATGATATCAACATTTTGGTGGCCACTGAATCTCAGCTATCATAGGTGAGTGTAAAATTAAAGCTATCATCCAACAAAGTCCCAACCCAGCCTTTGCATATCTTAACTTTGCTCTTTTTTATTTAACTTGACTTCTTAAAAACTCATAGCTCATAACCTTTGCAAAGATTGACTTTATTTTTAATTCAGCAATGTTAAAAAAGATGACAGAACATTAAAAAGAATCTTTCAAAACATAAAAAAATTGTTAATAATTTGATTCTTTTTTGCAAGGATGAAATAATTTGAAAAGTTTAAATAAAATGATTAGTTTCCATCTTGTCACCTACAATAATTAAAATAAGAAAACCCAGCAATATCAGTTATAACTTCAGCCATCAGAGACTCCTTTACAATTTTGCAGAGGGCAGACATGACTAAAGTTATTTATAGTTACATAAATGCCAACAGAATAAGGCTCTTACTCTGAAGTGTCTGGAGTTTCTCAAATATACTCAAATAATAGAAAAATAGAACAACATTTTTCATTAAAAAGTAATAATTATGGTGAAATAATAATGAGAATGTTCTCTGGTGAATTTTCTCCTACATTTTCTTAAAAATAGATTTGTGATTAAAAATAATCCTCTGTACCTCAATCCACAGAGCTGTTTAAGCTTTATTATCACTGTTAATGAAAATATGGTTATACCTTCTATGAAAAGTATATTTCTCAATATGATGTGCTGTAAACAACATGTCTTTAGGCTATTTTTGACCTTTAACCAATGGGAAAGGTCTGTCTACTTGATCTCATCTAACTACACAGCAGGTACAAGGAATTAAACCAATTTAGGTTGAGTCCTGGTACAATATCAAGTATCAGACAATGTTTTCCAAAAGGAAATACTTAACAAGTTTGTAATCCACTATTATATTTATCTAATGAAAGAGGTAAAAAAAAAAAAATACTGAGTGCATTCAACAGTGTGGAATCCCAAGTAAAAATCTATGATATCATTGTTGTTTGTAAAAGTTGGCAAAGAAGATTGTTTCAAGCAAATTAAAAGTAAACAATCTCCTCTGGATCTACACTGTGTCAGACGTCTCTAAGGTCATACAAAAAAAGCAAAACATTAAATATGTTGCTCCAACAGCTTCAAGGTATTTGCCAGACTTTCAAACTAAACTGTGTTTTTCAGTGGGAGAGCACAGAACATAAAAGCTTAATAGTAAAGATTTTTTTTTAACAAAATGGGGTTTTTTTACACTAATTAAGTCCTTAACAGCACTAAGATCTAAGGGGAGATCTTTGCTTTTGGTAGCTATCCAGGCCCCAAAGTCACAATTCAGGCTCCACTTCTTTGCTAAGATGGAGCCTGACCCTTCTCCAAGGATTGGGAACTTGGGATGAAAACATTACTTTGTTAACAATCTGGAAAACCAACAGAATTATTCAGGAAGATATGGTGTCATCATGGGAGGAACAGATGTCCCAGAGGTTTTGCGAGAATAAAGCAGTTATTTGCCCTAAATCCCTGCAAAGCCTACTCTGCTAGATATTGTCAGAAACAAGGGGACAGTCCAGAGGGGATGTGATCCAGAGGGACCATCAATCTAGTGACCAAAGATAGTCAACATACATGTTCAACTACAATTCATTAAAAAGGAACAAGGCCAAATTCTTTAAAATGTGCAATTACGGATGAAAGTTTTCAGACACCTTGGATCCTCCCTGGTGTGATGTGGGAGAACCATGACCCCATACATACCCAGCTCTCATCAAACATCCAAAAATTAAATAGAGCTTAAATTTTTTCATATTTTTGAACAATTTCGTTCATCAAAAATAACTCCTGAATTTTTTCCCTGTTGCCTCTAACTGTTTTCTTCTTCTGATGTTTTTCTTGGATAAGAATGGCCATAGGCAGCCTAAACATTTGTTTGAAACTTTTTTTCTAGGATATACCTTATAGTGTCATTATTTATGGATGTACCTCCTTAAAGAATATTCAAATGTTTAAAACTGGAAATGGAACATAATGCAAGGCACTATAGAGCAGATGCTAAGCTTGAAGTGCTCTTAGGAATACATATACCACATTTTAATTTCAACTCCTATTATTATACTAACTAGTCACAAAATGGCTTCCTATTTATGCAATATGTTATCTGTAATGTCACTTAAATTGAATAGATGAGTGCCTTCTAATAATGTATGTTTACTTCATGAACTTGTGGGCAATTACATTGTAATTATGTCTTTTGTAGGTCCTTTTTTTGCTGACACATAGTGCACAGCGCATTTTAAGTGTAATTGCAGCTCTCCCTACCATTTAGGAAAGCTGAACATTGTTAAAGGTTTGTAAATTACCTACACTTAGACCATAGGCAAGTAGGCAAATTAAATGGCAGTGTCAGTAATATTACAATGTAAATTGGTGCCAAGCATAATCCAAGGTAGAGGCATTTTTACTGAATAATGTTTATGTAGCACCTCAAATACAACAGAAAATACTCCCAAACTTGTGAAAGTACATAATTTTTATACCTGAAAAAAGACATCGAGTATGCAATTCACATAGCTATCAACTAGAAGCAAATATGTATTCACACACACATATTTTGTTCATCTGGGCTACACAGTCATCTCACAGAAAGGTAAGCCCAAATAGCAGTAAGTCAGAATGCCATTCTTCCTCCCCTCAGGAAGGGTGCTTCACCAGAGAAGCAAGAAAATGTATTCCAAGTCACCTGTAAAGCTCTGGAGAGAAGGAGGGAAGAAGAGAGGGAGACCCTCTTTGCAATGAAAACTGGATCTCTCCTATTCCATTCTCACTACACCTTGAACTTACCAGAGGGAAGAAACCAACCTTATTAACCATGCTTGTTCCTCCTTTTTTTCCTTAGGAAAAGGTG
The DNA here is from genome assembly GCA_020086605.1 of Lanius collurio. NCBI lineage: Eukaryota > Metazoa > Chordata > Aves > Passeriformes > Laniidae > Lanius > Lanius collurio. Next base: position 12,183,887 of record JACBWW010000019.1, read on the forward strand.
TACACAGGAACATGGGGCAGTGTGTCCTCATCACACTCTTAGCTTCTCAACAAATCTATGGAGTAAATCCCAAGGTGGACACAAGTTTGGAACCCCATAGTTGATCATGATCCTTGCAGAAGGAGGGAACTTTAAAGCCAAGCAAAGAGATGAATCCTTTATCCTTATTCCTGCTGAGCAGTGAGCTGCATCTTCCAGGTGACATGAAGAGCAGTGGTTGAAAAAAACCTGTCTCTTTTCAATGGCACAAGGCCTTATCTTGTATATCTGGGTCTCCAGGACTCTTTGATTGGGGCTTAGGATTGCAAAATCAGGTGAATACATTTTTGGTCTGATGCTTTAAACCTGTTGTCTTTGTGCTGTATTATTATTCACCTCAACATCTGGATCACAAGGCTGCATTTCACTTTCATTTTTTTAACCACTTTGAGAGTCAAACAGAAATTTCAAAGCCAAGAATATTTTTATTTGCCTGACTTTTTCAATGCTCATGAGGCACAGCTACAAAAGTACATTTTTACTACAGACTTGATATATTGGTGTTTTTTTTCAAGAAGCAAAACTTGGAGGGTTGTTGGTGTTTTTACTATAGGAATTTAAACTATCATTTGCATGGACCTGTCACTACAGGATTTTTTTAAAGTAGATTTATGTCGCCCTATGGGGCTTAAGGGGATAGTGATTATTATACACTGAGAAATGTGCATTTAGCTTACAAAACCAATGTCCCACAGAGGTGACCACTCTAGAAAGACCAGCAACATCACTTAAGTAAATTAAATTTGAAGTACTGTCCTGTCACTTCATGCCTCTAGGCCAGTCACTCACTGGTGGAGACATCCTGGTTTTGGATTAAACCAGCTCAACCATGCAAACTGTAGCTACTGCATGGGAATGAGCATCTGGGATTGACAGATCACAGATCATGGCAATAGAGGCCACAAGTCCAAAGACATAATTTTTATTTAGAGCAAAATCCTAGTGTCATTTTGGTAGAATTCAATCTTCAGTAAATATTTATCAGAATAAACCCAGGGGGATGAAGGCAGATCTCAGTTGTCTTCCTTGCAACTTGGAAGTAGCAATGGAATTCTGCTGGAGCAAATCAGAATAATTTCCTATGGCTGAATGCAAAAATTGCTATGATAAAATGAAAACAATCACATTGCCAGGCCCAGCACACATAGGCATAGTCAGCTCTCAAATTTTGTCTTTTCAGAGATCCCAGGAGTTTAGAATTTCTCTTTCTGTTGGTGTTTCTAGCTAAAAGTGAGGAGTGCAAAATACACAATATGAAACAAACCCATTAAGTGGCTGGTGGTCATTTCTCCATGATTAGTGAGAAGGAGAGAGGTTTGCAGACCACTGGCACAACATAGACACAGAGATGTTAGTTTTGCCTGCCTTTACAAGGGGTAGCATGGAAAAAGCACAACACCCAGTCACCTTGAGTGACTGTATGGCTTTTCTCTTCTTTTTGATTTTCTAAATGCATGAAAATCAGCAGGACACTGCTTAAATTGAAGGCTCCTTAATATAGCCTTACTAGGAGCTTTTTTGTGACCAGCTAAGATGTTTCAACCAGCTCTAGCCCCATCTCTAGTAACTTCTGTTTGATTGGAATCTACCGACTCATGCTATAACTTAAACAAGTCAATTAGTAGTTTGAAGTCTGACAGTTTGCACAGGCACGATAATAATCTCATGCTCACAGACCTCCCTAGACTTCTACAGCAGTTTTGTTTTTTACCTTTTTACACTAAACACAAAAAGATTTTCAGTAAACATCAATGCTAACTATTATTCTATATAAATGGACATAAATTATTCAACTACCACAATTATTGCAAAAATGTAACTTTTAATTTAGGGAGAAAAAAACCTTAATTGCTGTATTCAGTAACTATTCTTCCATACTCACAATGGACTTAGAAGAGAACAGCAGAGAACTGAAGAATCTTGTTGCCAAACACAGTCCTTAAATTACCAGCTTATCTATGGAGCTTTTTGCTTTAATGCACTTAGGGGGAATAGCTCATCACTAATGATTTGGAAACACAGATCACATAAATCCTCAACTCAAAGTTGAACAGTAACCTGAGTCTTAATACACAAGTTATGTCTCCTTCCTCTAACACATGTACAGATTTAAAAAAAAAATAATATTAATAACTCCAAAATACCATGTCAAGTGCAATGGTTTCCCTACAAACTCTATCACCTGTTTATCTCTCACCCTCAGTACTAACGCTAAATTGGGCCTCATGAATTATTCATGAGGGGCCCTTTAATGGGATCATTTTTCCTGGCTAGCACTGACACTAATGCTAAGAAAAATCTCTTGACATTAATCTTGGGCTAAAGAAAGCCCCAAATACCTAGTTTTCTTCTGAATGTTCCCTTTCCTCCTATTTAACACATTGCAGAAACTAGTCATCCTACATCTCTGTTATGCATGAGTGTGGGCATGGGAGGGTAGAACGGACATAGGAGGTGGGAGAGGGAATTTGTAGCATCATGATGTTCACATTGAGAACTCTGGGGTCTTGTCCACCTCACATTAAATTTAAATGAAAGTTTCCCTTTTTTTTTTTTTTTTTTGGTAGATGCATATTCTCTCTGAAGGAAGTGGGGATAGCTGTTGAAAAGACAAGCACACTATGAATCTCTAACTGTATTATTTATCTAAACTATCTAGAATTGATTAAAGCCCTTTTTTTCCACATTAGTTTATAGCTATTCTGATGATGAAGTGACTTAGAGTGTTTTTCAGGGCTGATTACAAGAGTAATGGGCTCTGGTCTTGCAACTGCAAATATGGCCATTGTCAGAGCCATAAAAAGTCAAAAGCAGGTTTTGGCACATCCTAAAGACAGAGTTGGTTTAAGTTTGTGAACGAAGAAGACTCCTTCAAAATATTATCCAAATTACAATCCCTCCTCTGAAGAAAAAATTCTTTAAATGTCTTGTAGAACAATGAATTACAGTTTCAGATGTAGCTTGTGGGCAAGTGCTGTATAATAGGAATCCCTCCACACACATACTTTGGTCATTGTGATAAAACTACTGACTTGCCTCATTTTTCTAAACCAAAATACCTAAAAAGCAATACATTTATTTTTTTTCAGTTGTAGCTTTCTGACATCTATAATGGTTTTGTGTCTAAATCTGACAACATTTGTAACAAACTGAAGTGACTGTTACTGCTGGAATGTCCTGGAGGCTTTTTCTGTCGGAGGAGATGACAGTAACTTTTCCCATGCAGATTAAGCTGGTGTTTACAGATTTGCCCTGGGTGTGCATTTTTATCCAGCTGTGATCAAGTAACACTGCCTGATGAGTGCCAGACAGATCTCCTGATACAAAGGGCTTACATGCCCATCACTTCTGCACAGAACATGGTTCTAATCTGGACACCACAGCAAAGTTCAGTTATTGTTTGATTTTTATTTTCCCTTCATTTGTATACTAAGGCAGAATATTCAAATGAGAATGCAAAAAGCTTCGCCATTTGAAAATCTCCTTGCCATTTGACAGAAACTAGCATTATGTGGATTTAAAATTATTTTTGTTCAGACTTTCAGTTCCCTACACGGAGCTCTAACAGGATTTAAAAACAATTAAAAGTGGAATGGATTGTTTAACAACTGAGAATTTAGGATTTCATTAATTCTTTCTTTTTTCTTTTCTCAATGAATGTGTTTCTTTTGCATGTTGTAATAGTCTGAAATATGGCAGAATAGAGGCTCAATAACTTTTTCCCATCAATGAAAGTGTGGGGTCAAGAAATTGTTTGCCTTTGTGGGACCTGAAGCTATACACACATTATAGTGTGGTACTTTGACAGTTGCAGTGTTTGCATATTGCTTCCTCAGAACTCCTACTGAAGTTGGAAGCAGTTCTGTTTCTTAATATCTGATTTCCTGTTTGGAACCTCTAATACATGAAAGGATAAGCAAAAAACCTATGCCATCCTTTGAATTTGAACTTAAAACATATTTCTAATCATTACCAATATTAATATCGCCTAGGGTACTAGTGACTTCACATCTGTTGTGTGATTTGAAGCTGTTGCCAAAAACACGTAGATATGCCAAAATAACACCAGTGAAAGGAGTACTTAAACTTGTGGGGCAAATTCAGCTTTTTTATCAGAATTTCCACTGCTTTCTGAGACCAATTTATCCATATTCATATTGGTGTATGTTAAAGCAATATTGGCCGTTCAGTTTCCTGTTTACTTCAAAATGTCGCACAATTTGTAGATCTTTCCTGCTCTAAAATTAATCCCAGTGCAAGAAGGTATTAAGAAACTGATCCCTCACCCCATCCATAGTCAGTTCTCTATAAATTTATTATCCTTAAAAATTGCAAGGCAACTCTTTCCAGAAGCCAGCATGAAGAGGTACACATTAAAAGGTAATTAAAAAAAAAAAAATCTATGTTTTCTATCAAGAGCTGGTGTAGAACATCTTTGTATTTGCTATATAACTCATATTTGTGCCAAGGGCATCAAAGGTGCAGCAAACACAGTTGAAAAAGTGATTTCAGAATCTGTTGCATAAAATCAGTACTGCCTGAGGAGTGTTATTCTTTTCTGACTGTGAAATGGTCAGGTACTGGTGAGCCCAGGGGTAGGCTGAGTTATAGAAAACCTTTCACCTCTGGGTTGCAGATTCAAATCTGGACATGTCCTTGGTGATTGGAAGTCATCACCATGTGATTTTTTTCTGGTGACTTACATGGAACATAGTGGTGGGCTGCTCCAGATCCAGTGGGCAGATGTCCACATCACAAAAGACACCACTTCAGTTTGGTCTCTTGGCAACTGTACCAGAGAAACCAAGGAATAAATGGGCACAACCCTCCTCTCTCCCAACTCTTACTTTCATTAAACTGGCAGGCTATTAAAGAGGAACCTGCCCTTGGAAACTGCAAGAATAGAGAATGTACAACAATTTTACTTACCACTGAGTTCATAAATTACAATATAAGCAGTTTGCCATGCCAGTTTCAAGTTGCTCTTTTGAAGGCACAGTTTGAAGCCAGACCATCCCAGGGGGGAGAGAAGAGGCATGCAGCCTCCCAGATTACTTTCCTGTACAGAGGAAAAGTTCTCACAGTGCTTCTGTAAGTGCAGGCAGCCATCTCTGAAGGCCCTTAGCTAAGAATGGAGTCCATGGCTCCTCTCCCATCACTAACTCATCCCTGGGGTGCCTCCTCTTCTTTGCAGAGTGCAGAACAAGCAGGGCACAGGAATGGAGAGGTTCACTGCACTGCACCTGCATGTAATAGGATGGGATAACAGGTATAGCTCCAGAAACCTCCTGGTTTCTCCATAACCAGCTAAACTTAGCCTGCATTGCACACACTATCTGTGCAAACTGAATGCATTACATATGTTCATATACATATGTTTAAATGTGTATATGTGGTATCCCATTGGCTGACAATAATTTGGTTATTTTATAAAACTTGAAACTAAGTTCTTGTATTTTTAAAAGAGTTTATTAATTTTAATGTATCAGCCAACCATTAGCTCATGGAAAGCCCTTCAATTTTAGATACTCAGCTTTAACTTGCCAAGTTCTAATAATCATTAGACTTTGAGGAAAAGAATATAATTGTAGCCAGATTTTGAAAAACACTAAGTTGTTCTTTGACTACAGTTAAAGGATATGGAAAGCCAGAAGACTGCTTTTCTGGGGCTTGTTATTCTGGGTGTGTTGAAATTCAGTATCATGCAATCATGATTGTTATTCCTTAAACAGACAATAACACTTCCAGGACAGATTTTAAACTAGTTGTGGCTAGTTACAGCAATACATTAAAAGCTGCCTTTAAATCACATGAGTATCAAATTTTATTCTGCCTAAGAGCAACAAATTCAAGAAAGTTGCTCAAGCAGCCTTAAGTTTATCACACAACTTTTTTCCTACTGCAATGTTACGATTTCGATCCCAATTCACGTTAAAATGTAGTTTAACACTTTTGAGCCACTTTCTCAACTGATGTAATGCACAAAGCTCAAATAATGGCAGATTTTGCTCTGAAAAATTGTTATATAGTTATATATTGCTATCTGATTTACACAAAATCTAGCTATTGGAGCTAATCAGATGTGCCATTCAGCTAAGGATCTGCTTCAGAATCATTATTTTTTCTAAAAAGTGTCAGGAGCACAACAGAAGACCCTATATTTAATTCATTTATTCCTTCATCCATTTCAATGAACATCAGATTTTATCCTTTTGTGCACAAAAATAAATCTTCACAGAGATTTTTATAGCACTTATTGATTTAGATGGATTTGCTGTGCTATTTAATTTTGATTTGCCAGGAAAATTTTTTTAGCAGTCACCTGTCTATTATTCGCTTAGCTAGGTGCCTGTATGAGCTCTGCACTTTTAAAAACCCCTTTCAGGAGACTTAATTTTCACCTGTACATGCACTGGTTGACAGCTCCCTGTTCTTCACTGTCCTGACAATAAACCAAGAATCCCTGTACTGATTTCATTATAAACATTTTATAAGCATCCCATAAAGATTGCTTCTGAACACAACAGTCAGGGCTAGATATGAGCTGCTTTTTCTTGTGATGAAAGGCCAGCATCTGATCAAATGAGCCATCCAGGCCCTAAAATGGCTCTAAAAAAATAGTTTTAATCTCTTCATTGTCTGACTTCACGGCATGATAGTGCTGCCCTTAAATAAAACTTACATAAAAATGGTTAGTACAGCTGGTCAGAAAATGTGCTTGAAGTTTAGAATCACATATCATTGTTTATACAGATGACTATTTGGGATAGACTTCAATAGAATCTGACTTTACTAGCAAAGGAGAAAGCTTTGGCAATAGCATAGGGTGATCACCAACAGCAACTCATATTTTCCAACTGAGATCAATGTGGACTTTAATCCATTAATGCAGACCTAAATATCACCAGACAGATATGAATAGATGACAGTGAAAATGTGAGAAAGAAAAGTCTGGAGTAGTAGGATTTAAGAGAGTTGTTTCATATTCCAATTCATTTTAGTACTCTACAGGAGCGCAGCCTGTTTCTAGATTTTCAATTAACATACCCTAGATATGAACTGAAAAAACTTCTATTCTGCTAACACAGATGCTTTTTTGTTCACTCATTCTGAGTCTGTGTTCATAGAATTGGATTTTTACAAAATCCTTGGAAAGACGTTAGCAATACATTTTTTTTGAAATGCCAAGGAACAGATTTGTTTGGAATGGAAAGCTGCCGAGAAACACACCAAGTCACTCAGATGCAAATTTAAATAGATACTCATAACACGCTGGGGAAAGGGGAAAGGAAAACCCCAAAACAACAAAAACACCACCCAAATTGAAAAAGCTCACATCTCTGTGCTATTAAATTTAACTAAAAATAAAGATGATGGCAGTATCTGCAAGCAATTTGGGTGGTCAAAAAACAATGTTGCCCTCTGGTTTGAAAAGAGCCTTTAGTGTTTTCACTGTTCTTACTTGTCACAATAAATTTGGATAGGGTTCTTATTTACTGAATTGACTGAAGCTTTTCATTCTTTAAATTTCTAATGTGTTATGTCACATCTTATTGTATTTCATGGTATCACTTTGCATTATTTGCATCGTCTCTGAAGTTGATGAAACACAACACAACAGCACATGACAAAAAGAAATAAGCTGTTGGTTACACAGACTAAGTGTTATAATTCAATATTTGTCAGAGGCAGCAGTCATTACAAATAATCTCAAACTTTCAATAGCTGTAACTCCCTAGTCAGTAAGAAACCTGTTCAATTTACTAGTTTATCATAAAGGAAGGATCCCTTCCTGGGAATCACAGGATTGTTGGTATTTACTCTGTATCAGAGTGTGCTGCTGCTGCTTCTCAATCCCTGCATTGCTAATTTTAATATTAGAATGAGATTTGAGACATAGTAGGGAGAGAATTTCTCAGGATGGAACAAGAGTATCCATTTAAACAACATTAATGGTGCAATATGACTGTTTTGATTTTATACCACGAATCCAGGACAGAACCTTGGGATTATTTCCATTCATTATGACTATATCATGTCACTCAACAGAGAGAGAACTGAGGGCTCCCTCCTCCCCCAGTTATTCTCGTTGATAGCAATGACATAAAACTGAGGAATTATAACCTCACAATCGTGGGCTGGTTAAGATAAGAAAATAGGTATATTCGGAGATATGAACCAACTTGTTATAAAATATTAGGTTCTGTAGTCCTCACAAAAGAAGATTCTTATCAATATTGCAAGTATAATTCTTCTCTGAGAAGAAAGTACATGAATATAAAAACTTAGTAGTATTAAGTCATGTTAAAAATAGTTTGGTGGATGCATTGAGCTTTAAATTTGAAACGTACTTGAGGAACTTACAAAAATGTGTGCAAATATATTGAATGGGAACAAAAAGAAAAAATAGACACGGTCTTTCAGTGAAGTTTTTACTTCTGAATGTCTTTTTTTGAGTAGATGAGACTCAAGTGCTTACTTTCTGTACTACTATATTCTTGTTTTAGATTTTTTCTTCAATACAAAAAATTTTTTGTAAAGAAGTAGCAGCTTTATTTCTGCATCATTCCATTGTTCTGGTCATTGCAAGACATGGGCTGTTGTTGCTGTTTGCCTCTTAGGAAGGAAGAGAATAGATAGCTAAAGATATCATCTAATATTTGTGTTATATCAAGGAGGTTATGCTGTAAAATTTATACCCACAAGTGCAACCAATAATGTCTCAGAAAATATAGTCAGGCAAGGAAAGGACTGTAAGCAAGGCTGCCTGAAGAATAGGGCACAGGGCTAACCAGGAGTCATCAGGTTCAAGCATGTGCCAGAACATGAATCACATCACACAAGCCCAGCAAATAAATTTGTCTCACTCTGTTTACTCCCACACTCCTTTCCTGCATTTCTTGTCCAAATGTATTCATAGCCACTTTAAGTCCATTTGTTTTCATGTCAAAATTATTGTGTGAATTCAAGAGCTTTTGTTTCCCTCTGGTGTTTACCTCTTTGTATACTTAGAGATAGCAATTTTTACCCCTCCAAACTCTGTTTTGCTGGGCACAGCTTCTTTTCAGACAGGCCATTCTTTCCTCTGATCATCATAGTAGTCAGCATACCTTCCCAGCTGTTAAAAATACCAAGGACATTTGCACCTTAACCACAGGGATTTGGAATTTGAGGCCATGTCTAACAAGCACCTTGGTCACTGGCATAAATACTCTCCTTGCTTCATTAAAAATATTTTACTCAATACATCTCCAAATTGTATTTTCCTTGTCTGTGTCTAAGTGCGCTGGTTGTTCATAGTAATTCTGTGATTGACTGTTACAACTAGGTGGTTTTTCTTTCTGTCACTTCCCACTGATGAGCCTACAGTTCATAGCTGGTTCTTTTCATTAGTCCTTAAGTGCATGACCTTGCAGCACATGACCTTAAATTCCATCCCATTCCTACTACCCCAGTCTTCAAGGTCGTTTAATTCTTCCTGTATAATATTCCAATCCTCCTCTGTATTCATGACATCTCCCAGTTTTGTATCATCAGCAAATTAATTAGTACACTCCTACTTTTTCTGCCTAGGCCATTAAGGAAAATATTAAATAAAATTAATCCCCAGACCAATCCTAAAGGAACTCTACTAGTAACTTTCCTCCAGGGAGAGAGAGAACTCCTTTCAACATAACTCACTCTCGTCTCATGTTCAGTCACTTCTTTACTTATCTTACCGTCCTGATACTTGCTCTTATCTTTTTCAATTTAACTAATAATTCCCCATGTAGTAATGCTTTGCTGAAGAGCAAAAAGGTTGAATCTATTGCATTGGCTTTATCTCAACAATCAAGTTGTCATTAAAATAAAAGGCATGAGATAACAAGTCTATCTGAATTACTTCTAAAAAAATAAATTCTTGTTTTACTTAATCCCATTTTCCCATTTTGATATTTTTTTTTTTTTTTACTTATCAAAATATGAATTTAGATTTTGGGTCACACCTAGATTACATTTAATTTCTATTCAGTCCTCAGCGCACAGAGATTGTCTTGGTTATTTTCTCCTCATATGACTGAGAAAGCTTTTGCCATCTGTTTAATTTGGTTTGCAAGGTCTGATTCTGCTAAGACTCCCATTTTATTGCTAAGCTGTTCTTACCCTGCCTCCATTTCTTGTCAAGCTTCTATTATTTCTCATACACTGTCTGAAATTGTAATTTATCTGCTAAGGCATGTGGTTGGTCTCACGTGTTAGTCCTCTTGGTTTGAGATGCATTCCTCTTTTCTTATCCAGATTCCAGAAATGAATATCCTAGGACACTGCCATATCAAACACTAGGAGCCTGCTTTTACTATTACTTGTTTTTTGTTCAGATTAGGATTTTGGCTGTAACCATTATATTACCTTAAACTATAACAATTTCTAAGCTGAACACTTCTCATGTGTATTCTGTGCATAAAGCAGAGCTATCTCTCTAAATGCTGTCAATTGATGTCACTCGTCCTTGCAAAGAGAAACACATCTACCTGGACAAGCAAAAGGTCAGAACAATTCCAGATGGCAGGAAACATCTAGCAGGCATGTCAGAGAAAAATGACTCCTCATAAAGTCTTCCTAGTGGCATTTGATTTGACACAAACCCTGTAGAGCTCACTCAGTCACATTGCAAAGATGCTTCCTTCAACACATTCTGGAATGTACCGGAATTGAGCATAGCTGCTTTATACAAGTATGAATAAGCTCTAGGTGCCTTTGCTTGGGTGTAAAAGGCTGTGAACCATCTATAAGAGATGCAAGCCAAATAGAATCAACCACTAGTAGCTCTGGTCATTAAAATCCATGAAGATTTTGACCTTTGGAATTTTTTCCTATGTTTCTGTTTCTCCTCATAGTAGTATTGTCCCTAATCTCTTAACTAACTCGTGCATGTCTGAATTCAGCACGTGCACCTACCATTCTCCTGAATTTCCCTTACACTGCTGCTGTCCTGACTGGTTATGTAAAGTTTCTGTAATTGCTCAAAGACTGTTCTCTTCCAGCATCTAACTCAGTGATGATTTCAGGCTGTTTCTGTAGTCAGAACTGTCAGCATAAGGAGCATTATGAATGTTCTGTGATTCAGAGTTAATTTAGCCAAATATGAGACAATGATTTTTTTGAAGGAGCCTCCTGAATGAGTTCTTTTGTTTCTCTTAGCATAATCTGATTTTTAAAAAAATTATCCTTGGCTTTCAATGGTATACATATTGAAGAAAACACCCTGCTTATTTGCTCCACTTCTTATGCTATAGAGAAGCCAGTGCACTACAGGTCAAGGGGAGGGATCTCATAATCAAAGTCATGCTGGTTAGACCAAATTTTCCATAGTTGCTCCTTGGCTCCAGCATTGGTCATTGGCTAGAGAAAAGCAGAGACTGTGGCATGCATAAAGCCTTTTTTCCTCCTGCATTCTAAAAATGCAGGACTTAAAAACTTTCTAAGCTTAGTGTTGGCTCCAAGTCATCTTGTTTAAGAACCACTGATGGACCAAAACTACATGATTTTGCCTTATTTTTTTAGTCCATCTATACTTTTAGCCTCCATAGTTTTCTATAGAAATGAAGTCCACAACTGGCAGCATTTTCTCCACTTTAAGCATTAAAAGCTCATTTGCTGAGGGAGCCTTGCATCTCATACTGTGAGAAATAGTGAATGATGATTCCCTGTTCACATTCTGACATAATTCATGGTTTTTTCATAGTTTTCTGTCATACCTCTCTTCTGACATGGCTTTTGCAAGATGAAGAGTCCTAATATACTCTAACTTCTATGAAAGTAGTTGCATTCTCCCCATCTCCCTTGTAATCCTTTCCCTGCTCTCCTCTATCTTTTTAGATATTCAAAGATCAATACTGAACACAGTGTTCAGTTTTATGCAGGATCATACCTATTTTTATTTTTTTTCTAATAATGCTTAACAATCAATTTTGAATTTTGGCCATTACTAATTTCTTCAGAGAATCATACACATTGCCTTCAAAACCTCTTACCTGAATATTTTGCAAGCCACTTTTACATAGGCCTAAGACTATTTTTCTCCATAAGTTAGAATCAGTTTCCCAAATATAGGCATGTAATCCAAGCACTCGCTGTGTGTGTGGGGCTTCTGCCATGGTCATATGGACATGTCCCACCTCAGATGACTCTAGGTGTTTATTTTCAAGCAACTGGAACACATGCTGAGTGTCCTATAATATTTTTTTCCCCATTTGGCTAGAAAATACTATTCAAAACCTTCACAGTCAGCTGTAGATCCATCAACGTTAAATAATTTTGTATAATTTGTAAACAGTGGCAGCTTCTGAATTGTCCAATAAATGTTATTTATGAATATAAGGTGTGTACAAATCCTCTGTGCTTTCTGAGTAACCATTCACTGTTGTGAAAAAATATTTTATTTCTACATGTTGTCTCCTATTTTTACTTGGTTATTAATCCAAGCTGTTTTCTCTTATTTCTTAAAAACCTAGTTTTTTTAAGATCTTTTGGGTTAGGGATCCTTTATAAGATCTTTAGGAAACCCAGATGTAGTATCTTGATCACACAATCTTATCTCACATTGTCCATTGAGCGCCTACAAAATTGTATCTGTTCTCACAGAAACTGTATTCATACTTAACTAACTTACCTGATATCAAAGTTAAAATTCAGCAATTACCCTGCTGAATTTGGTCTGGAGATATATAACTTGATCCTTATAATTAGATCCTGTTTAGTTTCTCTTATTGGTTGCAAAATCTCTTCCATTGACTCTTCAGTCCAAAATAGTTTCATAAATTCATGTCCTGTGAGAGCAAACCTGGAAGAGTCTCCTGATAACCAAATGCTGAAGGCTACTTCTAAAGTTTAATTTTTCTTTCCTGCTGTGACCTGATATTACTTAAATGCTCCATTTACACTTTCAACATTGAGCTCCAGGAACTCATTTCAGGACTTTCAGCAGACTTTGCTGCACCCATTGTATTGATTCTGAGGATGAACAGATAATAAACCACATTTAATGCATCTGCCCCAAAACACACTCAGGTCATGGCCCATCAACAGATCTTTCTTCTTTGCAAACCACTCCCCCCACACACATAATGTTGGTACTAAATTTGTTTAAAGAAAAATGAAATCAAAACAGGTCAGTAGATAACAAGGGAATATTTTTTTATGGATAGAGAAGCCTTAATATGAATCTTAATACGAGACAGAAGTATATACTGATTTTGAGTATGTCACCAACCTTATTGTCTTTGATCTAACACTGTAAAAGATCTTTTTCCTTACACATGTAGCACTATCATTTTTATAGATTAGTCAGTGCCAGTGATCCACTGCCTGTATCACAAATTAAAAAAAAAAAAGAACCCAAAAGACTGATGTACACATTTCTGCTCTTCAGAAGGATGCAAAATGCCTATTAATTATATATCAACCATGCATATAAAACCACAGATAGAGAGTTAAAAATGAGTTTCATGATAGACATATCACTTACTGAACTGAATGGATATTTAAATCCCAGTTGTCTGAAGAAGGGGGAATTGAATGTCTAGTCTCTGTCTGTAATATCTTATTGAAATGAACAATACTGTGCACTTACAGAAGGAAAAAGAAAATTGCTTGGACAGGTAATACAAATTCCAGACATGTCAGCGATCGCTTTGCTTTACCATTTCTGAAGTGTCAAGTTTTCAAATCAGTATTATTCACCTCTAATTAATATCAATACACCAAACCCAAATCTTTCTGTAATTGCTTTTTCATGTGTATTTTCCATATGTTCTCACCCTAAGACAGTATGTAGGCTTGAGAGGCCTAAACCATTTATAGTTCAGCAAAGACCTTAAGCTGTGCTTTTCAAGTTTTATTAACAACAAGTTCCAGTTCCATACTGATTTTCCTGCTGTGCATACAAAAATGCCACTAGCATTTTTGGTGCATATTAACAAATGTCAACAGTACAAAATCAATCCTACATTTTGCAGATAATTAGACCATATGAAATAATTTTGAAAAGGTGGTTTCATTTGTGATCTGTGAGTAATTCACTTTCATGGACACATATTCCTTCTTAGAACTGGCTAGGGTAATTTACACATTACAAGGCTTCCAGACATAGTTGGCCACTTATTCAGTGCTAATAAATTGAAAATGTGTGTGCATGATTTAACAGAAAAAGGAAGATGTGAATGAAATGCAGGTAATTGATGGACTACAGTTGTATTTCTGACAGCTAAAGAATACATTAATAGAACTATATGGAGAACACAAGTTCCTTTGCATCATCTTTCAAAATGTTGACTTTTCTTCTAACTATTTGAAAACAATTATATGACTATTTTTGTGAAAATACTTAGTGTCAAAACACTGGATCCAGGCAAAGTGATTCTAGAGGTTAAAGTGTGAACTTGCATGTGGAGAGGGATTGCAGGCCCACATTCTTCCTCCTTCAGCATCCCAGTTGGACATTAGAGGAAAAGTAAGTATCCTGTTTAAAAAAAGAAAGAAAAAACCTTTGTTGCAAAGTATTTATCTTTCAACAAAATACTGACTTATTTTAAAAATAATTTCTGATATAACTCATTTTTGCCAAACTTTTCATGTTGCCTGCCACTGGCTAAATTGGTCTATCCCTTCCAAAGTCTGACTTTACAAAATTAACCTTCCATATTCGGGTTCTGGTTACTGGAAATGGAGCTCTACAGATTTATAAAGATCTTCAGTTTTGAAGATGTGTCTATTTCCAAGGATAAACCTTTTTTTTATCAAGGTCCTTCTCCTGCCTCTGCAGCACCAGGTATTTTGCAAGGTTTGCTACAAAGTCTGTGGGGAATAAAAAAACCCTGAGGGCTCTTAAAAGAGGTGGAGTTTTGTGACGTAAAAAAGAAACGTGGTTGAAGAATACAGGAGTGCTGTGTGCCCTGGCATTTTAGTGATGCAGCAAAGTTTCCTCTTTTTTTCATAAGTGTTTTCCTTTACTCTTAAAACCATTCTGCTTGACTTTTTTGAGGTTTTTGTTTTTTTTGGTTGGTTGGTTTTGGGGTTCTTTTTAACTGTTTCATGTTGGATTTCTCCCATCCCAATGAGATTTTAAACAGACATATATAAAAAATAAAAACCTAGACTTAAAACTCTCAAGCAGAAAAATTAAAGAAATTGAGCTGTGAAGGGCAAATGTCAATTTGCTCTTTTAATTGTAAATTTGTCAATTTAAAATCAAAGTCGTAAAATCTGTAACAGTGAAATCTGCTTGAAATGGTGCCACAGCATAGAAACTAAGTTGTAATTACTGAAAGGCTCAGCAAATACAAGAATTGCAGTTCTTATTAAAACAAGCAATATTAGCCACAGTCAAGAGAAATAGGCAAAATAAAAAAAAAAAAGAGCCACAATATATAGACATTCTTATCTCTACAGTTTGTTTTTTTTAAACATTTCTTTGAATATGAGCCCAGGATTCAGTGTCTTCTCAAACTATGGACATCAGGAGAAACATCCATGAGGCTGGGTCATGTTACAAAGGCATGAAACAGATGTAAAGAGACCTAGTAAATTATATATTCTCATTGAAAGGAAAATATTTATCAGAAGGAACATTTTTTATGGTTTTGTTTGCTGGCTAAACCCACTCTTGCTAAGATTTGTAAAACTAAAAATTCTTTTTAGTAGTTCATTTTAATTTTTGAGGCACTAGTAGCTATCACTAGAAACTATCTACAATTACTTGTAACTGAGCTGACAAAGTATTTCAAACGCAGCTCAACCTCTCCTGCCTTCCTTCTGAATTCAGACATTCTGGAAATGGTGTCGCTCTTACCACTCCTCCTATTATTTCTGCTCCACGTCTCTGGTGGCTTCAGATCTTCCTGCCGCCCATCCAACATGGTCTTTTAATATCCCTCAACGAGTCACACCAGCCACTGGCATCAGAATCAGCCCTCAGCAGCCCAGCACCGCCTTGCAAAGTGAATGTCATTATTGCCATTGATCGCCAATGGAGCAGGGGATCTGTGTCAGCTGAAAAGGCGCTTAACTCTTCAGTATTGCCTCAGTTCACGGTGGTTCCTTTTCTATCTCCTGATATTTTATTACAGCAGAATCATTTTAATTGGCACATGCTGGTGGAAACAAAACTGTATCTGTTGAGGGCCAGATTCTAGCACTCCTGCTCAGGTGGTACAAGTCCCTTGTTCTGGAGTGTGTCCATTGAAATCAAGAAATCTGCCCAATTGTTAGAGGTTCAGAGGAACACATTGTTCTGATAGGTATTCACTTTTATTCCATAATATGCTTTAAAAATACACACTGTACAAACCATTAAAAAAAAAAACTCCTATTAAAGTAAGTTTTGCCATAATAGAGCAGGGAAACCGCAGGAAGGGAACAAAGGGCTACCCAGCATGACACTTATGCTAGCAAACACCAATTCACACCTGTTAACTACTGTGAATAAAATCTTTGGAATCAGTTCCTCAAAAAAGTCAAAGAAAGAAAGAAAAACTGTTCACCATGAAAGAAAACGGGAACCTCAGGTGTGCTGCTGAAAGCTTACAGAGTCAGATCAGCATTTATAATCAGTGACTTCTGAGACTACCTGAAGGAATGGAAGGAGAGGACTTGGCAGGTATACAAAGTATACACAAGCACAGAAGAATCCATCCTCGTAATTTTGAAGTGAAATGGAGGATAACCCCACCAGGTCCCGGCAAAGACACAATGTTCTGAACTAAAAGTTCAGCCAGAGCTTTGGTCCTGGGAGATAATTATAAGGCTGCCTGACCTAACTGACCCAGCTTAATGAAATGAGTATGTCTGAACTAAGGAGAAAAGAAAAATATGCAGTGAGCATCAAAATGGGGTTCCTGATCTGTCACTGCTATTCAGATTCTTACGAAAAGAAATGTGTCATTGTCAAAGGCTTTTCCATTAATAGATGTCGGCCTTGGCAGCTACACACAACCAAGCAGAGCACAGAAATTCTGATCCCAGTCTATCTCCACAAACATGGTGACGGTTGCCTGAAAATTATTACTAAAGACTGAAGTGACTGTATTCAGGACATCTGCTTAAGATGGGTGTCCAATCATTTGTGTTACTTGTCAATCTAAAATTCAATTACACATCCTTACATTTGTGAGGACTTGGGCAACATTGCTTCAACATGAACAAGTGGGAAAAGTCTGTCCTCTCATTATTAATAATAATATTTCATTATATGGAATAGAATGCTCTTGCAGAGAGACCTAAGATTACCAAAGAACCTATGGGCTTACATCTTATGTATTTAAAATCAGTCTTACATTAGCCTTGGTTCCAAAGTAAGCTTAAACTAGAAAAATTCAGCTGTGGAAATCTGGCTTGGTGAATCTTCTAGTGGCATTGCTGTCTCGCACTGCATACCACTGAGAATGGATGATATGTCTTATATGCACTACCCAGCAATTCTTTGCTTGCCCTGTAACCCAAACCTCTTCACAGATGACACAGCATAAATCCTGAGGTTGTATCCCATTTTCATTTATTCACACACACACATAGTCTCAAGGAATGCTCCAGCAGGCAAGAGCAAGGTACAGCACTTAATGTGCAAATTCAGTTCAGCAGAACTCCAACTAAAGCAAGTCAGCCTCAAGGGCTTTTCTCTTAAACAGTGATTGTAAGTTCTCCACAAAAGGAAACTAGCTGAACTACATTTTTCTGAACTTTAAAGAAAAAAAGTTCTGATTCTAAACTGAATGAGGGAGTAAATGAATGAGTAACTTCACTGAAAGCAGGAGTGGCCCTGGTCTATTCTAGGAGAGCTATAGAGAATCCAGACAACGAAGTCATGACAAGAAAATGTTCCCATTTTTTTTTTAACTCTTTTGTTGTAAGAACATTATCCATCCTAGTGGCTTTATTCTCAGCAGCAAACTTTTGACTGGTCTTTGAGGACTCTTAAATAACCTCCAGTATGGATGTAAAAAGGAAGCAAACCAGAACAATCAAATCTAAGGTTTACTTTTTACCATATTTTTAAGCTACCTTTTTGATTCTCAGGCTCCTGCCTTCAGCCTTTCCCAAGTCAGTTCCATTCCCATCTTTTTCTCCCTGGATGATTCCCTCACAGCAGGCAGAGAGGCACCACTTCCAGGCATCTCCTGCTGTGCATCAGTTGCTCCACTGTAGTCTTTTTCTTGAGGCTCCTTTGCATGGATCAGTCTCCCCAGCTACTTTGGCCTCAATTTCCATGCTTCTGTGTCTTTTAGAGGTTGGCTGCAGTGAAATCTCATTTGATTGGAAGCTGACCTGCTACCTATTCTGAATAATTTTAGGTTTAGTCTTGGGATCTGACTTGGGTTTGTGTTTTAAAAGTCTTTCCTTTCTTTCCTGGAGATTACTGAGCCTTTTCAAATCACTTTATGTGGTATAACATCACAAGGTGTTTTATTTTGCCAAAAAAAAATCCAAAATAATTAGTATTTATCTCTTAAATTTCTCCTGTTTTCCTTGTTCTTTGAAACTATGACCATCTGGAAAATTATGGTGTTCCCATTCTGGTGTAGCAGAACCCTGATGAGAGACTCATGTAATCTTACAGACTTGGGTCCAGTCTTATGTTCAAATTGGAAACTCATGGCCCCAGCAAATAAATAAAAATTGCTGTGGAAAGCTCCTGGTCATTTCAGAACTTCTCTGCTACGCTTATCTATAGATGACTTGGAGAACTGCAGATGAGTAAAGAAATGAAGTTCAGAGGAGACTTAGCAGGCTCACAGCTGTTTTGTACTGGACATTCTAGACTAGAAGATCAGTCATGGATTAGTTCCAAGTCAGTTCCTTTAAAACTACGTAATTTTTAATCTTTGCCTCATCCAGCTGCTCATCCCCCCTGGCTATATCCACATGCTTTTCTCTTGTTCAGACCTTTGCTGGGGGGAGAAATAATTACACTTGAAGGTTCTTGGAAGAAAACTGGGATAATCTGGGACAGTAGAAGAGTAGAAGTCTCAATCATAATGGGGACAAAAGAATTATTAGTCATTCATCTTTGACATGACCATGCAACAGAGGAGTGTATCCAGTATTGGGGGTGGAAACTGGATGGAGTTTTCCCACATACTTTGGATGTAGTGCACAGATTTGTTTCCCTAAGATATGGGTCCATCAACAGCTCAACAAGTTCTTGGTGCTGCTGAGAGACAGAATTGCCCTGCTGTGTTTGACCTTGAGGTAATCAAGATTTTGATGTAAGATCTAGCAGCATTGCCTTCTTTCATTTGCCAGGCCCCAATTCCTCCTAATATCCATGGAGAACATTCCTGTTTTACCCAACTCCCTTTATATGACTCTGCTTAAACATATAAGGGCAGAATCATACAATGTTTCTAGGAAGGCTGCTCTTTCTTTGGCCTTTACAACACTTCTTTTGCAGGTGTTAACTTTTTTGGTCAGGAAGTAGAAAAAAACCTGGCTACTAAATTGAATAAAATAAATGAATTGGAAGAGCTAAGATAAAGTTATTTAAAAAAGAATAAAAAAATATCTTCAAGAACAATTTCAAAAATATTTCTTTCCTGACGAAATGTCTGAGAAAAATGCCAGTATTTCCTTTTTGTACTGGAAGATTCAAAATACAAATATAACCATAATAAACTTTGATAGTATACACAGCAAAGCTGAATATCCTGCTTCATTTTCTCTATTAATGGTATCTTGTGATATTAATTTATGAAAGAGAGAAAACTAAATATTTATTTATTAGTAGATTACTCAAATGATTTATAATCTCAGAGGTCCTTGTAAGTACTGATGAAAATTTTTCAATTCATTTCACTGGGCACAACAACATAAAATGACACTAAGTGCTTCTCTTGTTTACTTATTCTTCTCACCAAGTTATGCAATCTCTTCATTTTGCCACTAGATATATCTCCTTTATTTTTGTCCTTAGGATTCTTCTACACAATTTCAATATACTTGTCTGAGGGGAAAAAAGGGAAAAAATATTGATATTCAGCTCAAATTTTAAAAATATGTTATGCTTACACCTCTTGCCTTTCACATTAAAGAGTATGGGTTTTTGGAAATTTTTTTCAGCAAGGTCTCAAAAAGAAGACCTTCCAGGCTCAAGGACTAAAGACAAGACACCCTCACAGTGCAAAGATTCAGCTGAAAATTTTATTCAGGACTGGAAGTGGAGCTGGCAGATTGATTTAAATTAGGCAGGCCTGCCTCTGTATTGGGAAGTCTATGCTTGCATATCCATTTTTTTTTACACCAGTGCTTCTTTTGGATTCTTAGATAAAAGAGAATAAAGTGGGCATTCTCCACTTGATGCAATTTCACTATACAGTGATTCCCATCAATGCATAATTAAAAGTGGATTTCCTTTTCCCTGAGATGGGGGAGGGTGTGCATAAACCTGGTTGATGTGAAGTGAACAAAGAGAACTTTCATGAGTTCTCCTGCAAACAGTCTATCAGTTACAATTCCTAGTGTTCACACTGCTGCACTGTTCAAAAGGAGCTCTAAAAAAAAAGTCAAGCAGGGGGTCCAAGAAGAATTCAACCCGCATGCCAACTAAGGGAAAGAAAGAGAAGGCAGGAAAAAAAACCTAGCTTTTGTTGTAAAAAGAACTAATGAAGCTGCTCTTAGAACTGTCCACGGTGACACAACAAGCCTGTGCACCCACACACATTGTGAGAATGCCAGTCACCCACAGTAATGAGAAAAGGAAACACTGTGGGCAAAGGAAATATATGAATACATTGCTTTTATGGTTTAACTGTAGGAAATCACAACGCTGGCCCACAATATCTTGTGCCAACTGTCGAAAGTGGTAAAGTAATACATAAGGTTGTCTACTTATATTTTTCTTACAGACAAGATGGACTGGTGGGGGGTAAAATCCCATTATCATTATAAATTGCTAATTAAATAATTATCAATTAGATGGGCAGACAGAACTCATTCCAATGAATTCCTTAGAGGGCTTTCAGTAAAGAAAAACAGTAATTTTGATTATTTTTTTTATCCATACTTCCTGCCTAGGGGCTCTAAATAGAGATGATATATGGTATATCCCATGTTAGACTTTCACACAGTATATCTTGTGTTAGAGCTCAGGGACAAACACTGAACTTTGGTGCATATATAGATCTTTTTTCAGTTTTTCAGATAAATGGCCTTAATTTCATGATATTAATTAGATACCCAGGGTTATTTCCTAAGGAATAAAAAGAACACTTTCCAGACTTTTACATGGCTTTAAGAAATCACTTTTTCCCAAGTAACTGATAGTATTTTCTAATATGTCGTTGCATTTTCTTTCACCTTTTTTGCAAAATCCAGAATTTTCCTTGAAATAAAATATTAAAATATGTAATACAATTATGTATACAGACGTTAGGCAGGAATGAACATAACACAAGGAGTATTTTTAATGAACTTTGCTTTGTTCATTAACACCAAAACCAATGCAAAATTAAATCCTTTGCTTGCAGGTTTTAGCTGTCAAGATTTCAGATCAGAGCTTTGGGCAAAATCAAAGTTGCAGCAGTACTGAGCAACAGAAATGATCCTGTCCCATCCTGTACCCCTTACTCATGTAAATAATTTTTCTGAGGAGAAGGGTCCCTCTGGCCCCTTTAAAAAACTTATTCAGCTATAATCAGTCATTACTCACATGTGCACAGAGTGGTTTCACCCACACTTTTCTTGTCCTAAATCAGTTTTGCATGATAATTATAAGCTATAATGATTTGCAAGTGCTGTTTAAGAAGAGTCACATTAATGTTTGGGACAGAGTTTTCGTTGCCAGCAAACATCAACAAAAAGTGAGGAACGGAAATGGTAACATGAAAGATGGACTTTTAATTCCAAAGCTAGGAACATTTAAATATGAATGGGGCTTGCTGCCGTCCTCTATCTTTTGTCAGGAAATATGAAGCTCTGGAAGCCCTTTTGTTGCCTTCTTTGTTAACTGTATGAGGCTGAAAGGAGTTATATGGCTTGTTTCATTTTCAAACCCTGTCACAATGAGGGTCTCAAAAATGAATGCTGATAAATACATGAAAATGCTGAAGAGTTCATAAAGGATAGAAAACTTTCTTTTTCATAATCATCTGTCATCAGATGACTTACCAGGGACAATCATAATGAAATACAAACATCAAGGAAAAATTTTTAAGGTTTAGAAAGGGGAACAGAGTTGTTGAATAAAATTAAAATAACATGATAGAAAGATATTTGAGAACAAGATTGAGAGATATGTTTAGCAATATGCAATCTTCTGCCTTCCTATTTTGCTGTTTTCCCTGTTAGTGTCTGGGGGATCATGGAATCCCAAGGTAAGTTTCTCACAGTGATGTTCTCTAATGTGATTTACTTTGAGGAATACTTAATGGAGGAAGGTGCCCACTACATTTAGTTATCGAGTTTTTGTTCATGGTTCAGGATTGATCCACTTGAGTCTTTCAGCAGGGAGTAGTTTTCCAGTGTGGCACAGCGTGACTCCAAATCAATAAGGTTAATAGATGTGGTGGCCACACAGTCAGAGGTGATGTGCCTGGCATTTTCCATGCCAATGAAGAAAATTTCTGATGACGAGATGTCATTTTTGTGCCGGCAGTAATGTCACCCTGATTACCTAGAGCACATAGCCAGTTAGTAAGTTAGCAAGACTGTAAATGGCCCATTAATCTGAATTATCTTTACAGGAACTGCTTAAAAAAATTTTGCTTGCACCCAAATTACTGGCGCCTCTATGATTCTTGAAATGCCAACAGCATACTTGCTATATAAAAACAATATTGCTGTGTAAGAGTGACTAAATGGGAATTGCTAGCCTGAGACTTCACTCTATATTTTTAAACTCTCAACAGCACACTATAAAATGTACAATGCCAGCCTTAAAAAAAAAAAAAAGTTGCATGTTGTTTTAAAAAATAAACACATGAGCAAAGATGAAAAAAATGTAATGCAAGGTACCACTGGAAAAAAGTAATACTGTGGTTGACAAATCTACTGATATAATGAGAATGTGATACGTTGGTGTTCCTGCAGTTCTAATTTTCTCTGACTTTTTAAAATATGCAAACTCTTAACAGTGCCTCCCAGATCATTAATGGGTACACATTCCCAGATGGCCTGCATTGTGAACAAAGTGTTGGACCGGACTGGAAAGAGAAATCTGTTTAATATTCCAATATCTAAATGTCAGGAAGGTGTAATTCAGAGTGCCGCTGAAAGATGAGCTGAACAGAATACAATTTATGGTGACTTTAGTTAACAAATGGCATTAAGGGAAGAATTTCCATAATTAAATCATTAACTAATATGAAATATTGATTTCCTCTCTGATGTTGCTGTATTATCACTTGTCAGACTTGCAGATAAGCGAAGAGCACTCAGCGTAGTCCCTACCAGGAACAACAATAATTTGCATTATGATAACACTGTCGAGCACTATCAAGCACAGAAAACAGAGCAAGGTGCCATGTGTGCCAAGCTATCCTTGTTCCAAAGAGCCCCAAAGAGCTCATAGATAACACTTTGATGAAAAATAATAGGATGGTTGTAAGGGATGTCTGTGCAGACAGACTGGATAAAATGATGATCTTTACTGGGAAGCTGCTCCCACAGTGGCTTCCTCAAGCTCTCTACTGTGTGATAACTGATTCAGAGCTTCTCCTGCCCATCTCTACAAGGCTTCTAGACAGCTGCTTATCTGAAGAGATAAATTCTATTGCAGTTAGTATCAAGAACTTCAATTTTCTAACCATGAAATGTCAGGAGTTTCTTGGCTGCTCTTTATATATTCCTGTTTCCCAAGGGAAGTTGAGTACGTACCGTGGAAGCAGTACGGCACATTAAATAACGATTTTACTTATATTCCATTATGCTCATTAAACATGTTAAACAGTGGAACATATTAAGTTAACTTGAAAATGCAGAAGGACTAGAAGAGGCAAGATTAAAAAAATTTACACTGAAAAGATCCTCCTTAATTGAGTTGTAATCAGTTAGTATTGATCATTAGTCCTTTTATCAGCATGATGAAGATAATGATGATAATGATGACGATGATGCAATGTGCAGCACTTGCATCATAAAGAGAGGATGGAAAATTGTTTAAATATTTGATGATAATTCTTTCTTGAAGGTGATACAGACTGCACAACCTTGTATAATACTCTCAAATTCATGACAAAGCTTGAAAAGAAGGTGAATAAGCAGTTTTTAAAAATATACCTTCCTTGACCTCATTTAAAGAAATGGTCCACTCCTTACTAGAATGGAAAGAGACTATATTTTTAAGAAATGCTTTCAAAATAATATTCTTTTCTACCTCAGTCTTTCAGCAGGAAAGCAGTTCTTTTGCCAGTCAAACATTCAAAAATCATGTCTCATTTGAATAAATTAACATATTTTGTGGCAAAAATTAATTCCAAGGAAGGAACAATAAATACGAAAGCAATTTAAATTGTGTATTTTACAGGGGAGGGGGGGGAAAAGAGAACCCAACATTGTCATGCATATGACAGCTCAGCTAATTTGATGGGCTTTGATGTTAATTTAGGGTTTACTTTAATTTCAAAACATATTTTTTCACTTAATAAGGGAAACAAAAGAAACTTTCAACCAGTTTGTTATCTGGGAATGTTTTGGCTTCTCAAATGTGAGAACATGATTGTTTTTATTTCCAGGAGGAGATAATAACACTGAAGCAATAAAAAAGAGTCAAGGCAGCTTGCACAGCACAGGAAGTTCACAGCCAGAGACTTAATTTCCCACACAATGTACTGTGCAATGGGCCCATTAACATAGATGAATAGGCTCTTTAAAGGTTTTTTTTTTTCCAGATATGCAGCTGCCGCTGAATGGTGCTATGTTAATAAGGTACTCACTTGCCTATTCTTCAGGTACTCTGGCATTCTCTACCTAGGTAATCTCCATATAGGAAAAGCTATTAGGGGTTGTATCTCCTACCACACCTTCAATTATTTTAACACCTGCACTGATAATCCAGGCAAGGTAAACTGGTAGGGGGCCAAGGGTCTACGTCCATCCTCTTCTCCCCCCAGAAGTCACATCTCAGGGGGAGGGGCTGAAGGAGAGGGGGAAAGGAAAAAAAGTAAAGTCACTTTTATTACACATCAGTGGGAACATTCTGAAAAAGCTTTCATGCCTAGGAAATTGTTATTTCTTCAAACAACTGACAGCCTGCAGAGGAAACTCTAATGGAAATCCAGCTCATGCATTGTTATGCATGGCCCTCATGTAGATACATGGGGGTGGATTAAGTTAGCTTCCAAAGGGTCTATTGTGTGCAGCATTAATTTGCAGTGCTCTTGATATTTGAGTTTGACGGTTTTACAACCTTTGTGTTTACTTAGATGCACTATATCCTACATTTGTTTATTTCCTTCCACAATCTCTTATTACCCAGTAAATGTTACATTTATCTTTATTAACTTTCAATATGTTGCTGCAAGTTACAGAGAAGGAAATAATTACAATCTCCTTCAGATGTATTAGTTTTAGAGAAGAGTTTTGGCTTTACATTTTTTTCTTCCTGGTCAGTTCTGACTTTTCCATCTGTTAAAAGAGTGACCTTCTTTACTATGACAGTGGAGTAATAGAATGGAAATTGTATCATTTATTAATATTATATGAATATTAGCCTATAACAAAAAATATTTCCCTTATCATATATAATAAATAATAAATAGGCAAGCCAACCAATAATCTTCTAAGAGAATCTGACATGGGTGCAATTGCCTCTTACTACACAGACATACAAGAAGAAAAAAAAAATGCACATATCATTCTTCATCATCACAACCTTTCCACTGTTTTCTCAGTATCTATTACAAATTTGTCGCTATAACCTATGGGTCTTCCTTTCCCAATATTAAAAGGCAAAATACAAACAAGTCTTCCTCTGCTACTTTAGCTTGTTTCCTTACTTTTCTGTAAAGATTAATATACAATGCAGACAGGCAGTTTTGTAAGTTCAACTTTTCAGTGAGGTTTATATTGAGAAGTTTTTAATGGATTTTTATTTGAACATATCAGGATATCTAGAAGTTTTAGTTTTTCAACACTGAACTAAGAGCTCAAAGTAACTTGTACATTCAAAGGAAGCTATGATCCTAATCTGAACTAAAGGGCTCAATTGAATAAAAATAGCTTATGCTCGAGTAACTCAAGTTATGTGTGGCTGCTTCCCCTCCCCCTTTATATGGAAGTCAGTCAGTTAGGCATTTTTGTATTTTAGTGACACAAAAGAGTTTCTTGTGGAAAGAAATAAATGCCTGACTTACAGTAATTAGGGTCTAAGTAGTATCAGGTGCACAGTTTACTCTGAAAAAAACCCCCGACACTGAGGGAAGACCTCTTAAAACTGCAGAAAGTTTTGAATTCAGGTTTTGATGCTACATAATGGATAAGAGAAAAGAAATTACCTTCTTTAGGGCTCAGACATTCACTCATTAGGGCACAACAGCAAAACCAGCTGCCTCTGGACCTGCCTGCTTGTTAGGATGGGGGCGACTATTTGTAACCTGTCCCAGACTGAGCAAGAACTGCCAAACAAATGACAGAAAGACAGCAAACACAGATGTTGGAGAAGTGAAGATCTTAATCCAACTTTTTGGACTCGGGATCTTTTCTAATGTCCTAGGAAATTGTAACAGCAGGGATAGAAGGAATTTCATTTCACAGATCTGTTTGAAGTGCTGTGGTACTACTGGCATTGTATAAAACAATAGCACAGCTTCCTCTAGAATGCGATAAAAAGTACATGAAATCATGGCTGGTCCAGAGAATACAGATCTGGTGCTTCTGTTCTCCTTGTTTTATAACACAAGGACAAGAAGTGATAATAGATGCAAATTCAAAACCAATAAAAAGGGAACCCTTTTTTTCCTTACTTAGGATGTTTGGGCTGTCAATATGCAATATCATATTATTTCACCAAAGTCAGGTTAAATCCAACAGAATAGACAGAAATCTGATGCTTGTATTCTACAAGGATCTCCATCATTCAATAGTTTGAATTATTGGAACATAAGAGACCTGGGTCTAAAGCAGCGTAGTCTTCATTTGCTATCACAAAATTCTGTGTCTTCAACTGAATATTTAGACCTTGGCTCCTGCCAGAGATATGGTGCTGCAATATATAGACTACTTCCTTGATACAATAAAATAATTATCACCTTGGGTTGGATTCAGAGATTTTTTTTTTTAATGAAATTGCAAGAACTAGAAATAAGGAAGTATTTGTGGTTTTTTTTTTCTTCACTCTTTTCCTTTGTTTGCTTGTGTATGGTGTGTTTTTCTGTTACTTTTTTTTAATTTTTATTTTAAGATACATAATTCCAAAGATTTTCCAAAACAGAGCGAAGAACTGAGTAAATATCATATAGCCTATTTTGCTCTTATGAAAGCTGATAAGGGTCTTGTGGTCAGGTATACTTCTCTAGCAGAGCTGTTTATTTAATATATGAGGTATGAGCACACAACTTATTGCATGTTCATTCACTGTAGTTTTGTACATCCTCCACCTATTCCATGAGAGGAGTCATATACAAAGAATGCATCATACTCCTTCGTTTTTTATCTGTGCCTCCTTTAAGCAATCATTCCAAGGAACATGTGCCCTGAAATTTGGTAATGAATGCTCAGTGTATTGAGGAAGGGTCTGATTAACCTTTGGTTTCAGAATGCACACAGTACTTTGACTCGGTCTCCACCAAGCCTTTGACGAGCCAAGGAAGGAAATCTGCTCCAGTGCTCACAGTAACTCAGATATTCACAGCCCTCAGTGCATCATGGAGAGGTGCAGGCCAGACCAGAGCAATGCTTTCTCATTACTGGAACCTTCCAAGTAGGTATGGAACTGTCTGCATCTCCACTTTCCCATCTCTTTGGAGCCAATCAGGAGTAAGCAAAATGAAAAGCTTTTACCGTTTTGTGCACCTTTTAAACACAAGAAACTGTCTATCTCATAATCTCCTTCTGACTCATACAATATTGAATATTGAATGAAAATCTGGAGTTACCTGTGGTAGTGAGGGGATGAAAGTCAACAGTTTCCTGTTCAGGAAATGAGCAGGTACCAAGAATCTTCAGGGCAAGTTATCCTTCCAGGGTCTCTGAACATGATCAGTTGACCTGGGGAAACCAGGAGGAGTGGTTAAAGGAACTGTACTGTATGGTGGAAGAAAATGAAGATGAAGATAAATTAAGCTAGACAATTTGTACATCTGAGATAGTGAAAGATACTCTTCAAAGGGAAATAACAATTGGAAAGACGTTAGTCAAATGGAAGAAAAAGTTTAATGAGAAACATTGTAAGGAAAAAGTAAAGAGAAGGAAACAGAGACAATCAGATCTCAAAGTAGTGGAAACAATTGGAGAATAGTAAATAACGGTGCAAAGTAAAGCACAAATTGTGGGAAAATGGTGCATGGGTGACAATGAAAAGTGAGTGGAGGGCAGTAAAAGGGTGCCTGCCTCATTCGGATACTGATACTCTGTCAAAAAAAAAAAAGGAAAAAACCAAATTTTTTTAGATTTATATGAACTATAAAATCGTGTAATTTTCTCTCTGATTACTACCTTCTATGTTCATATACCCACTGTGTAGGGTCCTGAACACCTTGTTAACCAGGAGACATCATCATGGAAGGCTGTCAGACATGGTCCCACTGAGCACAAGCCTCTACTGAGTGCATGTGCTGCAGTCACAACATTTGCAGACTGGGCTCCTTGAGATTCCACCCAAAACCCCCAAAGCAAAATAACAGCAACAACAGCCAAGCAAGGGGAATGCTGGAAATGACTGTCAGCAAGGACACCAACCAAGGCTGCCTCAGTTCTGTTTTGGGGTCTGCATATTACAACACACCCATAGAAAGGACCAGAGTCTTTTCCCCTTTCTTTTCCCTGCATGCCTGGCATATCCACCTCTAGGCTTAACTTTTGTCCTGCCTTCTTGAAGCTTTAGAACAACATGCTCTGAAGCACAACATTTTTTTATCAGTCAGATGGGAAAGAGATGGGACCAGATTCCCTTATTACTTTTAATGGCCTTTCCTGTACTCTGCAGAGCCCTGCACTGCTCCATGAGGGGTGGGCTGTCACGATGCTCAGGTTCTATAGCAGGGGACTGGAAAACCACTCCTATTTTGGATTATTTATTGATTGTTTAATGCAAAGCTGTCGAGCTGTCTTTTTAGATAATGTTGAAGCTAATCAACTATCAAACTACGTGTGTTTTTAAAATTTTTAAATAGAAAATGTTTTCTGGTGTTTTACAAGGTAAAAATGCATCTCAGATTTGGAGCACTAGCAGGTTTTGGGATGTATTTTGATAGGAAAACTCAATAAGTCACTGCTAATTTTTGCTTTCCAAAAATTTAATGTCTGTGAGTGCAAAATGGACCTCTGCTTCTTTCCAGTCTTGACTGCCTCCACACACAGGCCAGGACAGTAACCTTCAGATGAAAGCTCATTTCCCTATTACTTTGCTTCATATAATGGAATATTGACCCCAATTAGCCTTGGTTTGTAATTGTACCTGACACAGCAAAGGCCCCTGGTGAGGGACAGTCCCAGCACGATGCACTTTAAAACGCAATATGGGGAAAAATCATACAAAATCCTTGCATAGGAAGAGGAAACCTAGATAACTCATTTTCTTCTCTTCCAAAGAGTACTTCAATAATTTCATTTCTTGGGAACTAATGAAAATGACAAGACCATGGGGTGGGTTTTTCACTTTATTCCTCTGTAAATACAGACTCAGTCATTAACATGAGAAGGAACAGAGTGATCCCAGCAATCTGCCTCTTTAACACTGGAGTCTCTATCTATCTCTCTGCTGCTCCTGGAGGCGGCTCTTGACAGCGACCTCCAGGATGATGTGGCTCGGAGACAACCAGCCTCATTGCTGAGCACTGTGATTTTTTTTCAGCAACCAGGCAGCTTGTTTAAACCACCACAGAGCAGGGGCAGAGCCCACAAGAAGCTGGGGTAATCATTTTTACATTAACTATCTGGCAAAGATGTGGGCTGCAGACAGGGAGAAGGAATACAGAGGGAGGGAGGAGCTGCAGAAAATGACAGTGAAAAAGGAAGAAACAGTCTTTTAAAAGAAATCCAGTGGTCCTTGATAAGTTATGACGCTGCAGGAAGACTGAAGGCAGAGAAGGGAAGGCAGAAAGGCCGCACATCTGCATTCTGCACATTTAGTTCTAGCATACTCTTTTGCCTTTTTTCTTTTTTGTTGTTTTTCAGGCCAGCTGCAAAGTTTTGCAAAAGACTCCTACTTCCAAAGCAAACCAAAAAGTCAGGGTACAGTGGTGGTGTGTCTTATCTATGGATATTTTTTCTATTTTGTTTTTCTGAGATCAGCTGCTGAGGAAATAAAACCCCATGCAATTTCCAGCAATGAAAAGTGAATCGATTCTTTTGCATAAAAAACTCCCAAACCTCATTTTCATATTTCCATATTTAATTTTTGCACTTGCATGTATATTTCTGTTATCTTCCAGCCACATGTTGCTATTTGTCTCTGTAGTGAAGGATTTTTTTCCTTATATTTTTTTTGACTGTGGACTATGTGAAGCCTGACTTGCATGTAAAAGACCTACAGGGAAAGAATCCTCCAGTCCTCCCTGAATTTAAGACAGCTGGCATGCCACAGGATTGTGGGAGTGCCCCACACCCAACACCACCTTGGGTGGCATGTGGGGCAGGCAAGGAGCACCACACACCCACAGACCAATATCTCGTGGCCAGTGCAAAGTCCCACAGCAGATCAACAGGCAGGGGCAATGGGAGGTTGAAAAAAATTACCAGCCACTTGCTCTTCCAAAAATCAGCCAGTTTTGGCCAACTAAACACTGTTTAGCACTCAGTTGGTTACTCTGCAGCTTCCACAGAGTACAACTACCTAAACTTGGGCAAAAGGAGAGCTCTGAGATTTATGAGACCATTCCCGGCAATTTCACTGCATTTATGCTGTTGTTTATGTTAGTCAGCCCTCAGCTATCTGCCTTTCAATGAGATTCAGACTGGCAAGATATTTGGGTGCTTTTGAAGAGGTTACTTTCAGTCAAAACCAGGCAGCCAGACTCCTGCACTCAGCCAGAGTTAGTGAGGCAGCTCAGCCTTACGATACGTCTTAACCCAGCAGCAGCGGTGCTTGGACAGACATAATTTCTGTTGTGCTTGCTGGCAGACAAGACTTCAGACAGACTCTGGTTATGATTTTGTTTTGGTCTGCATGTTCAGTGCTCAGTCAAAATCCTTGGGCAGCCAACTCAGAGACTGCCTTCAATAAGAGAGAGAGTAAATGCAATGTTTTCAGTTTGTACAATATTTCAGTTGTTGTTTTGTCAGTGGACCACAGCCACTCATTAACTGCTCCAATCTGCTCCCAGCCTGCAGACAGCTCTGGTTTGTCCACATAAAGTGTATTCAATGAACTAGCCCTGCACGTTTGCAGAGGGGACATACCTCCAGCTCCAGTGTGTCAGTGCTGCTTCTGGTACATCACAGGACTGCCAAACCCTGCAGAAGGAAAAAGTGTTCAATAAGGGCTCTTCCAGCCCTGATGACAGAGCTGGAACTCAAAAAAACACAACAGTGCATGTCATGTATCACCTGGTATTGATCTCCTTCCCTTCTCATTCTTAGTTTTCTGTATCTTCATATTTACAAGTCTTCCCTCCAGGTGCCAACCAAGCCATGCAACTGCAATTCCCAAGGTATGGGAAATGGCTATTGGTAATGTATGAAGACTATGATATTTTTTATGGGAATTGACAGGTTTTGAACTTAAAGAGGGTACGGGTAAAATCAATGTGAAAGTGAGACTCTGGAAAATTAAGGACAAAGTAATGGGCTTTTATGCAGTCTCTTCAACTTCCAAATGTACCTGCAACTAATATTAAATTATCACTCTAAATATTACACATTATAAAGACACTAGATTATTATTTCTAGTGTAAGGGGGAAAAAAGCATGGGTTTCTTTTTTTCCACTGAGGGGGTTTATGTGTCATTTGGCAGTTTAAAGGTTTAACTAGCGTATTCCTATGAAAATCTTGAAATTCAGCCAAAGACATCCTGGTATTACACCCTTTTCTCCTGAATCTTCATTCATGTAGCATTTTCTTCTGGAGCAGTTAACATAAAAGGTCTTGGTTAAGAGAAGCTTTCCTCTTGGAAAAGATAATCTGCCTTCAAAGTTATAAGTTGAACAACTGAGTGGTCTAATTGATTGAACATTTACAAATTATAATTGAATTTGTGCCAAACTATGTGAAAAAGATTTATGTTCCGCTTCCCATTCTGTTTATCCCTCATTTTTTGCGTGTGTGTGCATGTGTGAACTGAATCTTTGGGAACTCCTTTCACTTGATGCATCGAGGTGGTTAAACACATTGAATTATGGCAGTCTGTCACATCAGTGTTTCAAACTGAAATACTGGAATTGACACATCCCTGGAAAAGGAAGTCAGACCATCCAAAATCCAGAGTTATGCTGTTTTTGAAACTTGAGATTCTGAAGACAGAATTTTCATTTAACTCCAACTAAAGGGGAAGCAAAAAGGAGGGACAGAAAAGGTTTAAGTAATTATAATGCAGCTTTTAAAGCATAAAAATAATTTTAATGAAAATAATAGTGTCTTGATTGTCCTGCTTATGAGTGGAGACAGCCAACTCTCTGTAAATACCCATATTTATTTTGGTGATCCTCTGTGAAGTAATTATGGAAGGACAATAAGGGCACAGAATCTGAGTCTCCAGCAAACAAAATGCAATGCAATGCATCGCCATATTTCTATGCAAAAATTTCTTGAATATGAGGAGTCCAAAAGCATGTCAGCTCTTAACTGTGCCCTTGATGATGATGAAAATTTAGCCAATGAACAACAGTCTTGAGGGAATGTTTCTTTCAACAGGATGTGATCTAATATTCAGATGAAGATGTGTAGTAGTTTCAGGGCTGTATCTTGTATTTACAAAGGAGGAATTGCAAGTCCATTGAAATGCAAAGCTTTACCTCTAGAGCTGTACTTAATATGCTCCAAAACAATGGCATCAACAGCAAAGGCAGAATTTTTTTTAATCTTGTTTTCCTGTGTATGAACCCAAAAATAATTAAAAAATATTCTACCATATTCTTCAGCTTAACCCATTCTCACCCTGTAACACTGCCCAGACAAGTT
Organism: Lanius collurio; assembly: GCA_020086605.1. Taxonomy (NCBI): domain Eukaryota; kingdom Metazoa; phylum Chordata; class Aves; order Passeriformes; family Laniidae; genus Lanius; species Lanius collurio. Next base: position 12,217,167 of record JACBWW010000019.1, read on the forward strand.
CACTGATCACACACAAGACTGAATATGATCAAATTCTACTCTAACCAAAGTAGCAAAATTTCTTTTTGGTGATTTCATCACAAGAAAAAAAACATTTAAAAAATCCTCAAGATTATGAGCAGCAGAATATTACAATATTTCAGTATTGTAATGCAAAAGGGTAGAAATAGGATTGGGAAATTCTAGTTTTCTAACTTTAACCAGCACACAATAGTGTGGATGAGTAATTAGTATGGAAACAAGAGTGAGATTGGATTGCTAGATTTGAAGGAAAAATAGTACCTTCTGAACAATATTGCCATCTTAAGACTATACGCAAGCCTCAGTTATTTAGTCTTTTTCTGTTACAGTGGAGGATATATAATATATTAAGTCCCACAATAAAAAGACAAGATATATAACCCTTAACAATATCAGAGACTGCTTGAAAATGTGACATGTTATCACAAACATGTATTGCATGTATTATTTCAATTATTTTAAAATTTTAAAGCTTTTTTGAAATTGAATTCATGATTTTTAAGCACTTTGCGGTTAACAATAACATTTGTTGAAATTTCCAAAATATTCTACTGTTTGGCATGCTAGACAAAGCTCTTGAGCAAGAAATGAGAAGTATTAAACAATCTTAAATCTTCAGTGGATGCTAAAGAATATCTGTTACTTGAATATCCCACGGCATCTAAGATCCAAATTGCATGGCAGTTTGTGCTCTCCTTCCTTCCATCTCAGAATCATCTGTAAATGACTCTCCCTTTCCATCAACAGTTTTCTTGTGATAGAGTCCTGCCTCTTACAACGCCCACCTCAGAGCTCCTGAGTTTATAATATGTGTTCAAGGCCTCACGGGATTCTCTAACATTTACACAGCTGTGGCAAACACTTCAAAATTAACCACCTGACCTTCCCCAAAATGCTCAAAGAGCTCAAATTCCTTATTGCACACAAAAGAATCAAACACATTTGGAGGCCCTAGGGCCATAATGTTTTTTTAGCTATCAGGCATAAAACCCCTTCCATGCACTTTTTCAGAGGACTCTTTCACCAGTGCCTTTTTGATCTGCTCTCCACATTCTACCCTATCTTCTGTCTCCACAAAGAAGCCATCTCTACCACAGGGGCAATAAATTATCACTGAAGAAAGAATGGTCACAGAAGCAAAAGAGGTACTAAATCAATATCAAATTCACTGCTGAGACCTAGTCTTAGACTTTGCAGACAACAGCCTTTACTGTGCTCCAATGAAGGGGCTCATACCTCTTGTGTCCTAACTTCAGTCTGATTTCAGACTCACTGCAGGATAAGGCCTAAACCTTTAAAATATTTTTATCTATTTTGATTTTTAATTAATTATTACAGTGAATTCACACCTTCCTTTACTTTCTATCTCATCTCAGGATTCATCTTGCATGAATGAAGCTCCTGTGCAAAAAGCAGTTTTACCACAGAAATTTACTCCTGAGATGATTGCTGAACTGAAGAGCAGAAGGGCAAACACTCTTGGCACTCACTGAAGAGCAGCTCTAGGCCTGTTCTGGGTACACTCCTCACCTGAGGAGAGGCTGGTGGGCACTCAGGTTAGATCCTCATCACCTTGGAGAAGCTCCATGTAGGTTAAAATACAGCAAATTGATACAGTGGGGCTTTGTCCCTCAGCAGGGATGCAGTCATTGTCCGGCTCGCATCACATCTGTAAAATAGCATTGGTTTCTTTGCCAAATTGCCTGGTAAGGCCACAGCAGGCTCTGGATTTACCCATTGCCACAGGGTTTAATGACCTTAAGCACAACACTGAATTACACCTCCAATTGCTATTTCCATCTGATTAACACTGAAAAATGCAGAAGGCTGGGTACATGTATACAACACTGGTAAATGGACTTACTCATTGTGCCGTAACATGCAGCATTTAATCCTCCTTCAGCACTTAACTAGTGATACTTTACTGAGCCTTTCAGAAAGGGATGTGATAGCACAAAATACAGAACAGAAAAGGTTGGTCTGCTTAAAAAAAGTGAATAAAGATTTGAAGCACTTGGCGATAAACTTTTAGGAAATCTGTCACTGAAGGGATCTCATGTAGCCACTGCTCCCAATAACCTTACCAAAGGTTCACCAAAGTCATGATTTTGCAAATAACTACTCAGGAATAGGAGAAGCAAGCTCAAAGCTTTGCTCTTGGCCGTAATCTAAAGCAAAATAAATGTAAAATTCACACAGATCATTTTGCAAAATAATTGTCAGTTTTACCATTGTGGCACAACTGCCTGCAGTTCATCCAAATACTCATCAGCCAGTCTAGAAGTTTATCTAAACTGGGCATCACAGTCATTAAGAAACTCGGTGAAAGGTAGGTTATGGATGTAGAACAATACCACCATTTTTAAATTACTAACATAGAGCTTTGAGTTATAATAAGAACCAGAGCTGGAAGTTGAATGCCAGCTTTTTTTTTTTTTGTTTTGTTTTAGGCTTTCATGTTGACCTCTGCTCTACACAAACTTAAATCTGTTTTACATCAGAAGCTGCAGGGACGGAAGAATACATGGGAAAAGAACATGTCTGGGAGTTTAGAGAAAACCAGCTAAATTTTTTGAGCTCCAGTGGGATTGGTGACATAACTAAAAAGCAACAAACAGCAGGTGAGAGGGAGGATTTAAATATAAATAAGGACACTTTGAAGCCATAAGTTTTTATTGATCACATTCACATTTCCAAATCAAAGTCTCTGCCCTTAGAAAAATATTTAACTAAGAAAGAATCCAAAAGTCATAAAATAACAAGCAGGGAAAGAAAAAATATTAGAGAAAAGTAAAGGCGTGGAATCATGTTGATAAATATTCCCCAGACTAAAAAAAATCAACTAAACACCCTATTTTCCTTAATTAAAAATCACTGAATTATTTAAGGATATCTGCCTGAATTAATTATTGAAGATACATCAAGATCTGCCTAGTGGTGTGATTAGTGGTTTACATGGTTATTAAGATCTGCCCATTTGGTCCATTGAATTCAACCTCCAATTAAAAAAGTTATTAGAAATTCAATCCCACAAACAACTTAACACATCCACACTCCATGCTTTAAAATGGTTAAATATTTTAATTCACATAATTCATCCATTAGTAAAAAGTTAGAGCTTATTTCCTTTTTCCCGTGGTCAATGTATACAAAGAAACAATGCCCATTTTATGGCTATGGTTTGGCAGCACAGCATTTGCCATCCTACTAAAGGTGCTGCTCACAGTCTATCCATGGGATCAGAGTTCAAATAGCAGCACATTCAATCTGGAAAAAAGTGGTGGTTACAATTGCATAGTAATAACAGTTGCAGATAACAATCTGAAAAGCTGAGACCACTGAAACACAATGGTTTACAGTTAGAAAATATTTGTGTGTTTTACCAGAATGTAGTCCAATACACCACTGACTGGGAGAAATTAAAATCTGCTGGCAAGACAAAAAATTAGATCAGAGGTGTCTCAAATGAAAGAAAATCCAGTCTTGCTTAACTGAAATGTGACCATCCAGATAGCATTCTTACCAGCTCATTCACTACAATTTAATTCTGGATTAGAAACTTTATTTTAACAAATGCTAATGCATAGGTGCAACTTGGCTGCCAGAGCAGGCCCATGAGTAACAGCCCTTCCTCCATAAGGACCCTATAACCACGCTTTGTGAACAGACACATATTCCCTCCACCAACAAATGCAGACAGCTGAGGTACAGAATATCAGAAAATAGGTCTTACAAGGCCTTGTGCAAGATGTGTGTTCAGCCCTGATGGCCTTAACAGTGACCAAGGGGATGACAGGCAGTTTGCACAAGCAAGAAACAAACATTTAGTGATATTTAGCCAGAAAACTTTGCCAACCTCCAAAAATTTGCAGCTTAGAGACTTCCCGCTAGAAGACCTTGCTGAATTTCTCTTCCACAAACTTCTCCAGTTGCCTACTGACCTGCCTCATAAAGGATCAATACTCGGAGCACGCAGGCTTGCACTGTGCAGAACCATCGTGGTCCCCTCTGAGGCTGTGCATGTTGCCTTCATTTAATCCTCACACTTCTGGTATCAGAAAAAATGTTCATCTTGTTCACCTCCACAGCAGTCATATTCTTTGGTCCCTTTGTCTTATCTTCTCTGCATTACCTTTTTGGCAGGCTGAAGAATATGGCAGACGTGGATGTTCCTTCTGCAAAGGATGTGAAGTCAGGACTCCAGGGGTCTGTGGCTGCTCCTCTGCTCCATGGAGAGTGTTCACATACCTTCACCTTGCATTTAATGATTTGCCTCATATGAGCTGAATTATTTTCCAAATATTTCTGGTTTTCCCTGGAAGAAAGAGTCTTGATGACAATTCTAAAACCTAATTTAGATACCAGGGTGGTGTTTTGAAGGAGACAGAGTTAGATCAAATTGCACTAAATTTATCAGGTTAAGATCTAAGTGTTTCTGTTTAGTGAGATGCAGAAATTTTTGCCATTAATGTTTGCTATTTGACAGTGGTTTCTTTTCATTACATGAAATGAGAAAACAGAGCCAGTTCATTATGAAGAGGGTGAAAGTTTTAATAAGGCCAATACAGGCTGAATCCTACAAGTGCATGTGGGGAAAGTAATATATAAAATGCAACATCAAAGAAAGATGAGCAGGGAATGGAGAGCAGAGAAATATGTAATGAGCCATCAGACTGAAGTCTAAGATAATTGCTTAAAGATTACAGCACTTGGGAAATGCTAACCTATACCAGGAGTAGAGAATGGATTGAAATGAATGGGACCCAGTAAATCTGTAACCACATTGTAAGGGTCAGGGTAATTTCCCCCATTTTTCAGGTGCAGAAGTTGAGGCTCTGAATAGGGCTAGCAGTGAGGGTCTCACCTGGAACAGATCGGCTTGATCTGGGGTCAGATGCGACCCAACTTCTTTTTTGCCCAAAAATCTCTTCTAAATATTTTTGTATTAACTCTGGGGCTGGAGAGAACTTAATAACCTGTCAGTGTGAAATAATTAACTTTCCTAATGGCAAAGAGCGGGGCTTGTGGCCCAGTTTAAGTTCTTGCTGTTTGTACAGTGTTAAATAAGCCAGTGGATCAATGTGGCTCTGATGATTTATTAACACCATGCTGCCAATGAGAACTCATGCTGAAACTTAGGATGGCTCAAACCTAATTTTAAGTACTGAAGGGAATCTCAGATTTTTCAAGGACTTATAGAACTGGTTGCATATTTGTCATATATTAACACAGAAAGTAAAATACCTCTGAATAACAAGGAATTCATCTTTCACCAGTTCAAAGTATTGCCAACAACAGTAATAGCAAATTGTGTTTTATCATGCTTTCTTGCAATTCCACAGAAATGGATTGATATCCCAGTTTATTAAGCAATTCATATGTTGGGTACTAAGTACCTCTGTTTTTTCAAAAAGAGGAAAAAACTCACCTAAATCTATTTTCATTTGGATAGGAGTACTTTATTTTCTCATTTCAGTGGAAACAATCCAACGGACCTGAAGCTAAAATGGACCTCTCACTAAAAAAAAAAAAAAAAAATTGAGCATTATTAAAACAGCTGAAACAAAAGACTATAAATTGTGGTTTTGTTTTCTCATGAAACATTCACAGCACCAATCTGTCCTAGTTAAAATCCTTATTTATAAAATTTGATTCATTATTTATGCCCCATTTAGGGTGACAGTGCACCTACCTAGTAGAAATTTATTTAGCAACTGTCTTCTACCCCAAGAGAAGCTGCTGTTTTCCTTCACCTTTCTAAATACACAAATAAGCATCATTTCAGTGGAAACTGATCCATAAACAACTACCAGGCACTAAAAATCATATGGGAAACCAAGCAGAGTTTATCTTAAGAGGATTTGGTTGTGTGCACTGCCATCAACTTTGGTGTATTTTTACAGTTCAGATTAGCAATTTTAAAATATTTGTATATATTAAAGAGAATTGTATGAGTATCCTGGAGATGTAGTAACAGTTAAAAACATTACTACACTTTGGACTTGCTTGGGCTTTCATCTGTGTATTTTTTGATAAAGATGCTTAAGTATTATCATCCTCATTTCACACTTTAAGAACATGAACCACAGATAGGCTGAAAAATTTCTGAAGCCATCAGAAAGATCTTTTTACACTGGAAAAAAAAGCTCAGCTGAACCTTAAGGCTGCCTCCACTTAGGCAAACAGTGCAGACCACAGGAAGCAGATTTTCAGAGCAAAAAAGTCGACAGTGAGAACCAGAAATCTTCCTTATAAGAAATTTTAATTTTAAAGAATTGATTTATTTTTACTTTGGGCTATCCTTTGTTTAACCTCACAGACCAAGTACCTATTTCTCTTTGGAGTGTATCAGATCTAGTTGGTTTACTTTTATTCAAAATTAATTCCAGTTCGTGCACTTGAGACGGTTCCTCAACATGAGCAAAAGCATAAATGATGGAGTTGATCACAAGACCTACTTTAAAAGTTCCCATCTGATCCAAGCTAAAATTCAAAGGCAGATTCAGCCTATGCAATGCCAGCTGGAAAGAGCCTGTTTCAGAGCAGTGAGGAGCCAGCAGTGAGATGAGGATAAGGGGCATTTGCAGAATCTCCAGTGGAATCAGGTTTTGGGGCACCAGGAGGAAATGTTCTGTTACCCCTTAGCTATTTCTGCACAGATATGCTCTGCAGCTCTTGGGTTTGCATTCTTGCTGAAAACATGCAAAACTTGCTACATACCTCACATCATATTGTGCATGAAAGCTATCCACATGACAGGCAGTCTTCCAGAGATAACAATAACCTTCAGGTGATGCCAATGATTTTTACTGACTGTGTGTGGTGGTCTGCTGAGCTCAGCCGCTCAACACAGTCTGCTGAGCAACAAGAAAAAGTCTCCAGCTTTGCCATGCTCTGTCAGTTTTCCTTACTGCTTCCAGAAATTAGTTCTGGGTACTTTGCTGATACATTTACATGAAAAGACAAGGTACTCTTCAGCTCCCTGATACCTGTATTAGATTATATTCACATATCATGTTCCATGAGAGTCCATGCATATCTCAGGCATCAGGGAGTTTTCCTTGCTTCCAGAATACAGAATTCTGTGAAGGCAGAAATGTGTAGACTTCCTCAAGTCAGCTTCAGTGGATATTTATAACGGTGTAATGAAAATGATCACTGAGATATTGCTTGTCATCAGAGACCTGCTGTATCTATGATGCTAATAATAATAATAATTGTTGGATAATTGTTCCTTTGTTAGTTTTGCTTTGAACAGATAGAGAAGGAGAAAAGAAATTTAAAGGTAGAAAGAGGTCAAAACATACCAGAAAAAATCTAGAAAAAACTCTGGAAGACTATAACTTTTATATGAAAGATCTGAGGGAGCAGATGAGTTTGTTTACACTCATTCACACACTTGAGGGATTGTCCATCATGTGAAGCATGTCCCTGTTGAGGATTTGGGACCCAGCTAATTTTTAAGTGTAAAGTAGACCATGAGAACCCTGGCCCTGAGCACTGTCCCAATATCCTAGAATTCCTGAGGTCTGGAAAATGTTGAGTGATCTACAAAGATTTGCATGTGGATGCAAGGCTTTTCATATGGAGATCCATTTCAAAGCAGGTTAAGGTACACACTTTGTACACGTAGCTGTTGAGGCATTTTTTTAAAAATCAAAGAATACAGAAGTATCATTTAAAAGTTGAAGAGGACTTAGTACCAAATCTTTAGTCCCTTATGCAACCAATTGCGACCTTGTACTTCATAAAATATAGTAGAGCAGTTGAACAGCAGGCACTATAACTTGTACTTTGAATCTACCTAAATGTAGAAAGTAATAAATTACAGTGAGTGATCCTAGCTTTTTAACTGGCGTTCCAAGTCCATTTGCCTTTCTAATGCATTTTGAAAAAGATAAATGCCAAACACTTAAGCTGCACATAAGCTTCTTGCTCCTTTATATTATTTCCTATAAATAAAAATATAAATGCTTGCAGTCATGCAGTCATGCAATTTGATCTTTGAGCATGGGATACTATAAATCTAGTCATGATACATTTCCCCTGAAAATAAATATGACCTTTTCTTTTAAGATGCAGGACAAAAAGGTTCTTTCTTAAGGACATAAACACCTAATAATCCAAATAGCTACTTAGCCCAGAAAGTAAAAGACATCGCTCCTGGGCATGGTACTCTCTGGATACACGGACTCCATGCCAAGCAAAAAACAAGATCTAAGTCAGAATTTTTTTGGAATAGAACTGTGCTGTTGTCCTCCCTTTTCTCATATGAGAAAGATTTTTTATGAACAGGATTAAACAGATATTATATAAAGGAATGTCTGTATTCTGTGTCAGGTACTTGCTCTACTTTGAACTTATGTTCTCTGCTTCGCAACTGAAACTATACTTTCCCTTTAACTGAAGTTGCCAAAATATAGTCTTCATCAACATTGATTCAACACATCATCATCTAAAACAAGGTGATAAAGCTGGTATTTATATCTGTCAGGGGACTGATTACAGATGATGGCAATGACCATCTCAAAAGGTATAATTCTCTGCCACAGTGTATATCAGTATTTTTCTTAATTATTTCTGACATTTTACCTATTACTCCAAGGACTTTCTCAGAGGGCGGAAATAAAGGGGAAAAATGGGTTTTGTGCCACAGATGAAGAAATACATCTTCTGTAAGTAATTCCCAGAAGAAATCTTGGAAATCTTATGGGGTCAGGAAAGAGGCAAGAAAGTAGCATTTGTCACCCTTGCTGAATTGGTCATCTAAACTTACAGTAGCACTAAAGCCGAATGACTTATCTGCCACTCCTTAGGGAGAAAGAAAAGTGAGGATAAAGAAGTATAGGGGAGGAAAAAAGCACACTGGGAAAGTATTGTCTAAAAAACTGCCTAAAGATTTTGATATTTCAGCCACTTAGCTCCTATTTCCCTACAGTAGATGTGCACATCACTTCTGTTATTAGAAATCACATGCAGAATAAAAGAAGAAAAGTACAGCTGAGGTTATGGCAAGAATAAAAGTTCACCAAGTTTTGGACAAGCAAATAGTGTCTGAGAATGACTCAGAGAAAAACATCCAGCTAAAGGGCTGTACAGATGCAAGAGAAATGGACAATGATCACCATCTACAGGGAATATTAAGATAGGGTGAGTGACAGGTAACCCATGAAACCAAAAGAAACTTTGAAAAAATCACATGAAAAAGCTTGTTACAAGTCACTGCTTTTGACATGAGTTTGATGCAGGATAGACAACAGTGCTACAAAAAGCAACTTGTCGTATATCTCTAGAAAAATTTCAAGCACATTTGGCTGCTCAGTTTAATGACACCATTATTAAACGCAAGATAGGTAAAACAGCTGTAATAGTCACGAGCTTTCTGATTTTATCTTCAAAACCTATGAACACTGCAGCCATCCCAGAGCAATACACAACTCATCACTTGGTTTCCAGCCTTGGAGCTACCTTCTGTTCAAAGAATCTTCTCTCATCCTCTGAATCTTCCAGAATCCCCTGTTGATGACCCACCAGCATGAACATGGTTAGCAAAACATGAGTTTTACATAGCTATTGGGCCTATGTTATCTTGCATTACACAAATACAAATAAAACTAACTGCACTCCATGGAAGCTCCTACGTGTATAAATGGATTGTTGGGGTATTAGAGGGCTGCTAACGTGGGCCACTTAAGCCATAGCAGGATGTGAATTATTCTGCACTTAACAGAATGAAACATCTGTCTTTCAGATATTTACTAGTTATGTTAAGGTGATTTGTCCTTAATTTACGCTCCATCAGAAATGAAAATGCCTTTTTTCCTCTACATCTACTGTTGGCTGCATGGTGGCCTGCCTTTAAGAAGGCATTTACTGCCTACCTCTAAGAGATAGTAGAGGAAGGGTGAGTGATTTTCATGCTCTGGCACTCATTGTAGGCTGTTTAATTTGTCAGGACTACTAGGCCATGGTTTTGTGCTTTGACAGGTTTTTGTTATTCCTGCTAATCCCATTTCTGTTGTGTAATGTGCGTGGCAGCATCTGGTGACAACAGAATAGAACACCTAATTGTGAATGAATACAGAGAGCCCTGTTCTGCCACATTGCCTGTTGCATTATTTTTGCATTTTTATGGCTGAGGGTGGGCTTCCAGGAGCTGCAAAGCAGACAGCCCATCGTTGTAATCAAATTTGCCTTTTGCATGTGTGTGTTCTCAAGAGCCTTCCTGTTTCTACAGCCTCCAGGATTCCCTGAATTTGGCTTTCTGGCTCCCTCTTCTGAATGGAGAGGATGATCTTAAGCACTTATTAAACTGCTTCTCTTTACTTTAACTATTAAGTCACAATGTGAAACTGATGGTTTTAAGTGCATTTGGATGTCACTAAAAGGAGCAGTGTGTGATGAAAGCCTATGCAATACCAGCACAGCTGTCACTGCATTCCCCCCTTGCATGGCTTAATTCACTTGCTGGACACAAGGACCCAGCCTGTCCTAGTGCTTGGGATTATTATTCTCCAGGTGCAGGACCCTGCATTTGCCTTAGCTGAGTATCAGATGAGTTGAGTTTCCTCTCTGCCCATCTTTCCAGCCTCTCAAGCTCCCTCTGAAGGGCTACAGCCCTCTGGGGTATTGGCCACTCCTCCCAGGTTTGTGTTGCCAGCGGACTTGCCAAGGAGTCATCTGGCCCTTCATCCAAGTCATTGATGGAAAAGTTAAACAGTACTGGGCCCAGTGTTGAACTTTGGGGCCCCACTATTGACAGGCATCCAACTAGACCAACTGGCACTGATTAAAATCCTCTGGGATCTGCCATTCGGCCAAGTCTCAATCCACCTCACTGTCCACTCATCCTGTCCCCACTTCCATTGAGTTTGCCTACAATGACACTGTGAGAGACAAGTGTCTAAAGCCCTGCTGAATTCAAGGTAGACAATATCCTCTGCTCTCACCCCATCCACCCAGGAAGTTGTTCTATTGCAGAAGGCAATCAAGTTGGACAAGCATGATTTACCTTTAGTGAATCCATGCTGACTACCCCCCATCACCTTGTTGTCATCCATGTGGATAGAGACGGCCTCCAGAATGAGACACTCCATAAACTTTTCAGAAATTGATGGGAAGGTGACTGGCCAGTAGTTCCCTTGGTGCTCCTTCTTGCCCCTTTTGAACTCCAGGTTGACATTTGCTTTCTTCCAGTCCTTAGGAACCTCTCCTTATCACCATGACCTTTCAAAGATGATCGTAAGCGGCCTCACTATGCATGGATACAGCCCATCAGAGCCTGTAGGCTTTTGGATCTCAAGTCTGCCTAGATGTTCTCTAACCCAATCCTCCTAGACCAAAGAACATCACATATTTTCAGCTTAGATTCTTCTCAGCCACAAGCATAAGTACTGCGAAACAAGACTGAAAAAATTCACCGCCTACATCAATCTTGTAAGAATTTTCAAAAGATTAATTAAAACAAAGCTGTAAAACTCAAGAGATCTGAAGTATATGAATCACAACATCAAAACCAAAAACTTTAAGGAGAGTGTTCAGAATTTTAAATTAAGGGCAAGCTTCAATTTTCTCCTGGTACCACTTGGTACAATTTTCCTCCCAGTAAACAACACAGCTCTTCTGTATTTACAATATGGAATCAAACCACAAAATCTGTTGGATGCAGAAACCAAGAGAAGAGCTAAAGCTGGTATAAAATGTAACACATTACTCACACATTTTTCTAACTCCTCTGTATTATCGGATGTTGAATTTACTAAGTTTTAAAAAGGTGGTCAAGCAATACAGCAAATATGAAAGCAGTTTCAGGATTGAAGCATGAGGCAGCCTGCAATCCACACATGAAAATAAGATCTTGTCTTATGCTTCCTCTTATCAGCTACAGTTCAATTCTAAACTGAGTTCTAAGAAACATAAGATAGTGTGAAAGCAAAAATATTTATGTACGCTATGCATACCAAATAGACAACCAAGGGAGAAATGTTCCTCCTTATCAAAGACTTGTATTAGATGTATCCTTTTTCTAAGCATCTGTGGACAAGTTTCCCAGAAAAGATGCCTTTCATCAACTATGGGAGCTGTTATTCGTTATCATCATCTGTTTATAATCAATGGGAACAGTTGGATGCTCAGCAGTCTTGAAAATTGAACCAATTATTTAGGTCAGTAGTTTTTAACCTTTTTCTATTTGTGGACTCTTAAGCATTTTCCAGTGGATGTGAGGCACTGTTAGAAATTTTGCTACTGTAGATAGCTGTCACTTTCTTTGGCACTTACAACAAACTGTCTAGAATTTATCCCTTCCCTTTCATCTCCTTATGAATATATCCTCAGACTCTGAGCTGAAAAAAAACCCCAAACCCCATTCGTTAAGTAATTGGCTAATTAAAAAAAAAAAATAAAAAGTCGACCTGAATCCATGTGTTTTTAAGCACCTTGACAAACTATACAAACAAAACTTTCTCAGTTTGAATCTGTTGTTTTGGTTACAATCCAGGAAAGGTGCAGTTCTGCAGACATTATTCTCCACTGGCACAAGCAGTTACTGCTCAGCCTCAGCCCTGTGAGAGGCTCCCTTTTCCTGGCTGCCAGGCATGGGCCACCATCATGTGCCAGCACATCTTTCTTTTCTGATCAAGGAGCTGTGCTGTGAGACCAAGAGTGATCAGGTAGGGACAAGCATCCTTAACTCAGAACTGCTACCAAGACTACTTATGTGACACTGTACTTCAATAGCTTTTTTTGTGTTATAATCCTCAAGAAAATAGTGAGCATACTTTTGAACAGAGAGTGAGGGAGAAGAGCAGACACAAGCAAGGGGTGGAATAAACACCCTAATTCGACCATAGCAGCCCAAATTAAAATGTTCCAGGTTTGACTTTACATTCCAAACCATGCATTGTGGCCAAGCAGAAAGGCCTGGGGCTGTCATGGGAAAGAGCTCAGACTGAGATCTAACCACAGATAGCTTCTGGAGTCCCAACTGAAGGTACTTCCACCATGTCTGGTGACCATTCACAGCAGAAACCACTTCTGGCACAGCACTTGTGAGTGCTGTTCTGCCCCCTCACATCACTGTGTCAAAGGAGAGTCGCTACAGCAAATCCAGTCAAATCCAACAATCACACACTGACCACAGACTTTTTGTAAAATATGTCTAATGTCATTTTGCTATTTATTGTAAGTATTATAGTTACTGATATACACAGCAATTACATATATTTGATCTGATTTCCGTTACTTTCTGCAGATAAATGTTTACAGCCAGTGAGAAGAGCATAGAAAGAGCCACGTTAAACAGAACAGGCTCTTAAGGTTCCAAAGCAACTCAGCTTCTACCCTCAGCTTAGGCACAGCCCTGTGGAGACTTTGGTAATACCTAATGCAAACACTTTGGGAAATGCTCAGAACTAACAACTGACAAAATACTTAAAAAAAGTAACTGCTGAAGAGTCGCCTAAATTAAAGAAGGTTTGGGAGCAGGTGAGACCCTTCCTGGTGTTAATGAAAAAAACCTTTAGTCCTGACTACTGTATTTAAATTAAATCTATTTGCTTTTTGCACAGTTTGAATAGATGCTTTTTAATTATTGCTAATTGTTTAAGATATTGTTGTATCCCCCTGAAGATTTAAACTGAATAAATTTAATTCCTTTAAAATATCCTTCAGCTACACGCAATAAAATAAGAAGCCCCATAGGTATGGCAGTAAAAATAACCATAAAGGCATAAGCATTTAAATGAGGAGAGCATGGAATACTTCCCACTAGACTAAAAAAAAAAAAAAAAAAAAAAAAAAGTGAGAGAGAGTAAAGAGACAGAAAAGAAAAGAAAGAAAGAGGGCGAGAAAAAAAAAAGCTATGTGTTTTGGAGACACAAGAACCAAACCATGAAACACACAGTTGAAACATTTAGGAAGACTATGAAAAAGGTCTATGTTCACTTGTTAAGGAATGCGCTAAGGCAGACTAAAGCATATGAATGGCCCTTTCACAGGTCACAGATTCTATTCAGTTCTTGGACATTGTTATTATCCGACAGAAATAGATGGGCCTAATTAATATTCTGGACATACCTGAGAGAACATTCTTAAGGAAATCATCCTCTGGTGGTTTGGGTTTGTTGTGTTTTGGGGGTTTTGTTTTTTGTTGGGTTTCTTGGGTGCTGTATGCTTTTTGGTTTTTTTTTTAACAAACAGGAAATGTTACAAGTAGCATCTGGTTAAAAAACTATGAGTATAATTTTGGTGTTAAAAGTTTAATAAAGTGTATACTTCCGAATATACTTGTTTATGCAAAGACTTGGAATTTTATTTTTATTTTAGTAAACAATTTTGCCATGTAGATTAGAGCTGAACTGCACAGTCATTTTGCAAGCAATTATATTCTTGGCACTTTTCTGAACATAATATAACAATTACCACAGCAACTGCATTTTATCAGAGCACTTCAAGCATGCAGCAGGTTAATATCAGTGTTCAGCAACTTCAGATAATATTTCTTAGATGCTAATGTTTAGCCAGTTTCAAATCAGCAAACAGCTTCTGATATGAACTGAGCTCTGGTCTTTCAAGATAATGTTGTTATATAGGCCCCGATCTCATATGAAGTGAGACTACTGTCTCCCCCCCCCCCCCCCCAAAATACTGTTAAACATGATGGGAGCCTGTGCAAACAAATCCAAATAATCCAAATGCAGGGCCAGTTTCATGGCAAGAAAGATAGACTGCTTAGAAAGTTAACTTTCCAAATAATATAATGTGCTGCACAGCTGGGTTGGGATCTCAGTGCTCTCACTGCCTGATGTGGGACAAACTGCCCCCTTGTACAGCACCTCCATTTGCATCATAACCTTTGTGGCATCTGCTACTCACTGAGTGTCTTCCTGATACTAACCACCACCCTAAAATGGTGTTTTTACTAGTCCAATCTACACTGAATTTTAAAGATATATGGTTTGGTTTCAGCAGTTTGACTCCTGATAAACAATACTCAAAAGAATAACCTAATTTTTGTGTCTCGACTCCCCTCATTGCTGACCCTTGTGAGAATTTTGCTGTTGACTTCACAGAGCAGGAAATAGGCCCCAAAAATTTATAATCCTCCAAAGTCATCGAAGCTGTATCACTGCATTTTGAATTCAGGACACTGCTTCAATACAGTGACTTGTTGTTCCCATCTTAAATGTCTGGATGGCATACAAATATAGATAAAAGTAGATGACTAATTATCACATCCATTCTCAAGGCATGCATGGAGGGAGGCAATAAAGAGGAGGGGAAGTTTGTGGGTTACTCCCACACATAAATCCTCTATGTGTCAATGGGTGAATAGACACTACTTTAGTCTATTGTGCAAAGCTGTTTTATAACAACAATAAGCTGAAACAGAGAAGAAACTATATTAGAAAGGCAAATATCAAAATATACCACTACTAAAATGCCTGCAGGTAATCAAGTAATTCAGTTCTGTAGTACACTCAGAAACAGGAGTCTAACCTTAATATGGGATATGTGGCAAAAAAACTCCCATTTAAATAAATAGATCTATTCATTTCAGAGACAGTGAAAAAGAGACGAACTTTCTTTGTCTTGCCACTTTAGAGCCCCTTGACAGCATTTTCCTTTTTTATTGTCTTTTAGATATAGATGCCCCTCTGCTTAAGTATCACCAAAGCTACTAGTAACAAATACCTAAATATATAACAGATGCATAAGTGCATCTTGGGATAAATACATTATGGACAATTAACTGTCATCATACCCCTCAATTACATTTTCACCCGCTCCTGTAGTGTACACCTGTGGCTTGTTAGTGCAGCAATAAGTGTTGGAAAGCAACTCTAAGGTTCAAAGGTAGAACCGCTAAAATCTGTTTTCCTCTTTTTTCTTAAATGTGTGTTACATAAATGTGAAAACAGAGAAACAAACACAAGAAAAAGGCACAGTACCTTTTCTTTTGCTGGCTGACACTGTTGATCTAGTGAAAATTCTTCCCTTTCCTGTTACATCATATAGGAAAGATCGTTTGCATGGAATATTGGGCCTGATTCTGAATTCAGAATACTGTAGAAATCTAGTAATCTCTGTAGTAACCTCTGAAAAATATAGAAATTAATCCAGAGAAACAGCAATCACAACTCCCTTTAGCACATTTTGCAACATTATTTTAAATGCCACTGCCTCATCTGTGAGGGAATAATATAAGGACCACAAAAGCAATTTGAGAATATTTTGTAATGCACACAGTTTTAGTAAAAGGTAAAAGAACTTGTTGTTTAGTTTGACTAAAACTGATACATAGCTAGGCTACATTATTATTAAGTCTGCAAGTTTGCAAAATGGATATTTGTATAAGTTAAAGTAGCTGTTAGATATCCTTACTATAACCACATTTAGATCCATAATAGTTCCTGGAAAGATTACTTATTATTAAATATGTAAGTGGCATAATTCAGTAAGCTTTGTATATGACATTGATAGAGTACGTGTAAACAAAAATATTAAACAAAAATATACTTTACAAATGGTCTTATAATTGTAGCTAAAGGTAAATCCAACATAAAAATACCTCTCCCAGTGCATATCACAATGTCATTAACATATTTCTGTGGCTGCTATGTTTGCTTATGTACTACTCTTTTATGGTCAACATTAGAAATTTTTATTCTGATCCTGCACTTTTCCAACTGTATTTAGTATCTCCCTCTGTTAACTTCTCTGGACTATTGCACTACTCGTTTGGGGAGGGAGCTTGGAAAACCAGAGGCCTTCCTGAGCTTCAGGATGAACACAATGGGGTGATCTTTGAAAAGGTGACCTTGGCTGCTCCACTGATTTCCATGCATTGTTTGGCTCACTTGCAAGGAATCTCCCCCAAAATCTCACATGCTGGACTCCAGGTGGCTCACTGCAGGATCAGCCTGGCTAAAGCAGCAGCTGGGACAGGCTGGGATATCTGTCCTGGTGTTGCAGACTCCACCTCACACCCACTGCTGCATCTCTTCTGGGTGATGCATCCAGCAAGTCTCAGCCATGGTCCCCTGAGCAAGGCTACTCCCACAGAATTATCCCATGGACCAGGAGAAAGAAATATCATAATTCTTTTTGGTTCAAAACCTTCTGTGTAGACAGGACATAACTGGTTATACCTCTGGCGCTGATCCAAGCCAAAACAAGCTGTTAGGATTTGCCAGCTGCATTTTCACTGCTTTTCATCTGCTCTTGGTACTGATAAGGGGTAAATCAGCTGAGAAAAGCTAAGCTTGCCCCAACTGACTCAGGTACAGTACCTACTCACCAACAAATTTCAGCAGAGGTTCTTAATACTTTTCTTTCCTTTTTCATTTTGGCAATAGAAAGCCTTTTTTCAAGTCTTCACATAGCTTTATCTCAGATAATTTGTATATGTAGAAGTCAATAACTTTTTCTGTACAATGAACAGTGGTGCCAGATGACACTTCTACAGCTTTTTGTCAGCTTCCTTTAATCGTGTTGTTTTTTCTTTGCTTGTCTTTTAAAAATTCTGTGAAGGTGATCTGAAGGACATGACACCCAGGTATTCACTGATAACATTCAACAGCTGCATTTTGTTCTATGTCCCCTGTGACTTACCTGAGAGATGCTGAGAGGCTGGAAGTTGGCCTGCAGAATTAATGAAGAATATTGCAAGTGCTTATTTACAGGCAAGAATCAAATATGCCTGGTTTGACCAACAATGACTCAGGGATTTTCAAACAGCAGCATTTTAACTTGCTCAAGAAGACCTGTGAAGAACCAGGTAAGCTCACTAAATGGTATCAGCTACTGGCCAGTCAGCACAAGCTGTGATGATTTATATCATCTTACTTTGCTAAATCCATGGTCTCAAAAGAGTTTAATCACTGTTGCATGACACAAAGCCAAATAAAAATTTAATTGCTTAGCAATGACTGTCAGCTAACTTGCCTTTTTACAGCTACATATGAAAAAAATACCATTAAGTGGGCCCTAGAAAGAGCAAAATAAGAGACATAAACACAAATATTGGAAAACTGTGAGCATTAGCTATCGGGAAAATATTTGCAGAAACAGAAGAGGAAATACTCACTAAATTGAGAAAAATCTTTCTGCTACATGCTGTGTGCAGATCCTCTGATGTTTGGGTGTTTCATTGCATGTCTGAAAAATCTAGAGACAACTAAACAGCAGAAAAAATGCATTACAAAGAATAATATTGCATGATCCAGGAACTGGACAGGATGATCTAACAGGATACTCATTTCTAGCAATTTTTTCCTTGAAAGTATTACTACTTTTGCTTAAAAACTGGCACATTAAAAACAATAATAATAAAAAACCTGTCTTTCCTGCATCATATTTGAAGATTTTTTTATAATTAGGAACTTCATCAAAAAGCATCCTTAGGATTCTAATTTCTTAATTGATGATAGGAAACACTCTAATGTCTATTGTCTAAGCATTTTCATTGACTAGGCAGGGCAAAATTAGTATCAGTAACATTTACATTGTTCTATAAATTGCCTGAGCAAAATCTCCTAACAAATCCACAATGTAGTCGGAACTCATCTGTTCTTTGCACTTCCTACTTTGCAGATGAGACAGTCTCCAAAGACTGGGTAGGCTGAAGAATGGTTGGACAACTCTATAAGTGAAGTCTCAAGACTCTTGTCATTCTAGCTGTCTAAATTACTTAAACAGGACTCAGAGGGATTTAAAGGGGAGAAACGACATGACAAACAATTATATTCTAACACACTATTTATAACAATGCCCTTTCAGATTATTGTTCCACTCAGACTGACACATTACTGTAATCCCAGGGATGAATCAAGGGACTTAGAGTTAGATCGTGCACAGCTTGTAGGCATAAAAAAAATACGAATAAAGAACTGACATTCAGGAAATATAGAGCGACTCAAGGATAAATTCTGCTGGGATGAGCTTAATTTATCAATGTCAATAACAACGGTGAACACATCGCAAGAATACATGCATATTAATTGAAAATAACTCAGATTAAATCACTGCAGTTTGACATTTTGAGATAGGCACTTTATCTTTTCAAGAAAGAGAGCACTATAAAATCTTTAATCTGAAAACACATCTTAATTGCGTGTTATCACCTCCTAATTGCTTCTATATTATATTAAACATTTTGCTAATTACTAGCCTGATCATGGTGTAAATAGCTTGAGGCTAGAGCTCATAACCAGCTGAAGACAACTGGGCACAATGAGGGCCACAAAGAAGTTTATCACTTCGGTGTATTATCACGGACTTCCATCATTATCAGTGTCTATCACTCTTTATCTCTGCTTCCCCTGTGAGATAAAGAAGAGAGACAATAATGTAGATCAGAGGTTGGGTTGCATTTCAGTTAATCCATCTATTTCTAGCTCTAGATTTCTAATATTCCCCGGGGACAAAAGTTGTCTGCCTACTGCTGTCACTAATCTACTGCTGCAAGACTGAGGCCAAAATGTTATTTGCTCTACCACAAGGCTGGGTAATGGAGGTGTTCCCGGACAGCTGGAAGTGCGTGCTGCGTCTGAAACCGAAGGACATGGCTGAAAAGCGTTGCTGTGAGCTGCCCACTTAGCTTCAGACAGCGAGCAATACACAGATGATACACAGGGAGACTCCGCGGCAGCAGCTTGTGAATTCATCAGGAAGGAAAACTATTTATGTATAGGCAATGAAAATGCTCACACAAAGCTACCAGGTGACCCAGCGATGCAGGCATTCACTGGGGCAGCAACTAATCATTTAGCTACAGCACTTGTTCAAACAATTACTGTTATCTGTAATGAGCTGCCCAAAACATAATTGTTAGAGGTTGTTTTGAAAGAAAAAACCCATCGAATATCACAGTAAAGAATTAAGAGGCTTTTTGGGTTCCAAAATGCCAGGTAAAACACATCTTTGTAAAAAAATTACTTGTGTTTCCCACAGAAACCAACCTTAAGTAGGAATAAATCACCACACTGGTAAGCAGCTTCTCTCACTGTCCCCTTGGCAGAACATAATTCTTGCCAGTGCAAAGAGAATGTGACAATGTGCAGCCTATGAATTTTTATCTCTGTTTTTAAAATTAGATTTTGACTACATCTACTTTGTCAGGGCCTGCTGTAAGATGTCAGAGACCTAAGTTCATCTCTGTTAGTAAAAACTTACTTTTCTGTCTTTGCACTGTAGCTACAACAAAGACTAAGGCTTGAGCTCCATTTGCTAGGTGGATAAACTTCACAGTTTTTACTGAGTGGAAAGTTTACAAGTCAGGCAGGAAGAAAGTAGACTGCAAATGAATATGAAATATGGATGAATTTAGGCCTGAGTTATGAGGTGCAAAAGCAAAGCATTCACAGCTCCAAACTGTTTTTGTATTGGAAGAACATATTTAATAAAATTGCAAGTAATTAGTTACTCAGAAGGTAATGCTCAAATCTGAAGAAACCTTCTACCCTCCCCACAGAAGGGGATGCTTCATTGATGGAATAAGTAACTCTTTTCTTCAGTGACACGAGAGATACTGTCCCTGCTTCACCCTCTGCCTTCCAGATTCCCCTGTTCACACCTCCTGGACTCAGCTCTGGGGGTTTTACTTCTCCTCCCCAAGGACTATATCACTCTCCCTTTACCTAGATTCCTATTTTTCAGGAGCAGCATAAAATAAGTTAGAGAAGTGGATGTGTCTCTGCCCCTGGCTAAGGGGTTGAAACAAGATGATCTTTAAGATTTTTTCTAACCTAAACTATTTTATGATTCTATGAAATAGGAAGTGCTAACACCAGCCCTTTTCACTACCTATGCTCCCCTTGTTCTTGCTGCTGCAGGTGCTGCCCACCTCCCAGGGTCGGTCCCTCTCCTCCCCGATGCCTCCTGCATCCCCTTGGCCATCCCATCTCTGCACCACTCTCCTGTGGCAGCACAATGGATCATTTCAGTGACTTGAGTTTCAGCATGACATTGACAGGGATCCAGGGCTCTGAAAGACTTTATGTCAAAGCTTGAGAAACTGGGCTCCTTGTTAAAAAAAAAGAGCAATGAAATACAGCACAGCTATTTTATTGCCTGATACAGGTAAGACATTTTAGGGAATATATTCTGTCTTTTAATGAGCCCACAGCAGAAGGCCCTGAGTTTATCTCAACTGCCAGGATCCTTTCACCCTTTCAGGTTCCTATTATCTTTCTCTGTTTCCACCTTTATTTGTTTCTAGGCTGTGTCTATTTAAAGTGCCTCAGCTTTTCTGTTCAGCTCCTAAGCAATTTTTATAGGTGCCTGTGTTTTTTTCCAAGAATTCCTTCATTTGCCATCACCACTTCCTCTTATGGCTAAGGGAGAGCCATGCTGGATTCTTGTCTTCCTTTGCATCCCAAGTGAGGAGAGGGAGACATTTCCCAGTAAAATAAATATTCTGCCACGACAGGTTGGTGCATGGCTGAGCCCCCTGTGTGGGGTAAGTGGTTCAAGAGTACCTCATACGTGCACACAGGCATGCACACACCTCAAAGCAAAGGCTGTACCACACAACACATAACTATTCCAAGGGCTCATTTCTGCAGCTGTATTTTAAGCCCATGCTACAGATGAATTTTATGATATTTGCTTGTTTGTGTTTTCTCCTCTGTGTTAGCGTATATTATCTCCACAGACACTAATTCTTGATATAAATGATGCTAAGCAGTAAAGTATGGTCCATTAATTTGATTTTTTAAAGTATCTAAAATTTACGCAGTGATTTAAATAATAATATAAATTATATTAAGTATGTGCAGCAGCAGAGGGTACGGCCTCCTAAACAGAATGAATTTCTCCTTGGAGAGCACTGATTAGTTCATTTTTCCTAATGAATCTTTCGTTATAGTCAGAAGTTCCTTTTTTTCCCCCTCACTGTCTCACTTATGAAGCATGCATATGTATATATGTATGTTCCATTTATATATTTGATAGCTAGATTAAGTAATATCCTACTTCACCTCCAGAAAGGGCACGGCACTTCTCAAGGAGCAACTGCACTTCTTAGATGGGGGAAACTGAGGCGAGGGCACCTCACCCACAAGTCTTTGACCTGTTTAATCTATGGGCCAGCTGCTTCAAAGCATGAAAGTCATGGCTAAAATCTACTCTGCAGAAAAGTGGATGAATACTGCTGCTTCTCTCAGCAAAATTTGTTGTTGAGGCCAATTAGAAAGTGTTACCTGTTAAGACTGATGGAGTTATAATTTCTCCCACCCTGTCAAAAAAGTGCAGGCAATGGTTTTGCACTGCCTCCTCCAGTGTCTAGCAATGCCCCCCCGCATCAGCTCTCCCCTCACTCTGTGTATTCACACTCCTCTTCCCCAGGGCAGGGTGAAGGAGAGAGAAGTCTCCCCATTCCCTCAGAAGTGCTTTATGTGCTCCTAGAAGACAGGCTGCCATCTGGCCTAATGAGCTTTGGAACAAACTGCTTTTAAGATAACTTTCCTTTACCTGCGGCGACGCTCCTTTGGTGGTTGTTTACTGGCACCCCGGCCATTTAGGCTGTAGTTTAAGATGCATCACAGTTGTTGGTTTTTTTCCCCTAGAAATATCAGTGTAGGTAGTGCTTTCCAATAAGTGGACATTAATTCATGCTGAATTACAGTGGGATTCCCAAGAAACTACATATGAATACTGAAAGAAATCATTATGATTAATGATATAATTTATATGTGCATGTTGATGAAAGAATCATAATCTAGACTAAATTAGTAGAGATTTATGTACTAATAATTTTGTTCTGCTCTAAGGTCCAGATGAAAACCAACTAAGTGATGTTGTATTGACAGCAGTTCATATTAGCATATCTTAAAGGGATAGTATAACTGTACCTAATAAACAATTTCTAATGCCTATTAACTCCAATTCACTTTCCTTCCCCACTCACTCTATATTTATGGCATTGATAGGAATAAGGTTTCATCCCTTTCATCTTCACCTAAGCACCAAAGAGTCGATGTGGATGAGATGACTGAAAACATTTAAACAGAAATAACAGACTTTTAAGAGAGAAAAGTAAATGAACTGACCCCATCCATCCATGTGCTCCTGAGGGTGTGAAGATCGTGTGGCTGCATTGAAGGGAGAGGAATTCCATGCCTTGCAGGACAGCTGGTGCAGCTCTTCCCAGAGCCCCTGGTGCCCCTGGACAGTAGCACCCCCTACACCCCTGGTCGCCCCACGTGCTGCAGACTTGGCACCTCCCCATGCAGTGTACAACCTTCATTGTCCTAAATGCAGCCTTTATTGCTCACTGCACATAATGCAGCTGTGGCACTGGGGAGAAAAGCAGCTGTGGAGTGAATTCATATTTGGTTTCCACACAGGAAAACACCAGGAGAAGCATCTTTCTTATTGGCAATATTTTTTTCAAGTGCGAATTGCGTAAGCTGGAGCACAACTGAAGCTCAGGGTAGAGTGGGCCTTTTCAAAACTCCACATGGCAGAGGCTGTGCACCAATGTCAGAGTCACCTTCAGTGGGCCTGAAATGCCAGCTGATGGCAAACATGTAAAGTGCATTACTTAACAATCTAAAGAGATGGTTGGGAATTGTTGTACATCAATCACTACAGCAAATGTTTATAAAATGCATTTCTGAATAATTACTAACTGATCTTGCCTCTGAAATTTTTATGGAAAATAGGAAGTGGAACGTGGGTGACATGGTCTCTTCCAATTTATTTTTAAAAACAAGGACAAATTGCTTACCTAGAAAATTAGCAACATTTTTCTAGGGGGCTCTTAGTACTTAACAATACTCAAACAAAATTTTTTTTTAGGGAACTAGTTTAATCTAGACAAAATAGTCATATGTTTTTGTAATAAGCAACTTTATAAATCTATAGCAACTCAGAACTGCTCCCCAAGCAGTTTAGAGCCTAAACTGCAATTTCCAAGAGGGAAACATCCCCTGAGCTATGTGTCCAAGACTGTAGTGATGTGATCAGCACTACTACTGTACTATAGTAATTTAAACAAGACCTGTAATGTTTCCTCCTGTATCTTCCCTTTTAAGTTAAATACTTTAACTTTTTGCTGCTGGGGACGTTTTTTGTAGCACAAAACTGAATACTAGGGGCAATGTTTAAATTTTATAAAAAAACTTGGATATATATCATTACAAAGCCTGTTGGAGGAATGAATTCTCTTCTACAGGGAAGCAATGTCAATTTACAAAGGAGAAACTACTAACAACAATATTTCTAATGAAAACCAGATTGTGTCTATACCTAGCTAATATTTATGGAACCTGTAGCCACCACTAGACAGTATGCAGAATACCTAACTAATTTTCAAAATCCTCACTTAAACCTTAGTTTAAGGAAAAGACCTCTTGATCTCACAAAAGGCATTATTGCCAGAGATTAAACTGCTTGATGCTATGTATTGTTGTAGCTGTAGTCTAGAGGGAATATTAATTGAGATGTTCCATGGATTACAGTGTGTATTCCACAGTGGTTCACATGTTTCCTGGTGGTCTTTCCAACAGAAATAGCACAAATGAGGGGAATAAGACAGATCATTTTGAACCTTAGTTGTTAAGCCATTGTTCTGTTGTGCACAAAAGGTAATGCTTGGTTGATTTGCTTTATTTCTGAGCTGTTCTGATTTTTTCCCTGTGCACCTAATCTCTGCCACTTCCTCTGTGAGTCATCAGCAGCTGGACCCAGTGAAACCACAGGAACTAGCTCCTGGTAAAGAGCTCTAATGGTGCTATTACTCAAGTTCAATTCTCTTTAAGCCTAGTAAAGAAGCATCATGAGTCATATGGTACAGACAAGAGTTCTTTTGCATTTGCTTCTTTAGGAAAATCAAAACCCATGCCTTGCTTTTTCAGAGTGATTACAATGGGTTTCTCTTATACCTATGTCACTCTGCCTGTCCTTTGCAGCAAGGATGAACTGTCATTTTCCTTTCAAATCCTGATTATCTTTTCTTGTACTTACCAGTTGCACTGTCTATAATTTAAAAGCAAGTTCTTAAAAATAAAACAAAACAAAAATTCCCCACCATTTAGCTCTGTCCTTTCTGCTCATTCTCACTGCACAGAAGTGCAATGTGGTTCACACCTCCAGTTCAGCTGATTTGATTAGTTGTTGCTGCCCTACACCTGCTGCTGACACTGCAGTGGTCTGTATTTGTGGCATACATTCCTGCTGTCTGGCAGAACAGGTGGATATTGTATGGGAGATTGAAAAGAATGGATGAATAGTAATTGTTCTGCATCCCTGCTTACATAAACTCAGCACAAGTTGGGTATATAAAGTGAGTCTCATGATTTGCCTTCAGTAAATAGAGTGGTCAGGTATCTCATTTTAAACTAAAGACAAATTTTTAACTGTGGAAGAGAATAACCTCCTCAGATGAATTTTACAGTGAGATGGATGGAAATTTTTTATAACCTCTGTTCACTTCTGATAGGCATTTCTACACAAGACAATTTGAAGACTTCAGAGAGCTCTGGGGGATCTCTTTGACTCTTGGTAGGAGTTCCTTTCCTCTCCTTCAATTAAAACAAGTCATTCTTAACATTTAAAAATGGTCCTTATCAAAAGAATGTCTCAGTTATTATCCTCTCAGACTAGCATTTTGCCTTCTGATGAAGCCTTGCATGCTGGTTAAAGGAGGTTTACTTGAATTGTAATGCAATGCTGCTCAGGGATGGCTGGTCTGTGACAGTCTGTAATACTGGGCAGCAGCAAAAGAAATGGAGTTTATTGTTCTGCTTCTTGAATGGACTGCACTAATGGCAGATGACAAAGGTCCTCTTGCAAAGTGAACAGGCATCTCTGAGCATACAGGTCTTTGAACCATCCTTTAAACATGCAGTGGGCAAGACCCTAAAATCCCCCATGCTTCTCAAGCCAAAAGTATTTCAGTGAAAAACCAAAGGACGGTACAAATAGCACTTAATGGGTAGGAAGAAATGGAGAAACCAAATACAGAAAATATGAAACCTCCCAAAGAGAGGTAAAATGAAACTGTAGTCTCTAAATCAGATAGTTTGTTTATTAGCACAGATGCATTTTAATGGATTAAGAGCTTCAATACAGCACTCCCAAGCTGCAATCCACGTACCACAAGTGGTATGCAAGAGTCTGCCCCCTGATATGTGAGCCCGTGCAGAGCTGCAGGCTGAGGCTGCTGTCACCACAGCTCTGGTAGCAGCATCTGGCAAGAAAAAGTTTGAAAATCATAGTCCTGGGGAATGAACAGTTTTCCTTTTCATTCAAGATAATTTTTAGGCAAATAGTGTGCCTCATCTAAAGCACAAACATTATTCCTCCAGTTTGAACAAAACCAAATGTTTTGATGTTTTCATACAATAAATGTCATCTAAATACCAGTCTGGCAGCAGTGCCAAGATTTAAAATTGATTACTTCTGCCTATTTCTCCAGCTAGCTATTAAATTTGTAGCAGATTGTAAATCATGGTTCTGTAGAAGAAAAATCCAACAAATATTTGAAGACAATATTGAGTATATTTTTAATGTGCACTTTTTTCAAATATGCACATCTGAACTGCTGTGTGATGGAAGAATGTATTTTTCTAAAGGCAGGAAAAACATATAACAAGATAAAATTTTAGGTAGACTCTTATTCAACATTTTGAAAGTTTCCACAGTTTTATGGCATCTATTTCAAATTAATGTTTCATTAAACTTTTTTCATGTGCTATCTTTAGAATGATTAACTTGATACTTTACTTCAGATTTTACCTTTTATCTGTACAGACCACATCAGTGTTTTGGAATCATGCTACTGATGATTTTTCAGCTCTCAGGTACATAAGAGGATAGGATGGAACCAAAGAGATTTCAATTTTCATCCAGTTCTAACAGCTGTATTTGATTTATAGTAGAAGCTGGTTTCATATTCTTAAAAATGTTGTAAACAATTTGCAGCTGCTTGATTTTTTGATGCCATCATAAATATTCATGATCATTTTCCAAGGTCTACAAAGATAAGGTGACCTTAGACAAAAAAAAAAAAAAAAAAAAAAATCTTTCTTGGGTGGTACAGAGTGTTAAGTCATTGCTTTTTCACCTTTCTTAGAATTAGAGACAGCTTCAAACCCTATACTCAGCATCACATGCATGGCTTCTGGAAAATGTTTTTCAATGTATTTTAAGCAGAACTGATGAAAAGCCACTGCACTAAAGCTATGCTAGCAGAGTCTGATAGCAGAGTTTGGCATAAATATAGTGGCTGGCAAGAAGTCACTGGGTGTGTAATCAATAACTCTGAATGTGACTTTTAATCGCTTTAGTAAACATTTTTCATCATCTCAAAGCACAGTTCTCTGGCCATAAGAATGGAAGGCAAAGGAAAGGGAAAGGACTTCTGGAAAATGGATGGAACTATGAAAAAAAACCCCAAAAAAATGGAAAGCTAACTATTCTGTTTACAAATCTAATAAGTGTTCATCAAATAAAAATTACTCAAAAGCATAGAAAAATTATTATGTTGTGTGATATTTTATTGCATAAGGGGGTACTGTACTATCATAACTGTGTGTAACTAACATTTTGCTCACCACTCAGCAAAGTTCTCTCTGTTTTGTCCCTTGAGATTTTCTCCTTCAACATTTTCACACACTATCTAAAACAGGTATTTTTGTGTTTCAGGTGAAATTTTTACATGTTTTAAGACTAATAATAGTAAAGTGTATATGGAAAGAGTAATTACATCAGTGCCACAAGCCCGTCACATAAGCCAGGGAAGGGAAGGTAGGGGGCCCTGACTAAAATGAGATATAAGAAAAGACTTGAGAAGGTGAAATAATTCCACCCAGGAAGATGCAGGGCTATGAGGGGCTTGATCTTCAGTGGCATAAATTGCTGAAAGTGATGCTGAATTATACACCAGCTTGCCTTAAACAATTGGGTAATCCGATATGTAATTTAAGCATGGTCTATGTGACTCAGATTTCTAATGATACAGCTCAGCAAGTAATGACTAAAAATGACACATTGGTGACAAAACCCCAAGATTTGTCCCAAAATTCATAGCACACATTTTCAACTAACAAACTGCATCCACACCACACCTTTTTCCTGGGGTATTCACAAGGTTTAAATAAATTACAGGTAATATTTTCATAAGTACACATATGATTTCGAAATCCACGCCCCATTTTTTAATTGAAGGAAAATGTTTAAAGTGATTTCAAAGGGATTGAGGTGGTGAAACACTGTAAAAAGAATCCTACTTCTTACATTCAGTATCTGACCCTAAATGCTTAGATGTCCCTTTGAAGGTCAGTGAGATCTAATGTACTAAGCATCCAAGCTGCTTTCAGAACTGTGAATTAGACCCCTAAATAACATAATTTTGAAAATGAGATCGAGCAAAATACTGTGGATATGTTTGGTTTAGTAAGAGTATCTAATAGACTCACCTGGAAATCTTAACAGCTTTAGAAACCCTTGAAAAAAATCCCATATTCTTCATGTACCAACATCAGATATAAACAGAATACAGTCCTATAAACAGATAGAACAATATAAGTTATCTGGGTTTTAATGTTTTTTTCTCAAATTACCATGCAGTCTGAAAGAAAAGGCAAGAAAAATCCAAATAATTTCAGAACAATTCCCACGTACTCAGAGATCTCAGTTTCATATGGCTGGCTCAGAACTGAGCAGCACAGTGAAAACTGCAGCACCTCAACTAATCCACAAACATCATCACTGCTGCTTTCGAGTTTCAGAAAACTTGTATTGAGAGTAATGTCAAAACTTTCACTCCAAAAAAAGAGAAGAAGAATAATCTACTAAGAAGAATTAAAATAAGATTATATTTTGATGCATTTCTATATTTTTTCTGAGATGAAGTATTTTAAGAGCAGATGATATATGTGTTATACATCCAACTGATTAATTATCTTTACAGAATGCAATACCCTATAATAAAAAGTCTAAATGTCCCTTTTATCTCTGTGATTTTAATACAATTTTTTCTATGCCTGTAAGGCCTGAAGAACTTCTGCAATAAATTAAGGAAAAACATTTTCCAAGTAAATTTTTTGACTTGGATATGGGAATTTTTCATGATCGTGAACACTATGTAGACAACAGAATGTTCTAAAGAAAGTATTCATTATTGGTAGAAAATTAAGGGAGCATCTTTTCTTGATTTTCCATGCAAATATTAGTCAGGTGAGCCTTATCCATCGGAGGATGCTCTGAATGGATGGATATATTATTAGTTAATGCTTTAGCAGGCAGCACGAGGCACTTGAGTAGATATGTGGTCTCTATGAAACCATGCCTGAGTACCTTCATGATTAAGCATGATTACCCTTAAGCACCTAAACCATACTTCCATGAAAACTGCTTCTGGAATGCAGAGAGTGATTTTATTTTAAAATTAAAAAAAAAAAAAAAAAAAAAAAAAAAAAAAAAAAAAAAAAAAAAAAATTCAAGCCTGGTTCTCAGCAAGTCACATCCTTTCTCCATTTCACAGAAATGACATGTAATTAGGAAATAGTGCTGCTCTTGGTTACATTGGCATGTCATGTTATAGTATATTAGAAAACATGATGTGCTGACATAACCATGCAAGACCCTTAACCAAACGACAAATTAAATCCTGGCAGTTAAGAAAGAGGCACATCTAGATCTCAGTACACATATTTTATATATATCATAATCTGCACGAGCAAAGTGTAAAAGATTCAAGAAAAACCACAAAGGAAATGGTGCAATTCTGAAGTTAAATCATGCTTTATTCAATGTTCATCCAAATTCACATCACAGTCTCTCCTTATCATGTACAAGCATAATAGTGGGCACAGTCCCTAATTGATGATGTATGCAAAATAAACCTCAAAATACAATAAATAATTATCTTTAGATACAAGAAGGAAACAGAATCCCTTTTTATTACCTCCATACCTGTTACAGTTGATCTTTATATTTCATTCTTTCTCAGCTTTTGGTGTGTGCTAACATCTGGGACTCATCACGCTGTCTGGCATTTCAACAAAGATGATGTCACTGGTGCCAAATACTTTGACAAACATGGCTACTGCATAAATCTGAAGATCTGAAAAACCAGACAAATTATGTTTATGATTAGATACAAAATGAGTTGTTTGTACCATGAGTTTAAGTACGCTGAACACGGACTTGCTTCCCAGAAGGAAGACATTGACTGAAAACTGTAAAAGCAAGCAATTCTTTTTTTCTTCTCTGAGAGTCTGGAGGAGCTTTTGATCTTCCAGTGTCCGTTACAACCTTGGGGAAGGTTAAGTTAACCCTTTGAACAAACATTCCTACCAGCATCCAATTCACACAAAGTAACTTAATCACCAGCTAAATTGAATTCAAACTGCTCTAGAGAACATGAACTGACATAACTCAGCTCTGATGACAAGGAAATTAAAAGGGCTGATTTTGCTGCTGAGATGCACTGAGGGGCTCAAACCCTTGATTCCAACTTTGGAGGCATCAGACACTGTGATTTCATTGCACACAGATGTTGGTGCAGAGATGGCCAAGGTGCAAGTTTGTGCTGCGGCTCAGAGACCCATGACTGAGACCTTCTCTTGCAGTGCTGCTTGGAGGGCAGTGTAGGGCAGAGGACAGCTCTGGGAAAGTCTGTCCTTTCCCATTCTACTGAAGGAGCAGAGGTGACAACTTCAGAAAGTGCTTCAAGTGCTGTCCTTTCTCCCCCCTTTGGAGGATGAATTTCTTTCCCATGCTTTTCTTCTTGTGCACCCGTCTGAAACTTAGCAGACCCTTTCAAGAATTGTTTTGTTGAAAATATAATTCAAAAGGGAATTATTCAACTCAGTATTGACCACTCCCACCAAGAATCTATAAAAGCAGCATGACTTTACCAGTCTGACAGGTCTGGGATGCAGGAGACTCCAAGGACACAGGTTTATGAAGCAGAAGCACACTACAAGCTCTGCATTCCTCTGCTGCCAGTGTGTGCCTGCTGTTACAGGAGTTGTGATCAGTGGCTTCTCCAAAAAGAGTGTAAACAAAAGAGGATGATTAAAGGAGGCACAGAAGCGCCAGTTCTTGTTATCAGGCCTAAACCTGGCACTGCAGCAGTTCCAAGGGGTGATAATTGCACGGGGAATTTCTGCGACATAGACACTAATTCACATTACAGCCAGCTTAATCATGTAACCTCCAGACAACTGCAGGCACTATGGGATGTACCTAGCAAGGTATGTTTATTACCCAAACAGACAATGGTCTTAGCTGAGATTTATCAATCTCTAAATAGAACATAAGATATTCAACAGAAAGATGTCTTTCAGCTACCATACAAAAGGAAAGATGAGACTCTAGATAATGTATAAAATGGCAAATAACCAAATAAATCACAATGAAGATGTTAGGTAAGGATTCGAGTCTTTTAATCACACTGCTAATAAAATTCAAATAAAATTAAGTCACTCATCATATATTATGCCAGACAGAGTGCAAGTTCAATATTAAGCTGCAGTATTATTAACTCAGATTTCAGCTGGCTCCAGAAGCTTTCATCTGCACTTGATATTGGTGAATACTTTCACACCAGCAACTATTACTTTCAGCCCTCGGGTATAACATCTTGCACACAGAAGTCGCAGGAACACATTGATACTTTTTCCCACACACAGGAATATTAGCCTTGATACGAGTACAATATCTCATTATGCTTAACTGTGCCAGTATTTCCCTTTTGCTTTCTGCCACATGCCTTTGTGTAAAATCTCTGTGATAAAACCAAAAGGACAAGGAGCTTTATAAAAAAGCATAATCCTAGTGGACATGTCATCAATTAACTGAAACATGGAGATGGATATTTTCTGAAAGCTCCTTACAGGGTCTAGACAAACACAGTGAGATAACAATGGAAAATTGTTTGGCTTACTAATTGTAACCAAATGTATGCCATTCTATCAAAACATTCTCAGGAGGATGTCAGAGACTTTTTAAAGTAAACATCTTGTGTCATCCTTTTACTGAAGTGGAAAAAGGGTCTCCAATAAAAATCCTACATATCAAGGACCCTCAAAGAAGTTTATATATATATTACTGATCTTTGAAAATGCAGCTTGAGAGGTACATTAATAATTTCACCCAGCTGGGCAGTAAACATTCCTGCCAAAAGAATTATGTAAAATTATATAAACCCTTTTTAAAGAGAATAAAGTTTCAAGAAGATATAAAGTATAGACTTACTTCATTTTTTTTGTACAGCTGTATTTTGCAGAAAGCATTTTAGCATGTAAAATCTTTGTCCTTGTAAAATACTCCAAAGAGAAGCCAAAATTCAAACCTGTAAGTAATACAGAATTTTAAAATGTCAGAAAATTTTAGCAGCAAGAAATAAACAAACCTCAACCAAATAAAAAAGCTTTTCACAGCTGAAGAAATAGATAAAATAGCAATGAACAGCTAAAGGCAAACACTTTCATCAAGGCATACTTTAACTGTTAAATACAATACCTATCCAAGGAGAACTTCCATATAGTTAAAGCATTTGATCATTCTTAAAATGTGGATTACAGTGTGGACTCTTATGCTGAAAAATTAAGACCAATTAAAATCTCACATTTTTCAAAAGAACCCAAATATTGCAGCAATGGATCTAACCCTGGAACTTACATTAACAAAACACTCAAGCACATTCTTACTCAAGCTTCACAGGAGGACATGGTGCTTAATCAAGCAAGCAAAAATTAAGAAAGTCAAGGGTAAATAGAAGTATTTTGACAGATAATAAACAAATGAGTTTTTCAAGTTTGACCAAGATGACTAAAGATAGTTAATTTCACTCAGCTAAATAGCAAATTTTGCATTAATTTCAGTCACAGAGAATAAACATGTGACTAGAAAAGCATATGCTGCCATGGGGTCTTAGCAAGTGCTGAACATAGAGCTACAGGGAATTTCAGCCTTGTACAATACTACAATAATTCTTGGCTGGGATTTCTGAGAATTCCCAGTACAAATACAACTTAAAAAAGACTGCTCCTTTACAACTTCATTTTCAGAATTGGGAAAGAGCTCCCTCAAACAGATTTTTAATGGAAATTCTTCTAATGAAGTTACAAAATATTTTCCATCCAACGTGTTTTGGAGAAACTGTCTTTTATGAGAAACTATCTTTTATGAGAAACTCACACTAAAGTTTAAAGATCCTGAAATAAATTATGAGATTGTTAGTTACCAAGTCATCTCCCATAGTTCTCTGTCAGCTCTGACATCAGAGAGCCAAGCCTGCAGGAAATATTCCTAAAGCTACTGGGAAAAATGAGCTGTAAGAGGCTGACACTGCAACTGGCTGGATTACCAGTCTCAGGAAAGCAAGGATGCCATAATATTTGTTCTCCTCTTCATTTTTGTTCCTAGGCAGTGAAGAAACTGTAAACTGAGAAGTAGAGAAGTGTGTAAAAAAGGGAACTTTCTTCTGGTCCTTTTATCCTTCATTTATCTAACTATCTGCAAAAAAAGAAGAAAAATCAAAGCATAAAATTTTAGCATAAGAACAACTGGATGAGAGCAAAGGTCTCTGGGGCATTCCTACTTCCATCAGCAGCCAGTGGCAAAGGCGTGAGGAAGAGGTGAGGATACAGGCTTGTATGTTGAAATTCCTGTGCTTGGCTGTACTTTTCCAACCACCAGTTGCCAAAGCATTGTAATGCAGTTCAAATCATAAAAAATTTTAGCTGTGTTTTTTTTTAAAAAAAAGTTTTATTATGTTGTTAATATCACTTCTTTGAATCCAGATGCCTAGTGAGTTACTGGTCTTGAGGAAGCATAGACGGATGTAATTTCCATAGAAAACTTAGTCAAATGTAAAATGGGCAGCTCAAAACATGTCACTAAAGCATAGTGATGAGAAATTAAACCGTATTTAGGGGCATGATATTGTCAGAAAAAAAGATAATAAACAATATTTTTTATCACTTCTTTAAAATCTCATAAAAGAAAATTGACAACAAATGCAAGTCAGCCCTACAGTTTTTTGAGCTTCCCTGGAGCTATGGTATCAGTGATACAACCTAAAGAATGGAACAATATGAAATGGATAGCTGAAATATCAGAGGGAAGAGAAGTTGGTTGTTTTCTTTTTCAATTGCTGCTAGCAGTATCCAGTAATAAATTTAATAATTGACTGCCTTTGGTTCCTCACAGACATTTTCTCAGTATCTGCTGTTCACTATTACTTCTTACAGGCCTGGTGTTTCCTTTCACACTTTCCATCCACATCAGAGCTCTGCAAGACCCATTGGTTCAGATGGACTATGCAAACACTGACCTAAGTTCCAGTCTAAGTGATTTTAAAAACTGAGGTTTCTGTGTGCATTTCAGGTTCTTAACCAGCAGCAAAACTCAAGAGAAAATATAATCAGAAGACATAAAATTCTTGAAGTTTCTGAAACAAAACAAACTGGCTATCCAGTACTGTGAAATGACGGGTTATGTCTGCTATATTTAAAGAATGAATTTGAAGTACTTTTCCATTCTTTTTAATGGATTTTTATTGTTGACATGACAAACCTGTTATAAAATCCACGTGCAGTTTTGTAGAAAATCAAAGTACTTTGCTCTAATATACATAACTAGGAAGAGTCACTTAAATTTTCTGTGGAAACCAAGTATTTATGGGCACACAGATGCATAGATGTGTATGCACACCCGTACATTTCTATTTCCAACTAACTCCTAACTTTAGCCTGCCACAGTGGAATCACTGCAACAGTTCTGCTATCAGACAGGGCTTGATTACCAAGCAAGGGCAGAATTTATAGACCCTTGATTTTAAATTCCTACAGTCTGAGTGCATATGTCAGCTTTAGCTTAAAAAAGAAGAGTTACTGGTTACCAGCCCATTGTTGTGTCTGATACCTAAACTTAGCGAGACACAGAGATGGTGTATTAAAAAAAATTGTATTTCAGTTAGAAAGGAGGTCCTAAAAATGAACAACATGTAGTTTTGTATAAAAATATATCTACTCTATAGATTTAAAAGGAATCCAGAATGTGTAAACAAAAAAAACCCCACATACATACACACACATATAGTGAAACAAAACCATACTACAATTAAGACTCACAGGTACTGAGAACCAAAACCTAATTTGATAAACTTTCAAGAGAGAGTGAAGATCACTTTCTACAAAATCTGAAATAAATACTTTTTGCAACGTTGTTCTGTGTTGCTCAATGACAAAGAGAATTCATGGCCAAAATATTATTGAAAGCAGAAAGTAATATTATCCAAGTGGCATGAGAAGTAGCTTCAGAATGATCTTTTACCATAACTTGTTACACAAACTGCTCAAGTCACTGTTTGGAAGTTCAAGCCTTTAGTGTTATACTCAAGCTTATCTTTGGACAAGTTAAAATTTTATTAACTAAAAAAAACCCCTACCACATGATAAAATTAAATATTTTGGCAAGGGGAACTGATAAGTTAAGAAGAAATTCTATTTTCATGAAACACCAATAGAAATGTAACTAGCAGTCAGAAAATATATATATATTTTTTAGGTGGGATTCTTCCATGCTTCCATATGACCATCCCAACCATTTTAGAACTTCTCAGGTAGATACCAAGCAATATGAAATTATTCATTAAGACAAATCACGACAATCTTTTGCCTAAATTCATGCAAATTTAACTCCTTACTACAGAAATTATTCCACTACTTTCACTGCAATTGATTGGGGTTAGCTCTCAGCCAGTGTGAGTGACAGCGGCAGAATAAGGCCCAGAGCAGCCGACAGGAGAGAGACATCTTTAATAGTTGCCCTAAACATAGTTTAGTCCTCTCTACCAAATTTGGTAGCAACCTTTCAGTGTATTTCATTGATATATTTTACATGAATGAGATACAGAATTTTCTGGCTCACAGTCTGCAATCTCCTCCACCAGATTTTGGAAGGAATTGACACAATAATTGATGGAAATTTTCCAGTTGCAATTTATGCCCTTAAAACACCCTGCTGTAATGATACAATCTAGAGGTTCATTTCAAGTTTTATCTGGATGACAAAATATATTCTAACTTCAGCAGCTCAGGCTATGCTTTCAAAATTTAAAGCTCAGGATTCAGTTGTAACCATTTCCTGTCTTTTTTGTTCTCTCTTCCTCCTCCACTTCATTCCCTATATTTTGCTCTTCTCAAAAGAGATTTTTTTTTTATTTGTTATTTTTCCTTTATGTGCAACCCTTCATTCAGCCTGAAGTTCAGAATAAAGTCCTCTCTTCATATTGAAGTTAAAATACAATTGAATAAATTAAGTAAAATGAAAAGGCCCCAACAATATTTTCAGATGTTTCCTTCTTTGTTAAGGAGAAAAGACATTGATGAGAATTCTACCCAGAAAGTGCACTCTGCAGTTGAGATCAACTCCATCCTCTCTCTGATTTATCAGACTGTGTGTGTGAGCAGCTCTTGGGACTATTAGCTATGGCAGTTACTTTTGCTGCCTGTTGTATTTTGGAATAGTAAACTATTTCATCTACACTGTGTGGCCAGATCGGAGTCACCTGGCAAGACACCGAGGAGTGGCACAGCTCAGGGGTAGCTTTCTTTAGGAATGTCATGGGGCACCCAGTGCAATTCTAAGTGGACTCTCTCTCTTAACAAACCAGTGGCATGCTACACTTGGGATAGTCTGCATCTGTTTTGCAGAGACTTCAGAAATGGCAAACAGAAATGGTTTCAGCAGGAGATAACAAGCTTTGTGACTTTTCCCAAATTATTCCCTTTATAGTAGCCATCATCTTGTTGGGTGACATCTGGAATGATTAGAAGACGATATTTTAGAGTGACAACTGGGCTGTCATTCACACTGTCAGCCAGCAAACACCCAGGTTGCCCAGGGTTACAAAGCTGGTTTATGCCTTTGTCCTGCAGTATTTAGTGCTGCTGATTCTTTACCTTGATTCCAGCTGAAGCGGGTCTGACAGGCAGCGCCAGAGGCAGGCAGAGAGCTCATGTTGAGGGTGGGAGTCCCGTGGTGCCTTTGTGTGCAAGGGTTTTAGAGCTTTGGTGGCAGCCCATCAGGCAGGAGACAACCCCAGAGTGTTAGGGTGGATCCAGCAAGTTCATCTGCTTTCAAAAGATAGAAAGGCAATGTTTATCTCTGCCCTAGGAACACATCTAATCATTTTAGCCCTGTGTACCTGAATGGGAGCTTTTGTACACAACACAGCCATCTGCAGAATTATTATCCTAAAACAGACCTCTAAATGAGACAGCCCAAAGCAGCCTTGTGCTCCAAGGATGAGCAGCACCTGTGCATTCCTCAGAAGGCAGGGAGCATTCTCACCAAATTGGCATAAAGAATAAATGTGCTCCACAGCAACAACTTCACATTGATCACCCATTCCCTGATACACAGTCCAAACATCATTTCATTCACTCACTGTCAGTGCACATCTCTGATCAAGACAAAGACCTGAGATTTTAAATGTTTCAGTCTGAGAACTCAGCTTTGTGTACCAAAATCCTGATTTTCAAAGGGAAAAATCACCTTCAGTTGTCAGAAAACTCAAAGCAGTGTTGGGAGCCTGTACCAGCTCTGGTACTCAAGACTTAGGACAGGCTAATTGGGAACTCAAGAACCAGAGCACCAAAGACAGCCTGCCTGAAGCTTCCCCTCATTTCCCTCTGCCTCAACGCATTCTTTTAACACAAAACTAACATTTCTTACAGACATAATGAGCAAATGGACTACTCACAAAACCTGATAATTTTAAACTATTAAAGTAGTTGACAAATTGAGATAAGGAATGACGAATATCCAGGTTGTTGTCAGTGAGCAGGTAAGTAGCTCACTATTATTGTGGTTTCAGACATGTAATTGTAAAAGCCATCCTATTGCAGTGTTTCACAGACCAGTTTAAAACTCACAACATGTGTCAGTAACATTTGCCTTCTGCAAACAGGCTTGCAGCCTTGTTGTCAGAAAACATGGGATGAAAGACTGTGCTCAAAGCGAATTTGCTTAAAAAGTCAATAAAAATGCCTTAAAACACTGGGACAAGTTGCATAGCCTGAAGGTAAGGAACTCCTTCAGTAATGTTTCCAGCTAATGCTTCTGAGGCATGCAAAAAAGAAATAAAATAAAAGTTGGAGAAAAAAGTTTATTATTTTTGTGTGTTTGGGTGCGTTTGGGACCATAACACCTCTACTCAGGGCTCTATTCTGCCTCCTGTGTACCTCATTCCCAGTGCTCTACCAGAAGAGCCTCCCCAATTGCAGCAACAGAGAAGTTGAAATTAGAACTAAAGAAGCATGTAGAGATGTGTAGACACAGTGTTAAAACAAAAGGAGAAAAAAAGCTGTTTGGAG
The DNA here is from genome assembly GCA_020086605.1 of Lanius collurio. Classification (NCBI taxonomy): domain Eukaryota; kingdom Metazoa; phylum Chordata; class Aves; order Passeriformes; family Laniidae; genus Lanius; species Lanius collurio. The sequence continues at coordinate 12,255,530 of JACBWW010000019.1, forward strand.
CATGTTTAGGCAGCATTGCCCTGGAGCTCAAGCCAATAACTTTCTATAGAGCAACAGGAAAGCAAATAAATGACTATAATTTATTTATACTAACTTTTTAAATAGTTCAGTCTGATTCTTTTTGAGTACCATCTCACAAACCTGGTTGTTAAGTATAAATTAAAAGTATTCAAGAGGTAATATTTGCAAAGCACTTTTGCATCCACAGATGAATGCTGCTGTATAATATGAACATTGACATATTTGACAAGGCAACAGAGTTAAGTGTGATACAGAGTCAGACTAAAGATTTTTTTTTCTTGTCTGAAAAGCCCTTGTTTTGTTACTAATATTAGAGCTGCAGAGGCCTATTTGACAAAAAGCACCTCCTAATTTGAGAGCTGTAGCTCTTAAGCTCCATAGTAGCAGCTATTTACCTGGTTGGCTCACTCTTCACAAAATGTGCCCATTAAGCTCAGGGGATAAAGCAAAAAAAAAACCCCAACCACTCTTCTGAGCATGACTGAACAAGCGACTGTGCTGGTATGTGTTTGATAAGAGACAGCAGAGGAAAAGGAGATAAACCTTGGGGTGTAAGACAGGAGTTACATATTCCATTTAGAACAAAAGGGAATTGACTTTACTGGGAATAACTCATGGCAACACAAATTCTGGTTGCAGGTATTTGGAGGATTTTCCCTCAGGGAAGGTTTATAGTATACATACATACATTCATACATATACAACTGCAGTTTATGTCAAGGGAATTTATGCATGCACTCTCAACCGAGAGTAAATTTTAGCCCTTTTCTTCTTCACTGATGTACAAGCATTTTCCCAGCTTGGCAGGGCTAAATTAAATTGGGCAACATTCTATGTGTGTTTGATGTCTGCTAAATGAAGTGAGCGTCCAATTCGTCATATTTACTCAAGCTCACTCAACTCTAGTAAAAATTAAAATGTTCCAGTTAATTTAACGAGATAATTCAGCTCTCTGAAATCTTTCTTGCTCAACATTTGTTGCTATTTAGAAGTCAAGGACTGTGTGCTGCCATGTAATTCTTTGGACAGATCTGAGGACTTAGTAATAAACAGTAGACTTTTAAAACACTGGACTGACATTGTATTTAATCTCAAACAAGTTCCTGAGCTGCCACTGGAGAGGGGAAGTCTAGGATCAGACTCTTTGGGTTCTTTGTATAGAGAAAAGGGATCACACAAAAAGCCATGGAATGTTTAGGCAAAAATCAGGGTGACTAAAATAGCAGTTGAAATATGAAGATTGAAAGATTACCATGTTGAGTAACTTGGATAAAAAATACAAAGTAGTCAAGGGCTCCAAGAACCAAGGTAGTCAAATATCCACACAAAAAACTCCTCATGCTTGGTACTTGGAAACAACAGCTCTGCCTTGAGGTGGATGCATGTCTTGATCTTGCAACTCTATTTTATGTCAATACAGACAAGGAAGCCAAAACATCATGCAATATTAGTTGTACATATATGATAAAGTCCACTGAAATTAATATTCAATGAAACAATCCAAGACTGAGAATTTACAATTGCTCATACCCTTAACACTGAGATTTACTCACAGGAACTTGCAGTATTGTCTCTCTGCACCCTGGCAGCACTTGAGCATTCCTTATGGAGGGTGGGAAAAACAGAGAGATCAGCCTCCTGATAGAGCTAGGTGTCTAAAGCTAAGCAAAACAATCTAAGCCTCCCATACAGGCGCCCTCAAACACCCTGATTTCAGTCCTTCAGCTTTCTGTGAGACTTCCACTTTCTGTGGAAGAGTCAGAGGCATTTAGGTAAGAATCCATTAATCATCTTAGCAGCTTAGCAATGTTCACCTTGAAAAACATGCAGGTAGGTGAAATGTAAAAAGCTAGTACACAAATGCAGAGTAATTAAGCAAAACAGTGCTGGGGATTTGAGTAAAATTACAGCTGTGTGCTACTCTTGCTGCAGAATTAAAAGCAATGCAGAACTCACCTGGTTTCATTAGAAAAACTATGAACAGCCAAAGATGGCTATCATTCACCCTTGGAGAGATGTAAGTTAGATGGGTGAAGAGGTACCAAGGTAATAAATATATGGAGTTTTTTTCAGGGATTTTTTTTTCTTCTAGTGATTCACAAAATGTTTTCACTTTCCATTAGGAAAAGCAAATGACACAAATATTATTAATGATAGTATTGAATTGCAGTGAAAAAAACAGTAAATATATTCGCAAAAATGAAAATATTATTAAACTACCAATAATAAAGCTCTTTCAAAAATTCATCATTATTTCTAATCACTTTTGAGCAAAAGGTATAATGTAGAGGTAAATGGGAAGCTGATAAAAAAAATTGATGATTAAGAATAGCCAAGAATCTAAAAAAATCCAAACCAACTCTCACCTGAACAAAAATTAAAAGCACAGGGTTATTTACATTAGAAAGGAGACACATAAGAAGGACACGATCCAAGTATGAAAACTGAATTACTGGGAAAGATTAGAAACTTCACCTAAGAACAGGGGATTTACTGAAATGAAAAGATGGTAAATTAAATAATGATAAAAAGAAACCTATTATTTTCATTTCATAATTGAAATATAGTAGAGAGTTGAACAAAATATTTTTTGATTATTTGTTGTATGGCACAATGTAGTAACAATGGAAGCACTTAAAATAAAGTACCTATAACAATACCTACAAATGTTATAAATCTAACAAGCATTTTTCAGAAGAAGTAAAATATTACATTTAAACTTCAATGTGTTGGTTCAGCTTCTTTCATTGTACCCTATATGAAATAAATGTTAAAAAGAAACAATCAAATGCTATTGAAGTAAATTATCTCAGTGATCAGCAATTAATATTTCACACCAATAGAGGGTACTGGGAATTCTGAAGAATTTTTTATTTTAATTTTTTTTATTTTATACTTTGCAAAATGGAAATTCTCATTTCCCACTACTCTGCAGCTCACTAACACTGGATTTCTTTGAGAGCAAGAACTTACCAGGGTTAAACTTTTAAAAAGGGAAGAATATCCACAGTGATTGGAGAGAGTGGGAAATAATATTTTGTAAAGAACATTAAATCTTAAGACTTTCCTTACTTTCAGACACTCTGACTTGGTTCCTGATGTGGTTTACTGGGTTTGCCTATTAAAAGTGTTCCTTCTGAAGCACCTGTAGGAGGAAGGACATAAGGCTGGAAGGAGAATTGAATGTAATGGACTCATGACCCAGCTAGAGCAGCTCCCCAGCCACACAGTGCTGATGGGAACTCATGAGATCAAAGTTTCAACCTGTCAACAACAGGGAAACAGGTCCCTGGAAAGCTGCTGAAGCCTCGCAACTCTCCTGGGAATGGAGGAGAGAGCTGATATCAATGGAATTTGGTCAAATGCAGTCCTTTAGTACCCAAGAACTCAAATCTGGTAACAAAAATGAGAAAATAAAACTGGAGCCAAAATTGGAGATAGCAGAATGAAATACATTTTCAGTTCTTTAGAGACTGAAAAAACCTGTTGTCTGCTCCCTGAGCTGAAGATGGAGAAAGCACACACATGCACTGAGTTCAGAGCCTGAGCATTACTTGCAGCTCTTTCAGATGATAAAAAATGCAGATGAGGCTGATAAGATGACTCTGGGGTTTCTTCTGTGTGCTGCAGCATGAAGAGGTTGACTTTCATACAGGACAGAAAGCCAAATTAGGTCCATGTAACTGCTCAAAATTCATTAGAATGACCTTAGTTCAGCTTGCTTCCATGCACACTATCGTATATGATAACATAGCCTGGAGCAACAGCAGTAGTGGTGGTAAGACTTTCTGAAATATTTCCACTACTTGAAAGCTATTGGATTTGTTAAAATTTCTAAAAGGATTATAACAGGATGAACTGGGTTTTTTCCTTTTACTTTCTCAAAGCCAGTATAATAATATTACACAGAGCTTTTCGTCTTCAAAGGTCTTTACAAATCTTAGCAATTCACAGTAACTGAACAGTTATAAAACTATAGTAAAACTCATTTTTGCTGTCTTGCTAATTTTTTCATATTATTCTTAAGAATTAACTTTACATAGCAGTAACTTTGTTCATTGGACTTGTTCTGCAAATGTAACATGAAACTCATTACTAAGGGAAATTGAACAGTCACATCTCCCATATAATCATTAGTCATAATACTAACAAAACCAAAATATATTCTGATTCCCTGCTATTCCAACAGAAGGTGACACATTTTCAGTGTAGATAGTTTAGTCATTGCTCTTTTACTATTTAAACCAAAAGCAGGCAACAAGCATTGAAACAAGTATTACTAAAAAATCATCTTACCAAGTATGATCATATATAATATGTGTCAGGTAAGAACTCAAAGTAATTTTAATTACTTTCAATTTCCAAGCAGTTGGTATAATAACAACTAAATTATTCCCACAACATTCAAGTCATTGGTGTACAACGAGACAATTTCCCTATTTAACATTAAAGGTCTGAGCTTGCCAGCTGTGGGCAAATACCCTCTGCTCCTGCTCATGCCAGTGCATGCTGAAGGTACCCACCAAGTGACAGGACTGACTTGTCTGGGCTTTACTTCACATCAAAAAAATACTTTGCAAAACACAACGTGCTTCTCAGAGCAAGGAGGGGAATCTGCATCCAGGCCTTGATGAAGGAGTTTTGGGCACCTGAAGACTCGCAGGCACTTTTGCCCACTCACTCCCACCAGCACGTGGGAAGCTCAAAGGCTGCCAGCTTTCTCCTGGAGACCTTGCTGATGCAGAACACCAATTGAAGCTGGAGCACTTTCTGCTCCTGGCAGTATTACAGGTGTCCCAGTTTGAACACTCTAATGATACTTAGCAATAACTTCTTTGAATCCAGAGAAGGGGTCAGGCTTTTGATGGCCCTAAAACATTTCCTAAATGAGGCCTAATTCTGCAGCCTTTTCTCACACTGAGTAGCACTTAACTGCCCCAGTGATGCCAAGGTGACAGCTTGCACAGAATTGTCTCTGCAGAGGTGGAGAAAGGAAATGTAAAAACTAAATTTAAACAAAAAATAACTGGGCAAGGATCAAATACCTGAGTCTTAAGTGTCACTCACTCATTCCATTGTCTTAGCTTGCTCCACAGTAAGAAGGCAGTAAGAAGGGTCCAACAAGGTCCCATGAATATTTCATAATCCCTAGAATTGCCCTAGAGAGAAAGAAACTGAGACATCTCCTTCAAAGCAAACAGAGCAGGGAGGAGAGAGATGGGATCTCCTGATTTCTGGACCAAGTCTGGTCTTGTAGCTCAGTGCAGAATGTGGAGAGCAGCTGAATGAATAGCAGACTACATACCTAAAGTAATAGAAAACAGAAGAGTTGCAGGTCATGATCATAAAAAAGTCTGCAAAAGAAAAAAACTTTCGTTTTTTTTTCTCACAACATGCTTGCAGTATGTTTTTTTTCCTGTCAATTGATTCCAATATTGAACACTAAAGCCTGGGTTCTGGCCTCCTGATAATAAGTAATTTGCAAGAGCCTGGTCACAGACAAGTCAGAAAACCATGTAAATTGCTTGGATGGGAAAGCCTCTTTCACAGGAGGGAGCTGTAGGTGGTAGAGAGGCTCCCTGCCACAATTTTACATTCCCTGGACATAGTGATATAGGAACAGACAACAGAGCAACGTTGATCTTCTGCCATGGGGCACCCTCTGCCTGCCCTCTGCAGCAGCCATGGATGTAAATAATGAGGGTGGTAAACAGTGAGGGTGGTTCCCGTCCTTTGTAGCAGCAACTTCAACACAAATCTTAGATGATGGGCAATAAACTGTTGTTAACAGTGTCCAAAAGCTAAATATATATTTAAATTGAGTTTGTTTTGTTTTTTTTTTTTAATATATATTATAGGGAGTTTTGCTATACACATAGTGGCACATATTTAATTTTTACTGTCATATACTCACAGCAGGGGATTTACTTCCCATATTTGACAAAGTTTACTCTTATGGGATTTACTGTGGTGTTTGCATTTAATTTCACTATGAGGGCAGCCTTGTGATATGGGTAAAACAGAAGCTTGCAGAGCATGGTCTGGGAGCACTTACTTCTTCAGCCAAAGTTATTCTCATCCAGAGAGCCAAGGTGATGGCTTGATCTGGGGTAGCTGTTGGAGGGAAAGGCTTCATTCATGGAAAAGCAGCATTCTGTCATGCTCTTCCCTTCTGGCCTACCTGAGAGGACCAGGACCCCTTCCCATGGGTTGTGTCTCCTCTCCCATGCCACACTGTTTGCCTCCTCCGTTCACTCTGCAGACCCTCAGGGAACACGGCTGGGTCAATAGTGGGAAACACTTGAGTAAGGACTGGGCACTGCCACAATGCACAAACCCCACCACAGAGCAGGTTATGCAGCTTCCTTCCACGCCAAACAAACGTTTCACACTGAGAATAGGCAAATGAGCACCCAGCTTTGCCAACTCCATTGTTCAGCTGCATCTCAAATCCTGTGTGTTTGGTGTTGGAACTATAGCAACCCTACCGAATGAGATGAAAATATTTTTACCTGTCAAGATACATGTCCTGAATATTCTCTTTTAGATCTCACTAAATACTCAGCAAACCATAAAATATTTCAATCAGCATTGTACATTGTATTACGACCCAAACACAAATGTCAGAATTAAATGTAGTTGTAGCGCAATAAACACCATCACATCTTCCTTCTAGGGGCATTTTTCAACCAACCTTTGTGCTAAAATCAGCATGGCTGGTCTGTGTTATTTAATTATTGTCTAGGCTCAAAGATCACCCTTTCTTTTTCTTTAATTTAAAAAAAGAAAAGCCTTATATTTTTTTGGATTAACAGAAATATTAAATGGAAAGACTGTGGAATATAAAGGCCATGGGTTGCATTTTGCACAGGATAGGTTCTGGTTGAATGAGATCTGGGATGTGTGCCAAATTAATAGAAAAAATCCTGTTCTTCCTCTCCAATAGCCACAATGTTCATTATTAAGAAAAGCATATGAACTGCAGGATTTGATTTTAATAACACCAATGTCTTCATTAATCTGTACTTTCTGTTTAGCCTCATTATTAAGTAAATGCTGAGTTAATGCAGCACCTATTGTTGTTGGATTTTCCATAAAAAACCTGCTTTCCCTCTTCTTTTTTTATTTATTCAAGGACTATCAGGTGTGCGTGTCATGTTTTTAAACAGGCCATCCTCTGTCAATGGCTGTTTTCTTCCCTCAGGTCTATGCAGCTACTCCAGTAATGCACAGTCTACAAAGCAGATAAGTAACAAAAAAAAAACCGCCCAAGAGAACAAAACCCTGATAAACCCTCTCCTAACTCAAAACCATATTTGTTTTGGTGGTGTTTTAAATGCTGTCATGTCAAGGAGCCTCTTACTATCACCTGCAACTGAGCTGATCTTCCCTGGATGCTCCAAGCAGCCTCCTTCTAAATCACGATTGCTGATGGCCAACACTGCTTTGTATCTGCCGAACAAATAGTGGCCTTTTGTCCAGCACAAGTTCCTAAACAAACTTAATCTCTCTAACACTGTGACAGATGACATTTAGATGTCCTTGTTACCCTTAAAATGAGTTTTATTGACAATCAGAGAACAAAAAGAAGGCCCAGATAAAGCCCAATGTTTTATAGGCCTGCTAACAACATCTTAGTTCTTAGTGCAGAGGGTGTAGAGAAAGCCTGGAGTTGCCCCCATTTTCCCCTGCTTTGCTATATCACCATGACAACAGATATAGAAATCACTTAGTGACTCCTAGAAAGAAAACACAGTGACACAGTACCCCTTGTATGGCGAATCAAACTAAAGCTTGCATTCAAATGGCTATTCAGCTTGGGCATTCATGTAGAGGATGGGGTGGATTTTACACAGGTAACAACAACAGAAAGGCCAGCAAGCACTCCAGCCACAGCATATGGTAAAGTCTCTGTTTAATTAATGCATCCTCAATAGAATTTATCCATTTTAAATTTGTTTTCTTTTACTTGAAACATCATTAATGTAAAGGGCAACATTAATCAACATCTTACAACTTAAAAGGGCATTAAAAAGTGATCTTTTCCCCCCCCAACGCCACAGAATCTTTTCAAGTACTTTTGCTCACTGCCACTGATTCCAGGCAGGGTCCTTAATCATAAGGCAAATCTAGAGAGGCCTCTACTGGCCAGCCTCTCCAGCTGCAATTTTTCCATTTTTAAGTGACTTGGAAAAACGAAGAGTGGAGTAGCCACAAGCTTTTATCTTAAAGTTGCACACAGAACGGATTACTGATAAATGTATGGCACAAAACATAGGATAATTGTGCTTTTTTGAAGCTATCATGTGAGGTATAACTTTGCTGTTTTAAAAAGTAAGAAGACTAAAAAGATTTATCCTGGCTGTGATGTGTTTGCCTCCATGACATTTTGAGACATTTTAAGATTATAGGTCTAAAAATTAACAGGTAATCACTTTTCTTTGTGGGCAAGGCTCCCCTTAAATTTAGGGCTTAAATCCATTTACATTTGAAATTCTCATATGCATGTGGCATTTTATATATGCATTTCTCAAAACTGGAGTAAAACATACATCAAAGCTCAGAGAAATTAAATCAAGAGCACAAGAAAAGGAACATATTGAATGATAGAGGATCCCTGCTTCTGTGGGCTTTCTACAGGACTACATAAAGAACATAAAAACCTCCCTTTTAGGTATAATTTAATATTTCAGGCAATGGTCAGTGTGCTTTGTGCTAATATCAGGAGTTTTGTTTGGAAAGTAAAAGAGTTTCTGTTGTATCCTATAAACAAAAATAGGCAGTATGAATTTGAAGATACTTAAAATTACATTGCTTTTCTTTCTTTAATTTTTGTTGTTCTACTTATCAATCACAAATCATGGGATTAGTAAGTATCTACTAGGCAGAGAGGGCAACTCACTAGGTTTTAAGTTATTGCTGTGAAGATAGGAAACTTCCAAACGCATGGAGAATGAGCAAACTGACAGATCTGGTGAAATAAATCCCAAAGCTGAAGGCTGAAATAAGACACTGATTCTAAAAGTAAACTGTAAAATATTGATGGAAAATACAATTACAAGGGAACAAACTTACCTTGGGTTGTGGTAGGCTGCTCCAGAATCTTAGGCTAACTTACTAAGATTTTTTTTTCTGTGTAGAATACTCACTATGGTAACTCCTAATATTATTACTTTTTTTAAAGTCTATATTCTCTAGTAAATCCTTAGGAAGTCACACGGCGTATTTGTATTATATTTATATTTAAAAAAAATTTCAATCTATGGGTGATCTGTAAATATACCTTTTTTCTTAATAGAAGAGGATTTAATAAATATCAAATACCTTAAGAGCATTAGATAGTAAAATTTTAACATTTACAAAATAAATCTTACATCTGTCCTTCATCTTGAAAAGTATCAAAATGAAAAAAAAAAGTTATATCACAGTAATTTCTCCCTGATCCGATATGATTTTTACAAACACTTAAAGAATAGGGGGAAAAACTACTTTAACAAGCCTGGATTAGTTAACATTTCTTACAGGACTCAATATCTTTTTGCAAAATTTTTACTTGCCTATAACACCATATAAGCCACCAGCTAATTTTACCTTTCCCCCGGAAAGGCTGGGGGCAGGGAAGGAGGTGGAATAGGGGTCAATTCCTACCTCATGGTCACTGCAGCCTTTAAAAACCGCAGAGCAGCTCTGGAGCTCGCCCTGCCAGTCCCAACAGTGACACCTCCTGGGGCAAGCGGGCTCCAGGCTGAGCTGCCAGCCTCGCCAGCCCGCTGAGCTGCACCAGTCCCAGGCCCAGAGTTTCTTTGAAGAAACTTTTCAGGACTGAAGCTCTGCAGGGAGGAAAATGAACAATCCTGTTTAATTACATCAGTTTAGTGAGGAAAGCACAGGAGCCAGCGGCCATGTGGACGGACAATATGAAACACTAATGTTATCCTTAAGGTATTTCATTAAAAAGGGGGGATTCAGTTTGGAAAATAGTGTTCCAGGAATAGTTTAGGGGTATGTCCGACAACTGTGCCCACAGCACGGGGCTAACATTAGTCTTTCTTGTTTTTAGTGACTTTTATTTATTTGTTTGGTTTGGTGGGGTTTGTTGGTTTGGGGGTTTTGTTTGTTTCTTTGTGGTTTCTTTGTTTCTTGTTTTGGTTTGGTTTTGTGTAGCCTAAGCCGACCTGTGCAGAAAAGCTGGAAAAATTTTAAATCACAATTTCTGCTGGTCAGAGTATTTCTCACCTAACTTTTAAAAACTATGGGACTAATAGCTTACAAGTCAAGTTCTGCAAACTCTAGGTAGCAGGCACAAATCTTCAGACAGCAGGAACCCAGTAAGGACTGGTCATCACAAAGAGATTTTTTCACAAGCCACAGTGTCCTGAAAGAAAATCGATAAAACTGTATTGGAAGAAAAACATATTCTAAATATGCCTAGATTTAGAATATCCTTTACTTGCACCTGAATTAAAACAGAGAAAAAAAATTGCAAATTCAACCCAAGAGCACCCCTTTGCAAGAGGAGGAATTTTTCCTTTAAATTCTCACAGAACTAATATTGAATAAAATTATTACCAATCAGTTCACAATGGCCAAGAAATCCACAGTGGTCTTTGATGTCAGCCTAATAAAAAAAAAAAATTAAGAATCATACATTTTTAGGAATATGGACTATCAGCATTTCATAGAGGAATCTCTGGCATGTGGTAATTTCCTGACAGAGATAGAATTACATAGATTTGGTGACATCAAAGTGTAAAAGATCTCACACAACTTGGTTGAGAGAGTTTTTGTTTTCTTATTTCTACTGAGCTCATTATTCCTATTTAAAAATCCAAACAAACAGCACATGAAATACCAATTAATAAACATTTTCAGTATATGAATTTCCAGGAAATGATTCTGTGAACAAAAGTAATCTCAATATGATACTCAATTCCAGTCAAATCTAACAAGTGATCTGACAGCTTTTTGGGAGCTAGCACACTAGAAAGTGCCTAGAAACACTCAGAAGGAAAAATCCTCTCTGCAGATCTCCTTTTGCAGGTGAAACTGTGATCTAATGCAATCAAATTGTCTGCATTTTTGACACAATAGTTCACAAATATGCTATTTACTAATTATAACAAAAAATCAAGAATTAATAAACTGGAAGCAAGAAATCCACAAAGGAGAAGTTAATCACTACTCAAAAAATGCATTTTTTTTCAAATCAGCTGGCCAAAAAAAAGGGAAACAATGCAAAAAATGTATTATATTATTACCTGAGCTAATAAAAAGCCCAAGAGTCTTACTTATGAGTATCTTTTATAAATATTTCTTCTAATTTTGTTCAAGAATACATTTGTTAAAGAAATATTTTATATTGGCTACATAGCAATATAGGTATCTAATAGAAGGCAGGATATGCAGAATGACTTAAAAATCTATTTTGTACACCTTCTTTATATTTTAAAGCATGATTGAACTACAGGTAAACTGGGAGAAAAAAAATCTGCCATTTCTGTCTGAAGTACAGAACTCATCTTTTTTTAATCTTACAGATATTTTTGAGATACTCCGTTTACCTTCTAATGGTGTGGTGTTGCTAATATATCATAAAGAGAGGACAATTAAAAAGAAAGTCTGCAAACCCCACAGATACAGTAGCAGAGATAAAAGAGAGTTAAAACCAGAAAAAGCAGGAGTGAGGGGGAGAGGACTAAGACTAACACCTGGGATTGTACCTGGCTCTGCCTTTGTGACTAATATTGCATCTTAGCGAAGCCAAAAATTGCAAAATGGCCAAAGTTTCCCCAAGTACCTGAAGCAGTAATTCACCTATCATCTACAACAGTCAAGAAACAGATTCCCTCTCTGCCCTAGAAGAGCCCATTTATCTATTTCACAGGGGATTTGTGCAGTGCAAAGCCCATGGGCTGACAGAGGGAAATGGCATCCAGCAGCACAGGGCAGCCCAGGCAGCCCATCAAGAGCAAAGCCACAAAGCAGAGCCAGAGGCAGCTCCAAGGCTGCCAACACAACTGCCTACAAAAGCTGCCAATGAGCCAGAAACTGCTTGTGGGAAAATATCACTTACCCTTAGCATCTGGGTCTCGTGATTACTGTCCAAAGAAACAGAGACTGGTAAGATAATGGCAGGATAAACAGCACTTCATTGCTCCATTTTGTCCCCCTTTACTCCCACAAATTTTTGATACATCACCCCTCAAACTGGGTACAATTTTTTTAAAATCAGTTATTTTAATCTTTGCGTTACTCATGAAGTAAAATGAGTCTTCCTGCCTCATCTCTAAAAATAGCTTCTGCACGCCTTCCCCTGGCTCTGGATGTACGACACATAGTGGGGCCATTTGTTACCATTATTGACATGTTTGTGGTGAACTGCAAGCGTGTTTACAGTAGAAATGAAGTCCCTGCTCTCTTGGAGGTAATCCTGGGGTGTCTAAAAGACTCATGGGAGTCCTTGACTGGATTCTCTGAAATGAATTTCTGTTCCCATATAAATAAATTATCTCGGGGCCAAATATTTTTATTTTCCTTCTATTTCAGGAAGCCAGCAGATGCAAAAGTTCCTGATGGTTCTAGTAACAGTATCCTGCACAAGCTGTCTGCTATTGGGCACAAGGATGAATGGGAGCAAAAGAGGAAGAGGAGGGCTTTGCGCTTACCCTTTGCAGAGTAACAGAATGAGAAATGGGACTTTTGCAGACAGTAAATAGGGCAAAGTGAGAACTGGCTCCCTGAGGTGATGGGTGTCAAAAATGATAGGGGACCTAAAGGCCAGAGATGCCTCATGGCGAGTGAATTGGCCCTAACTTCCCCAAATTATGCCAAAGGTTGACCAGAAAATTTTACAGTCATTAGCTTTTGACTGGAATTGATAGATTTGCATTTTCATGCAGTATCTATTCACTTCAGTTTCTACTAAAAATATACAGCCTTGTCATCTAACCAGCATAGGCTGGATATTTTTGCTGCAGAAATTCACTAAAAGAAGAAAACTTTAACCAGAACTGCAGATGGTATATTTGTACCAGACTGAAACACACTCAGGCAATTGCTCATTAAAGCTGTCCAGTTATGTGTAACATTTATGGGACTGTGCAACATGCCAGGTGTTAAACAAAACATGAGGTGACATCATTTTGCAGATTGGGCTATAGAAAATACAATCTCCTGGTGATCTACAGAGGAAAAACTCACCGCTTTTTGGTGAACTTAATAGAAAATGACAGAAGAATACAAGTTGTTATTGTCTTTATATTTTTAAATCAGGCAAATCTGTCTCTGCATTCACAAATCCGTGTTTATAAGCAGCAAGCCTACACTAAATCTGTCACTAAAAATATTCTTTCTAATAAGAAATAAGGAACTTAGACTAAAATAAACAAAATTTATAGGAATATCTATGAGCTGCAGATAGATTTAAGTGTATAACCAGCAAGAAAATGTCCAAGGGAGGCCAACATAAGAGGAAACCCTAAACTGGAGTTCCTGTATAATAAACAGAACAATATGGATTCAATGCCACAATCAGCTTTCTTGTTTTCCTTTTAATCCTCAAAGACAGGAGTGTGTTTGGCTACAGCTATGGACTTCTTTGGTTGATAGATTATTTGATCAATGTTGTTGAGAGGTGATTATTTCTATTCCCATGTAAACTAATGAATTCCAAAACCTGCTCAGATTTGTAGTAGTATTTATACTTTCATTAAACAAACAGCAAATGTCATTGCTAAAGAGTTCAGCTCCTCCTGATCCATTGGACAAGGACTGTATTCAACACCAAATGTATCTCCAGTGTGAGGCTGAGCTCTGAGAGGAAGTTACTGTACATATCATTACTATCAGACAGTCTTGTCCTCGGAAACAAGAGAGAAAGTAGATGTGAAAATGCATTTGTTCCAGTGAAGCAAAGCACAGAAAACTCACCAAAGTACTCAAGATGTGCTATGTGAATCTTGCTTTCAATGCTGTGGGAAGATGAGTACAGAAAAGGCTGTTTGATTGCTCCAAGTATGGTCAAAAGGAAACATGTCTTGGACAACATCACATGTATGACAAAAGATGGATGATGGGCTGACTCTGTTTTACATTAAGCAGAAAAGTTGACAGTGGTATAAAAAGACTAAAAGGTTGTAGCTAAAGTCAGACTTTACATGCAGGCTTTCTATGCAATATCATAGTGCTGGTTTTAGAATAAATCAAGAAAGAAAAGTAAGTTATTTGTTCCTTTTAATAGGAAGCTACTACTCAGAGCATTTAGCTTATTTTTACTATTCATACTCAGTTTGTTTACTGCTTTTTTTTTGCCTTAATGCCTGAATATTTAGTGGCATACAGATCTTGCTTACATTCAACATTTTCATATTTCATTGTATTTTAATTACTACAAAACCATAAGCTTAAGCTGCATTGTAATATTATATTCTTCTGCTCCACTGAAATTCATATACATTTTCTTGATCATGGAAATATTTTTAATTTTTAATATGGAATTGTCTGAGAAGGCATAGTTTCAGCAGTGAGGCCCAATGTTCCAAATGAAACACATAACCTATGCTTCAGGACATAAAAAAAAAGACATTGTATCTTATGTGTTTGAAAAGAATTCCAATGCCACTTCATCCTTCACAGTCTTATAGTTCCTACATGACCAATGCTGGAAAAATGTTGAAACTGTCACTAGTTTTCACCTATTAAAAAAAGATTTTGACCTAAAATATGTTTGGGTTTTTTTCCTATAGAAAGACACTTCTGCTTTTATAAAGGCAGATGTTTCTTTTCTCTTAAGACATCAGCTGAAACTGTAGAGAACTAGTAGGCTGCACACACACACATTCCATGTTCATCTTGTATTCTTTGGAATAACTGTCCAAATTTTATTAGGATTTTCTTATAATGATGTTATATGATGTCCTTGTGATACCTGCATATGTAGAGGTCTTAATATTGATTTACTGTGTCTTTTGCCCATCCTAGAGCAGTGTAGATAGCAATTACAGCTGTTGGTGGTATCTATTTTGTCTTTTCATAATTGTCATTTTTGGTTCTACTTAGGATTAAAATATGAAAATTGCATCACGTGCACATGAGCAGGGCTTTAGCCAAGTTATCAGCAATTTCACGGCACCATCATCATTTTAACCAGCATCCTCTTCATCTTGTTTATGAAAATCACATACTGTAACATAAACTTTTAGAAGGAATGTATCATCATAAGAGCAGCCCTGACAAGAAGCCCTCATTCAGATCATTAATATCTTCCCCCAAAAAATCATCAGAGACAGAGAAACACCTGTACAGCTGTACCAGATGTTTCTGAATAGTTCTGCTTGGGTTGCTGCCTGAGATTGTTCAGTTCAACACTATTCCTTAGCTGGATCTAAAATCACTTACAAACTCCTTATTGTCAGCACTTTGCTCAGCTGAAGTTGCAAAGGTGCAGTGGCACATGCATTTTCTTAAATGCACAACTGATTTAAAAAAAAACAGTAAAAACAAACATTCTGATGAATACTAAATGCCTGTTCATTTTTCCCAGTAATCAAAATAAAACACATTCCAAGGATATAGTTGGAAGAGAGGTAGGTAATATATGCAAAGAAACATCAGAATATAATTTTTAACTGCCCAAGTTTCTGTTTTTAGAGCAGTGATTTTTTTAGCACTAGAAAAACAAATCCTAGTGCAGGGTTGACTTGGTGCTGGTTTCTGTATATTCTGTTCATGTACAACAAACAGTTGAGATAATGGACAGCAAAAATTACATACAACCTCCTCACAAGCATCAACTTTATGTTCCAGTCATTATAAGCAGGCTATCTCCTCGCTTGGCAATGAACTGAATCTTCTATTAAAAATTAAGCTGAACAAAGAAAAACAGTCTGAGAAGGTGTTTGGTTTTGTCTTTTGGTTTTGTGCCTTTTTGTTTTTTTAAGCACACTCTGACTGGTATTTTAAAAGAACTTTTGCACACATTTGGATACAGATGAGAACAATTAAATGCCCTCTAATAATTAATGTATATGCAATCTATAGCATGCATTCTCTTCTTATTAGAGGCTGTGGGTTTTTTGTTGCAATCTAGCTAATAAAGGCTTTCTTTTCCACAAGAGAATTTTGACAGGGTTGACTCCAGACGGCTTTCCAGCTGAGGTCTGGGGCCTTGCTGAACCTTCAAAATTTTCCCATTTGAGCTGCATCAAAGTGAAGGAAATTCAAGGATCACTAACGTCTCAGATGGTAGCACTTGCCCTAACAACCAAGGTTCAGGAATTCTTTGGAGCAGGCTGAGGTCATTTTTCTCCCCTTTTCTCCTAATGCTTTTCTCTATTAATCAGAGCTCACAGCTCAGATTGGTCTTCAACTTCCTCCCAATCCTTGCTAAGCCTGTCATTTCTAGCTATTATTTACTTTAATGGACTTTGGCTGATCCCTTATGAAGCTTTGGATCTGAGAATAATAAGGCTGGAGAGTAACGGGCACAGACATGGGTGTGGGTTTGCCTGCAGATTAACCGTGGCAGATGGGCTTTATTGCGGTTTCCTGTGTGCCGAGTGTTGATTGAGAGGGTATAATGAGAGAGGTGGTGTCTGCACAATGGCTGCAGCCACTTCATTGCACCTCGCGTCTAAACAACCCCATTTTTCTAAATCTTTGGGTTGTGAAATTTTAGGAAGTCAGAGCACAAGAACAAGTACAAAAACAACTGTAAATAACCATGAATGTTAATCCAACCCTAATTGGTCCCTTCTTTCATTATGGGTGCATTTTGCTGAGCTTCCCCCCGCCCCCCCCCCCGCCTTTTTCTTTTAACAAATGAATGATATGGACAGCTATGCATACATTTGACTTTTATAACAGTTTAACACAAATATTACTTCATATCAACTTATATTATTATTAATATTAATGTCCCATTAGCTTTTGCATTATTAACATCAGCAGCAAAATCTTATCTTGCGATCATCCTGTTATGCTTTAGCTTTTTGTCATTTCAGGAAAATTTGTTTGAATTAAATTATCTATTGTCTAGAGAATATCAAAAATAACAGCAGGAAAATTGCTTAGTATCTGGCAGAATGAGTCAAAAATATGCTTTTCTAAGTCCAAATGCCATTAACTTTCAACAGCGATCAGATGATAAATTATTTTCAGCTATAGGTACTATCAAAAGATCTTTTACAAATTCCCCATTTTAAGGATTTTACTTAATTCCTCCCTTTCACTGATGGATTAAATCACAACTATTGATTCTTTTCTTCCTTTGGGGCTTTACCCATCTGTCCAAACGCTTTCATCCCAGCACCCCTTGGGCTGAGAGAAGTGTTCTACAAATGAACCAGTGAAAACCTGGAGAAGATTCCAGGTCAAGTTTGTGTACAAGAGTTTAAATTTTTAGTGACAGTCTTCCCTTAGCACAGACGAAAGTTTCCACACAGAGCCGCACAAGCTAGCCCCACCAATTATCCTCCTCCTTTGAAAACCATTATCAAGTTTTTCAAAACTTCTTTCATTTCACTGTTGTCACTCGATGAAAAGGAAACTAACCACCATGTCAAGACAACTCGGCTGCCTGGCAACCAAGGGCCACATTTTAATTCTGACTTGCTTCTAGTCTTGACTAATGGAAAGTGACTATGTTAAGCCAGTCAGAAGAGTTGTTTGTCACTTCTGAAATGCAAACAAAACTATATTGTTTCGAAAGTCCTGGGTGTGATTGATGTAAAGATTTACAGTAACATCATTCATTTGCCCTTGTGTTTTAGTGAGATTGATGTCATATCTTTTCATGCTTTATTAAATGCTTTTGGAGGACTCAAATACATGATGCTTTTTTTGTCCTAAAGAATTTAAAGTGATTTTTCTTATGCAAAAAACTGTACTCCAACCTGAGAGATTAAATGATTTGACACATGTGTCTGTAATTTAATAAGAAACATCAGCCGAGAAATGTGAATATATAACAACCTGATAAAAAGAAAAAGAAACCAAGACAGGGAAAAAAAAAAATCAACAGTTTGGGGGAGAGGAAGAAAAGATACACTGCTAACTTGCCAGTAGTAAATCTTGTTTGGGCAAACTTTCACACTGATCAGTAATTTTTTTTTTTTTTTTCACTTCTAATACCAAAAGAGAATTTCAAATTCTGCTCCTCACCTATTTAACTGCAAATTTATGCAGACACAAATACAAAAATTTATGTAGTCACAAATACAAAAATTTTTCTATAAAACATTACTGAAAATATTTCAAGTAATATCAGCATCAATTATCCTGACTAACTATGACAGATTCAAAGAGGTTTAAGTAGCTTGTTTCCAGAGTCATGTAAAAAATCCTCTCTAAAAACAATTATATTGCAAATTATTTTTGTAAAGGCCAGGCTGACTTTTCTATTAAATTAAGAATCAGTAAAGGATGAATGAACCTGCAGACAGTTTTCTTATCTGCAGCAGTGAGACAGCCTCACGTATTCTCCATGTATAGATACAATTTTTTGTCTTTACACATGCAAAATATATATAAATAAATATATATGTGTGTGTGTGTGTGTATGTGTGAAACAGAAAGGAAAACATCCTTATACAGTAATTTCTATTCTATTTCAAGTACATAAATCACTTCAAATACATATTATGCATTAAGACAATAATTTAATGAATATTTAGGGTAGTAGGCTTAGGCTTTTGCAATTATATCAGCATCAGTAGCATGCTGGAGCTGTTTTCCAAAATCAGTACAATAAATTTTTGCTGTTCTGACAATACTGTTAATAAGCAGACCGTTGTCATTAACTTTTTTAAAAAACAGATATTAAAATTTAAGCACAGTAATAATGTACGCTGTAATTACTATTGCCATCTGGGATTCTTAGGGTAGTCCAAGAGACATCCAGCACATCAATTCTCTGGACAGAGATTTAGAAGTTCAGATGAATGGAAGGCACATATGAAGAGAAGAGAAGCCATTCAGCCTTCTTGGTCCATGGTGGATGGTGATCTATTCTCCTATCAAGCTGCCCTATACTCAGCTCATGCAAAACCTCCACCTAGGACTCTGAGCTCATGAGATGTGGGACTCTATTCCCAACATTATCAACCTTGACAACCAAATGGTCCAAAATGTAAGTGGTTAGCTCAGCATCAGCACTGTGTCCTAAAAGGGAAGAGGAAAATGGGTTTTGGTTACAGGTGGCTGCCAGGAGCTACCACGTGGCTTCAGTCCCCAGAATATGACAGTGCTGCCATCAGTGGGGTGAGCAGCTGCCAGAGACGTGTGAGCTGAGGGCCATGGGGCAAGAGGGCAGAGACCCAGCAGAGGACAAGCAGAGGGAGCCCAGCACCACCAGCAGCACTGCTGTGACTGAGCTGGGGAGAGCAGGGGACTCCTGGCACTGGCACTGAGCCTGTTGGTTTGTCAGTGCACATCAGCATGGATGTGTGCCTCTCTACTTTCCAGAAAATAATGACAATCTCTGCATGACCTCCTACTTCAGGATCACTCAATGAGTGATTAAACTGAAGCATTAGTGACCTCAAGGAAGGAGAAGGAGGAGGAGAAAGAGGAAGGGAAGCAGCTGCCCAATATTTTCACTGAGGGGAAGTCAGGACTGGCTCAGGCACAACAACTCCATTGACTCAGGAAAATGAATATGCATGCATTCAGAAAACTATCTAATCAGTCTAGGTCTATATATTAGGTCAGTAGGTTACCTCAATCTAGCACCAGTATCAGCAAGCCCTGCATCTCCAAGAAGAAATAATTTGAGAACATCAACATTCCAAGATCACAGCATTTTTACAGTCCTCATCATAGCCAAAATGCAAAAGCTGGGTGTAAAACTGTTTCTCCACAGCCAAATTACACACAAAAGGTGTTGTAAATCAGGTTCACCCCAGGGAAGGCAAGCTGTGAACTACCTATCATTTTACACAGCTACGTCGAACCATCATGGCGGAGGAAGCCTGAAAAGGTCAAGAGATTTTTCTAAACTACCTACATCTCCGGAGTAGCTCAAGAATCCACATAATCTAAAGTCCTCAGATAGTATCTCTCTGATGTTTTATTCCCTTATGGAAACGAATGCATAACATTCTAACTGCCTTCAGCTCCTGCTGAATTAAACACATTCCAGCGTCTCTACAGCAGCACTCAGGCAGTTGCACTCCCCCTTGCACTCTGCGGGGTAATCCTTCTGGGGCAAAGAATACATAACGAAGCCCTCAGCTGACAGTTTGGGAGGCCTGCCACTGCTTATTGCCATCAGTTATTTTTCAACTGATTCAAAGATAACACAAGGGCTGAAAGCTTGTAGCTACTTCTTTTGAGAAAATGGAGTCCGAAGAAGCTCCTCTTAATCCAGAGGATTACTCAAGAGATTCCCATAACCTACCTTAGACCAACTCAAAATTAAAAAAAAAAAAAAAAAAAAAAAAAGAAAAATTATTTTTGCAGTATTTGAAGGCCCATGTTCCTTTCCAAAAACAAATATGCAAATGAAATTACAGTGCAACTGACTGAAACTTTATACAATTGTTCCAGGTTCATAAACATTTCATGAACTCAGATTAAATTTCAATTACAATACAAGTACTTCCATGAGCGGCAGAATGAAAGATGCCTGTTCTCCCCTGACTTTGTGCTCGTAGTTTATTCCCTGGGACCTCAGGGGATGCAAGTCTCGAATGGAAAACGTTGCTCCGGGTGGAACATTCTCTATTCTGAATGGAAGGACTCCTGATACTTTTCCTCCATGGAAACAATGCACATCTTTCCTTGCTACCAATTTCCACAAAACCTATAGCAACCGGTCAGCAGATTCACTACCTATAGGGCACAGACAGACACAGATATAAAATATATGCAGAAGTGTCTGATCATATAAAGTAAATCTACAAATAGGATCAAAAAAAAATTCCTTGGGGCTAGACAGAACCAACAAAAAGAAAAAGCCAAGGCTACACATGTGAGGAGTGACACGAGAGTCAGCAGTGAACCAGTAGTGTCCCCATCTCTTTGTCACAGAAAAGACCTTTTTCTCTGGC
Organism: Lanius collurio; assembly: GCA_020086605.1. NCBI lineage: Eukaryota > Metazoa > Chordata > Aves > Passeriformes > Laniidae > Lanius > Lanius collurio. The sequence goes on from JACBWW010000019.1 coordinate 12,276,598, forward strand.
CCCTGGCTAAGCTGCCCTCCATAGGACTTATCTGCCTTTCCATCTGGTTTAGCCAAAGCTCTTTCATCTTTTACCTTTCATACTGCTTCTTTCTCTCTTTGAGCCCTGCCTTTCAGCTGCTGCTGAGCTCACCTTCTCCCCACACTGCAGGCACAGCGCCAGCTCTGATCCCCTCAGTAATTCCCAGCAGCCACGGCATTCCCAGCCCATGCCACCACTCCCGGCAGGGCAGGCACACTCTCCCTCCCCAGCCACGGATTTCCATTCACGGGGCTGTTCACAAGCCCCTCACCTCACTTCTGGCAGATGAGGGCTCTTCAGCTGGGCTCACACTGCCCCCTGTCCCAAGGCAGGGCTGTGGTCCTTCCAGCCTCTAAAATGCTGATCTCCAGGAAGGGGATCTCTACCTCCTGTAACTCCAGATGATGCACTGGTGCCTCACATTGTGCACGTTTGGCAGCTTTTCATTGTATGTTCCTTTCAGCAATGAATGCAGCTTATTTGTGTTGCACATAGTGCCGTGCAAATTTAGGGCACTATTTTAATGCATGATAAATAATTACTATAATTAACAGAAAAAAAAATGCCTCCTGGCAATTTGTCAGGACTAGACACCTCTTTTCATGCCAGATATTTTCATATGTATGACATGTACATATAAGATCCCTCTTTCCTCTGTGTAGGGACATGCATCTCCCATTAGCAGTAATGGGAATTATGTGTGTGCACTGAGGGGAAACTGTAGTCTACCCTGGCTGATGTGCTATGTTAGTTGTGCTTTATTGGATCATATGGAGCATGCCATATAAGAAAAGAAAAAAACACCTTTCCATCTTCCTTGTTGAGAAAGAAATAGATAGAGAACCCCTGTACACAGTCATTCTTTTAATTAAGTGCTATTTGCAGGTGCTGTTTCTCTCCAATGTCTTATAGACATTTCTGAAAGAGCAATAACACAAATAATCTGCAAAATAAAGTGATTAGGGATAAAAATTAGCTAGGTTTACTAGACTGGTGAGAAATTTTTATAAAAATGAGCATTTTTAATAAACCACATTTTGAAACTATAAACATCCTTGTATTGGTAGATGCTGCACTGCAAAATACTAAACTTCATTTCACTATCAATTTTCTGATTCATCTGAAGAAGTTCATTATCTGTTAAATTGAAGGCAAGCCTCCCACAGAGGAATGCTATCTAAAGATGGATGTGTTTGTGTGTGAAAGGATAGCCTTTCTTAGCTGTTTATCAAAAAGGACATTCATGGAATAGGTACTATACCTCACAACTTGGTAAATATAAAGTACAATACAAACATACATACAATCATGACACTGGTTCATTTTTGTCATCTGGTTGTAACACATTAATACAAATTTAGTCCAAACATCCAAAGTTGTGCTGCTAGGAATGTTACCATCTGGTTTTAATGAATATCTGGGGTCCATTTTTCAGTTAAGCTTTTCATATTGTGTTTGTATGTTGCTTTTTCCACGCTATCTGCATAATTGCTTAAAGATTTTACTTCAAAATTAATATCCTCACTGTGAATGAGGGAGAAGGGCAAAAACCAGGATGACAAAGGCTGAAATGAGGTGAAAGGCAAATTCAATTTTTCCTTGCACCATAGAAACCTCGTCAGGACTAGCTTTATCTGGTAATCCACATTTAAACTTTAACCTGTAGGGGGGCTCTTTGTGTTAGTTAATGTAAGCATAAAAAGAGTCTGAACCACTAATCAGATTAATCATATTTTGTGAGACTCAAAAGCTTCATTAAAAGGACCTCGTTTCCAAGCTACACATTTCAGAAAGAGAAAAAAGTTGGCTATGAAAAGGAAAAAAAGTAACACTGAAATTCAAAAAGACACAGACTGTGTGTCTCCTGGAATTAAACCAAAGACAGTTAAGACGTGGAACAATATCCAACCTTCATAAAACACACCTTGAGGATGCCAAAATAATTAGGACATTTTTCTATTGAAATTATGCATTCCCTAAATTTACTAAGTTTTATCTCACGCATGACAGAAAACTCTTTATTAGGTAAATACAATAAATGTCTTCCCTTTCCTCACATTTATGGAAATCTTCCTCTCTGCTGAAGCAATCATATTTCCTAAGTACTTCAGGTGACCCTTCAGAGACAGGAGAATGTGAATCAGAAGAATAAGGATCTGTCATCTCCAGTCAGGTTATTACACTCACACAAGAAACACCCCACTTCTCTCATGAGCATGAAAGTGAGAGAGCAAGCTACTCTTCCAAGTTGGTGCAGCATTGTGCTTCCTTTCAAAAACAACAGAATATCTCCATTTTCAATAAACAAATGGCTTGCCACAAATGAAGCTTCAGTGAGCTTTCATTCATGCCTGTGGAATAAAATGTGGTTTACTTAAGATTTTCATGAAGTTTCACAAGAACCAATTGCACTTAGGACAAACATTTTGCACTTAATGTGAATCTAATTCCTATCTCAGCCTACTCTGCATTGAAGTTAGTGGGCCTTCAAAATCAGGAGATGCTTTGAGGAAACATTAACAAAGTTGAAAGTTTTTGAAAGATTATTCAATACTGGCCAAATGAAACACATCAGAGCAGTTATATTCTCCCCAAAATATATTTCAGTTGCGAGGAGAGAAATCAAGACATGACATCATGGGGAAGATCATTTGAAACACAGACTCATCCATTTTACAACCTCGAGACTGCAGAAGTGGAGTTAGCCTCATTTTTGTTTTCCAAGTGAGGAGGAGCATCCTCCTACTGTATCACAGTCAAACTCTTTGCTATCTTTTCACTATCATGTGCTCATTTTTCTTTCCCCATAACTTGCCAAGGAACTCTTGCACCCATCAGCTGCATAACCCTCTGTATGATCTGTATTCAACTGGTCATTTCACTTCTGGACAGTTCANAAAACTATTTTGCAAAGCAATCCTGAGGGAAAATGCACAAATGGTCTTTAATGCAGCACAACCTTTTACACCTACCAGAAAAACAAATACGTTCCAGTGAAAATCAACAATTTTACAGCTAGATATGAGCATGGATTCACTCAGCTGGCTGGTGGTGGTTCACCCACAAAAGAGTTTGAAGGGTCTCTGTGTAAAGACTGGGAAGTTAGGATTAAAAATGTGTCTGACTTAAGAGGGAGTTTTAAGCAATTAACTCTGCAAACACACAAAAGTGAAGCACAAAGAAACACTAATGGGAAGAGATCATTAATGCAATCCATCCACATTCTCCATCTATATGCTCATTACCTGCTGACAACACCAATGGGATTTGCCTATATGAGGAAATGGGCCAAAATAGCTATTGCAGAGTAAGCCATTCTTCAATAGCTTTCTGTTTGTCCCTGTGTAGACACTGTAGGAATAATTAGTGCACTTATTCTGTTCTAGAATAATTGCTGCACTAATTATTCCAGACTAAAGTATCTTTTATTCCAAAACAATTTGTCCACAAGGGGAGCTATTGTGAAATAGCCTGTGCTCCTCTGCTCAATTTCCATGTGTAAAAAGGCCATAATCCGTGTGGTTGGAATAGCTGTACCCCAAACTCCAGGAGCAAATCAAACTATAGACAAGTTCCAATTCTCAAATTGCTCAGGGTGGTTTTCTTAAAGAAATTGAACACATAGTGTTGTTTTGTAAACAGGATTCAGCTGCATGGCAATGAGTAAGCTCTTCCTTTAAGAGTTTTTGCTTTATGAAATTATTTTAGTCACACTTGCGTGCAAGCTTATTGGATTGGATTTAAAGTTTGTAGTGTGTAGAGGATGACATGGTAGATGAAACCTTGCCCACTCTTTTGCAAAGTGTGAAATGCTGAAATTGGATAAGCAGGCAGTGTAATTACCTAATTAGATGGGATAGCTTTATCCAGTCTGTGTATTTAGAAACACCATTGATCTCACAGGTTTTTGTGATAAATTGCCATTAAACTAAAGACTGATATGCCTAGACATTGACTCCACAACACTGTTAAAACCTTTTAAAACAAAGGATGGAAATGGTGGTGTCAGATATTCCTAAACTGAAAGGAGAGTATCAATTCTCTAGTCTACCTACTGCCCTCCTTTCAGACAGATTCAAACCTCTTTTTCTGTTTCTGGGGTAGTTTTTGTTAGGTTGTTTTTTTAAAAATCTTTCCATTTTCTCAAGGGAAGTATAACCATATCTGAAAAACTTGTTCTCTCCTCTTTGCTCTGGAAATGGCAAAATAAAACAGTGAAATAGGCATTTTTTCTCTTACCCCACACATGATTAAGACTAATATTTGAGAACTGTAACGCTCAGATAGCAACGCTGTGTAATACCCTACTTTTTTGTGAAACTGCATACAAGGTATTTATATGCAATAAATAATACTCTTTCCCACATCCATATTTCACATGAGTGGCACTGTATCACCATTCAACCTCTGCCTTTTTCAATCTAGAGAGAAATCCAAATCAATTTGGGATATGTTTCAAAATAAGTGGCATTATTTTGTAGCATGTATTTACAATGACATTTGCAATGGTCATGGGATATTATTTGCACAGCATTTACCAATCCCTCCTGTGCCTGGCTAGGGTCTAAGAAGTTGTCTAATACTTCCCAAAAAATGTTCATTGTCTTGAAACATCCAGCCCCTACTCACAGAATTATTTTGCTATCAATCCCTCAGCCTTTGATCTTGACGTTTATTTAACCCAAGATATATTGTTAACCAATAATTGTTCCATATTTATTACTAGAATTACTTCTAAGAATGGACTGATGCACACTAATTTCTATTTTAAACAGAATTCTGCATAGAAAAATTGTCATTAAAAGGTTCCTTAACAGAAGAAAATATTGACATGTTCAACACATCTGTAACTACAAAAAGCTCTGATGATGATTTTCTTTTCACTTTACCAATCTAATAGAAAGAATTTGATTTATTACAAATAACATTTGTCTATTTAAGGCTCATAAGACAACTTTTTGTGATTCTCGTAATAAGTTTTTCCTCAATTAAAGTTTCTGTTCATTTAAGAGATGAGTGCAATTAGAAATACAATATGTTCAGTATTCTCAGCTCAAACTCTTTTATTATCTTGTGTTTCTCATGTGCTACTGTAGCTGTTCTACCCTGAATTGACTAGATTATGATTACTAGTTAAGAACTGAAAACACTGCTGCTTCTACTCATCTCTGTTACTTTGTAAATAAATACTTTCAATTACAAAATTGTTCCCAAAGAAATAGGAATTACGTTGAAAGTACCCCACTGCTGCTGTAACAGTTTCAGATTTATTGAATGCTTCTCACTGTATTACAGTAGCTCCTGCTGTTTTACCTGGACTGCAGCAATACCAGATTCCATCCTTGTATTTTGTAATGTTTCAGACAATCCAAGATAAAAAAAAAAAAACCCTCAACATTCTTCTATATTCAAGTTTTTGATTATAATCAGAATGAAAATGCTATGGAGAACTTTTAAAATATACCTTTCTCATTTCCAGTAGGTTGGATAAGAGCCACGGAGCTACACATCAGTTTTACAGTTATCTTAGATTTTACAGGCAAGGCGTTAATTTTTTTTGTATTTATTAAGGCCAGCTCTAGCCCATCAGCACAGACAACACAACCAAAGGAGGTCAATGAGAGAAGCAAAACATTTGGCATAAAATGATGCTGAAATTGGAGAGACATCCTTCTTCATCTGCAGCTATCCTACAGCTAGTGTTGTCTTTTTAAAGTCATTCTTGAGAGGAAGTTTCACATCAAGTTTCTTGGTCTGACTGTCATAATGCTTAAAGCATGAATACAGACCCTGGGTATGAGCTCTATCACTGTATGAAGCTATGGCAAAAATTGAAATGTTTGGACAATTTCACCATCCTGTTGGTTTAGTACTGGATCATTCTCATTTCTTTTCCAACACAATAATAATTTCCAAGTGAAAACTGTGTGATGATACTCTTTCTTCCATATATCTATACTGACCTTTTAATTCAAACTTTGCCTCAGTATTTTAAATTGCTTTTTTAATTTAGTTCATGGAAACTGCAAGTTTTATCTGGTTTACTGACCACTGCATCCCAAACAGAATCAACAAAAATCCAAAGTAGTTTTCCAGGTGAAGAAGCATTGACTTGGTTTTACATTACAGATAACCGTGTTGGATCTTTCTGCTGCACCAAGGGGAAACATTTTTTTTCCTATTTAATCTTTGTAGTCATTGTTGCAAGTATGCATGGAAGAGAGGGAAACCTGTTCATACCTGCTACTCCTTAGTTCTCACTCATTTGAGCACCTAGTAATCTAAAGTAAAATATAATTCATCACCTATTTTAATTGTAACACTGAGGTCAAAGGGATTATTTACTTGTCTAAACTGATCCTAAGTAAGAGAACTAAATGATACTTAGAGATTTTTCTAAAACAATATGAACAAAACCAGATCAGCTGTCTCGCCAGTTGCTCACATGGAGATTCCAGAAAAGCTATCCCTACCACATAAAATTCTTTCTTTTTATTTTCATTTTTGACAAACTATTCTTTCATGAACACAAGGGCAGGAAAAAATCAAGTGCCAGATGGTGAGCTAGGGTATCAGCTATTGGATCCAACGGCACACTGAAAGCAGCCAACATTCTCAAGGAAAGACATTTAATGGTATCTGAAAGAAAAAGCACCCAATTTCAGGGAAAAAAACGGAAAATAGAATCAGTGAAATAGACAACTGCAAAGCTTATCCACAAAGAGAACCACTGTGTAAGCCGAGATCAGAAGAAACTGAAACATATTCTGGACAGCAGTTTAGACAGTGACTTTTTTTATAAATTACATACACAGTTCAAGTCCTGAAAATAACCAGCTATTCATGCCAGGACAACAGGGAGTCTGTATAGAAATTTATGCTGAATTTATCAGAAGTACATGACATCTTTGGCTTTTGTGACATTCATGTCCCTGTTTTTCACTGGTATTCTCTTCACTCCCAAAAGTATTACAGAATGCTTCCTCTGTTCTATCCCTTGCCACCTTTGCAGATGCATTCACATTACTGAAACTAGCCCTCCATGAGATCCTGGCAGTTTAGAACAGCCTCAAGCAGAGAAAGAGATAAACACGTATTTGTATAACTATGAAATGCCTCAGTTGAAGGTAAGCAAAGAAATTAGACTTGGAGAGTTCGTAAGGTAAATGCAGATCATAAAATCCACAGACTCCCTGAGATAAAAATAATGACCAAGCACTTTAAGCCTTTAACACAATGAAGATCATACAAAATGAGTTTGGCAAACACAATACACAGAACAGTAATTTGTAAACACCATACCATGCTCAAATCAGGGAATCATTCCATATTACCTCACTGATTTGGGGAGATTTTTTTATGTTGGGCTGTACAGTGAATTTCCAAATGCACTGTCAAATCAGACCCTAATCTCTATTTACATGGTGGACTCCTTTCTTTTTTGAGATCCTTACCAAATCCCAGCTCTCTGGCTGAGATTTAAAAGGTCTTTAGATTTCCCTACTGCAATTAGGGGCTTTTAATTTTTTTTTCCCACCACTCAAGTGTAAGCAGTGCCTTCAAACATAGTAACTCAAGCAACTAGAGCAGGGTGACTCCAGACATCCACTAGTTTAACCAAGACAAACTTTTGGCCTTTAGAGAATTAGTAACCCTCTCACAATCTATTTTGAAATGTTTGTTGAACATAACAGATGCAACATGAGGTGTCTACCTCTAGACTGTGACCATAAGTTTGAGATAGAGACAAGCTTCATACTAGAATCTCAGTTCTGTCTCACAAATGTCAGAGAAAAAAAATTCTCTGAGATCAGTTCATTCTCTAACTATTGATGATAGAGTAATTTTACTTTCCTCTAAACACATTCGTCTGGTTCCTCCCAGTCATTAGACTAAGTTGAAATAAAAAGGAAATTACATGGATATTTACACACTTCTATTTTTGTTTATGGACCTAGCGAGAAAAAGACCTTGTAAAATTATGTTCTTCCAATTGATATCTAATACTTTTCATTATTTTTTTCACAGACCAAATTGAAGACCAGCTGACATCCAGATGTCCCACAGATATATATACATTCCATCAAAGATTGGGAAGGGAATGGGATTCACTGTTATGTCCTTCTACTGTGGTACGTAAGTGCAGGACAGAAGGGTGGAAAAGCAGGACCATGGCTGAAATTCACCCAATTTTTTGGCTACCAGAACTGGCTGACAATATTAACAGAAAGATTTTTCATCCTCTGAAGTGGAGCAGCAAAGCAACAACCACTTTGGGCTGCCAGGACACCTAGCAGGGCTTCTACATTTTGAGACATGAATCCTTGAGGCAATATGACTGAAGGGATGAGGCTCCCTCCAGTGCAGGGTTCTGCTTAACTGCAACACTGAGCCCTGGAAAAAGATATTAACTCATTCCTCATTTGAGCTGCCAAACGTACCAGGAATACTTGGCAGCAGCTCCCTGCCATGCTGCCAACCATTCTAGGTACACAGCTGGCTCTTTCAGTGATTTCAGAAGAACTCAGAGGATTTACAGCACAGCAGTAACAGTAGTGGAGGAGCAAAACCAGCACTGGATTTCTTTGCACAGAGGTCTATCCCAGACACTTTAAACCCATTCAGGCACAAACTTCCAGAATTAAGTCATGTCCTGTATGACCCAGGACCAGGTTCAATTCCCTCTCTATAAATCAGATAATTAAACAGCTGATACGAAGCAACTGCCTCTCCCATTCTCAGAGTGTTTTATGCTCACGTCACAAGCAATCCTACAAAGTCATGATAGGTACATTCATTATTTATGGTCTGCCATAATTATATTTGGTACTTCCAGCTTAGCCCGCAGTGCAAAGCAGAATTTATCAATGCTAATGAAATTTTCCAGGGCTTTTAAAAACTATGATTCCTCTTAAAACCAAGAAACGCAAAGTGACAAGAAGTTCAGTAAGAACATCTGGTCTTAGGCAAAACTGGGAAGGGTGCCATTGGTTTGAAACACTAGGGTTTACCATCAAATTTTTTCCCCTCCAAATGAAAACTGTAACCTAGCTTTTAGTTTCTGCTTTTATGGTGTCCATGTTCTCAGATCTTTGTATAAATTTGCACAGACTCCTCTGTAGTTTCTTAATAGCAAGATATTTAAGTAGAAGCCAGTGCTCACCTTCAGGTTGGAGCTAACTACCACTCACTGGCATCATCTATCCTGCCTGCTTTCGATTTTTAAAAACAAAATAAGGTGATAAATCTGAATGGAGATATATCTCTGTATTTTTCTAATGCAATTTCAGTGAGTAAAAATCAAGAAAGTGGCTGGCATTCATACAAACAGCATTGTTCCTACTGGTGTATATAGGCCTGGTGACATCTCTAGGATTATAAAAAGCTAAAAAATGTTAAGGCCAGCAGTGTAAAGAAGGAAGAGGGCTTCAGACTACATGGTACACTATGGCTGTGGCAGAAACTGCTCAAATCAAGAAACTGGTGAGACCAGTAAGGTTTCAAATACGAACACTCAGCCTGGAACTGAACCAGTGAAGAAAGAGATGATAAAACAGATGCTCCACAAAGGCTCCACACAGAATGCCAGACGTTTCAGATTATTTTTTTTTCAAGTCTGCTAATTTGTGTTTATCAGCACAATGAAAGTTTGGACGTGGGAAGATACTCAGAACTTAAAAGCCAAAACTGGACTGCCTACATTTCATTCTCATTTTATTAACCATCAGCAAGTGTTCTGTACAGACACAGTCCCTGAAAGTAATAATGGAGGGAAATTAATTAGATTACTATATTTCAATCATGGGGTTTTCTTGACATTTTATACCAAAGGAATGCAGCTCAAGCAGTTTGTAACTGACAGCAATACCATGAAATTGCACTACAGCCTTGATAATTATCCTCTTCATTATTTTTATAATATATAAAGAGATAAAGTACAGCCTCCCCCTTTCATTTTATAATAGTATGCAGTATAATGGAAGCAGCTGAAGGGAGATGTTTGTCTTACAATGCTACAGTTAAAAGCTAGTGACAAGAAGTAACACATTAATGATGCACAGAGAAGAGCACTACAAGCAGCCATCTTTTATACAATTACTCTGTGGAAGCTGTAAACATATGGGATAGATGATATATCCCAAACTTTTCTTCTTCCTCTTTCCTTAATATTCAAGAAATATCAATGGCAACTCATTAGAAGGAAAATATATTAATCTTATTTACATAAATTTTCTTAGTTGTTAAAAGTGAGCATAATCAAAGCTTATAAAAACATTGATGTCAGAGAAAGGTTGGTCATTTCTTTTGTACAGCAGTACTAAGTACTTGTGCACCATGCAAGCCCAGCAAATTAATTGAAAGGGGAAGGCTCCTCTTGGATCCAGATGGAGACACTAAAGGAGTAGAGGTTTATCAAGTCTTATTTAATTAGGAAGAGCAGTAGTAAAGAAGTAACAGTTCCATAAATCGGCAAACTCTTTTGGATAATATTCAGAAAATGTAGTTAGGGAAGTCTCAGCTGGAACATGACAAACATGTACAAGGAGGTGAGAAGTTACTGTTTCCCTGTCTGCCACAGCATCAGCTCAACTTGGTATATGAACAGAATTCAGCTCCAGATTGCAACAAAAGTAGTCTGTTATCTTAGCAAGGCAGAGCTGGAAACCAGGATATCTTTAACAGCAACTTTGCAGGTAGTTTCAGAAGACGCTGCTGAATTAATCCTGTAGAAATATGAAGCACTTAAAGCAGCTGTGGTGACCTCAGTAAGAAGTTGTTCTAGTCTCTTGGTGCAACCCAAATAAAAAGTTATCTAGGTAACATCAACTTCTTAGTCTGAATTAATTTATCCTAATAACATCATGGTACATGGCTCCTGTTGTAGATTGTCTCCAGAAGAGGAGCTGGATTTTTATTTTACCAACTACAATACCTTTAGAATTTCTTTCTTCAGTCATTGTAAAGGAACGTGGTTTGCACATAACTGAAAATCCATTCATAACTTTATAACCATTTCATATCACAAAAGGAATGGGAGACCATCATATCATGACTCCAAATAGGAGTGTTGCCACCACAGAATACAGACTTGGACCATATTTGCTGCAGTATAAGGACATTAACTTCAGGGTTTCTGACTGGAGCTTGTTTTTATTATCCTTATGACATGCTTGAATGTGGGTACTCTGTGCCACTTATCAGATCAGTCAATTTCCCTGAGGTTTTTTCATATTCAAGCTTTAAATGGATCTTTGAAAACTGTGGAAAAAAAATCCATAAATATTTGAATCTTTACCCAGGTATTAGACATACTATAAAACATATCTTTTTGCATTTTCAAAGCAATGTGCTCTGTTAAAGATACCTGACAGCTCTAAGTGTTTTGGCAACACAAACTTCTGCAATGAGTTTTGGGTAAATCTACTTTAGTCATTCACTCACTCAACAGTTTGTGTGTCATACAGCCCAGCTAAGCCTGTAGCTTCTGCAAACATGGATAAAAGTCTATGTGCCTGCTCTGCCTTGCTTGCCTCTATAGCACAGGAATACAGAACATGGGGTAGGCAGGATGCTAAACACAAATCATACATGCAACCCATGTATCCTTGGCACTGCCAGCATGTCCTCTGCACAGGCATGACAGAGCTGCCTCTTCCTCACCACAAAAGGCTCACAGTGCGTGTGATGCAGGGCCAGTCCACAAGTGTGTGGTGAGTACAGAACCGACAGACCTCTCGTGCACAGAGGTCAGCTCAGTGTGAACAGCTCATCTCTGAGACAAAATGAACCACTGCAATGATGCAGGGGAAGACAGCCTTTAAACATACTTAGAGTCAACTTTATCACAGTTCTAAAACACTCTATGGCTCTTCAAGAATGCTCTATTCAGTCAGGTATACACCCCAGGCATTTATTTTCATTGTTTTCCATGGATCAGAACAGATGAGGGTATTTTAGGGCATACAAGGAATAAGGCAATACTAGCTTTTGATCCTAAAGAACAAAAGGCCAACATTAACCTATGTGCAAAGACAGGAGAGCTGACAAAATGGGGGGGGCGGGAGTGGGGGAGAGAGAGACAGAATCTGGCAGATCTTTGAAGTAATCCAAGGTCAAAAGTTTCCCCTTAGGAATATAGGAGCAATGTGAACTTACCGTACCCAGGAAGCCACCTCACAAGGTAAACACTTTCAGAAGACAAGTCCTTGAAACTCTTCGCAGTGTCAAAGGTTGAAATGAGCAAAGCAGCAGCTCGTTTAAGGCATTTCTCCTTTGAAATTTCCAAACTTCCTTAATTTTCTGAGACATTTTGCAGATAATGACAACAGCCCCCTTGCTATATATAAAGAAAGAGAACCTGAATCCTTGAAATAAATAAAGGTATTCAAGGTAAACCTCAAGGAATAGAAAAACCAGTAAAACCCTCTCCACCACTCCCACACACAGATAGCCCCAGTGATCAGATACTTCTAAAAAATTAATGTGACTTGTGTGTCCAAAAATGTGAGCTATCAAAATTTCCCATTAAAACACAATCAGAGAGTTTTTTAGAAATAGCTGAAGCATTGAAGACCTTTCCACCCATCAGGTATTAATTATTTGCCTCAGCTGAATTTCCAGAGCAGCTTCCATGAACTTGCCAGTGCCCAGCCTGCTCACATCACTCTCCAAGCAGTTTATTCTGACAGGATAAGTTTACAATGAAGCTGAGAGTGGGTGTTCACACAAATCCTTTCAACAATTTAGCAAAGAGTCAGTGATGGTTATCTGAAAGGAACCAAAACATCTTCCTGTTTTGAATTGTAGAATTTTGTACTCTTATGTATAAACATGAGAAAATTCAGCCTTTTGGGAACAACAATGTAACAACACTTCCAAACAGCTGTTGCTTAAATGGACATACGTTTTAATTTATTAAAACTGAAGTTAGTATTTTCACTTTTTCCATCACTAAATTAATAGCATATTAAATGCATGAAAAGTCTTTAGCACATGGATAGGATCATTAGATTAGGCCTGTTCACATAGGTACTACAATTTCCCACTGATTTAAGTACTTAAAAAAGAGAAACAAAGAGAAGAAGTTTCTTAAAATGAAAGCTTGAAGTGACATAAAGTATAGAGCAGCTACATTATCAGATTTCTTCATACAGAGGCACTGCTGCAAGTGTTGTTTCTTCAAAGAGATAACCCCTCAACAACATAAAAATATACAGATTTTCAAACACAGTGAAATATTCTCTAATATGAACATCCTAAAAAGGGGAAATCAATAAATGGCAGGAAAAACTTCAAAGACGGACCTCCTGTCAATGACAGAGGTTCTTCAGCAATGTAAAGTCTTTGAAGAAGGACTCCCAGTGCTGGGAAACCTTTGAAGTGACAGAAAGCAGACATTTATAATTACAGAAAGGTGCGGTGTCCAGCAGAGATAGTAAAAAGATATAACTGGGGTATGTGTGGGGGAGGTTCAGTGGTGGCTTGGGCCCTGAGTGACCCTGTTCACTTGAAGCCTAAAAGCCTGCAAGGTCAAGCCTATATCCATATGAAAGAGACAATTTGTGAATTGGAGGTGTGGGTAGGGCTTAGAAACCAAATTACTGCAGCTTTCACACTTCTGGCATATGTTTATTAAACAAGGCATCCCTCTTTTCTCACTGCCTCAGATTCCAGCACACACATACCCACACATCCCCTTCTCACTTTGCAGCCTACAGTTCCCCTGAGGAGAGACTGAGCCTTGTTATGTCCATTGGCTCAGAAGCTGGCTTAAAATGAGGCAATCCAGCTTTACTTATATTTATCAATATGGTTTTCATGAGTATATCACTCCTGAAATTTTTGCTTCTTTCTTCTCCCTGCTTCCTTGTTATTTCTTGATAAAGTTATATGGAAACCCAGAGAAATGAAAAATTAGATTCTGGAAGAAAATGGAACTGTCTGTATTCTGGAGTTCTTTGAATTCTTTTCTGCTTGAAAGGGAAAATGTGAAAGTTTAAATTACCGTAATAGATTTTTTCTTCCCCTCAAACTACAAGGAAAGTCTCTGCTGTGTCTTTGGAGTAGAGCAGGGTCTGCCCACACTGAGCAGTCTGAGAGCAGAGGTCATTTTAGCATGGTATTGAGCTCACACTTGTGTGCCCAGCTGAGAGAAAGAGGAAATGGCTCACACTTATCCCTACCATTTACATATTTTCCAATCCAGGTTCTCCTAAAACACAGGGCCAGGTCTCTTGCTTATGCCCCAAAGATCACATAGCTACATCCCAAATCCTCATTTTTAGTTATTTTCCTGTCTGTGACATGCTAAAAACATAACATTTACAGAAATAAAAATCAGCATCTGATACCAGCCAAGGTTTCCTGAGAAGAATAAATGAAAGACAAGGAAATGAATCAGCACATGTTGCCACTTTTTTTGAACTCAACTGTTCTTTCCTGCATAAGATCAGGATCTGGAAGCAGAACTGCTCACAGTGGGCTGAAATGGAAGTCAAGAAGTCTGTATTCTTCTGCCCTGGTGTGAGCAGGACACCAGAGAATCCTCTTCCTCGATGACCTAGAGCTCCACCTGTGAGCCTCAAACCCATACAGTCCTCTGCCTGGAAGAAAGTGAGCTATCAAAAAAAGCAAACACCGGCCCCTACAGTCTTGCAGAGCTAAGAACTTCCAAGGAAAGGCTGGTGGAAGATGGCACCCTTTAAACCCTCAAATAAACATAAGAGTAATGATGCTGTTTACTTTTACACACCCATGGCTTCCACAGATTTCAAAGCAGTGAGTAACCCAGTTTATGAACGGGAAAACTGAGGCCCTGGAAAGAAATTTAGGCTGGCATTGCAGAAAATGAAGCCTTAGCACAAACACACCAATATTTATTAATGCAGGAAATTTGGAGTAGTCAGCATTGAGTCTATTTTTGTTTTCACATAACCTTCAGTCCCAGGTTAAGGTCAGACCTGGAGAAAATAATACCAAAGACCAATGCAGTCTTTAGAGAATTGCTGAAGCTTATTTTGTTGAGCTCTTCTTTTGCTGGCCAGATAGCTACCATGTAATTAGGATAACTATGCAATAGTGTTTTTAAGGGAGTGCTATAGAGAAAAACTCAAACTCCACTACATATAAAAGCACTGTATTTGTTTTCTCATGCATCAACAATTTAGTTTTTCTTCTATTCAGGAGGCTGGCCTGAAGGGAATGGAAATCACAGAGATTATTACCTTTTTATAACTATCTTTCTAAAAGTTATGGCATCGGCTACATGAGGTGTGTAGTAAAAAGGAAAAAAATCCTAAATACCAATGGAGAGACCGTATGGAAACTCAGAAGCAATTATCATGCAGACAAAATTTTTAAGAGTAGTGATGAAATTAAGCATTATTGCCAGAAGATGTTTACTAAAAATATCTTTCAGGTCTTTCAAAATTTTGCTTGGAGGATTTGGCATGACAAAGAAAGCAGATGTCAGATAACACATAACACATCAAGAAAACAATAATATATTCTGAGCTTAAGAGTCCTGCTGGTGATATGGGACAAAAATATGCCTGGGCAATCTGAAATAGCTTTTAAATAAAACAAAACCAAAACAAATTGAGATGTTTTGAAGTGACTATATAACATGAAAATTTTGCGCTACTAAAAGTTAGGCAACAGACAGGATAAACTCAGCAAAAACTGATATTACCCAAATGCAACAGATAAGTGGAAATTTTTTTCTGATGTGGAGTATTTCCTATCTGTGTAATACACATTATAAGATTCAGACCATTCTGAAGCAAGGTACACAGTGCTGTTTATGCCACAGCTGTTAAATGCCAACACTTCATAAAATAAGCCCCCTAAATAGCAGCTGGATATCATTAAAAGAGGAGAGTGCAAAAGTAAAGAGCTTTTCACATTGAGCAGTAAGGATACCTTGCTCATGGTGATGATGAGCCTTTTGCCTTCATAGTAGTGCCATGTTCTGTGTGTTCTGGCACAATATAAAACATGGCAAGTTCCACATGCTTTCAGATACCTGTCTTTTCTCCTTCTGTCCCTTTTGCTGGGCTCCTTCAGGACTCAAATGAAAGATGTTTCTCACTCTCACATCCTGGATTCTCGGATATTTCTGTAGTCAGTTTAGCAGAACACAGGTTACTAAGAGCAGCAACTTCTTCCCTGGGTAGAAGGAGGACACAGTGTCTGCTGATGATTTCATTGGCAGCAGCAGCACCCCTTGGACAACAGCACAGTACCAGAGATCATTTTACCATCACAACCATTGGGGTAAAGTCTTATTTGTAAATAAGGCCAGTGAAAATCAAAATTATGTTGACTTCACTAGTTACACACATGGACATCCTGTATTGTAAGAAAGATCTAAATGACCATCCACTGAGGAACCAGTAGCGAGATCTTAAAAGCAGGAACTAAAACACCCTGAATTTAATAACATAAAAAAACCTTGGAGCAGAGAGTACTATGATTCAGAAGAGGGAGGTTGGAATACCACCAGTACCAGTATTTCTGTCAAATGGAAAAACTTCAAGGCTCATTTCCAGGGCAGACAGCTGCTATCAGCTGTGTTACAGGTAACAGGAACTTAAACAGGCTCAGTGGGAAGATACGAGGAATGTATTTAAAAGGAAAAAATTGTCACATTTGGCCACAGTCTAAAAATCAAGAGGAAAAAAAATAGCATTGGATGACCTAAAGTAACATGCCTGGTTGATATTCCAGATTTTTACTGTAGATTATAATAAGTTCAGTTAGTTTACCAAGATGTCATCTTTGTCATATTCCTTTTTGCTGTTCTTTCCTTCTATTTTCCCTGAGAACACAAGAATCAGAGTTATGAAAAATGTATGCTGTTGTCAAGTACATACAAGTAATTTCTGTGAAGTGTTAACTAAGAAGGACTTATCTGCCAAAATTTAAGTATGTATTTGTTTTTAAGCACTTTTTATTTTCATTTTACTGTGGGAATCATCAAAATATGATAATATATTGTTTAAATTCTGAACTTCAAATATAATAAACTAACTTGAGACAGGACTAGTGCTGAGAACTCAGTAATTCTTATTACACCCATTGCATTTCAGGCACCTCTCAAGCTCCAAAATGCAATTCAGATTCTAGAGATGTCTCACAAAAAAAACCAAACAATCAAAACCAAAACACAGACTTTTCAATTTTTTTCAAATACCAATCAGAATACATTGCTTACTTCATTAAATAGCCTTTTTCGAACATGCAGGAGCTGCACACAATGAAATATTGAAATGCTGTATTAGCAGCTGACAGTAAAAATCTACAACAAACAGACATTATGAAACTTCTCCAATACAGGGTCATCGAATGTATTTAATTTTATCAGGTAACACCTATATACAGGTCTCATAAGATGTCCTTTTACACAAATATTGCTAGGAAAGAAGGACATGGGTGAGACATCTAGTATTCTTCATGCAGCAAATCACAAACAGGAGAGAATCCCTTGCTCTGACAAGTGCATCATGTTATGGTCGTATTCTGCAAAAGGTGATGCAAGTGTGAAATCCAAAGTCAGCAATTGTGAACCTAATTTTATCAATATTAATTAAATCTATTGTTGAATATTATCTGCTTAGCAGGACTTACTTAATACATGAAATAGAGTAGAAAGGAGAAAATAAAAGTCACCATGGAACAGAAATGTTTATCAGTTTAGTTGCAGTTTTCTCAGGACTTCTGCTGTTACTGGCTCCAGTTTGTGTGTCCTCTGTGCAAAAGCAAGTGTTTGAAATGAAAAGCAGTGAACAAGAGTAAGACTTCAAAGACTACAGCATCAAGGTTTCTATGGCTTTTCAGGCATTAAGTATTAAATGGATATTCAACTATTTAGCAGCAGTAAGGAAGCAAAAGATATCAGATATGATATGGGACAGACAGATACCAGAACTTTCTGGATTAGCAGACAGGTCAGCAGGACACAGTAAGGCTTCTTAAATGGTGCTAAACTTTGTGGTGGCAACTGAATGTTCCTGCACCTCATGGCATGTGGGGACCCAGCTCTGAAGTGCAACCCAGAAAATCCTTCCAAGTCCCTGTGTTTTGTCTGCAAGTTTCCTACCAACACCTTGAGACTTGTCCCTTCACTCTGGACAGGTGAGTGCATTGATTTAGGATCCACAGATTAGAGGATACACTGTGGGAACCAATTCAACATGACAATCTCACTAAACATAGCAGCTGCTGAAAGTTCCTCTAAAGATTTGAACAATAAGGCTCACTGTCGCTCCTAGTCCCACTATGTTTATTCAGGATTTGGAGGATGGTAACATTGCTTTCTGCACTGAAATGATGCCTACTGAAGTCCCCTAGCTACTGGGATTATTTGGCAATTAAGTGATTATCCACTTACTTATGTCTAACTATACTTATGTACCTTTATGGAAAGGGGCCAGGGACAACAGTCTCCAGGTCACTTAATTGTTGTACAGCTCTCCGAGTGTCCAGTCCCATGCTCATTTCTCTCTGGCTGAAGGGTCATCCTTCCCTCCAGAACTTGGATTCAGCCACTCCATGACAAAAGCCTGACTAGAATCCCACATCCTGAATGAGTCAGATCACAGCCTGGGTGTGCACTTATATCCCACAGCTCAGGTGAATGTCTCACAGTCACACCGTGTCTCAGCAAGGGCGCTGACTGCCCTTCCTCAGGCATGTTCAGCTGGGAACAGACCCAAACAATTAGGAGGTTGTAGCTGCCAGGATGAGAAGGGTTGTCTATGACACCAGGCAAAATGAATTCAATTCCCACAGCTGCTAAATGACAAAGACTTCAGAGACATCACTCCTTCACTTTGAAGGATGGCAGGATACAGAACAGGAAGGGAAGAGGTGAGCCTCATCCTAAAGGAAGGATGGCTACTTGGACTCTGCCCTGATGCCTTATCAGAAACAGAGACTGGACAGGAGTAAAAAGAATAAAATAGATATTTATTGAAAGGCCTTCAAGGTACCCCCTGGGAGCCACAGGCTATTGTCAAAATGGACCCCAAGATGGACAACAGGTGACAAGTTCCCCACACTTTTATAGGTTTTGTTCAATGATGTAATTTCCCATCTGTTTGCCCCCTTTTAGAGGTTCTTTAGTTTATGCTTTTTGCCCAGGACAGCCTAGGTGTCCTTGGAGAGGTTTTGTTATATCTTATCTAACACAAGAGAGCAGGAATTAACAGGCTACAAGAAACTTCAGAGTCACAGAATAAGCAGCACAGAATTTGAAAAATATAAAACTTAAAACCTAAAGCATCATTTCCCCCCCTTTAGAGGCTTGACAAGGCCTCTACCTTGTCTAGACTCTATTTTAAATATTCTAATATCCACTAATGTGTCTAACAGTGGTATATATCTACATCTATATCTATGAACAAGAATCATTATTACAATCATTATAAACAATCTGTGATCTAGGGTCAGCTTGGTAACCATGAAACCAGGGTGTGGAAGATACAATGAGCTTTGAATGTTATCCAATATAAGGTATAAATTAATTCTCAAATTGTAAACAAATTTTGTTGATCTCTCCACTTCAGTTCACATGTCACTTATTTGTATCCAAATGAATGTCTTTGGATATACTTTGGACTAGAATCATATACAAAATTTCGTTCCAAACCTGAGTCAGGGTTACCAGCTACATAAATAGGGAAAAAATAATTTAAACTACATCATCTTTGTTTGTATCAGGCTCTGTTTTCTCAGCTGTTTCAGGAGCAGAAGCCCTCTTAACTCTGGAGTAGTGAATCCAGGGTCCTTTGTCAGTGACTTTGACTGTGGTGAGGGTGGTCAGCAAAATCTGGAATGGTCCTCTACACTTGGCCTGGAGAGGGTCACTGTCCCAGCCCTTAACACAGACCCAGTGTCCAGGCTGGAAGGGATGTGCAGGGGTGTCCAGTCCTATGGATCTGGATAACACAATGTAACTCTGGAGCTTCTGCAAAGTAGAACCTAAAGCCATTAGATGTCTTTGCAAATCAAGTTTTCCCCTTATTTCACCTGGCACATGTGGAATTTGATATGGCCTGCCATACAACATTTGATAGGGACTGAGGTTATCTCTCCGCCTTGGTTGTATGTGGACCCTCAGCAAAGCTGTAGGCAAGGCCTGCACCCATGTCATGGATGTTTTGTGACAAATTTTACTGATTTGTGCCTTAAGGGTCCCATTCATGCCTTCCACTTTACCACTTGCTTGGGGTCTGTAAGGTGTGTGCAGATCCCAGGCAATTCCTAAAATTCCTAAAAACTTCTTGAATCACATTTGCAACAAAATGTGGTCGCCTATCGGAGGACATACCCAAAGGAACCCCAAACCTTGGATTAAGCAAAACTTTCACCACCTCCTTGGCTGTGTTAGTGGGACAGGGGTAAGCCTCAGGCCATCCACTGAAGGTGTCAACCAACACCAGTGTGTACCTGTGTCCCTCTTTGCGTGGTAACTCAGCAAAGTCTATCTGCCAGTAATCTCCAGGAAGATCCCCTGCCTTTGTTCCTCCGACACAACTCTTTTCCTCCTATCAGGATTGTTTCTGCAGCAGATTTCACACTTGCTCACTACTGATTGTATGACATCTGCCATTCTTTTTTTTTCTATTACTACTTTCTTTAGATGTTTCAGAAGATTTTCAACCTCGAAATGTGTGCTTTCACATTCTCTCTGAGCTAGCCCTCAAAGGATTAGAGGTGGGACTACAACCTGATTTGCTAGTATAACAGGCCATCCATTCTCTGTGATCTCAGGCTTAAGAAACTTAATTAACTTGTGGTCTGCCTGATCATATTTTGGGGTGAACCCTGACAAGTCAATCTTTTTTTGTGGGATTACTGCAAGAACACTTTTTTCTGCAACCATTTTTGCTGTTTCATCAGCAAAGTGATTTCCCAATTCTGGAGTGGTTTTCCTTTTCTGGTGACCCCTACAATGCATGATAGCTACTTCTGTGGGTTTTCTGATACTCTCCAAGAGGGCAAGGATTGCAAGCGTGTTTGATCTGGTTACCTTGAGTGTTCAACAGCCCTCTCTCCTTCCAGATCAGCCCTCTGCTGTTTTGTTTTTTTCTAAAAAGAAACTACATGGACCAAAAAAACACAGGTAAAAAAGGAAAGCAACAAGGGACCAGAAGACTGTTTTTCTGTATGCTCTAGATTCCTTGAGAATAACAGAGTTTTGTTGTGTTGTGGGAAAACTGGGCATCTAGCTGGAGTCCTCTGTGAGAAATCGGGTCCTGAAGTATGTAGGTCTTTGACCTTAACTGATTTTCAAGGTAATTTTTCTTAGCTCTTTTCCAAACTCTCTTATCTCAATTTCAATGGCAGCATCAACCTAAAATCCTATGCACAAAATTTAGATATGTCCTAGACTGTTTGCTTTTTTTGTCTTTTACTGTCAATATTATAATACAATATATTCAGCGTCAAACTTTTAGAGGGCTTAGAATTAACCTGTTCAAATTTTTATTGTTTGAAGAACATGCATTTTTCCAAGAATCACCTAGCTCTCGTATCCATAAAGTATGCACAGTATGGTGAGCTGGATAACATCAAAGGAAGCAGATCTTTTTCAGTAGTATATCGTATTCTGTAAATCAGCTTGAAAGGTATTTTTCAGCTCATTTTGATTTTTATGCTTTCTTCTTCCTGCTGCTTGATGTAAAACTGACAAAGTAAAACTGACAATAAGCTGCAGAGAGATGCAAGCTTCCTGATTCAGAGGAGTAAACATTTCTCCTAACAGATGGAGTAATTTTCATTCTATTATCATTAACAAACTTCAAAACTCTATGAAAGTGGAGAAGCCAGCAAGCTAGCAGTGTATCCCTGGATGTTCCTTTACTGCTATGTTTTTACAGGTACTTGTGTCTTTAGAAGATCATGTAAGTTAAGACAGTATCAGCTACACATTGGGCATCCTCTTGGCCTGCAGTCCAGTAATTTAAGCAGCATCACAGCAATTAGACTGTGAAGGATAAGACAGACTCTTTGAGACATTAAACTCTCATCAGTCAAAAGCCAGTATTTTCCATCCCACAGCAGCACTGGACTGCAATTATTGCCTACTCTCTGTCATAGAACAGCTGCATTTTCAGATAGAACATGGGTGATAGTAAAAATGCAAATATGTAGGTGGTGAATGGGGCAGCCATGCAAACAAAGCCACAGCTTGAGTGGAGTGAGGAAATGCTTGGGGGAGAAAATCTCAGAGGAGACCTGTGCACCTAAACTACATTTGCCCCAAAATGTCCACAAGATCAATTTTTGACTCAATCTTCATGAATCTTTCCCACGTAAACCACCCCAGTCCTTTCCACAGCAAAGTGAAAGAGAAGGTCCTGATTCTCAGCCCACTGTCTATTGCTAGTGATATGTGTGTTACTGAAAGCAGAATCATACAGTGATGAAATTGTTCTTTTAGAACAATTACTTAGGAAAATTACTATAAATAATTTTTTTTGCTGTTAAGCCTTTTTCTGTCTACAATACATTTATATTTTTTCTCATGTATAAAGACATCTAGCATCTGGAGTTGTTTTACATAAATTATTTTTGAAAGGACTACACATTATGAATCACAAGGGCTTAAAACTATAACTGCATTTACAGACTCAATGAAACAGCCCCAAATATAAATATAAAAGCTCCTTATACAATGTTTCCTTTAAAATTTCCACTATTTTATACATTCGAGCTGGTGGTAAATTGTAATATGGATAAAACCTGTTGAGATCTTTTTATAGAGATTTTAAAAAGCCAGTAAGATTTTAGACATTTAAGATATTATTATTTTAGCATTTGTGACAGGTAAAACTTTAGCCATAGCACTATATTTTCATGTGTAGTTGTAGACTTTACTCATCATAAATAGGATATTTACTTTTAACAACAGTTTCTCTCCACCTTTCTTTTAGCTACAGACTAATCTGTAAAAGCATTTTGTTTGACTGAAATGGGTAGCAATTTAATTTTCTTTTTGCTTCTTTAATGTATCAGCAGAATCAGTTAGATGCTGCAAATTGCTAAGGAACAATAATACCCAGAGAAAATTACCAAAATAAAGAGTAAATAACTCAGTGTTAACGAAGAATTAATATAATGGGATCACTCAGAAACTATCAGGATCATTAATGAAATTAAAGTATAACCCATACTAATTTAAAAAATTCAGTTAAAGGCTGCATTTAAAATTACTCATTTTCAGGGGAAAATATTTAAATTATGGAAATTATTACAAAGCTCTGACTGCAAAGTACCCAGTTGCACAAGCCTTGACTTACCCATTGAGTTTATACGCAATGATACACTATATTATCGAGCAGAAAATTATTAAGGGAAATGGCTCAGTTCCATTTACCTTTAAATAGAGTTATAGAAATAAAGATACAAATGCCTTTCTACTGTATTTCTTGTATTGGCTCCATCTGACTTTCATGAAAATGACTTTTAAATTAATTTGATTTTCTGAGGTATATACACTTGTACATATACTTAAGGGGTAGATTTACTAACAATATACTTATTAATAAGGGGGTTATAGCATCATATGGGGCATGAGGCTGAATTGCAGTTCTTTGAACTCCTCTCCCTCATATACCATACACTTACATCCATCCCATTCCAACTCCTTCAAAGCACATGCAAGCACAACCATCTGTGAATCACTGACCAAGTTTCCTGTGCAAATACCAGCAAAATTTTCAAACATGCTATTTAAAAACTCAGAAAATTTTTCTAACTGTACTCTACAAGGAGGTTGTTGAATTGTTAAGCTCTGAGGAGGGGGTCTGAGCATCTCCTACTGGTGAGAGACTAAAGCAGCTGAAGAGATGATTAACATCTGTCAGGTTCCTAAGGCAACATCCCAAGCCCATGGATGTCTTGAGTGATGTTCAGTGGAGAGAAACCTGGATTTTACCCACAGTTTATGGGAGATTAAGAAAAGTTTACAGACAGAATTAGCACCAATTATTTGGTATGAGTCACTACATAGTTAAAACTACAAAAGTTTTATTTTCTTTACACAGTAACTGGAGGATTTTAAGCAACTTGAAGCTTATCAATAAAGTTTGTGTGTCTTCACTCAGCTCATGGAGTCTAACCAAAGCCAGTGCCAATAACAGAGAATGCAGGCCAGATTCTAGGCTGTGATTATGCAGAAAGTCTGAGCAATTCTTTTTCAGTCCTTTCTTTTAGATGTAGACTCTAATTCTGATGTTTTATTCATATTTTGCTTCACAGACATAGCACTGCCACATGTTAAATCCTGGAATTGCTACCAGTAGATCTACCTTCTTCCCTAATGGCCCATGTCTTCCCTAATTAAGTTTATGTTGCTGCCCACTGTATTTCTTATTTGTCCCAAGCACAAGGATAAGCATGAGAGAACTGAAGGTGGCAGAAAAGGAGTTGAAAAGACAATACCCTTCAGGGGTTTTTATAAAATCAGTCTGATGAGGACAGTAAGTAAATAATGCCTTTGTGTACTGTACACCAATTACAAACAGTATTTGCTGTCAGTGACAGCAAAAATCAGGTGATGAAGTCAATAAACATGTAAAATTTGAATTAGCTTGCTGACCTCAATGGAGGTATTACAAAGTTAGAACAGCAAAACTAGGGCCAGACTCCAGATATGCGTGACAAATTATTTTAAATAATTTGTTTCAGATGTCTGGATGTACTCTCTAAAGCCTCTTCAAATGCAATCAAATGGGAGCTCCCGGTCAATTACAACACTATTAAAACATACAATCAGAATGATCGTGGTCTCTCAAATATAATTGATTTTGTCCAGTTTGTGAAAAACATTTTAGGAGATAAGCTGAGCGGGGTTTTGTGTTAGATTTTCCTGTTGTTGTTTCAGGTGACCTCATGATTTATTTCTAAACCTGGAACAGTCTGTTCTTTTCCTTTAAAAACAAACTGAAAAAAAATGTAGCTTTAAAAACAGAAACAAATCTACAGAAATATTTTACTGAGTCTATTTCACCTTCATTTCATTTGAGATGATCAAACAGTACTTTTTCTTTGAAAGTATTCATCAGCTCTTATAGCTACTATATTTGAGTATATTTAATGTACTTTAAAGATACATTAAAAATGTGGAGGAGAAGAATGAAAGGAAAGGAAAGATCATTAACCCTTTATAAGTTGGTCAAAATTATTTTGCTGTCCAGTGAAGTTTACAACTTGAATTCTTTGACAGCACTTTAAGGAAGGAAAATAAAAATAGATATTAACACAAGCACACATGCACACTCACACATACATATTTGAGATGAATCATATGTATAGATATCATATATATGTATGAGATGTAATTAAGTAATATAAATAAATAAATAAATTACTGATATCAATTACTGAGACAATTTGTTTGCCTTGTTGTCAGGATGTAAATTTACTCCAGTTCCTATAAAGTTTTTACAGATGCAACCTCCCTTAAAAGGAGTGGAGGCAAAAAGAAAAGGTTGGGGAGAGGAAACAATAACATATTTTCTTTGCAATATCCAAACTTAGCTAGAGAAAATGCCAATATAACACCTCACTTGAAGACAGGTTTTTAAATGCAGCTGCAAAATACCAAATGCAAAGTCCAGACTGTCCAGTAAATCACCTCCAGCCCCTGACAATCAGAGAGTAAGCAGAGCAGGAAGCAAACAGCAAGAGGCTTCTTTGTTCACAGATCCAAATGCTTCCTCCCCAGTGTTCATCCCGCATCACTCTGCTTTCTCCTTCACTCTCTTTGCTCTCTCCCAGAGCAGCACCCACAGTCATTCTGCAGGCAACAATCTACGTTTTCATCCTTGTCTCTCGCTGCTTATGGCCCAGCTACTCACAGGCATGATCCTGTCAAACTGCCCTGCAAAATCCTTCCATACATGTAACTCCTTTCTGACTTGCTGCGTGTCTTTGCTTTTGCATTCCCAAAAATTTCAGGTTTTTACTATAAATATGACTTTACCTATAACTTGTATTCACTCTTCATTTCAGGTAGTTGTCACAGGCTTTTTTCTTTAAAAACACTGTTCTAACAGTGGCTCATGAGAGGAATACATCTCCTTGCAGGTGTGTTTAGTAGCAGACTGAAAGCAGATCTTAGAACAGAAAAATATGCAAAGGGACAAAGCTTATGAAATCTAACAAATACCCCAAACCTATATTTTAAAATATTTCAAGTCACATGAGCCACAAAAAGAATCAAGCACTAACATTTTCAAAAGCTCAAGGTTAACTTTTAAAATATTATTGGACAAACATATTTTGATCTCTTAAGTGGAAAGGTATAAAATATGACTTAACTTGTTTAAAAGGCAGTTTAAACTTGTTAAAGGACAGCAGTGGTACTGTTTTACTGAGCTAATCTGCAGTTGAGAGCCAAGGACTGTGCCTTAATTCCTGAGTTTCTCCTAAGGTCTTTGATCACTTTACTAATTCCTGCCTGAGTTTACTGGTGGATAAAATGAGAGAACCATGTGGATTTATGTTGGACCTCACATAATTCCTGACTTCAGAGATCTTCCACTGGATTTGCGTTCAGGGGCTTGCAAGGGTCAAGGGAGAATTTTGCCCAAAAGATTTGGCCTATAAATAGTTTACAAACATAAATACCTGATAAGAAGTTCTGGTATTTCAGAGTGCAAAAGGGATAAATAATTCAGAATAACAGGACTAACTGGAGAGAAACAGAATTTGGTCAAAAGACCGCAGGTGAACAAGGGTAATCATTTAGTGTGGGTTCATTTGAAACCAAATCAAAAAAGTCGTCTCAAGCAAAAAGTTCCTGTATCTAAAGAAACAAAATGAGAAATAACAGCTGCAAAAATCACTACAATGTAAGATTCTTCATGAAAATTATTACTACCATGGTAATAATATATATATAACATACAGGAACAATTCATGCATTTGCAGTAGAGCAAAACAGATGGGAACTTTCTTTTCCCTGCTTTAGCAGTATTAAAATAATTACTTAAAATAATCATGTTTACCAACCTTAATGCATGCATGTTATATCAAGTATTGCTCTGCCTCATTGTGAGACTTTCTACCCTTCTTTCTTCTTCCGGAATCTCATCCAGCCCAGACTTTCTTCTCTGCCCCAGCCCACAACTACTGCTGCTTTACTACCAGCAAGACTCCAGCACATCCTGACCCCAGGATTTTACTATGGAAATTTTTCTCATTCCTATCTGTCTGGCCTTTCCTTGTCTCTTTGAGCTCATCTTTATCATAGTCCCACTGTGACAGTCCCTTATCTACAGGAAGTCCAATTTCTACAACTACCCTTTCTACAACTTGTTAGTGATTACTGACCTGAGCTCAGACTAGATCTGCCATTTGTGAAGTTTCCCTCAATGTTTTGTTCTGTCAGTAGCCATTTCCTCCACCGATTTCACTGTTCATTTGACTTTCTGTGCCACTGCCCTCATGCACAGAACTCCATGAGAGCTTACAATGAGAGGCCTTTTTTTCCACACCACCATAACCTGCAGACTCTCCTACTGCCTCTTTCCTTGAGAGACTTCCAAACATAGCAGGCATCTGACTTCTCTAATTCCCTGTCACAGAAAAAACAAAAGCAAAAGCCTTTCAAACTGCTCATTACATTAACATTACTATTGGAGTCAAGTTCCTATTGTCTGAATTGTTTAAACCAGACAGTACAAAGCATCATACTGCACACATGGGGGAAAATACAATATTCACAAGGGACTAAACTTGGAAACCTAAAAGGTGTTTTCTGTTTCCCCTTTTTGTGATATCCTGAAGTGCTTTCCTGCACTAGGGTAGAAATTGGCACCTGGAGATGAACCTTTCTTCCAGTATAAAGAATGGCTCTAGCTTCCTTTGTGCAGCTTTACTTCCTTGCCTTACATTTGCATCTGCAAGTGCCAGTTCAATTATCCTTAGTGATTTCATTGGTTATTCCTCTAGTACCTGGGAAGGATCTTCTTTTGTTTCCTGCTCAGTGAAGTGATTTAACAGAGCAAAACCCCATCTCTGAAGCCACCTTTAAGAAACTGGTCTCTCCAAACAATGCACCGAATGTCACGGTGCTGGTCACTTCCCAGACTGTGTTCTGCCCTCTTCCCCAAATGCTGAAGAATTGGCATGCTTCCATGAGTGGAGACAGGACAGCACTGTGGGGAAGGCATGGGGAGCATGCACATTTGTGTACCACATGGGAAAGTAGATGCCTAAGGAAACACAGAGGAGGAGAATGAGCAAAGTCAGGATCCGTAACCAAGCAGTACCTTTTTCCCCACGGAGCTGGAGTGCAGGAGGAATGCCTCCAGGGTCTCTTGGCTCCACAGCCCCTCTCTGACCAGATGGGTGCTTTCTTCACACATGCAAACCTTCAGGGTTTAGCTGAAGTACTCACCCTGTGACCAGAAATGGGTTAGACCTGAACCGTAACTCCTACAATTAGTCCTCACAACATTGATTTTATTGCTTTAAACCCTAATATTGAAATTTGTATTTGACTCAACCACTTTTCAGGCTCTTCTGTTCGTTTGTGCATCATTTTTAGATTTTTCTCTCAGGTAGTTAAGGAGTTTCAGCTGCTGGTGGAAAGAAACAAACCAAAAAGCCAGTGAACATGCCAAGGGGAGAGCAGGGCTAATATCCTGTAGCATTTACACATCTATTGAGGCTCTGTGTAAAATGTAAAGCCTCTTGTTTTACTGCACACTGTTGTCATAGTTGGAGCAAGAGTCTTGTAATGTCAGCCAAGAAGACTCACACACAGTCACCGAAGCCCCAGGAAGAAAAGAATTAACAGCCTTCAAAAGTGGAAAAGTTTTAAAAAGAGATATTTAAAAGGTTTGACTTGCAGCCAAGTGTTAAACAGTAAATACAAGTTTTAAGTGTCTTAACGATTGAGATGAAGTATCATAATTCAGCAGCATGGAATGGGACCTCTTACTGGGAGAAGCTAAAGAAGAAAAATGAACCAGCACAAAAGGAACCCCCTCTAGGGAAGATCTCACACATTTGGGTCTGGAGTCTAGTTAGAGTAGGCCAAAACCTGATACTTTTATCTCCAACCTTTGACCCTGACATCTGGAAACTTAGTTTGAGTCAAACAGAAGGAAGTTTTCTTTTCTATTTCAAATACTTTATAGAAGAAAACTTCAAGTATCTACAGTCAAATCTGTTAGTACAAACTATTTCTATTTGTGCACTTGTAGTGAACTCTAAAATATGGAACATTTGTGCAGGAAATGCATGCGTCAGAACTTTTGGGAAAAGAGAGTAACTTGGTGAGACTGGCACATTGTTCGATGCTTGTATGGGATCCAGATAACAGCCCAGATAAACATCTCCAAGGGGGTGCTGAAGAGTATAAAAGGTCCAGTTCCTTTGATGTTCTTAGATGTTCTCATTTAATAGCTATCAGCCCTGGTGCCAGAAATAACAACATGTTTAAACATTCTGTATCAAAACACAAATTAAATTCATTCAGTGTAACCTGTTCCAAAGTTAATTTTCATTTTTAGCTGGAACACTAAGTGTGATGTAACTCATGTTCTTCCTGGCAGTTATTTTCATTATTATGTTTATTACTCATTTAAGAGACTTTTTTTTTTTTTTTTGAACAGAGGGATTAATGAATTTAGACTGCACATTATAACATCAAAAGCTTTGGTTTCAAATAAGCCCATCTGAGCTACAGGAGATTTTCTCCCCTTATACGAAGCTAAACAGCAACTTCAAAAACATATCTCAGTTATAGCATTATTTTCTAGTTGAGTGAAGTCATGGGTTTTATGTCAACCTGTTATATTTGCATATAATAAATGACTACTTATTTGTATTGTCCAAGTGACTCCTTTGACTCCTTTAACCCACAATCTGTTCAGAAGTCAGATGCTTTCCATAAATATCAGCTCTCTCCTCAGGAGGATTTCTCATCCTGTGAAAGAGCAAAAATATTACTAAAGGGGCCTCTTTTTCAGGATTCAAATGATTGTTTGAGATCAGATGATCAGAAGGGGGGGAAGACACATGCAAGCATTTTAACATCACATTGTTCAGGCCAATAAGAATAAAATTGGAAATAAAGAGCACAATACACAACATTTAGCAAAAGTATTTCTTCCTTAATATGTTCCTTTTGATCACAAAGTCTTCTGTTTAGAAGTGAAATTTTTTTTCACCCACTACTGATTAACAACAAACTCTCATAGAATGTGCATATAGAGGTCTCAGAAATCAGCCTGACTTCATAAATAAAGGCAGAAACCTGCAGAATTTTGTGTATAATAGTGCTCTCTAGGATATCTGAAGTCCCTCATCAGTTATTTTACTAGAAATAAGAGAATAGTTCTCACCATGCTGGTTGAATTATTTTATTTTTACTAATTAATACTAAGTTACTCCATGCAAGATATTTTCCTGGTGATTATAGAGAGCTTTGCAATATTGCTTTTAGATGAGTGTAATGTTTGACTTAAAGGTCCTGCCTCTGCATTTCACCATATGGACAAAATACCTCTCACATCAGTGGAAGATACAGGCCTCAGCAAAGGAAATTATTTCTAAAGCTTCACTTTTTATTGTGCTGAGAATTTTACTGTGTTTGAAGGGATTCAGGCAGGAAGCAGCAATACACATCTGCAGTCAAAACCAAGGTACTGTCTGAGACTGATTGAAATTTACTGTTATATCTTGAAGTTACTGTGGATAAACATCACAAAATACCAAATTTTTAAGAAAAGATCAGCAAAATCCTCTTTTGAAGGAGGTACATGCATAATTGTTTCTGGTCTAGAAAAGACACCCTTGCAGGAAACATAAACAAGTAGCAAATTGCTCTGTCATTTTGAACTACAAAACCTGAGGAATTCTGCTCCATATTGTTTTACAGAAGACTGCATGAAACATATTTGCAGTGGCTGAGACTTTCATCCTGCTCTCAAAATCACCTCCCACATGAGAACAACCAATAGCACTGTATGAAATTCCCCTTATGGTTTCCTTTTTGGTCTCAACCTACCACCCACGATATCTTTCTTTGTTGAAATGGGGAATCCTTACAACAGGTATAAGATAGCAATGAACTTGGAAGGAAATATGAAGCAATATTTCTTTAGATGTTCAGAGATGATTTATTCCTCCAGCCACATGGCTGGAATTCCCAGGCCAACACCCAGTCATGGGACCCTGCTCTCTTCCTGGGCCCTGGGTACCCCAAACCAACCAATTAAGAACAGGTATGGGGCACACGTGACATGGGGACAGGGACAGACCCGTACCCTGCAGAGTCCCTCCCCCTGGGATTTCAGGGGAGAGGTACCTCCACAATTCACCCTTTCTTTTTAAATAAAAGAACATTTGAAACAGTTGGATAAACATAACAAAATAATTTCAAAAGAAAAGAAGCCACTATCTTGAGTCCCGAAATGTCCGAACAGATTTTCTTTGGATTATCAGAAGGGAGACAGGACTTGAGCATGCTTCACATGGAAACTAACTCAGGAGAGGGTTTTTCCTTTCTGTACCTGCTGGAATCTTAGAAAATGACAGTTAATTTCTTCCTTCCCTCCTTTTCATCCCCCCATCAGCATTGCAAAGGGGTTCATGGCAAATGGGAAAACATGGTTTTGTGAGGGGAACCAGAAAAGGACATTTGGGAAATAAGGGGGCATGGGATAAAAGGGGAAGGTGGGATAGGGGAAAGGATAGACATTATGGGGATATTGTCCAGCATATCTACTGCCTTTCACAGGAGCACCCCCAGGGCCTGTAACATATACTGCCTGTGGGCCCTTCCTTCCTTGCACAATTTTAAATTCTACTCCTTCTCCTGCTTCTAAGCTTGGAACATTACTTTTGGGGTTATTTTTCACAATAGCATACTTATGGACAAAAATACTTTCTCCAGTATCAATTTCCAATAAGAAACCATAATTTTTCTTTACATTATACCATTTTACAGTTCCAAAAACCTTAGCTGCGATAACCTCCTTCTTTATCTGCGTTGCCTTGTTCTTGCTTCTGCTTTTGGTTTTGCTCACTCTCTCACTGGAGCTGCCGCTGTAGGGGTGTGAGCACTCCCACTGCCTGGTCCTGGCTTCCCGGGGCCGCCTTCGGGGCTGCATGGGCTGTGCCTCACTGCTTCGCTCTGCCAGCTCCTCTGCTGCTGCCTCTGGCCACAGCCCACGTGCTGCCGCCTCTGCCAGGCTCCCACATGGCTGCCCAGGCTCAGCACGGCCCCGCGCTGCACCGTCCCGTTAACCGGGCTGCCCCGGCGGCCCCACACGGCTTACCCTCACCGCCACACTGCTCGTGTGTCTCAGGGCGAACACCGCCGGGCCTGCGCTGCCGCGCTGCTCCTGACTCCACTCCCGTCACCGCCACCGCTTTCGCCACCGGCCCCACTCCCGCCATGCCTGGCCTCACTGTTGGCTCTCCCACACACCGGAGCTCCCTCGCTGCTGCCCGCAGTGCACCGGGTGCCCACAGCCAGGGCCGCGCGGTCTCCGGGGTGGCGGAAGAGCCCATTGCAACACACACGCTGCTCGACCACACGATCCCTGCTAAAACAGCAGCGGGACACAGTCGATATTGCTCAACAGCCTCTGTAATCAGGTAATATTCACGGAAATAGTCCTGCATTGGCATAATTTTTGATTCAGAAATTAACTGTGTCCAAACATTCTCCCAAAAGTCCTTGGTAAGAATCAAATCCCAAGAAACATAGAAGATGTTTTTAAACAACCATGCCAGGAAGTGTCTTAGTTCTTTCTGAGCTTCAATTAAGCAAAAATCTACATATCGCTGTTCAAGAACCTTTTTGAGTTCAAAGTAAATATCTCTTTGTGGTTCAGACAGCCATGAGTTTTTCCATGAGTCCTCCATCATTCAGAGATGGGACAGCAAAACAAAAACAAGAAGAGATATCCAGAATTTACTCATGAATCACCAAATTACTTTCTCCAGGGATTGTTTGCCAGCATTTCTCCACCATTTGTTGTAATGGGGAATCCTTACAACATGTGTAAGACAGCAATGAGCTTGGAAGGAAACATGAAGTGATATTTTTTTAGATGTTCAGAGATGATTTATATTCCTCCAGCATGGCTGGAGGTCCCAGGCTGACTCCAGTCATGGGACCCTGCTCTCTTCCTGGGTCCCGGGCACCCCAAATCAACCAATTAAGAACAGGTATGGGGCACACGTGACATGGGGACAGGGACAGACCCCTACATTGCAGAGTCCCTCCCCCCGGGATTTCAGGGGAGAGGCACCTCCACATTTCTTCATGTGCAGCTGTCCGCTGGTCTCTTACAGCTCCATTTTCCATAAAGGTGGTGGAACAGAGGAAAGCACACAGCCACCAAAATGTGCACTTGGGCATCACAGCCAGACCACTCCAGTTAATATTTACATTATGGAAGAGTAAAAAAGCCTTATCTTTGGGAACTTCATCCCAGGTATCAGACTGCTTCTCCCCTCCCCTCATATCTTCTGGTCCTCAGAAACGGCCATCCTGTGGAGACTGCCATCCATGTGAGTGGGTGTGCTCTGCAACCAACAGCCCGTTTCCACAGCTCTGGCTCACATGGCATTTGGCTCGTCATTTGCAGGTGACTCAAGCTCTAGGAAGAAGGCCATGCTATTCAGATTAAAGGTTCTGGTTTAATCAAACAGCACTCACGTTTTCCTTGTTCAAACCCAGAGCTGTGGCAGATGATTATTTCCAGGTTCACAGGTAGGGCTTTAGCTATTGATGCACCTATTCATAGTACCGAGACCTCTTCCCAATCTTTACGATTAACTCTTTTCAAGTCTTGCATTAGCATGCTCCAATCACACACTGCACTAGGAGATAAAAGGTCAGGTGGCCTTTTTGTCAGTGATCCATCCCTCAATTCTGTCACAGAAGCAACATGAGCTGTTCAGTTGGCAAAGTACTGACCTGCTTTATTTTACATGTAACTGTTGGAGGGAAAAGAAAAAAATACAGAAATCAAGGCAACCAAGGAGAAAAATGCAGAAATAATGTGATGGTTTAGTATGATATTTGATAAATTGATAGAAATTGATGAACTGATATTAATAAAATGATATTTTAGTACACAAGAAAACTAGAAAATAATATACAGATGGGAGAGATTTAATTATCTTTTTTCTTCATAATCCAAAACCAAATAAATAGCAGGAGTGCCAAGTCAGATGGGTTTTTCAGTTTCCTAAATTTTCTTGTCTTAACTACAGCACAGCAAGGGACATATTCTCCTTTTGAAGCCCAGACGTAGCATTAACATTTATGGGAGTTATACATACACCAAACGAAAAGCTTACTTTAAACAATTTATAATCTGAATTTTTTCTCTCTGACCAGTGCAATTGCAGGATTTATCTACAGAAAACTGCAAAAATTTCTCATGTTATTTCTGCTGCTGAGTAACTGTATGGAGCAGGAAAGAGAGGAGCTAGAGAGCCAGAATAAGAGACAGAGAGATAGGAGCAGAAAGCAGGTGAGAAGGGGGAGAATGAAAGAGAGATAAACAAATCCCTAAGTGTAGAAAATCTATAGGGGGCGATGTGCTCAGTCGGTTCAGGGATGATTTCTACAGTTCTAGGCAGCTCCTGAATCATGCAGTTTATTTGCAAGGGTCGTGGGTGCAGGAGCTCTGCTTAAGCTGCTAGCCACAGCTTACAGCAAGCCCCAGAGAGAGCGAGAGAGCATAGGGGTAAGAAGGAAGAGCAGCGAGCTCAGGAGAGCTTTAGAGAGAGAGCTTAAGTGTAAGAGGAAGAAGAAGAAGAATGGTAAAAGTCTGGTTACATGATATTATATCTCTTCCTATACTGAATATGGTAATAGTACAACATCCAATCAATAGAAGACAGCAATCCTTATAGAATTTACATACAACCTATCAAAACTACTACATTACCATACTGTGTTATATTTTAACTCCTAAAACTATTTTCTAAAACTACTTTTTTCTTCCCTGCCACGCTGGCAGGGTTTTTCTGACTCTTGGACTTTTCTGTTTGCTAAAGCATCCTCTTCTTTGCTAAAGACATTGTTCAACCAAGAGGGATTCTCCTTCAGCTGGCTAGTTCTTTGTTTTTTGGTTGTACATTGACTAACAGCTTGGTATCTTATATTTCAAAGCTAGCTTTCATTTCTATTTCACTTACAGATTTTATATTTCCAGAATCTTTTGCCAAGCAGTCATATTTATAAGGTTTCCTTATTTCATCCTCCCCAACACCTAAGATTTGAAAACTATTTAGAACAGTTTATATTCTTCTTGGTATATTTTCCTTAGACTTTGTGGGACCCAAAGCATGTTTGCATATATTTAGAACTCTATGTAGAAATGTCTCCCTTTCCTACAAGACTTATAATTTTTTCCCCAATTTAAGGCATGTGTACATGGCACAAGCTCATGATGTTTAAACCCTTTGTACACAATGCTGTGAAATACTCCTTTCCATTTTTTCAATGTCTTCTGATCCAAGAAATGTATGTTCCCATCACTACTTTGTGATTAAACTCGCTTGATCTTTACATGCAAAAAAAGGATTCTTTGGTCATTCTTTCCCATTCAAGAGGGCTAATTAAAGGAGTCCTTTATTCTGATCCATTCTATGCCTTTCCAGTTTAATATCTTATAGAAATAACTACTTCCTTTTCCTTGCTTCTTCCTTTGGTTATTTTTAATACATTTTGCCCATACATATTCTCTTTTATCTGATGTGTAAATTTAAATTAATCAAAAAAAGTAAACTCTTCCTTTAGAGGAGTAAGGTGGTTTTTTGGCTATTTAACAACTTTCACAATAAATTCATGTTAAATTTGTGCTTTGGCCATAGGGCCAAAAATCTCTGATGAGAATTTTTTGAATCCCAGTCTTGGATTAATAGGGTCACTGAATCAGAGATGTTTCAAAAAAATGTTCTGGGATTCACAAATAAACACTTTGTCAGTGATACCATGTTTTTGTGGCAAATGCACTTGCTGCTATTCAAGATAAATCTTGCAAATCTGAGACCATGATTATATGTGAATTTTCAGTACTGCTAGGGACCTTCGTTGTCTTCCCTGTCTGTAAACCAGATATCATCAGTCCGCACTCTGACCAGTGGTTTTTTTGCATTTCCAGTGCTAAACCCCACCATTCCATTTCATTATATTGTTTAGTCCCTCAAGAGAGACTTTATTTCATGAGCTGTAGAGTAAATTAACCCCACCAAAGCATTGGAATGCTGTGGCTGGGGTGATCTGGTTCTTGATTTGCACCTGTCCAGGGTACGTCAACATTCTGGAATCTGCAACATGGACCCTAATTTAGGCCATAGACTCAGGTAAGAGATCTTTCCTGTAACACATCTTATCTGTTACCACCTGCTTTTAGAAAAATAAGACCTGATGCATGGTCATTTGAACAGTTTAGTACTGGAGATGTTTTCTATGCCTGCTTCTGGCTATGAAATATTATTTTTCCATCAAGCTGGTAACTACAGCTGGCCAATGTATCACAAATAAGGTGTTTCCTCAAAATGTGACTGATGCTCAGAGGAGGTTTGCTGCTCTCTCAAGAAATAGTGACAAAATATTTACAAGGCTGTCAGACAGGTATTCAAGGATATGTTTGCATTACAAAATCACTACATAAAAATACAAAGACTTCCTTGTCAAAACTTTGCAAAGCCAAGGTAAGAAGTAAGCATATACACACCAATTAATAAAACAAAATTACAAAAGTAATAGTTGGCATAGTAGTTGCTATTTGGGTGCTAGTGATCAGATTCTATGAAATAAAAAAGAATTTTACATGTAAGTTAAAACATTTATTACAGGTGCTTAATCATGAAATCCGCTTAATCGGGACATTTCCCAGGGAACCAAATTAAGCCTAATGATACTTAATGGCAAGGACTGCTGCTTAATTGGGGTGGTAATTCCAGTTAATTGGGATTCCTGCAGGTGAGTAAATGGTACTCAAATAGAGATACTGTATCTGGCCTTCACGATGTTCCAATACTGGTGGTACTTTGTCTTCCCTCAAACAGCCTCTCCTGCCACTGGATCAGCAAAGCAAAATTACTTCTGTGCTCCCATTTTGGTCCTTTCAAACATTGCTTAAAGTTAAAATCACTCTCTCTGGGCTGGAAATACAAGAGGACTGCTTTGAAGTCTAGCAAATCTGAATTAGTGGATTTATTTGCCTTTCACCAGGATTTAGGAAAGATCACGCTCAACCTCTTTCCTGTCCAAGGAGAGGCTTTTTAATAAATCTTCAGACATCGTGGAGATGTCACAAGGATATTTGAAAATTGTTGCTTGCAATTTCCACTGCAGAACGACATGTCCTAATTAGAAAAGTTTCTGCATTGGCTTATGAGAATAAATATTTTACTACAAAAACCCCCTCTAATATACATCCTTTTTTTAATGCTAAGAAAGAGAAAAACCTACACTGCCATGGCACACTTATTCCATGGCTCAAGGTTTTATTTTAGGCCTTCACACACACAATCAGCCACACACTAAAATACTTAGATTTTTTTTTTACACATTATTAAAATATGCTTAAATATTATTCAGGATTTTACATAGCACCAGAGGCCCTGAAAATGAAAACTGCTAATGGCATTCAGCTAATTAGAAAGATCTGTTTTCATCATTACTTCTTGAGGTGCTTGTGCTCTCTGGAGGACACGGTACCCAGCACTTCGTGTGCACACCATCCCTCGCAGAGTTGGAAGGCAGGCGAGTTGCCAGTTCTTGGGAGAGAGAGCTGTAGCTGCAGTGCCTGCAGCTACCTGGGGAGAACCACTGTTCTCTGTAGGTCTTTAAAAGCACAGCAGAGTGGCCTGACTCCAGAGCTACTGCCTCTCACAAATCCACATCAGACTCTGCAACTGCTAGGCTGTCTTGGGAATTTTGGGGAGAGAGGAAATCTTGCTTGCTCTCGTCCCTGTAAAACTCAGGCTGCCACTGAGCCCTTATTCCCCAGTGTGCAGGCTGGGCTGCCCAGCCCTGCCCAGCTCAGGGCTGCTGGCTGGAAGGAGAATATCCCAACAGCCAGCTGAGAGAGGTGGTTGCAAGATCCAGGCGGCTGAAAACGGCATCCCCAGGTGAGTTCAAGCTTAATTGGAGCCAGGAGATCCCCAGACAGCAGACTTTACTTTTCAGAGCGGCACATCCCCCTTTGTGAGCTTGAGGGAGACTGCTGCAGCTCCAGCAGTGCTGACATGCAAGAAGAACAAGCTACTACCATGAGCTGGGATCCCCACAGCCCCTATTTCATGGAAAAATCAGGATTGCACCTCTGTCAGAATCAGCAGCTCCTGACTCCTGGCTCCTGCTGAGATCAAAACCATACCTGATTTTTCCCCCTCCACTTCAAGCAGTGGTTCATTTTCTCAAAACCTTTCACAACAGAAGTGTTCTGAACAGAAAAGGAAACATTCTGAAAATACTTTGCAGGGCTGATTTTTCTATTAGCACGGTGTACCCGGCCCTAAGGATTAGTACACTCCACTGCTCCAGTGGGTGAATGCCAGCAGGAGCTCCAGTTTGTACAGCTAGGAACTCGTACCTCTGCACATCCCTGAGCCTCTCTGGACCTCCTTAGTCCCAAACCAACACACTGATTTTGATTCAGCATTTGATTTTGATTCAACATACCTGATTTTGATTCAGCTTTACAGTGGAGTGATTCAGAATGAAAAATCAGACTCAGAGAGAAATACTATCCAATAAAAGCACCAAAGTCATGCTTTAGGTGTGCTGTGCTTTGTGTTCTCAGACATCTATAAGCCACAGATACATCTGAAATTTTAACAACCAACACTTGCAAAAGGGAAACAAGAATGATAACTTGAGAACTAAAATGATTTGATATTTGTTGTGGAGCTGTTTAAATGCTCTAGTTAAAACACAACAAAATTCTCAGTTGCAATACCACAAAAGATTCCACTTCAGTTTTTCTCCCTCACACCACTTTCATGTCACTACAGATAACTAAAATGAAGGACAATTAAATGATTGGGCCAAAATTAGGAAGAATGTCCATACTGCTAAATTGTCTTTCTCAGTACAGCACACAAAATCGTTACTGCAACAATTAACTCAGTTCCTAATTTATACCTAGTCATGTACTACATCAAATGAGCCAGAGCATAGTTACAAAATAGTGAATACACTCAGGGAAATCTAAGTGGAAGCCATTTTTCATGCTGATCTCACACTTGAATTTACAGATTCTTCACAAAGCTTAGCATAAAATATTCACAGAACTAGAAGAATATCAGTGTTAGTAAATTATTCACAGTCAAATGTTAACTTGAAGTAGCAGCTTTTTCTCTTCAGAGCATCCATGTAGAGAAAATGAATCACTATGTAAAGCAAAGATCCATCTTACACATGGGACTACCTTTGATGCAGGATTTGACCAACAATATCATCCTACATTTCCTCTGCACTCACAGAAATCAGAGGTTTCCTGCCAAGTATCTCATCAGAGGCAGAATAGTAGCAGTAGAGATAACATCAATAAACAGCTAAAACAGTGGAAACAGAACTATTTTTCTATTTGGAATGTCTGTTCAAAATTTTAAACTGTTTTCTTCTGGTTCCTGTATGCTACCAGTTCCAAATCAAAGAAAGATAATCAGGATTACTTATCCTCAAGAAATGTTACTCTAGCAACAAGAATTTGCACAGATTGCCAGAACCCACCAGGAATTAGCTGAGGGATTTTAATGGACTCTACAGCAATTTTCACTGTTTATAAGGAAGAACTGATATGAGTTTAAATAGGTAAAATGTAAATTATTAATCATCACTATCATGAAAAAAGTTGAAATGTCAAAAAAAAAAAAAACCCAAAACCAGAAGATTAATGAGGACACCAAAAGAAAAGAGAGAAAAAAGAAAATAAACAATTATTAGAAAAGTCAAGATTGTTAGTGTTAGGAATTAGTTATTGCAATGAAATACAAGGGCTCAAAAATGATTGAGTCAGCAGGTGATCAAAAACGTAAATGAATATTAAAATAATGAAGGACAATAAGTCAAGGTGAACTAACTGAAAATCAAGACAGAATGATTTTAAGGCATTAGTAATGAAGAGAAGGGGACAGCTCCTCAGCAGGTAGAAATCCACCAGAGCTATGCTCATTTAGACCAGCTAAAGTGGTGTCTATGTGCTGTCAGTAAACAGAAAAAACCTCACCTCTCACTCCTGGACCCAAACTGGAAGAAAGAAAGGGCAGCATTCACCCAGATGAATTTCTGCCAGGAATACAGCCTGCTAAAACTTTTCAGACAAAGAATTTATTCACTCAGAAAAGCAGTCAGAGGTCTACCATGCCTATCTGCCAACTTGGACCTAGTTCACCAGGCAGCCCTGGTCAAAAAAATTAAATCCAGAACATATGTATTTCTGAAACATTTTGTTTCAATGTTTCTGAAAGCATTATTGAGTTTCTCATACAATGTATTTTAAACTGACAGAAATTAATATCAGAAGGATGTTAAAAATCCATTTCAGGTTAGAAAAATGTTTCACTAAAATAATTTGGGATAGTTCATTTTGTTGAGAAAATTGAAAATCCATTTTTTTCACAGCTCTGTAGTTTAGACCATTTATGGAGGCTCATATTTGCTCTAATCTCAGAAGCATCTAAAATACAATCAAAACCTATATATTTCCAGTGTGTACAAATGATTACCCTTTAAACAATGCAATATACATAAATGGAAAACCCTACTTCAACTGACAACAAAGAAATTTGTATTTTAGAAACACAAGTTCTTAAATGAATGAAAGCTTTTGTGATGTGAACCATGAATAAACTTAGCCTAAGATACCTCTACATATGGAGATACTTAGCAATGAGGACAAAATCATTACTGAAAAGTATTTTGCAAAATATAAAACAAAATTGACATGGTATTACTTATGAATTTATTTGAATTTTTGAATTATTACTCACATCATATCATATAGTAATTCAGTTAAGGAATGTCTTTTTAATTGGCAACACTACCAGAGTGGTATACTTAATTTCATTTAAAGGCTTCGAACAAAAAGGAAATTAAAGCTGGCCATAGGTTTCCATAGATGCTTACCTAAAGATTTTGACAAGCTTCTCCAAAATACAGTAATAAAGGCATTACCTATTACAGGGCAAGCATAAGATTCTAAACTGTTGTTCCCTTAGAGCCCCAAGTACAAGGCTGAGAAAAAGACGCATCTGGCTACAAAAAGAAGATTTAGACAGCAAAGAAATGGTGTAAGAATAAAAATATGGACACTAGCTACCCTGAGAGGAAGAGGGCCAGCAGCACAGAGACAAGTGTATCTTCTGTGTTCTACACAGTGTTTCTTTCTCTTCTCTCACTCCCTGGTGAGCATCGTGAGCAGCACCATTGACACCCAGATCTGTAGATCTGTATGAAACCTGTTGTGACTCACTGAAGAACTTGCCTCCAGCCCCTGATAGCAAGAATCAAGCACTTCTATCACTAACATGACCTAAGTCCTCTGCTACCACCCGATACATTCACAATCAATTTTCCAGCTCCTTGGTAAAGTGTGCCAAGTTATTTTAACAGACACTGCAATAACTCAGATCAAATTTTGCCTTGACTGTCACAGCCCCAGGGAAAAATCTCCCAACAGAGGGGCTAAAGAAGGGAATCAGGAAACCTAGGCTCTCTTCTCACTACTAACTACTTTACTATGTGTTCCTGTACTTTCAATACTGACACGTTTTGTTTTTCAAAAGAAAATTCATTAAATGCTTATAAAGAATTCTCTGATTCTCTGAGGGAAATCGTTGTCGACATTCAATATTATTAGAAATAGCATGTAAAATAAGCTAAAGCAATCTATCTCAATTTAAGTCAATATACACATTTTTGTATCATCTCCCCAATATAATCTCCCTGCTAACTGCTGGTAAATGACTGCTTTCTAAGACTGGTTTAAAAAATTGTTCACACAATCAGAACTGCATCATGTGCATTTTAAACAAGGCTAGAGCCAGAAGCGAATTCTAATTCCATCCTCCCCTGCCTCACCCGGTGAAGTCCCCAGTAATGTACATTTTCAATTACTCTCAATTCAAAATTCAACAATTCAACAGTCATATTAGAAACAATTGTAGCTCGTTGGCAAAACCTAACACTATTAGTACACAGAAACTGTCAGCACAAGAACAGTGTCATTTCTCATTGAAAGAAATGTTCTTGTAGAGCTCCATCCAGCAGGAATGGATGGTACAATTTAGATTGTATGGTTTCTAAGAAGAGTAGGGTCATTTAAATATCATTTTCAAGCAATCGCCATCTCTGCCTCAGAAAATATAGTAGTACCCAATATCTAATTATTATTCTGAAACATTCTGCACACTGTATCTTGGAACAACATGAAAACTAACTTCTATTTCTAGTCAAACATTGAATAGTTTAATGTTATGATAAATCAGACTGAATCAGAATTAATAACTACCAGGTGCAGAATATTATTATACTAATTCATATAGCACAATTCACATTTTCCAGTATGATGAATTATCTTGCTAATGAGGGCTGCAATATAATAGAGCAGCTAATAGACAGACTCTTTAAAGTCATGTAATATAAGTTCCTTCACACTCAGTTACTTAGTTTAATCAGGTAACGTATTATTGTATTACATTTCCAAGTTCCTTAGGGAGAAAGTGTCTCTTTTGATGGAAAGCAAGGTTACTTTGGAATAACAGATCATCTTCATCAACTGAGGGCATCATCTAAATTATCTCATGATTTCTACAAGTTTGGTAACACAACAAGCAATTACTAACAGCCAGCTGATGGGTGATAACTTGCAGAATCACTGCCTGCACAGTTACTGCTTCTAACTCCACAGTAAACATAATATAATTGCAGATTATTTCTTAAAAAGAAGGGTAAGTTATCTCTGTAACCACATGGTCATGGCTGATCCCCCGTTTCTCATTTACGTGGCCATACTGTGTATTCATTGTATTCAAAATGGGAACAAGACAGGGAGAAGTTTGGCCAGAATCTCACAAAGATGCATTCCCTTTCTTAAGCTTTGGGAAAGGCAAAATCACCATGCTGGAAATGGGACAAAATACCACATGATTTAGAAGATTATCATATATGATCCAAACAAAAATTCTGCTTCAGGACCATGAGCAAGGTTTGCAACTGAATATGATGGAACTATTCAATATGTGATTGACACCATGTGATGTTATAAATTTGCACATGGAAGGACTACTAGAATTAATGAAACCAAACTGGATAATAGTCAGAGTGCACTCTTCTACACATCACAGCACTGTTCTGTTCCTAAATCTGAGAGACTTGACTGTATTTTTCATTTTCCTTGAACCCCAAGCTGCAAGCTACACTGCTGTCCACCGAAAGACGCTTACAGAAATGTTTCCAACAACCCTAACAAATGAAAACCACAATACTCTGCACGACTCTTTTCTGCTAATGCAGTCCCAGTCACATCTGGTGCTCCTTTTATCTTAAAACAAAGATAAATTCATATGTGAGAACAAAGAGAGATCCATGTCATTTGGTGTTATTTTTCAAAAGAGGGAAAAAAAGAAAAAACAACAAAACCTTTCTGGTTTTCCCATGTCAGCAATCAGAGCTTTAAATCCATGAAAGGAGATTTGCATTCATTATTTAACCACAAGGCAAGACAATATTTTTAAAAAGCATTCAAGATTGACTAAACTTCCCCTTGGGTCTCCTTTCAGATGTATCTTCTGCAACCCCTCACACTACAAACATCCCCCAAGAAAAAGGCATTTGCCAGGTTTTAAGATCTCTGCAATGCACTTTATTAGCATGTTATTTTCCTAGCCCTCCCCCAATCAATAATACTTACCTTTCTCTTACAGCATTTAATAGTTCTTAATCCATCCTACAGTATCTCACTCAGCCTGCAGCCCCGGATGTGTCCTGGTTTTAGAGCTTGTCATCTCTGAACATACCTCAGATAATTGTTTGATTCTCTTCCTAAATCCAATAGCAATTTTGGATGCTTGTATTACAAAAAAAAATTAGGAATTTCTTTAGCTTCAAAA
Organism: Lanius collurio; assembly: GCA_020086605.1. Classification (NCBI taxonomy): domain Eukaryota; kingdom Metazoa; phylum Chordata; class Aves; order Passeriformes; family Laniidae; genus Lanius; species Lanius collurio. The sequence goes on from JACBWW010000019.1 coordinate 12,320,740, forward strand.
CTGCTGTTATTAATTACTACCATGGAAAATGTTATTTAGTGACTTAGGGCCTGATCCTTTTTCCACTGAACTCAATTGCAGGACTCCCATTGCCTTCAGAGGAAGTAGGATCAGGTTTTAACTTCGAAAAGCTTAAATACATCATTAGTAGAGTTTGGATGGACTTTAAAAAATATTTTTGCTTAACTCAGGAATGATGTAAGAGATCAGCACATTCAAATGCTGAACCCTCATGCAGAGACACTTGACTTTGGGAGGAAGCTGGAGGTTGTTTTAATTCTGTGCTCTGGTATGTGTCAGTGCAACTGCTGCAGAGAGTGCTGAAAATGAAACTGCTACAGGTAACTCCTGGGCAGAACTTCTCACAATCACTGCAAGACAACCCAAGTAATCCATGACGAAGGAAGTGGGGTGGTGGACTAAAAATTTTTGGCCTTACATGGGTCTGGAGCAAGACTCTAAGCCCCTTCTTAAATTTTTGCTTTTTCTGTAGAAACTATCACAAGCAAGGCAATACAATAAAAAGAGCATTACTCCTCCACCAAATGGAGAGGGAAAAGCTTAATGTACAAACATTCAGGGCATGTTATAATTGACCTTTGCACCATGAGGATTTAAGTTCTGTTCTGGGAAATCATTACTCACGCGCTTGTTCAGCTGTGTGCACCTCTGTGCCCCAATGAATTCAAACGTGAAGTTAGATACAAGTATAATTATGATTAGGATTATCATTTTGACTTTAAGCTCCCTGGGCCAGGCTGTGTATACATCGTTATCCTTTACAAAGTAGAGTTTGTAGCAGCAAGTAATGCTGTAATAGCTGTGTGCCAAATTGTACAGCTCATGATAAGGAAAATCACAGAATCACAAAATATCCTGAGTTGAAAGAGACCCACAAGGATCATCAAGTCCAACTCCTGGCCCTGCACACACAGCCCCAAGAATCTCACCATGTGCCCAAGAGCATTGTTCAAATGTTTCTTGAGCTCTGTCAGGTTTTGTGCTGCAACCACTTCCCTGGGGACCCTGTTCCAGTGCCCAGACATTCTCTGGGGGAAGAATCTTTTTCTAATACCCAACCTAAACCTTCTGTGAGTCTGCTTCAGTCCATTCCCTGGGGTCCTGTAACTGGTCACTAGAGAGAAGAGATCAGTGCCTGCCCCTTCTCTTCCCCTCACAAGGAGGCTGTCACTGCACTGTCTCCCCTCAGTCTCCTCCAGGCTGAACAGACCCAGTGCCCTCAGCTGCTCCTTTCAGCTTCCCCTCAAGGTCCTTCACCATCTTCATTGCCCTCCTTTGGACACTCTCTAGTAGTTTCATGTCTTTCTTACATTGTGGTGCCCAAAGCTGCCCCCAGCACTCGAGGTGAGGCTGCCCCAGTGTGGAGCAGAGCGGGACAATCCCCTCCCTCACTTGGCTGGTGATGCTGTGCCTGAGGCACCCCAATAAAGCCCATGGATACTCTACACATATTATTATTGTTGTTGTGTTTCTTTTTAAACTATAAGGACTTTCCACACCAAGGTATTCAACAGCTTAAATTTTTCCCTGGGTGAAACATGTGAGACTCTATTTATTTTACACATCTATTTCATATGGTTTCAATTATGTCTGTTGGCTGTACATTTAGATTCCAATTTGGCAATCAGAGTCATATGTGCTGACATGTAAATTTACCCAGGCTTAAGCCAGAATCTCCTTTTTTGGTGAAACCCAACATCTAATCCCCTGTCCCACAAACACCAATATAAGTAAAACCATTCTGAATTCAGTGGCAACTACCTAAACCTTGTATTACTTAGGGATAGCTACCGGCATTACAGAATATCAGAGGGTATATCTACATCAACATTCTGTTTTAAACCCAGAAATAATTTCTCTACCTTGTCATCCCCATTCAGCACATTTTGCCTCACACTGCAGCACACTCAGGCTGCACAATCCCCAGTGTGAAACCCAGGGCATCTCCTGTGCACCTGCTGCTGATGGGCATTCAGTCCATGGAACCAGGACAGACAGGCAGTCTAAGAGAATTCCCCAGCAAATGTGGCCTAACCTGTATCACTCTACAGACCAGACTGTACTTTTAGAGCTCACCAGAACACTCAGGCATTCATATTTAGTTCCCTATCACATTCATATTTCTCTGTACCAGGCCTTGTATTGATAGTTCCTCTAAAGATGAGGACTGATCAGAGGGTACACAAAGACAACATTCTTTTGTATATGTATTATTTTTTTCATACTTCCATTTCAAACTCTTTTGCAAAGACATAACTAAAAAGTGGTGGAAAATTTCATGAGCACTACATTAGTTTCTGCTAAACTGAACACAACTTTGCTCTAAATTTCTGGGATTTCTCACTGTTTAGCACCAACTGTTAATACAGTTGCAGCCTTTCTACTAGCACTATAAATATTTGGTTTATGATGCCTCTAAATCAGTAGCTCTCATACTAGGATACCTATGAGGAAATCAATGATCTCTGAATCAGAACATTCTTTTCACTCACTATTCCCAATCTTTATGGCAATTTGCAAAGCCCAATTTGTCCTTTTGCTCAGTTTCACTAATCGAAGATGAAGATTTTAAAATCCCCCAAGAGACCTTTAATTAATGACTGACATGAATATACAAACACTCTCAGACTGACACTGGAAGTTAACAAATATATCTGCAGTCCCTTGGGATTTATTGATAGTCTTTTCTTAAGTTGCAGCTTGCTGAGCTGCTGCTTATTTGCCCTCCAAATAGTTCAGTTCAAATGTAGCCAGAATGCCTCCTCCTTCAAACTTTAACATAACTTCATGAGGGAAAGCAAATAGGTTTTATTTCACTTGTTTTCTGTTCTACTTGCTAAAGAAGCACATCAAGTATATTCACAGTGAAGACATGTACTCTCCAGTGTGTTTAGATCTCAAGCTTCAGCTCTTAAAACACTTTCTTAGGAAAACCCTTCTTTCTATCCCTTTTCCAAGGATATATCATCCCAGATACAGAAAGACAGGCCAATGACTCATATAAAAATGGAAAGATAATTTGTATATTTCCCACTGCATCATAGCTGTGAATTCAGTGTGTACAGCTACTCTGCCACATCATTACACATGCACGTGATGACTTTCTTGACAGCTGCATTAGTTGCGTTAACAGAGATGTCAGAGAAATGCGTTCTTGTAGGGTGCTGTTGACAGCACCAGAATGTCATTTCTAATGCTGCTTCTTCCTTCCCAGGGTTCAGCAAAGCTGTTTGTGTTTATAACAAAAAAAATGATCAATTTATAAGAGATCTCTAATCTCTGTTTCTTTATAGAAGCTCACATCAATAAGCAAGGTAATGAATATTTTAATAGGCTGTAGTTGGTGTTTGGAACATGCTACTTATTTATAGGGATCCCATTCAGGAACGCAGTGGGAGCATCACTGCAAATGACAACCTTCTCCTCTTGGTAGGATCACCCCAGAACTGCTCTGTGGACTAAGCAGAAAAGAAAGGGTCCCTACTATGGTCCTCAAGAAAGGGACCAAGCCATATAAGAGTCTCTTAACTACTGCCACAATTTAGCACATGTGAAATACAAAAGTGGGTTTATAAAGCAGTAGCAAGATCCTATGGAATAAATCTTTATCATCTTATTCGGCAAGACCTGAAGAAGGAAAAAGTATTAAGTAAAGGAGGAATATCTAAAGCAGTGTGGGATCTGTCATGAAATACAAGTAAAATACTGTTACAATAAGTAACACGTAGTGACTAAGCTGAGCAAGTAAGGCCGAGAAAGGCTCCAAGACACAGAAAACCTCAGATTCAACCTCTCATTCAGTGGGACATTTAGCCCAGTACTTTTCCTTTGGCTTCATGGGTACCCACATCAGCTGGGCTTCTTCAGCTCAGCAGCAGGAAAGGAATTTCACAGAAAGAATGCTTCATTTCTTGGAAACTGCTCACTGGGAAAAGGTTATTTGCAAGCTTGCCTGAAAGTTAAAGAAAAAAAGTGTGGGTGTTCTTTTAAAACAAGACCCAAAAAAGCCAAAAAAATAAACCCCAAAACCCCCAACAACACACACATGCACACAAAAAGAAGTGAAAAACCTGTAATTACTTCATAGTAGCTAGTATAAGTAACAATACTGAACAAATTGCAGTGATTACAAAATCCTCTATAAATATGGGTAGCACTATTCTTGACAATAATTAGTGTACAGTGTCTTCTCAATACTATCATGATTAATATTTATTCTGATGTCGTTTTTGTTCTGGGAGATAGGAGTGGAGAAAAGGGAAGGGAGACAGCAGTCTAAGAGAGCTGAGTATGTTTGAGAAGCAGAACGAAAAGAAAAAATATCTGCTTTATTTTTCTGCTTACTGTCATTTCCCCTCCCCTCCAAAAGGCAATGCAAATGGTGCTTTACTGGTTTTAAAAGTAAAGACAGAAATTATGTGGAGTTGGGACTGTTGAATTATTCATGAGTTCTGATTGAATGGGATCATTATCTCTGGCCTTACAAGCTAATAAATACTGTCTAATGCCTGGGTACTGTTTTGATCTAATAGTGTCAGAGAAAAAAAAAAGACAAAAAAAGACTTCTTTTCTGCAAGCTAGAGCCTAAATTAGGGAGGAGCTCCCTGATGAGCTCATTGCAGGAAAACCATGGGGTTTTTTCCCTTCCATTGACTACAAGGTTCAGTTTGCAGTTCTCAGTCTCATTTGCTGCGAAGGCATGAGGTTAAGATGTTGCTCAGTGGTATCTACACAATTACTCATAAATTCTTATTCCTTTCTTATTCTCAATAGTCTTATCCTCCATCCACCCCCCCAAGGTTTTCCACTCGCTTGTACCTTGCAGTAGAAAATACCTCAAACCAGAGTACTTTCAGAGGCAGACAGAGCACAGGAAATGATTATGCTATCTAATCATCTGCCTGTCAGCAGTCAAATAATCTTAAATTGCATTGTTCTGTGATTTATTTCGGGATTGATTGTCCTGAGTCTATACTCAGTTTAATATCATAAACTAAACATTTTGTATGGAACCTGAATTAAGGCTCTGCTCAGAGACTCATCAAAAAATGAGAAGAATTTGTTAGAGTACAATACAAAACAATATTTGTTTATAATATTTTAAAAAACAATAACAAAAAATAATAGTTTAAAACCCACATAAATTAAAATTAGAGCCAAGGTATTTCATTGGATGGTTTTCCATACACTTTCTTGAGGATTACTTTTAGAACAGGACATGTTTCAATAAGAGGAAATAATTAGGATATTATTATGAGTAAAAAAAAACCCCTCATAATTAGATAGGGATTAGTAACTTCGTTTTCATATGATTAACACAATAAAACCCATTTTTCCCCAAAGTAATCTGAGGCCTATTAAGCAACATGAGATCATATATCAAGGGGCCTTTTAGTAATTCAGCAGTTTGTAACATTTATGCAGACTGAGAGTCTTCCACAAAACAGCTGGCTTCTTTCTATCAAGAAAACACATTTTTTGGGCACATTTATTTCAAGGTCTAACACAGTCCTTGAAATCATAGTATTTAATTAAGGATTTTTTTAACACCAGTTAGAACTGTGTGAACAGCTAGAGGGGAAGTGTGAACAGTTTCTCAAATTGTGTATAAGTAATGGAGTTTTCTGCTCTTCTTAGACTATCATGGAAGGACCCACCTGGTACATATGGATTTTAAGGAGTATCTCCTAATAATTGGCACATTTAAAATTAAAAATGCCCAGTTTTATGGTATTTTGTTAGTCTAATTATGTCAAATGCTTAGGTCCACTATGATAACTAGGCTAAATATGAAGCAAATTATTGACACATTTGATATTTGTACACACAGCTCATAAACAGTAAGTAATAAAGAACAGATGTGACATAAATTTAGGTTTGTGAGTCTATTCAGTAGAATAGTTCTCCAAACATTACCTTTTTTAGTCAGCTTTTTTAGTGCTTTTTAACTGCAGTGAAAATACAAAACTGTTCCTTTTGTTGTTATTAAGCAGGAACGAGTTCACCCGTCCTGGTTTTCCGCAGTTTTCTGCATATGATGTCAGTCCCCACAGCCAATGAGACCTTTAGAAAGTGGCCATTATCTGCCACCCTCCTGGACCAAAATAACAAATAATATGCCTGGAGGTGCTGCATTTTGTGACTGCTAGTTTCCCCACATGGCATATGCCTAGATAGACTCAGATGAGAGGTGATTGCACAAAACTGTGATTGTGAGATGACTTAGCAGAACCCGTGATGATGTCCTAATGGCCTCCTGCAGAGGGGAACAGGGGTAATTGTTTGTCAGGGGAAGGAACACATCTGTAAGGAAGCATCCTCAGCAAACCAGGCAGCCATGTGGAAAAAAGAGAGGAAGAATCACAGTGCAGCAAGGCTGCATTCAAGTCTAATAAAATGAATAACAAAGAGGTAAAAATGAATCAAAATTACCAGGTTAAAAAACCTGTTAATGGCAAGCTCTGGGTTAAAAAATAAACAAGTCACCTCTAGACAACATGGTTCTTTTAAAACTATTAAGTAAAATTTTGTGACTCTCAGGGAAGAAAGTGCAACAAACCCAGAGAATGCAAATGCATTTCCCAACACCAAAACTGGGCACATAAAGACCTGTCTTTCCTGTATGTTCTCACCTGTAACAAGGTGGCTTGATAGTCACCAGCCATTTGGTGCATACTTTTCTTCTTCCAACTTTTTAATCTTCCATTTAAAATATTTGGTTTTCATGTGACCATTGCTTAAAAAAACCTGACATCATCCCAACATCCCTTCTAGAGCAAAGCTATTGGAATTGAGAAATGAGAAACCATCAATGTCAACCCAGGCAATTAGGGCATCAGTCACATCAGTGGGAACTTGCCTTTAATGTCAACTGGGGCAGAAACAGGCCCTTAGAGTATATTAAAGACCTTATTTTATACTCTTTCAGCATCTTCTATTTGATCAAAAATAAACTAGAGCAAATAAGCTAATTAATCGCACGCAGAACGAATTCCCCAGTCTTTCCACCCTACATCTTAATTATTTATTTTCTAACTACAGAATAACAAACACACAAATCTCAACAGAAATGTTATTTGCTACAAATCAGTCAACTGATTATAGCTTCACTCCCCTATAGGTAAGAGCCACAATTTTTACAATTTCATACAATCACATGTGCTCATTATTCCACTCATTACACCTTACCAATGGGCATCTGTAAAGAGCCACACAAAATGTGAGTTAGGCAGGGTAATCCTTGACTGTCTTATGTTCATTCAGCTACACCAAAGCCAAAAAGCTATGCTTTTTTTGTTTTCTGAAAACAACATCTTCTGATTTCTCTATAAAGGAGCAGAGCTTTGAAAAATACCTTCAAATCAGATCTACTTGCAATTGAAAAAATATCCACTGTAAGTAATTAAATGAAATTTGCAAACAGAATTGCACAGATAATACCTCTTTTTTTCTCTGATGGGTAACTTGAGCCAAATAGAGCTATAAAAATATTTTAAGAAATAAATATTGCAGAAAACAAAATAGCAATTTACTGTACATCAGCCTAGAGTTAATTGCTTAATTGCATTTTCAAAGAACCTATTTTTAAACCTTTTTCCCCAAATGGAGGTTGTTTTTTAAACAGGAGAGGAGTGTCACAAAAATAAAATTTGTGTTGTTAAAAGTGTTCAAATTAATTATTTTAGCTTATTCTAAAAAAAAAAAAAAAACAAAAAAAACCCCCAAACAATATTCTCATCTTTTTCCATTCATTTTGTTTTCCTGTCAAACTTATCCACTGCAATTCATCAGAAATTCATCAAAACTTTCAATTAACTCCAATTTATTAAACAATGTTACATTTTGTAAGCTTATTTCACTAGAACAAATGTTATTTAGCCCCATTCATAAACATTTTGGGTAAAGTTTTGAGTTTAAGAATCTTTCTTCAAAAATGTGCCAAAAACGTGCTAAAAGCCAAATACAAAGTCTAAGACAGGTAAGCAAATGGGAACATCAGCTGAGCAACACTGAAAGTACCGACGTGTTTGACCACCAGCTGAAATGTGCAAAAGCCCTTCCCCTCACACTGGAGTGTTCCTTCTCAGAGGGAGAAAAAAGGAGCAAAAAAACCCAAACAACAAAAAACCCTGTTGTTTTAGTAACTACAATTATTCAACAGTCGTGATAGACAAAAATAAACAGGTTATTAACATGGCAATATGAGGGCTGGTCACAAATTGTTCACAAAATTGTTTTAATGGGAAATTGAGTTTTCAGCTGAACTAAATGGCCTTCTTAGGTTAAGTAATTATTTCCAAGAAAAAAAAATAGGAATTGAATGGGAAAAGAAAAATTTAATTTTTTTCCCTGAAAAACGGCTGGGGATGCGGTGAGGGGTGATTGCTCTTCCTTTGACGTTCACAAAAGTGAGTTTCCTATGGGGAAACTGCTCTTGGACACACTGCTGAAGAAAGAGGGAATTATTTGCTCAGTGACCTGCCCACATCTCCCACTACTTGACCAGAACTGCTGAGACGAGTCTTCAGTCTGAAAGCAGACCACGTAATAGCATAATTCAGAATAAAGATAGGTTTCCTGAACAAAGAGAACTCAAATCTGATGAATAACTTCCTAAAAAATAAAAAGTAATAAACATAATAAATGTGAAAGTACAGACAGTACACTGGTGTGAAGAGAGACACAAGCTGGGTTTTAGATTTTACTTTTTGGTTCTGTTCTCTCATTCAGTTTTCAAGTTCTGAGCAGTTATCCTCCTGCTAAATTCAGAGTCCATGAAAATCTGTAAGTTTTCTATTCTACAAAAAATGTGCTACAAATTCTTACACTTATATTTAAATTTTAAACAGCTAGATGAGATGATCATTGTAGATCCCCTCCAAATAAAATATTCTATTCTATACAACTCCTTGAAACAGCAGAACTCTTTTCTACTTTTATTATATTGTGTGTTAAATTGAAGCTTGAATTTTTTATGATACTGGAAAATTATGAGAATCTTTAAAAAATATTAAAGTGACAAAAAATATAAAATTCACCATTTCTTTCCTAAAACCTTTACCACAAGTTTTACAAATATGATTTGACAATATTTTATTACACTGCTTAATTAGTTTTTAAAAATTATTGAAATTGTATTTCTGGGTGAGTTTCCTTCTGTTGTAACACTGAAGAGAACTTACAGGTAAATACCAGAATACCAGCATATGCTTTAAAACAGAAGAACATTTAAATATTTTAGGTACTGCTTTTATCCTCTTAGTCTTGAAAATCATAAAGATCAACCAAAAAAGTAAACTGGCAGTAAAGAAATGCTTTTGCAGTGATTCCCAGGCAGCACATATTGTCTTGCTTTCACCATTCAGAAGGCATTTAAATACTCCTACAGCTACCCTCATCCTGAAGATAGAGCCCAGAGTATGCATTTGAATCTTCTCACATGCTGGCATTTGGGGAGCTTTTCTACTCAAAACCACATGAGAAGCAATGTTTGAGCCTCCTTCACTTTCTTCAGAACAGCTTTTTCAACTGCGTTGAACATTTTCTACTAACTCATTGAAATTTTATTGGAATAAAATAAAATATGCCATAGACTAATAACAAGGACCAGAGTCAGGAAACCTTCTGAAAGAGAAAAACTGTCCCAATATCTTTGCAACTGAACACTAAATATTTTATATTTAACAAAGAAAGGAAACTGTTATTGAAAACAATGGAGGAAATTGCTGGATAATTAAATACTGTGAATTCTTATATATGATAAATCCAGGCAGAGTGACTGTCATGATTTCTTTTCTGTATAAAGTAGAAAAAGCAGTAAGGCATAATTAGTCCTGAAACACAAAATCAAACAACTGGCTTAGAGTGTCTTGAAAAAAACCCACACCATTATTAAACATGGTAGGAGAGAAAAAGACTCTGTAAAACATGGTAGAGGTGCTAGCCAGACTGCATGATGATTCATGAAGGAACCTCAACTACAGAGATGTAGGAAGACTTTTGATAGGAATTACAGTTCTAGGAAATTAATGCAAATTTTGTTCTTGTGACATTAGACAGGATTTCACTGCTACTTCAGAATACAATTTTTCAACAGGAAATTAAAACAAGACCAATTTGAAAAAGAAATGCTGTGCTAAATGAAGTCTACTTTCTCTCTCACATGCTTTACTTTGGTGATTATATTAAAATATTCTGTTCTAAGCATGCAAGTAATTGCTGAATTGTGTCCAAGCTGGTTACTTGCCTGAACTAAGTCAGATAAAGTAGATGTGGGAAGCTCAAACTCAAGAACAGCTATTTTTTTCATTTTTATTCCTTAATTTCAGACATCACACCTTGTTCAGTTTACACCCCTGGCAGTCTGCTAAATCATTCTTCTTCAGAACAAAAATTGCAAAACAGCATAAATTCCACTTTACACAGAAGTGAGAACAGAAAGTATTCAGTTTAGCAGGCACTTCAAGTGAAATATTTCCCCTCCTACCAGGCATTACCTCTCTGTTCCAGCTGTATTTTTCTATCTTACTGTATACTCCTCCAGTAAAATCTTGTTGCCTTGCTCAGAAAACAAAAAATGAAATTAGCAACTGGCCTAAAGTGAATCACAGCTGGTAGTGACTGTAGGCAGCTCTAAATATGACACCATTACTTGTCCATGCAAGAGACAGAACAAGAGGAAATGGCCTCAAACCAGGGAAAGTTTGGATTGGATATGAGGAAAAATTTCTTCACATAAAGGTGAAGCTTTGTTCAAGCACTGGCGTGAGCTGCCCAGGGAAGCTGTTGAGCCATCATTGCTGGAAGTATGTAAAGGATGTGTACACATGGCATTCAGAGTCCTGGTTCAGAAGTGGATTTGATAGTGTTGGGTCAATTGTAGGACTTGACGATGTTAAGAGTCCTTTCCAACCTAAATGATTCTCTCATTCTATGAAAAATCAATTGTTTTGTGCTATGCATCTCTAGCTGATTTTATAAAATTTCCTAAGTTAGTCCTGACATCAAATAAAATGCTTGCATTGTAATGCATGTTTTATCTTGCTGCTATATTGAGACTCTGTATTGTCATCTTTAAGTGAATGTTAACCAGCACACATACGAGTATTTAGGGGCAAAGGTGGCACAATTCCTGAGGGTGTCTGCTCTTGAGTATAACTGTGTTGCAATGTTGCTCCACCAAAAAAAGTTAATAAGATTTAACTTTTTTTTTCCTGTTCTAACAGCTACTAACAATATATTGGAGAGGTTTTTCATGGCAAATTGTATCAAAAATATCAGGTTCCTCTAATAGATTACTCTTCTATGCTAGAATTTGTCCATAAAAGTTTCAGTTAAAACTACTCTTTTTCACTCATAACACACCAAGCAGTCAGGAGCACTAAATAATCCTGATGCCATGAAGAGTGAAAGTGATCAGGGACTTCAGAGGGGCTGCTCAAACAGGATGTGACAACAGCACCCTGTGGGGATCCATCACCCTGAGGAGATTTAGCCAAGACTGGCCATGTTGACAGCTGAGCTGTTAAGGACCCTTCAGGCTCATTCCTTCTACAAATTCCTGAGGCTGACACAACTCCAGAAGAGAGCATGACACAGTTGTACCCCAGAAACCATGTTTAAACCATCCAGGAGGCAGATGTTGGCAGTGTGCCTACCTCTCTGAGCCAATGGATAAGTCATAGTTATATAGAATAGAGTTTTACATTGAGAAATCTCTGTGAGACAGTCAAGCCAACAACCTGAGTCCACAATTTGACCAAGGCAAGGCAGGAATTTGAGGTCTCCAGGCAATCATCCTGACTCAGTTGTTTCATAATGTGCAGTTTCACTCTCAGTCTGAGGAAGCATCAACAAGGTGGTATTGAAATAAACTACTTCCATAAATGTGATTTGTCTGGGAAAAAAAAAAAATTAAGCATTTTCCAGTTAATTCCACTGTGATCTAGTCTTACTTTCTCTCTGGCAGATATCCCTGAGAAATGGCATACAAAACAGAAAAATGTTGATTTGCCATGTTCTACCTCAGTCTGATTTAGCATAACTGCAGTATTTTCCTCCGTCTTTTATATTCCCAATCACTTGATTACGGAGTTGCATCATTGCTGAACCCTGGGCCATAAAAAATAAAGGAACACAATGACAGGCAAAACAACACAAACAGCTGCTTGTCTAGACATATTAGTAGTGTCCTGAAACCTTGGCAGCCTGGTGGTATAATCTAAAAAAATTTGCGCCACAATTCTTGAAACATCTTATTGTGATTATGAAAATCTACTCATTTATTTTCACTGGAAAACATAAAAATGCAGGCAAAAGAAATCATGAATCATATCACCCTTGGTTCCTAACTAACAGTATGATTCAAAGGGAGGTATCTGTGAGCTTTTTTCTCTAATGAAAGTCTCCTGTGACCTGCATATTCTACAACATGAAGGGACAAATTAATAACAGTGTTACAATATAATTGTTTTCTTTCTGTTATGTGTGCTTATTTTGCTGTGGCAATTATTTGTTTATAAGCCATTAAGTTATTTGCAAAACCTATTTGATGTTCCACCTCTGATTTAATTAGTAGAAGACAGTCCCTTTGCAATTAAAAATAAAGGTTAACTTTTTATAAAATCCCAGTAGAATTTAACATTTCATTTCTTATTTTTTTTTACATCCACCTATAATTATAAATAGACGGCTTTGTTCAATTAAAATGCGCACAGAAACTCCACAAAATATCACCACCAATAACATAAGGTATCAATAGTTTCCACATAACCACTCTGTAGTCTAAGTTCCTAGTTTCTCAAACTCTGACGAAATTAAAAAAAACAGGAAAGCAGTTAATGGGCTCTGGCTTGTCTCAGCCATAAAAGACATTAACATCTATAGTTAATACAAGGACGTTCTTGAGTAACAGGCCAGAACTTTGGTCACTTCACTTCCTTCCAACTTGTTTTTGTGACTTTTCAGTTACATGGAGTGGTCAGTGATCCAATCTGAAATATTTCTGGGTTTCAGCTGCATTGCACTTTTGAAACACTGAGCACCTTGGGAAAAAAGGGCAACATTTAAAGACAAACTCTTACAGCAAATGTCTGAAGTTTCCAGTGCATTTAATGGTTAGAGATATTTCTACTTTCTTGGCTGCTCAGAAGGTGCTGAGAGGTAGGCAAGATGAAGAGGGAGATCAGAATTTGACCCTCTGTTTCTGTCACTTTAATATTTGGCATTTCTGTGGCCTAAAAAGACTAGGGAAATCATTTAAGAACTAATGAAGAGCTATTTACCTCCTAAATCTTCTTCCCTTGAGTAATGAAATAATTACCCTCCCATAATCATGGAAATATTCAACTTGAATCCTAAATTGAGCTGTTGTGGAAAGTGGTAGTGATGTTACATAGGTGATCACCATGGTAACGTTGGGAAACTGCGCTGTCGTCAGCCAAGAATATCATTCTGCTTTTCCCATAACAGTATAAGAGACTGGAAATGAACTCTTCCAAGATCCCATCTTGATAAGGGAAAGTGAACATTTTTCTGTCTTACCTGCTAGGACAAAGGCCTAAGAACAAACCACCAGCCAACCCCCTCAACAATCCACCCACCAGCACACTGTCCATGAACTGAATTACTTTGCAACATGATATTACTGTTTGCTAGTTTTGTTTACTCTCTGTACATTAAATCAAGACAGATCCCAAAGGAACAACGTGGTAGGACTACAAGGAGAAATCAAGAGATTTTATTTGCATAAGTTCGATAATTAGACATCCTACAAACCATTACAGCAGTTACTTACATTTTAAACTGTGGCTCTTTTATAAATGACCCCTCACCTCCTGCTTGAATCTTTGATTTCTTGTGCAATGTGATTTCCTACACTGGCAATAGCAGTCACTACATCTGAAGACTGTTCACTTCAAGCTACCCAGTCCACATACCCCAAGAATAAATCTTGTTCCTTGCTCAAAGGGCAGCTCAAGGGAAGATCAGTGCTAAGAGCATTGCTTTTATCAACAGTCTAAGAGATACAATGAAAGACCATATTTTGAATATTCACCCCTTACAAAAATGGTCTGAGGTTAAAACCTTTCAGAGCATGTAAAGCATTCAGGACAGAAGAGAAGGGCAATTTTTGCTACATTTTTGCAAACCAAGAGATGAACTAATGTGCACTACAAATAAGTGCTGGAGGCTCTGTATCCAAACTGAAGGAGCTACACCTCTCCCAGCTCAAAGATATTATGATTTTCACTTTGATAGCTGCTTTTCTGCCTTAATGCTGTGTATTATGAAAGCATAACCATTCAAAGAGGAGATTAAGTATCTGGGATACTAATTTTCCATTAAGCAGGATAGAGAAATTGAAGTGTCAATGATTCTAGAGTACACACTGCTGCAGAGAAGGTGGATAAGATGCATTGGCAGTTTAGTTTTTAGCTAAGAGTGATTCTATGGGTTTTTGCTAAAATGTACAGTTAATTAAAAATCCAAATCATAAACAAGAAGATTGTCAGAAAGGACTTATGTTTCTAGCAAATTACAAGGAAGCAGAGGATTACATTCTTCTGTAAAGGATGTTCTCTCTAAGAAAGAATTAATATACCTGAGAAACATTCACATTCATTCTTCAGGCAGTGTAAGGAAAGTTTCCTTCCAGGCTGCTGCAATAAAACAGCAAGCAGCAGGTGAGGTGAGAATAATAAAGGTAACATATCCAGGTGCCAAAAAATTCTCAGTTTCACTTGAAGTCACAAGTGATCTATGGAGTTCATGGTGGATTTCTAAAGGCCTAACCTTTATGTAGTGGTTACTGAATTAAACTATTCTCTGATAATGATGGGATTCACTTCTCCTTATTTCAGCTTCCTAAAACCCAGGCATGAAGTGTAAACTGGCTTTTTTGTAGACAGTGACAAATGATGAGTGGATGTTCAAAGGGTAAGATACCTTATCTTAAAAGTCTCTCAGCATTTAGAGGCAGTTTTCACTTCCTCCTCCCTTTTCCAGAGGACAGACGAGTTTTATATCCTCAAGTTGGCATCACATATTCTAAATTCTGAATTACCTAAACAGTTTTTATTGCACATTAACATCAGTGTTAATCAAAGGGAGCCTGTTCACACCTGCTCACCAACAATATCAAATCTGGGATGGGACAAACTAGACAGCTTCAAAAGGCAGGCAAAATTCTGCCCTAGTGAAATGGGAGCAGGGACCACAAAGGTTTATTCTATCTGCTTAGCACAGAAGAAGATGCAGATACTGCAGAAGGAAGTAGAGCTCAAGATCACTTTGACAGATGTAAAGAGGTGCTGAGGCAGAAACAGCATGTGGTATCAAGTGAAAAAAAAAAAAAAAACACCTGCTTTAGCCAAGTACAGATAAGGACAACTCACAGACTTTTAGACTGCTCCAAAGGCATAGATCAGTGCAGTGTTAGACTTTGAGCAGCACTTCTTTCTTCTGCGGGCAGCAGGGGCATCTGACTAATACAAGAACGCCTACAGTTCACTCTTGGGTACTTTAGAAGCTGTAAGAGGCCTCTTTTTTCCTGGAGAGCCTGGGATAACCATTTTAACAGATGACACACTCTATGTAGACTACGTCGTGTGAAAGAAGCAGCAGATGTCTTCCCTGGAAGAAGTTCTGAGTCAAATGTCCCTTTCACTGACTCCACTCTCCATGTCATTTTAAATGTGCTCGCCAGTCTGTGGTCAGCCACTCTTCTCAGCAGCTTTCCCACTTTCCTAAACACAGCACTTTCAAGTCCCACCCCTGTGTGTCTTCTTCCTCTCCTTGGGATCAAATGAATTATCCTCTTATGAACCCTTTACAGAGCTGCCTGTAAAAATCCTGATTCTGGTCAGGGGATCAGCACCTCAAGAGTTTTGACCCCCTCAGAGCCTGTCAGTAAAACTGTGGAGACAAGAAACAGATCTTTCAAAAGAGTTTCAGCTCTTTGCCAAAGAATACACAACTTGAGAGAATGGATCCAAAGCACAGAAGAGTGTTATCTAAATATATCATTACCTCAGCATACCCACTTCATTCCAAATGAAGAAGGATCCAACTCATTCCTGCTTTCCCTGGAGGACACAGTTGTCTTGCTGCTTATAGTGCCCTCCCTCTCTGCTTGTGTTTGACTGTTCAACTGCTCACAAAGTCTTATTCCCTTTAATATATAGTTAGGACTGAGGAAAAATAAGCCTATTTCAGGCCAAGATATTTTATTTTTAGGTCAGGTAGATGTATGCCACAAGTATTCACCAATTGATTTCTTCCCCACTGTGTATTCCAGAAGCATTAGTGCTTCTAGGATGGATACATATCTCTGACTTTTTCTCAGTCCCTTTGTTTCTCTCAGAATCTCTTTGATTAACTCTGAGTTGGATAATAGAAAATTAAATTTTCAATTATTTGAATATATTTATCAAAAGTAGAGTTTATGGCTCTCTTGCACTCCTTAGAGCCTTCTTAGATTTTAGGGCATATTTAATGCATACTTTATAAATTGAACATTTTATGGGCTACAGTTCTCACATAAGTAGACAAACGTTGTACACCCATCATGCAATGGTACACTCCAATGGAGAACAGGTTTCTGCTCAGCTCTGGAGCAGTAAACTCATCATCTATATTCTGTTTGCGTGACTTGGTCACTGAGTTGTATAAGCAAGAAAATGCCATGCAATGAAACCTTCTGCACTGACTGTTCTGACACAAGCTCACAAGAGCCCCTAGAGATCTAAAAGGAAAAAGTGGTCACCAAAGGTGGCAAGTGGAACTGCAAAGTCTCTGGCCCTGAAAGCAGTCGAACATGGCCTTAGACCATACACATAACCAAATGATTCAGGTCTCATACTTGGGTTTTATATGCACAACAGGAGTGGGAACCCTGTACCTGGACAGTAAGAGAATAAAGAAACATTTGCTCATCAGCACAGTGCCCCAGAAAATATTCCCATCATTCACACTTTTGAGAAGTAGTGCTCAGAGTAAGAGCTCAGCAGGCAAAAAAGGGAACTACTTGAGCTCCCTCACGCCCAAGTTTGCATATGGTGGTTCAGATTAGAATTTGTCACTCATTTTGCATTCACACAGGAAATAAAGTAGAATCAAACAGCTGAAAAAGACAAGAAAATTTCATTTGCCCTATGTCCTACCTTGAGATAAATGTGCTTAAAACACCTGGATTAGATACTCAGTTTTTGCTAGACACCTTTAGAAATGAGTATTCCATAGACTCCTGTCATACCTTATTATGGTGATTTTTACAGAACAGTAACATCCTCCACTACTAGGAAGCTTTTAAAATATATAACCAGCATCATGTTAGGCCTGCCCTGCTTAATTTTCAGAGACATGGAGAACTTTTCTTTTTCCAGTAGCTATTTCTTTATGCATTGCCTATTATGCTTGCACATACACATTTCAGTATCATTTTATTTCATTGTACTTCTTCCAGGGCCCAATCTCTGAAAACTTTCACTTCTCCCCTTTGTACCACCTCTGTTTGGTCTACAATTTATTTGGAATGTCTGAAACTGGAATCAGTAATCCTGCTTGGACACTCCTGATGCTTAAAATAGCATCATTACTTATGTTTATATCCCAATCTATCATTTGAATTCTTTGCAAGAGCTCACAAGTTTTTACATCCCTCTGACCTGTGGCCCACCAGGACCATTACATCATTTTCTACAAAACTCTTATTTCACCTTGCTGTCCTATGAAATTTCTGTCTATCTGTAAACCTAGTGTGTCACTTCCTTTCAGTTTGATGGCACCTGCAAATGCAATAGACTACTTTCAGGCACATTGGTTAGGTCATTAATGAAAGTAAGAATAATACCTGATCCAGAATAAAAACCTTTGGATGTTCACCTAACATAGATTTTTGTAGTAAACAACTGCTAAATACTTGCTCTGTACATGTCTATATGTTTTAGTGTCTTTCCAGTAACTGGGTGTTCTATAATATTCTGGTTTCCCACTCATTCTACCTAATCACTAAATGTACATTTTTCAGCATCTAGATAACTTGTCTGCCTTTCAGAAGTTCCTGTAGATAACTATTAGAGGGTATGAGAGTTCACCAACCAGCCCATTAAGCACCGAGGACAAAGTTCACCTGTCCAGCTGGCATGAAAACATCTAAATTTTAGACAATCGAATCTGCTTCTTCCTTATTCTCTCCTGTTGGTGCTGGTGTTAGGCCACCATATTGCACCTGACCTTTACCCTGAAATCCAGCAGAAAAGCCATGACATTTGAGCCTTTCCACTGTCCCCCCTCAGACAGCTTCCCTCTCTCACTGACAGCCCCTCTGATTTATACGCTTGCAGTTTGCCTTAGTGAGCTGACCTAGTTTCCTCTGTGCAATTTTCCTTCTTAGGTTTGAAGTATGGGAAGTGCTCTTGATTTAGCCAGCTTGGGCTCCTACTGTAATTCCTATCCTTCCCCTTCGATGGGATAATTTTCACTCTGCCCTTAGCAGGCAGCTCCCTTCTTACCCTCTCACTTGGACCAGGCTCCTAACAATCCTCCCTCTGCTGTACATACAGTAGGTGTATTTAGACTAATTTTATTCCAAATAAGGACATCAAGGATCACAAAAATCAGGTCTGTGCTACTATTTTTCATTTCAGACACTTAACGTACTGTTGGATTAACAGATTTTTCACTTCACCCAGAGGTGGCTGAATTTTTTTATACTCTTTCATATCTTCTAAACAGAAGATTTTCTTCCAAAATTTTTAAACTGATCAAAATGGAATTCATTAACAATTCAAATAGTCACTAGTCATGACCTCCAGTAAAAACATGCAGATAATTACAGGTGAAAGTTATTTTTTTCCCTTAAGATGCTAGTCTAATGATCCCGGTCTCACTTTTCTTGGGTATTTTTGCTTCCAAATCCTTCAGTCTTTTTCCTTGACACCATTCTGGTCAATACTGTAAGCTTTGACAACTGTTGCTTTGGTACACTGTTCCCAAGGCTTCTCTGCATCTGCACTTTTTGGCATTGGTACACAAACAAAACACAAAGAGTAAGAGAGGCGACATGCTACAAAACTATGTATAAGTCAACCTTTTAGACCTGATCCATTGAGTTCTGGGGCTTGGGGCTTGTTATTGTTTTTGACAATTTTATTCAACTGCTTTTGATGGAGTTACTAAAGTTTGCATTCCCTTCACTTTGAAGTGATCCCAAGCTGTTAACTTGAAAAAAAATTTTTTTTTTGACCAATCATGAAATTGTGAGAATTTTCAGTACTTTATACAATTTAAGAAAAAACAAAATCCCAAACTATTAAATAACAGTGACTTTATGAGAAAGAGGGATCAAGATATTATTATAATCTATAAAGAACATAGTGAAGGAATAAGAAGAGAATGAAACCATCTTTACTTTTCCAAACAATCTAAGTAATTTAAGAAGACCTGTGTCATTGGCCCATGGTTCTCTAACCATCCTTGAAGTCTCCCACTCTGTAATTAGTGCTATAACACTACTGAAATAAAAGCATAGCTTGCCTGAAATTGGACTGGTGTTTATAATGCAAATTAGTAAGCATTTTTCCCCCATAAAAAATACTTAATTTACAATGTTTAGCAAGTCTATATTCTGGACCAGACAAGATAAATAATTCACACAAAATTATACAGAAATCCAGTCAACATATCTTTAGAAAGTATTCTTTGAAGTGTTGAAATAAGAAAGCTGACAATTTTTAATTTTTTCCCCTTTCAAACTCTTAAGAGAATGATACCTGTATGTACCAAGTTTTCCCAAAATACCATTTTCTAAGAGTACACAGGGTAAAAAGAATGTAGAATAACTTGATCACAAATGATTGTTCAAAATTAGTTTTTATACTAAAAAAAAATATTCAGTACTTCAACTCTTCAGGGTTTAAGCCCCAAAATTATTTTACCCAATGAAATTCTAACATCAAGACAGAGTTAGACAAGAGAAAAAGTTACAGCTATGAATGACATTTCTTTCTATATAGGGATTGAAAAATGTGGATTATCTTCATAAACCAAAGTATTGCTTGGTCCATAATAGATGACCTAATAACAATGCAAATATCAGTATTTGTCCTAAAACTGTAATTATAAAAACCCTGTTATTCTGTCATGTACATGTATTCAACTTAACACTATCTTCAGATGCATCTTATATCCTCAGCATGCTGTACCATTTTGCAAATAGGTGCTACATGGGTTTGATGGGCCAATTTGCCCCAAATCTCACATTCTGTCCTGAAAGAGCAGCAGACATAACTGCACCTACTCAGACAGCACCCAGGAATCAACTGTGTCTCAGAGTAACAGCTTATATACCATTTTCTCATTCTTTTTAAGAGATAAGGGGGAGGGAAGGGAAAATTTGACTCTAACACCAAAACAATCTGGTGAGCAGAGAGAATGGCACCATCTCTATCCTGGTCATCCTTTGTCCTCAAAGAGAAAAACAGCAGTCAGTCTCATATGTTCTCCTTACAATTTAAAAATTCAAGAAGGGCAGGATATAAAAAAGAGGGAGCTCATTTACCACTACTGCCAAGTGAGGCAGATGAAGGTGCACATTACATTGCACAGTATGCAGTCAAATACACTGATAAGCAACATACAAGCAGCTCCTAAAATCTCAAGTTATGTACCTGCTAAATCTAATCTGATGATAATTTGCTTCATGTTAAAGATATGAACTATCAAAGGCAACTAATAACCAGAGACATCGAATATTATACATAATGCAATTTGTCCATATCACAATCTAAAATCTGTGCTCTTTTCTAACAGCATAGGCAATATGACTTTTCCTAGATTTCCTGCTGTGGCCAGGACAAGAGGTTGGAGCTGCTCCTGCTCACTCTTCTGACCAGCACTAGTCCAAGGGCTCAGCAATGACCCTGTGGGAAATGGCACTAAGGGTGGGAATTACAACAGCTGTAGTGCCACCTTTCCACACTGTAAATCTGGTAGTTCAGCCTGAGAAATTTTTCTATCCTAAATGTATTCTGTGTTTCTGGCAAATAAATACTGCATAGCTATGCACTGCACTGCAGAGAAGAGGAATAAGGCCTCAGGTGGAGATGTGCTCCTCACGGAACCTGGGGGCTGTTCCTGTGATGGGGAAACCCAGAGCAGTCCCTTCTTTATTCCCAGGCTTTGTACAGCATTGGGATAAACTGTTCTAGCTCAGAGGTTTTAAGCCTGGGTTGTCAAAGGAAACTTTTTGGAAGGCCACCTGGAGACTAGAGAGCAACATTATTCATTTACATTATTCATCACTTTAAACCAGGATTTTTTGTTCTGATTAATTTCATTGATACAAGCATCTTGTACTATTCCCTGATAAAAGTTAATAAAGATGAACACATGGTACTTGAATTCATGCCACCACCAATACCACAAAATATTAACTGGAGTAGCAACAACCCACTAGCTTATAGCACTGACTGGCAGACACACTGGACTCACTAAATTTGGTTAAATAATGTGCCTGGGAATGAAGAGCAGAGTAAAAAAGAATAAGACCTGAAGCAAGATAGTTCAAACTGCAGTGGGAGAGGTGATATCTTGCATCTTTCTTGTGCAGAAAATAGTTGGCAATGGGATGCTTGCTTAGTATCCATGCATTACACCATGTTTGGATGGCTCAGCTCTACAGGCCAGAAGAGGCAAAAGCTGAAAACAAATTCCTGCCAATTTCTGGCCTTTACCCACTCACTTATTATGGAAAAAAACATCCATAGATGTATCACCTGTTCTGGATGTTCTGGCCCTCAAGGCTTTAAAAGATTGGTGGTTATTCAGATCCATAAGTCCTTTCGTAAGCAAATCCTGGATGTAACTTGTTCGAAGAGACAAATTCTGAAAACTTCACCTAGCATCATTTACTCAGGGACCAACCTTTGAAACAAACAGGAGAAATTCCTAAAGCATTTTACTTCTTGGTATGAGTGAAATCCAGCTCTTGATTGTTAGAGGCAATGCTTCATGT
The DNA here is from genome assembly GCA_020086605.1 of Lanius collurio. Classification (NCBI taxonomy): domain Eukaryota; kingdom Metazoa; phylum Chordata; class Aves; order Passeriformes; family Laniidae; genus Lanius; species Lanius collurio. The sequence continues at coordinate 12,342,776 of JACBWW010000019.1, forward strand.
TATACCACATCCATATGGTTTAACCACCTGCCTTGAAGGGGTCAGGCACCACTATTCCTATCCCAATGTAATTAAATCTTTACTGAAAAAGGTAATGCATTGTGAATTGGTATGCAAATTCTGAGAAAAAAAATATAAACTATAAATCAGGCTTTTAAGGTCTAAGCACATAAATTATTTTTTAAAAAAATATTCTAAATTTAACAAAGCACAAAGAAAAAAACCAGGAGAATTTCCTTGCATGTCCTGAGGAAAGTAATATTCAGAAATTTAATTTCTGTCGAAAAAGTAGCTTTGTTAAGAGATGATTTCTTAAAAATAAGCTTGTAGAGCTTGAATACCTTGTTAGTGCCATAACCCTGGTTTTAAGCAGAAAAATCCTTCTTCTTGAGTTTACTTGTGAATTGAAGTCTTCATAGCTTGATGGCTCTCATAAAACTAGATAAGGATGACAGATGCTTTAAAGAAAAAACATATTTTCAAAATTTGTTAGGTACTGTTTCTGATCTTTTTTTTTATTTATGGTTATAAATTTTGATTGACTGCTTGACTGAGAACTGTCCTGGGTAAGACCTATTTGATATCCTCAATCTTTTCTTCCTGAAGTCCCCAGAAAATAAAGTGGTGTCTTCTGCTCTTCTTCTAGCAAGCCTCACAACTCTGTCTTCTCTATGGCATGAAAGACCCCAGATCTGAAGATAATCAAGACCACACGACTGCAGAGGAAGCCAACTGAGTGCAGCTCCAGGATCCAGCACTGTAAGGTTAATGCCTCCTTGTTGAAAGCATGTAATCATTTTGAAGCATCTTCCTTGTTTTGTTCTGTGGTTTTGTGTTTTAGCATTTTTTTTGTTTTGTTGGGTTTTTTAAAAGAATGACAAAAAAACCCAGAGCCTAATTTTATGTGCCTGGGAGTAGCTATCTGAGCTTCAGGCAATACAAACGTTGCTATTACTGGGGAGTAAAAGCTCTGCATAATTAACAAACATCATCAGCCTTACAGTTCCTGTAGAATGTAGTAAGTTCCTTGCCTGAAGGCTGCTCTCAGCCTAGTAAGTCTGTTTACCCTGTCCAAGATTAGATTAGTTTAATTATTATGAAAAAGACTGCTAAGATCTTACAGCCTAATTATGCAAATGTTTCTAAATGTTCACAAAAGTAATTTATTTATTTGGAGATAAATGAATCTGTTTTGTCATAAACCAGATTGCAGTCCTGGCAATGTACAAGAAGGGTTATGTGCCCTTAGGCATATCTTTCACCACAAATATCAGTGGGACCCCTGGATTACAACGTTTATAAATACATAAATGTTTTTAGCAGGTTTTTATTGTTTTTATAAATTATAGTAATCCCAGAAAGAACTATCACAGGTTTAATACTCACCAACCTTGTTATGAAAACAGGGTTTCTCAGCAGAAGCATTTAAAAGATGTTAACAGCTAAAACATTCCTGGTAGACCTATTAAGATGCACCTGCTTTATTATGCTTTGGAACTGATATCTTCAAAAGAGTTCTCCCCTCCTAGCACAGATTCTCACTGCTAAAATAACTTGCATCAATATAGTACTATTATTCTAAATAAGGTGGTTCTTCTCAAGACATTCAGTGCTTACCTTAACTGGAAACAACCCTTTTTGCATTAAGAATTCTGTAAGTTTTCCTCATAAACCTCATTACAGGTTAGAGATTTAATTCTTCATCTATTTATAATTACTTGACAACACATGAAATAGATGCAGAAAAACTGTTCTATATTTAGCTACTGCTCTAGTTTCATTGCTATTATGGAGATAACACCTAGGCAGCATACTACTGCCTTCTGTGAACTCCTGCACATTCAAGGTATAATATTTAAATTTTAGATTTTTAGACACTTAAAATCTGCTCTTGACCACAAATACAACTGAAAAGCTTAATGCGTTGCACAGCTGTGTGAAATGAAGTGGGTCATAAGCCCAGAAGAAGACTGGCCTTTACAGAGTTCAAATCTTCTCTTAATGAGACAACACATCTAGACAGGGGCTGTTTTGTGCATGTCAGAGCACACATCCCTGATCCCCACAGGCATCACCTTCAGAGGGAACTGAACTACAAGAACCTTTAAAACAATAAACACCAAAGGTTCAGCTGGATATTAGTAGCAAAGCAGGCAAAGTGTATTTCATATATTTAATAAACTCAGATATTTGGAGCTAAGTTCATTTAAACTGTAACACCAAGTTGATGCACTAACACCTTTCTGCTATCGATGTTTATTTTCTACTGGAGACAATAGCATGACATTTTACTGGAAACATATTGCATTAAGATCAATGCAGAGTGACTTCTTGATTTGTTTATAAATTAACCATTCCTTAAATAAGCAAGGCAATAGCTCTACATGGGAATTACACCCACAGTTCTCCTGTGTATTAAATGGAGGATGTGAACGATTATTTTAACTGGCTGCTATGACATCACCATTATCATGGATATTCAAGACATTAAAAGCTGTGTGCTGTCAGTTAAATGATCACATCTCAAGTGCACCTGTGTTATAATTATTCATTTGGAGCAGGATCATTAACATATTCCTTAAGTCATTTACAGGCAATTTGACTCTACAGTAATGATTTTTTCCCTCTTTGTAACAAATTAATGAGATATATATAAATACGCAAGTACAAATGAAATTCACACAATTCATACTATAATTAGCGTGTACCAAAGGTCTGAAGATTGTCTAACATGTTTTTTTCCCCTGTGGTAGGCAGCTATTCAGCACTATATATGATTTTTTCAGAAGAAAGACCCTTGTCAATGTATTTTAACAGTCACAACAAGGTTTGCAGTCATGCTAGCTCTTGGCACTTAGCAAGCAATACTTGTAGTTCAGGCTCAAGAGTTTAAATTATGAAAGTAGAAGAGGTAAGAAGCTGGAGATTTATTAAATGTATCTATTGAACTACATAAATGAGTTACTTGTTCAGTATCACAAATGTAATTAACTTGCCCCAGTTTCAAAAACATACAGTTGTTTCTGGTTAGACAACTCTGAGAATCCTAGAGCTGATTGATAAGTGTGCACAAATACAGAGGAGCACATCCACACACCTGCCAAACATCTTAAATATTGATAACTCATTTTAGGATTTTTTTCCCGAGTGCATGCTGACGAACTTCTCTAAAACTATGAAATCTCTATCATTAGATAGTGCTGATCTAGGCTTGCATACAAAGCTCTTTGGAAAGGACATTACTGCTGGGGTGAAGAATGCTACAAAACTGTCAAAAAACTGCAGTGTACATTCATTTGGATCCAAAGAAACCTCTATCCCATAACCCCCAAGATGCAATAATGCCTACTCCAGGAAACACCTTTTCCTCACTCACGAGATGTGATAGACTGAAAAAATTTGCAGCAGGATTTACACAGATAATTTCTACACACTGTTTGCCCTTACCATGTCATTAGCCAGTATCATTGGATTTAAATCAATTGTTTTACTTTATTGCAAAACAATTCCCTCAATCCTATGCAAGAGAGGGGCAGTTGGCAGTGTGGCTCAGTGAACTATGGTGTTGAAATCAAGGTGCTGAGCAGGTGCACCCTGACTCTAGAGCTCCTTTTGTTGCACTGGCAATGTGGCAGTGAGCAGAAGCCCTTCTGAAGGCCCAGGGAGAAGAGACACTGTGAGGTTGGAGCTTTTCTTCTAACTTGCTCCCCTGAAAATGTGTGTAAAACTCCTGCTATTTGGAGAATTTGTTTTCTTACACAGGTGCTCTTTAGAAGTGACTTGGAAACGTCTGGAGAGACAGGGCGGGGGGAAAAGTGTTTCCAGCTTCTCTTCAGTTTGACAGGAGTGGATCCTAAGTGTGCTCAAAAATCCCCAAATACATCCACAGCAATGACACCACCTCTGCCTTGGCTCAGCAACCTCACTTGGACAAGTCTGTAAGAGGAGCCAGAAGCTTCATAGGAAAGAGCAGTTGCATGTATGCACAGGGAACTCTGAGGCAGTAATCCATAACTCAAAGCATGAGATCAAGGCATTCTGGACAGCACACGTGATCCTGTATGACAACAGCACAAAGGCTCCTAGATTTATCTGCAATTAATTTTGTGCCAGACTTCCATTTGGAAATCCTGACCTTAGGAAGGCGATTGGAATTTTCTATTCACTTCTTCCGCCATCAGGATATCAGAGAGAAGTGGTGAACCAATGGCACATGAGAAATTTAGTTCATTATGCCAAGATCTCTGAGATTTTGTGATCTATTTGCCTAGTTACCCTGGGAAAATTACAGCACCCTTTATGGAATAAGAGCATTATAAAAACAATAGTTTTCTCTGTGATTATCAAATCTCTAGTTACAACGGGCCAATTTGAGAGGTGAATAAAAAGTATCAACTGATACTAATGCCATAGGTAGGTGAAGGCACCACCATTATTGCAAATATTACAGAAAAGGAGGAATACTAATTACCAAATGCCCCACCAGTCATAAAATCAAAGCACAGAGACACTGGGATGGAAGCAAAGAGCAGATGAATCTTCAGTGTTTTTTCAGGATATAGAAGACTCAGTAATCTTACAATAAAACAATACCCACTGTGTCAGATATGTCATTCTCAAGTATCAGTGAGAAACATAGATTCAAAAAGAATGTTTAGACCTTTGAATAGCACACTCTATCAGAGTAATTTACTGTTTTTAATATACAACTGAAATGCTAGAGAAAACAAGATGTTGGGTTATAGTATATTTTGCATTACTGGAATGCACTTCTTCCAACAGTGTATTCTACACCATTGAAAACACAGCCTTTGCCCTGCCCATTCTCCTGGTACAGCTCATGTCCCCATCACTTGACCAGGCAGCTCTGCTCCCCAGCCCTTACTCAGGATCTGATGTTTATGGTGTGGCATAAGCAATGGCCTGGGCTTTTACCTCTCCCAGAACAAAATCCGATAACTCCCTTCCACCCATATCAGTACCTAGACTGTCCATCCCTGCCCACCAGCCACAGTTAGCTGTTTCCTGCCCAAGCAAGCTCAGATGGACTTCCCACAGGATTTATCCTGCACTGCATCATGACAGCAGACATTTAAAACAGATCACACAAGAATAAATTTGCTATTCTTTCACCCATTGATGGAAAGCATCAATATCATAGTAGAAAGTCAAAGGAAAGTTCCATATATATACCCTCCTACATACATATATCCTCTTTTTTTCATGCTCAAGACAACATGGTTACCTGCCCAACACAGGATAAAAAGAAAGCCTTACCCCTGAAATTTCTTAGTGCCCTAATTCTTCCTAGGGTCTGCATCACAGTTTCCCTCTCTCTCTTCCCCTCCCCATCACATCTCTCTAAAACCCTTTTCTCTCTCTCCAGGACAGAAGAATAGAAATTCTCCCTGGCCATCAAGTGAGCCCCAAAAAAGTAAGCCATCTTACTCTAGACTGTTACTGTGACAATTTAAAGCTGTGCATCCGTTATCTTGCCTGCACCAGCACTTTCCTTTTCCCTTTTCCAGCTATAAAGACCATTTTAAAGGCTTCCTTGACATAAAGCTGCATTCACTCAGGCAGCAATGTACAAGTTTGAAGAAACCCACAATACACATCAGAATAATGCAGAGCACTCATCATGACTCATTCTTACTTCCCCTGTATTCACAGAAAGCAGTTTTATATTTGTGAACTGCATAATACCGCTGAGCAGTACCTGAGTGCCTTCTCTGGGTGACAAAACTTGCCACTGCCAATTTGTTGGACTTTATCAGATCAGAACAGTATCCATCCCGTTCCTTTCCCTTGGCCCACCCAGCACCAGTCCCCCACCCTCAGTCTCCAGGCAGTGAGCACCCTCCTGAGTGCTCCTTTCTACCTCCCAGGGCTCCCTTAGCGGCAGCCACTGGTTCAATACACCATCACGGACCTGTTGTCCCTTTTAAGATGGCAAAAGGGAGTGAGTTAGACCCTATTTGCTCTGAATTCCTCTATTGTTCATGTGCAATTGAGACAAAGATCACTCTTTCCCCCATCTTCACTATAGTTCTTCACCAGGATCACCTACTAGTGTGTCAACTGAAAATATGTGCCACAGCAAACCAGTTATCTTTAAGACATTAACATTTACCAGCTGTTCAGGTACCTTGACATCTGACAAAAACTAAAGAAATATTATGGCACCTGTATATCACACAGGCAAATAACCAAACTTAAATCAAATGTTACATCGTTTTTTGCCTCTGACTATTCCAGTAAAAAAAACAAAATAAGGCAAAACCAGGCTACTCAGTACTTCACACTCAGAATAGATTTATTTCATCTTACTTAGGCTTCCTGCATCACTCATTGCTCATATATCCAGAAACAACCTGTTTTGCTTATGAGAACAATAGCCTGCAAATTTTGGAATCTGAAATATTCATGAGAAATAGGTAATGACATTTTCAGCTTAACACACACACACACTTTGAGTTTCTAATGAAAGATCAGAAGAAGCCAGAGTGCAATGTAGCATTATCCTTTGTTTTCAACTATTTTGAAATAGTCTATATGGGAAAACAGATGAGAGATTTGGGGTATTTTCAGTTACAGCAATCATTGTCTGGGAGAGGATCTGTGGCTAAAGGATAGGAGGGCCTTTAACATTGCTGAGCAACTGCTACAGAGCAGTAGCCCATCAAGTTGAAGGGAATGCTGTTTTCTAGAGCACTGTTACTGGTGGAGCAGGACTGCTCAGGGCCGACTCATCAATAACCATAAATTACTTGGACACAGGACTCAAAGGGATACTAAATAAATTTGCCAATGTCACTAAGCTGTTGACTTCTTTAAAGGCAGAGAGGCCCTGTAGAGAGACTTTGACAATTTAGAGGGCTGGACAATCACCAGTTGTATGAAGCTTAACAAAGACAAGTGCTGGATTCTACACCTGGGAGGGGGCAACCCTGGAAGTACAGACAGACTGAGGAATGAGATGCTGGAAAGCAATGCTGTGCTAAGAGACCTGGAGGTCCTGGTCAACAGAAAGTTGAATGTGAGTCAGGAGTGCCCTGGCAGCCAGGAGGAACACCCCTGTTCTGGGGAGCCTCAGGCACAGCATCTCCAGCCAGGCAAGGGAGGGATTGTCCCGCTCTGCTCTGCACTGGGATGGCCTCACCTCGAGTGCTGGGGGCAGTTTTGGGCACCACAATGTAAGAAAGATATGAAACTATTAGAGAGTGTCCAAAGGAGGGCAATGAAGATGGTGAAGGACCTTGAGGGGAAGTCATATAAGGAATGGCTGAGGTCACTTGGTCTGTTCAGCTGGAGGAGACTGAGGGGAGACTCAGTGCAGTTCCAGCTTCCTCCTGAGAGGAAGAGAAGGGGCAGGCACTGATCTCTTCTCTGTGCTGACCAGTGACAGGACCCAAGGGAGTGGCCTGAAGTTGTGTCAGGGGAGGTTTAGGTTGGGTATTAGGAAAAGGTTCTTTCCCCAGCTGGTGGTGGGGCACTGGAACAGGCTTCTCAGGGAAGTGGTCACAGCACCAAGACTGGCAGAGCTCAAGAAGAGTTTGGGCAATACTCTCAGGGACATGGTGTGACTTGTGGGGATGGTCCTGTGCAGGGCCAGGAGTTGGACTTGATGATTCTTGTGGTCCCTTCCTGTCACAGTCCTCTTAGCTGGTTCCATGTCGTGACCTTCCTGAAAGTGTCTCCAGGAGAAAGCTGCCGGTGCAGCCAGCTTGCACACACAGACCAGAGAGCTGGCTAAAACAGTCCAACAATGGGATGAGCAGCAAGAGTCTTTGCATAGGGTTCTACAGGAGAGGTTTAATGTGTCCTCACCCCTGCAAGGGTTCAGGGAAGTCTCTCAGGGAGAACAATGAGGGGTCCAGGGTAAGGGAACTGATGAAGCAACTCCCAGGGTGTAACAAGGGTTGTAGCCACCAACAGAGCCAACCAGGGGAGCAGAACTGGGGGACATTAACAGAACAAAACAGAGCATTCTGGGGAAGCTTTCTCAGAAGGCCCACCGGCCTCTACAACTCCCCCTTCTTTACTAATTAAAAGGACCTTTCTTAGGGATGTCAAAAGCAAAGATTTAAAGTAACTGAGCACGCACAAAACAACAAAAACAATTAAAGGAATCTATAAGACAACTTTTAACAGGGAGGCTAAACACCTCATGAGTCTCTAGTGTCCCAGCATGTCCTCAAACCACTCAGGTGTTTTTTTCTTTCTTCAAGTTGATGATGAAGACTTTCATCTTTTGGGTGCTGGCATGGATGCTTTCGCTATACATTCTCCTTGCGCTGTGCTACCAAAAAAGCATCCATGGCCAATGCTGTCAGGAGCATCCAGAGGAAAGTAGGGAGGCAGGTGCTGGGCATCATGGTGTTGGGTGTGGGTACGGGCTCAGGTAGCTGCTTCTCTGGGGGTTTTCAAACAAGATTGTTAAACAATTTGCAAAATTTCAGGAGGGGGATCTTCCTATCCCTCTCTAACTCAGAATATTCTATAACTCTATGATTCTATCATATATTGGTAATTTAAACCTCTTTTCCATTTGATATGGGTTTTGTCCTCAGTTTGGCTTTTTTAAGAAAGGGAAATGTTATATCATTTGGTAGAGAAAGTTTCTTTCAATTAAATAGATAATCTGTGTTTTGAGAAAGAATAATAGTCATCTGCCAGTGTTATGGCTGATTTAATTTTTATGTCAACATTATCACACGGTTACAGATTTGTCAGCTTTATGCAACAACTATTGAGTTTGTTATTTCAGATCCCACACTTGACAAACATATATTCTTGCTAATAATAATAATAAGAATAAGCATTTTCTTCAATTCAGTCTGGTTCCTGTTCAGTTTCCTGAACCTTGAGTGCGACATATCACAGAGATACTGTCTCCATATAAAATTGACTTTGAATCAAGTATTACAAATAGTGAAATACAACGACTGCTGATGCAGAAAACTGAAACGGATGAAAACCCCAAACACTATGCTCTTTTCCTCAACAAAATAAAGGTATGCTGTGATTCTGGAGGAAAAAAAAAAATCTCTAAAAATGGATTTATTATTGATCTATGGAAAGATCACATTAGACTGGATTAAATTTGATCTCCCCTATTTCATATCTCAGAAATCCTTCACAAATTAAGGCAGCAGTGAAATAATGACATCTTTAAAGAATTTAAATCAAGGCAAAGATTCCCATCGATGAAGAAATCAAGTATGTTTCAAAGGATCTACGCTTTTGATTAACTGGAAATTTGACATCCTCAGAGCACCTGTTGACTACAGCATGTAAGGTACCAGATAGTCTTGTGCTAATCGCTGACCCTTACCTCATACAGGGGTTGAAAAGTATAGCTCGTCCCCTTAACTCAGGAGGGGAAGCTGGAACATCAGGCATCACTTTCATTTTCACTTTATCAAGAGCCCAGACCTTCCTAGACCCACATCATCTACTCTTATCAGAAAGATGCCCTCTGCTCTCTTTCTTCTGCTTGAAGCGGGAGCCCCTCTCTGCTACACAAAGGATCTCGTCCCTGCTTTCACATGGTTTGCAGCTTCATTACAAGCATTTTGCACATCTCAGGCTGGAACCTGTAGATGAGAACAGCTTTTTAATGTTTTCTGTAGTCTGCAAGAATTGTGCAATTATTCAACTGAAAGCAGTAAGCATGAAGGGAAAAATATTATTTTCAACTCTACTTTCACTGCACATTTCCAAGATGAGGCAGTGAAGCTTCATTTGCAGTCTGTTACAAAGCAAATCAAGATATATATTTAATATCTAAATTGTGCACAGAAGCAATAGGGAAAGAAGAGAAGAAATTGCTGATTATGTAGTTCAAGATGAGGCAAAAAACATGCTGCTCACACATATCAAGTGCCAGCAGGCAAATGATGGAATCGTATCATTCCCTGCTCACTTAACTTGCTTTGTGCAGAAACTGACACATCTGTATAAATATTATAGGACACTCGCTTGTAATTGAAGTATCTCATTGCAAAAATAAGGTCTCCAGAATTAGCTTCTGAAGTGCCTGGCACCTAAAACTGCAAGATAGTAAATAGATCTTCCACAAGATGGCTCTCTCTCTCTGCTCCTATTACTGACTCAAACTTATGGAGAGGGAACATAAATAATATTCAGTGCAAAATGAGATTACAGTTTGGAGGAGTAAGAGTGCCTCCACATGGGAACAAAGGTGCTTCACTGAATTAGGGCAACCCATGTGACAGTGGAGAACAGCACGTCATCCATTTTCTGCTGACTGTAAAGGTTTTTCACAGCGTTTTGAAATTATGTCTTTTAAAAGGCAGGTGCTTCTCCACCTGCAAGCCAAGCTGGTGGGCTCCAATGAAGTTTCATTCCAGCAGCCACATTCCTAAGGGGCAATGCCTAAATTAATAAACACTACTTTTCAGGGCTAACAGAAATGCTCATCTTCTGGACGTGATTTAACAGATAGTTCTGATCTGTCATAAGAATGGGCAGTGAACCATCTCTGCAAATGCACATTCATACTTGCACTCCAAACTTCAGAGAAAATGAAGCAATAATAAATTAGAAAATATTTGCACCAGTACATTTTAAAAATAATTTTTAGACATAAATTCTGTTTGTCTCTTAAATGACAGCAATGGAAATGTATCTTTGTGACACCTGAAAGCATGTGATTTTCAGAAGCTTTAAAATCTATTGGACACACAGAGCCCTCTTACCCATATTTAACCTGGACCATTTTGTATCTCTACCTTGTTTTCTGTGAAGTGCACTTTCCTGCACATTGCACTGTTTAATGTGCTTACCAGAGCCTTGAGAATGTGTGTAACAGATTTTTTTATTGAGTGTTCATTTACACCTACAGAAAATTCTCTCAGAAATGAAGTACCACAACAATCTAAAATACATTTGACATGAACAGAGATGCTAAGATCTTGTCTTATGACACCAATAGCTCTACAGTACATGATGATGGTACAGATATTTGTCATTACTTAATATGCATTCCTCCTATGCAAAATATTCAAAGTAGCTCATCTTTAATCAGTTCCATTAGGTGGATTCAGGACATATGTGTTACCAAAAACCTGTCCTACTGAGTAAGAGAGGAACAAAAAAAAATCAAAATAGGAGCATGAGAATATTTTTCACACTGTTGCTTCTTTCATCTCCAAACAGTATTCTGGGACAGGCAGAAAAGCAGCAAAAAAATCCCTAGCCCCTCATCCTCTTTGGTATAGAAAGTGGGAACAGCTGTGAGGGAAACCTCCAGTTCTGTGGGATTCCTGGCATAGTTTGGAGCTGGTAAGGTGTGAGCTTCCTAAAGTACATTGTGGGGAAAAGTTGAGACACCAACTTCCCACATGGTTTACCTAAGGCAGCTCACAGCTTCAGGCTACCTCACTTCTACCACAACACAAAAGTACATCACTGGCAGCTGCACTAGGGCAGCTGGGACACTGAAATTACCATGTAATTTACTCTCACATGCCCATGCTTGTTGCTTCTGGAATATACCATTCCCAGTTGGCCCTATTTTGACAGATGATAAGTGCAGTGGGGTAGTGAGGCACCTTCTTTCTTCTCACATCACTGTTATGTGGGCTCTGCAGAGCTATAAGAAGGTACCAGAAGTGCAGACCCATATTTGGCTTGACAAGAGCCAGCAGAGTTCTCTTACCACAGTAGGACTCCACAGTGAGCATTTGCAGCTACATTACCTCTCTTCTTCATAGTATGAGCACAGGAAACTGCTTACAGAGTCCCCTAAGAATATGGTCTATTAAATTAGCAAAACCAGGATTAGGTTTAAAGCCTAAAAGGAACGAGAAAACAGTGTTTCCTACCCATTACAAACTGATATTATTTTTATGCACCTCAAATTGACTATTGACCACCTGCTCCTTATCATACACATTGCTCCCCACCTCATCATTCAGCTTTCTTGCATGCACAGAACACCCTTTTCCAGCACTGTGGTTGCCATTGGACCATTTTCCTAGCAAGGTAAAGGAGCTCTGCTCTCTCCGTTTTGTCTCACCCACACTAAGGAAATCACATTTTGGTCGGTATCGCAATGTGATGGTGAAACCTGAACTCTAAGACCAGCTGCCTTTCTGTCCTAGTTGCTGCCAGTCACAAGTAGGGCATGCAGCTGGGAGATGCAAAAAAATGAGAGAAATGCCCAAATTTCACACTCACATGCACACACAGCGACAGCAGAACATGACTGGTTCACATCATCCAGTTCTGCCTCCACCACCCATCAGAAATGGTGACTCAGATCTTGGGGTATATAGCAAGCTTCAGGCAATCATTTTACAAACAGCTTGAAAATTAAGCAAAGAAGAAAGCGAAATTTTTTTCTTCAGAGTTTTCTTTAGTCCTTGCAAGATAAGCCAGTCATTAGTTCCACGTGCTTCTTCACAACTACTTCATTTCCCCAGCACATTAGACAAAGTCTGCCCCCAGTGATATCTCACAGCTCAGGTACTGACCATCTCCTTTGAAACACTGACCTCCTCAAAAAAAATTCCTGTTTTCTATTTGTGCACATAGGTAGCAACACTGGTGAATGGTGTTCAATTATGACTCAGCAAATTCTACACTATAAAGTAACCGCTTCTTCTGTTGGGACAAGAGAAAAGGAGCTTGAAATTTATAATGAATATAAAGCCTACACTGGCAGAAATGGGGCTTAGCTCCATTCTGTCAAAAAGGAAGATTTTTTGGAAAGTAGCACAGGGATATATCTCTCACATGCACTCAATCTGTGTTAATTAGGAGTTATTTAATTTCACTGTCAGTGAAGCTTAGGCATGTTACTGAGAGCTCCAAGATCCAATTCTGATGCCATACTGATTTGAATCAGTGCAAGGTAATAATCTTAGTTTATAGAACCAAACACAAGGTATTCTGAAAAGAAAAGGAAAAATAAACTAACATTTTTGCTTGAAGCCTTGTAATTTCCCTGAACCATGCTGTGCTGTTGACTTTTAAGCAAAAGTCTTTATTGAAATTCACTAGAAGTTCTATTTAAGAACTGGTGGCAAGATATGGGCCATTGACTTCAGTACAATTACTCCAAGTTGTACTGCAGAAGTCTGAGACTTGAGTCCTGAGTATTTCATAAGCTAAGGCAGGCTTAAGATCTGCTATACAAATGAGACATTGAACTGAGTGAAAACATATCCAGAAGTCCTGTGGAACCTGATTGGACCTCTTTTCTTTTGGCTTTTACTTCTGAGTATTTAAATTAAACTTGAAGATAAACTCAGTGTAAAGGCAGTTCATTTTCTTCTTATATAAAAGCTCACATGAAAAATTTTGTCATTGTATTACAGATTACTTTATGCATTTGATGCTTTATTTTTATGACATTTTAGAAGAATGCCTGCCTCTTTATTATTGTCAACATTATTTAAGAAAACCCATTAAAATTAAAAAACAAAGGTCAAAGAAATGTAATAAGAAATTATTAATTTTCCTCTGCTGGGATGTTTCAGTATTTTGGGAATATTTTATGTCCCCAGAGACCTAAAAAGCAAGTCATTTGAAAAGCAGTCTGCATGCAGAAAATCACTAGAATGCCCTGTGGGACCAATCTGAATCCTTCAAAATCCACTGGCATCTGTCTGCTGACTTCAGAGAGTTTCAGCAATAGTCCCCCATGTATGTTTTCTAAATCTAAAGAATCATTAGGCTTTCCAAAATTCCCTGTTACTGCCTGCACTTTAACAGATTCAAGAACAACACACCACTAAAGATTAATGCTGTACTACCCTATGGACTGTCCAACCTGATTTTCCCTCCACACTGCTGACCATGGGAGCTGCCATACATATGCACTGCAGCAACTAGAATAAACTGCAGGGAAGGACAAGTGTTGAGTGCTGACAAGTCAAAGATATGAGAGCAGTCACTACTCTAAAAGGAGATTCTTTACTGTGAAATAACACCAAAGCAGGATTAAGCAAACAATCAGAAGTATTTAGTATATATAATTTCTAAAGGAAGGATGCATTGTGGAAACCTGTACAAGTATTCATGAATATTACAGCTGACAACAAGTGGTTGACCAAGCTATATTTAGAATGGCCAAACATCTTTCTCAGTTAAAACCTAGAATCTCACAGTAGGGAGCAGGAGGACACACAGTGCCATTGGGCCCAGCATGAGAGGTAGGGGAACACAGTCTGAAAGACTGAAGCACATGCTCACTGCTGGAAGCTGCTGCCTCCACAGCTGAGCTTTTCTGAGCAAACTGGGCTTGAGAACTCCCTGCTTAGGTGATGTGTATAGCAAACAACTTACCCAAGCAGCACAGGCTGAGCTGTTGCCTAAAAATAAAATCAATTTATGTAGTTTGAAGACTGAACTTAGGTGTTCTAATCTCAGCATTGAATATTTGGAAAGCTTTTATCTGTGTATTTATAGTGTACCCTTTTAAAGGGCAGAAGAGCCTACCACATTTGAAATACAAAAGTCAGCTTAGATATCAGTCAAGCAATTTACATTTTCTCACCTAGTTCCAGGTCTTAGTTCCCCATTCCTTATCTAATCCTTTCTATTTTGTATCTATCTGAGAATTTGACCACTCACCCAAGCTCATTTTTTTCATGAGTAAATTGTAAGAAGCATGAAAACCTTTTCATGTAATGAGAACTTTTCTAAAGTGCTTGGAATTCCTGTAAATTATTTCTTCCTGGAAAATGGATGCAAGAAGCTGGCTTCAACTCTTCACACAAAAGTCTGACGATCTTCTTAACACATATCTCCAAGGTAAAGCACTTAACACACATTTATGTGTGTGATGGCTCAGAATAATCAATTAGGTTTGCTAAGGTTCCAGTAAAGAAACTGCAGCTACAATCTCTTTTATTCTCTTCCCTTTCTGTTTTCTTGCATAACTTTCTTTTCCTTATCATTGCTTATTCTCATGCAGAGCATGTTTGCTTATTTGCTATGGTCAGTAGACACTTTATTTTAGTTACTTCAAAGGTAAATATATTTGAAGACACTTGGCTCTCATTCCAGGTAAGAAAAACAATTAATATAATGGCTTTAGAACTGCACAGGAAAAATTAAAAAAAAAAAAGAAAAACGTGTTGCCAACACCCAGAACCTCCAAATACATTAATAAATAAGCTGTTTATTTTGCCTTTGCCTCTACCTTTTTCTAATGAATACAGTAGGGGCAACAAGTTAACTTATTTGCTACCTAAACTTATCAAAGGTTACTGTGCAGTTATTTGTTAGCTCTGAACTTACAACTTCATTACTGTAATTATTTTGCATCTACCTAATTAACTTCTGGGATAAATGCATATTGCTCTTGCGCTTCCTGCTCCAACACACATTTAGTATTAAATTTCTGTTGTTACTATCTCTGTGATACTGCAGCACCTACAAGGCTGTTTGGAGATCAAAATGGCACCATTGCTGACACTGAGCAATCAAACAATAAAAGAATGCACACATGCCTTTAAGAAAGAGCTGCTGATATGTGAGAGATACATTTGTTGTAAAACAAAGTGGGAGAGAACCCACACATAATGTAGGCCAGCTTGTTCCAAGATGGACAAGAGAATCTAAATCATAAGCTAACATCAATCACTCTAATTTCAATCAAATCCATGAAGTATCACCAACTCACAAGAACACTGCCTCTCCTTCCATAACGTGAGATGTACACTTCAAAGTATATATACAAATTAGAAGCTTGGTAAGAGGACCCTGATACAGTCTATCCATACAGGTACTGATGCCATTCTATTTTGACAGTTGCAGAATTCACTTATAGTCCAAAACAACTGCTACAGATGTTTTCTATGAAACTGAATCAATATCCAATGCATTGAGGCACCAAACAGCTACATCACTTCTGAGTGTTTCTGTTGTGGTGGACCCCCCTGTGCCCCCCGGCCGGGTCCCTGCCATGTGACGGAGTCGGGTCTGTCCAATGTTCCAGCAGCCCGGGCTCTGATCTGGTTGGTTGTTTATCCCAGCTCCGCCCCTGGCATCCCCTTTCCCCCTCTCTGGAACAAAACCAGCTGGACACAAAGCCTCGCCCTCTTACCCCGGCCGACTCTCGCCCAGGTTGGTGCTCTGTCCCCCCCAGGACAGAGGAAATAAATCACTTAAGATCATAAAGGGGGGTTGAGCTAAATTTCTTGTCTCAACTTCTGCTTCTGGTGAGTAGCTGTCAACTGACACTGGCTTAAAGTGGGGCTGCACAATCGAGGAATATTTAGGCTGTTTGTAAATGGTTTAAGCTATTCCAAGACATAAAGGGGCAAGCTCACCACAGAAATTAAGCAGTGGACAAAGTTATTCATTACCAGATGTTTCCATGTCCAAACAGACACCAGTACTGAGTCTCCAACTCCAGCTCCTGGCTGGCAGCACACAGACTGTTCTCCACTGTTCACTGTTGGTCCCCAGGGCACTGCTGCAGCACAACTCAGGCATTCTGCGGGCAAAGCCCATGTTCCGAAGGCAATTCGAGCACAGAAACTTTGCTATTCAGCCTTCCAAGGGAAACTTAATATCTTTCTATTATGTAAATGTGATCAAATTATATAGAAATTCCTTCCCAGACATGGATAAAAGAAGAGAATTTTAGAGAATTAGAAGAAAGATGTAACCAAGTGCCTCCCTATGATTTACAGTTAATAGGACTGTCCTGAAATCCAGCATGGACAAGTCTGTTTCTTCCCTTAAAACCCCTTCTGGGAATACATTTACTGCCCTCATCCTCTCTTAGATTCCCCAATCTCTTCAAGAGCTTGTAAAAAGAATTGCTTGGCAAATAGAATTTAATTGCATTAAATACCAAATTAATCTTTTCCCTCAAGATATCCTACATTGTCTCTCCACACCAGAAAACAATGGAAAATATAGCCATGCACTGACTGGAGCTTCATTGTAAAAAGTTATTCTAAGATATTGGCTTCTGTCCAAAAGGTAAGAGTAACGGAGGTAATTTAAATATGCTTGAGCACAGGAACAAATCCCTAAGCTCTGTTGCTCTCTTTGTCAAAACCCATTCTTTCAGAAAATAATTTTCTTTACTCATTGGACAACAAAATGCATTGTCAAGAAATTTTATAGCAATAATTATAAAAGATGTCCATTTGAACCCATTGAGGTCTTACTGATTTTATAATACCCAGCAGACCTCCCTGCAGGAGAACGCTATATTTATGTTAGCAATATATGCGAGAATTGAGATCGTAAAATTAAATGACCACATAGAACTGTCATTTATATGATGAGCACCTACAAATGTGAAGGCTGGTTTATCTTGCAAGATAGGGTAGAACTAAATGGTCCACTCTCAGTGAATGCTTTTAATCACGCATTTCTTCACTGTTTCTACAATATTACACTTGAAGGACTGGTGAGCATTTTGCTATGAAATGTTAAATGGCTACTGGCAGTACAAGCCCGATGGAAGTGCTCACTAAAATAGAAGTACAGTACATATTGTATGCAATTGTTTTATGAGAGACATTATGGTTACTAGAATAACATTTCACCATTACCAACCGCTGAGAGAAAAGTCATTAAGATATTTGGCAAGCCAGTGTAATTTTTCAGCAGAACTACAGTACCAGACCTCAGAATAGCTTCTGTACAAAAAGGCTAGCTGTCTCAAGAAAACAACTTAAGTCTTTGGTGTCATTTTATTCATAGGGGTTTATTTTCAGATTCCAATGAGAAAGTTATTGCTGCTGGAGAGTGAACAATTGAGCCTTAACCCTTATTATAACAGTGCAATTTCAGAACCAGTGCAATAAATCTCATGGCAGTGTTTCCATTAAAAATCTCTTTTCTAAAGAGATTTTATGGTGTGTAGTTTTGTTCAGACACTTTTATGAGAGATTTCTTTAAACTATGGTTTCAAAACTAGAGAGAGATTAAGCACGTGTTTAAGCACAGTTAAATACTGGGGTGGAAATAAAACTCAAGTCACTGTTGTCATCTCAGCTTCTTCCATGGTTTTGCAAATGCTGCAGGAACAGAAAATACATGCTCTCCATTAAATATGGTGGGGTCTCTGCTGGACAAGGTCCCCTTCAGCACCATCAATGGAGCAGCAACTGCCCATTTTTCATATTGCTATTAACATAATAAAGACTGACTTGCAGACACTCATATTTCATTCCACTCTGTTTCCAGGAAATATGCTCTCCCTTTTCCTACAAGTGCACTTTAATGATGTGATAAGGCATCGCAGCTTCAAGGTGTGAACATTTTCAACTGAAACAACCACTATGCATCATGTAACTAAATCCTTTTCTCTATAACAAGAACGGTAATGACCTATTACAGTATTATCACAAGGTAACAAAACATAAGTAACAAGGCCCACTGCAACCAAACACTTCTAGTTGTCAATGTTTCCAATGGAAACAATGACTTCTGGTTAACATGAGCTGACAGATCATCTCATGAAAGCCCCATAAATGACACAAGCCAGCATTAAACAAGCTGCTGTTTTAATCTTGCTTCTTTCTACCATTCTGACCATGACATTCCCATAATGGTGATTTTTTTTCAATAGGATTTGCTATTTATCCAATTTGGAAGAAGACAATTTTATTATTTGATTTCTTTTAATCTCATACTGTATAATTTCCACACACATATTTAACAGATATTAAAACAGACCAGCTAGATTCAAGCTCGAGGAAATATTTACCAAGTGATCCATTTCTAAGAGAAGAATAAATCAATAGAAGCCCCATCAAATACAATTCAATTATTTGACACCCTATGGGAAAGGATATGCTGAGGAATATTTTGTCTACAAAACTTTGTAAAAACGTCCATATTCCATTGTGTCTCTGAAAGAATGAACTGAGGATTTCCAGTCATTTGTTGTTATCACCTGAGTTCAGAAAGTGCTATTCTAAAAAATTCATTCTAATCTGAGAATTCCTAAATTGTGAATAATATTACAATATGGTTGGTCCCATGTCTTTAACTTCCAAATACAACAAAACACCTAACTACAGAAACTGAAACTGCATAGAAACTTAGTTACTTACTTGCCCTGAATCTCTCAGATCATTACACCTCCTGTTCATAGCCCTTCACTCCTCTTTAAGGTTTCATGTATGTATATAGGTATCCAGAATATTCTCAAGGGCAGCAGATTCCTGAAGTTCTCTGTTTGGAGCTAAAAATCTGGGAGACTAAACCAGGGTAGAGTGAAAATACTAGTTTATTTGATAATTGTCAGGAGTAACCCCAAAAAGGAAACATGCTACACAGAAAGCCTTGGTGAAAATTAACATAAACTCTAGCAAAGCCACATCCAGCTGAATTGAAGCTTCGGGCCAGAGCCATCCTGTTCAGAGAGACACAGGCTCCATTGCTACCATAACATTCTAAGCTTGCATCGTTGTATTTCTAATTTTGCAAATGTTTACATACATACTTGATTCTGCCATTAAGAGTAATTCTTATGGGTCTTCCTCTAGCACAGAAGTGACCCCCAAATGTGTCCATTCACTTGAAGAGGTGCTTAAGTTACTGTCAGTTTTCATACTCACATCCATCACCCCTTTCAGCACTACTCCTCATGATTACCAAGTGATTTCTGATCAACTGTAGTTCATTCATGCATGTGAATTTACAGCAGATATTGATACCAAAGCAAACATTTTGGAAGTCTAGACCTAGACTTCTAGAGCCACAACAGAATATAAAAAAAGTTTAGACTGGAAAGATTAAAACAATTTCTAGAACTTCACAGCTGAAATCTGCAACTCTGATGTTATTGACATAAAGGGTTTTAAATAAAGCATTCAAAAAGTAAACTTCTTTTTCTTACACAAATAATAGCCAAGAACTCAAAGTAACTGCCATTGTATCACAAAATTACTCCTTGTTCAACAGAAAGCTAATTTTGAGAACTTTATTCTGTATTACTTCTGTACACAGAGGTATCAACATCTGTATTTAATTCTCATACTCATTTCAATTCCACAAAATTAATAACTATATTTATTAAAGATATATCTTTACTTCCCCGTCTCTCAACTTAATGAATTTGCTTGTGTTAGAACCAGACGATCAAATCAGATATATATCCATGCACCAAAAAAAGTATTTTCCCTTTTGTCTTAACAATGAATACATTTTGCTTTTATTTTAAAATTCAGTTATAGACATTTTTTTGCTTTTATTTTAAAATCCAGTTATAAACATTTTTCCTCAGGAAAAGAATTCATTCTCTTTCTTATGAATTTTCAGAATAATTGTGAACAGAGATAAACATAAACAAATGTTTTGTCTATAAAGCTCATCTGTTTTGCCAGAAGGGTGTGCTCTTTGTCATCTTTAATTTAGAATGCTAACTTTACAGAATGTGAGAATTCAGAGACAGCTCATCACAGGCTTTATTCCCAGTAGAGTTCTCTCTGAAAAGTTAATAACTAACAGTTTTTCTATTCATTTCATTTTACTTTTCACTGGGTTTTTAGGATTTCACAATATAAAATTCCCTAAACTTGTAAGAATTTAAGAAGTTGCTGAAATATACCTCAATAAACTGAAAATATAGAGCAACTGTAGGATTTCTAAAATTTCACCATCAATATCACTTAGCAAAAAATTTACAAAATTATGTCTATAGCATAAAGCATTAAATGACATAAATTAATTTTTAAAAAACTAGCTGAATTAGCTGTTTCCCTGCTTGGATGTAGAACTGCACATTTTATGTAAATTACAATATGAGTGACCCAGTCCATGTTTTAAAAACAAAAATTTTCAAGTAAAGCATGAGGGGAGACAGTGTTGGCTCTCACGCCATTTACAAAATTTCCCCTCCAGAGTTACTCCTTTCATAGCTGTAAAATCTTAAATGGAGTTCTTCACATCGGCCACACAAAGCTGCTGCCTCATTTTTACAAGAACAGCTCTTAGTACATCATTATAATGCTGAACAGCAATAGTTCCAACAGAATTTAAGAAAATACACACTTCAGCCCAAAAGTGGAGCTGGGATAATGTGATGAGTAAACAGGATTAGTTGTTTAAGTAGTCAAAGTTTGCCAGGCATGCAAACCCTAAGGAAAACTTAATTAAAGTCAATAAAGAGGAAGAGAAAGCACATAAAAATTAAGTAATAAAATTCGTGCAAAGCAAAATATGAACTGATCAGTTATCTGTGCCTGTGGGATAGTTTTGCAAACGTAAGCCTACAGCATGCTGGAATGGATTCTGAGCTTTCTGTGTTTATCACGCACAGACTCACTTAAATCAATAAAGTTGTGCTGGAATTTTGCCCATATGAATAAATGATTGCTGCCATGCCCTTCTGAAGACTGAAAGGAAAAAACCTTCCTTCACAGATTCGTTTCACTGTTTTAGCAGCCTATTTGACTATTGCGTTTATGCAGAATTTAGAAATTGTGAATATCTGAGATCAGATTGTCTGCTGCAGAAATTTAATGCTGATAAAACTGCCTATAAGTCCACTGATAGGCAGTGAATATTTATTAATCCATAAGAGCTAGTTATCATGTTCTTAACTTACCATTATCTCATTGCATTTCTTCACTACATTATGTACTTTGGAGCATTCCTCAGTCCATGTTAAAAAGCTTTTAGGTACTATCACCTATTTTTCAACCACCTTGCAGAAACTATAAGCACTTTTCTGACATGAATTCACTGAAATCTTAGATTTCTATAAAAATGGAGTTAAATGCAACTAAAAATGTGGGAAAAGAAAGGCACAGATACTCAAAATTTTGTATAAAACCTGCAGACTCTCCTCCTTCTCAGTCTGTCTCTTGAGCCACCAAATCAGCAACCTTCCTTTGGAAACTACAGGCCATCTAAAGGGCTGGGTAAATTTCATACTGTTTACCATCTTGAACAGCTAACTCTTTTGTAGAGGGAAAATAAAATGCTACGTCTCTTTCAACAGTTTATTGCTGTAGCATTCCAATTCTGAAATTGACCACTTGCTGCAACTTTGCTTCTAAATTTATTTCTGACTCCCAAAAGGGGAAAGATTTCCATTCCCACTGCCCCAGCAGCATTACTCAGCATTTTGCCTAGAATGGTTTGTTGTCAATCCCCAGGCTACAACCAAGATCAAAAAGTGATGCTCAGTCAGGCTGACAAAATATCAAGGTACCTGGATTTTAACAGTCTTGTTCAACAGCATTTGCAGCATAGTCAGGATGCAACAATTTAATGTTTGTGTCAGATTTGATGTAATAATATGTCACTTAGTTTGAAGCACTCAAATTCAGTTTAAACTAGAGAAAACTGCTGCAAATCCCAGAGAAACAAGTTTCTTATGGCAGAGGAGACACTGGCTGGTATGTCAAGGGGGTTTCAATCCCAACTCTCTTCAAGGGAGTTGTTTGGGGTGAGGAAGGAATCTCTTTTCTCAGACAGCTGACATGGCAATAGGCAGGTGGTCACCTGTGGAGGCCTACTGGACAAGGAGCAAAAGGGGTGGGATAAGTCCTAGGTTCCTTTGCAGCTCATGGTGACTGAAAGGCTTCCCCCAGAAGGCTCTGTTCTGTCAATGTACCCCAGTTCTGCTCCCCTGGGTGGCTCTGTTGGCTGCTACAGCCCTTGTTACCTGATACACCCTCAGAGTTTCTCTATTGGTTCTCATTGTTCTGCCAGGACTTCTCTGGAGCCTTGCACAAGTGTGGATGCATTAAATCTCTCCTGGAGAACCCCATGCAAAGACCCCTCCTGCTCATTCACTGTCAGACTGTTTTTGCCAGCTATCCAGTGTGTGCAAGTGGCTGCACTGAGAGGCTTCCTTGGAGGTGCTTTTGGGAAGGTCACGGCATTTTACCATCCAATGTCACTGTGACAGTCACTAGGATCACCATCCACTTCATTAGGCAGAATAAAGCTGGGAATCTACAAACTCTGCAATAACAAAAAATAATCAAGTGGTTTTGTATATAGGTTGCTAAAAGGTCGTGGCTTTTCCAACAAAATGAACTACTTGATGTTATTTATGGGAGAAAGGGAAGCCACCAGAGTTTTGCAGAGCAAGATAACTCACAGAGGTGTCATCATTCCCTCTGGCAGATGACTTGAAGAATTAGGCTAAAAAGAATGAAGCTAAGATAAATTTCTACCAGGTATGCCAGGAGATACCCACTAGACCTGTTTAATACTCACAACTTTAATACAAAAGCATACAGCCAGCTTCATCCACTTCTCTCTGTGCTTGAAACTGATAAAAATGGTGTCATTTTGGGATCAGTCACAGTATGTTGGTGCTCCATTCACACACAACATCAGGAAAAATTAATTTTTTTCCCAATCACAGATTCTATGATTCTAATTTTGCAGTATGGTGAGGTGTGGTATTCTTGATCAGAAAGGGGTGTAGGAAAACTAAAGAAAATATCAAAATTGTAGAAGTGACATTTCTAGCCATTTGAGATATTAACAGTTGATTTTACTGTTTCATAAAATAATCGATTTTTAAAAAAATCATATTCAAACATGTGTCAGAAAAAATGTGTTCAATTAATTAGGAAGAGCCATGTTTAACTGGACAAAGTATTAGTCTTAAATTTGCCTCCAGTGACCCCTGAAAAAGGCTTATTTTTGCAGTTTGAATATAAAAAGCTTAGAAATGCTAATCATTCCATCTGGAAATCAAAATCATAAACTGTTAGATTAATGAATGTTACAAGTAGCTCTCACATGCAGAATAGTAAAGACATTGTTAGCAATTTGTTTTGACAAAAGTGATTAGAATATTTATTTTTGCTAACGTCTCCTACATGCAGACCTGGAAAAATGAAACTTGTTTGTATAATTCAGTAATACACAAATCTTTATCAAAACTCTGAAAGTTGCTAAGTTAATTATCTTATATTACCAAGAAAAAGGATAATCAAGAAATCCTTCATGAGTTCATAATCTGGAAGGCAAACAATTCTTCACTGGTCTGGTCTGTAGTGCCACTTAAAGCTATTTTAAATGGAATTGCTAGGTTTTACTATTTAGTATTACAATGGAAGGAAAAGCAGAATTGTTGGTTATAGTTTCTTCTGATCATAAGGAAGGTAATGCAATAGCACCTAAACCATTATGTTTGTTTAGATTACATTACCTGCAAATAGTGCTTCATGAATGAGAGGGGAGGAATGTTGTGGAGGGTGTTTTTGTCATCTGGTTTGTGCCTGCTTATTCCATTATGTGTAACATGGGCTCAGAAGTCTAGAAAGCATTTTCTTGGAGAAAAGATAAATTCCATTTTTTAACAAAAATTAACTGAATTTTAAAAAAAAGAAGAAATTGTAGGGATTTTAACAGACTAAAATCTTGTATGTGATGTCAAACTCAGCTGTAAGATTTCGGTCCCATTTTGCTTTCAAAATAGTCACCAGTGAAGAACAAAAGGCAAAAATTAAGAGCAGTTATTCACAGATTCCTAGTTCAGTAGCAACCATCTTTTTCAGGGCTTCCAGCACAGCACAGACTAAAGATGAAACACAGTGAGTTCTATCTCAAGCCCCTTCCTTGTGGCTGAGGTATAGGAAGATATTCCACCCTGATTAGAAGCAATAGAGGATCTTAACCTCCTTGAGTTCCTTGAGTGATTAATTATTCTCACTGTGTAAACCAATTATGCCTGCCTTCAGTTTCTAGCAGCATCGCTTCATTATGCCCTTCTCTGCTAGATTAAAAAGACCATCTAGTATCACAGAGGTTTTTTTATACAGGAATAATGATAGGGTACATATATCACAGTTTAGGGGAACCATTCCTCTTATGTTTGATCCCAAATGCGAATTCCAGCTCTGCTCCGGGTTTCTCCTGTAGGCCTCCTCCTGGATATATCAGACTAGCAAGAACCTACAGGCCCTAAAGCTTTTCTCCAGCCTGGAAAGCCTCCACAACCAAAGGGCCAAGTTTTCCTGCAATGAATGGGAGCCTGACTTTGATTTTGAACATGACTGAGTCCCAAGTCTGAATAAAGAAAGTACAGAGTACTGGCTTCAGACAAAATCTACTTTTTACTTGGACACAGTTTTAGAAACTTCTGAGAAAGTCTGTGGTGGCAGGGAGGGGAAGAGGAGAGGAAGTGCAGTATAGCAGCTCTTCAGAAGTTACAGGAATATGATTTTGAATGTTTTCATATCTCCAGTGATATGGGGACGGGGTTGGTACTCATGAATATTTTATTGTGCTCAGTAGGCAGGGCTTCCTCAGCAACACGACCTGCGACCTGCGTTCCCACAGTCACAGCTTCTCTGATTACTTGCAAAGCAAGCACTAATTGAGGTGAAGGGCAGGCTCTAGACAATTGTGTTTTGCTGTTAGGAGGAAACTGCAGTTGTGCCCAGTCACAGTCAGACTCAACGGGAGGAATCCATCCTTACATACCAGTAACCTTAGTCCAGTACTGGTGGTCCATATAAACAGAAAAGAGGAAAATGGGAAAGTACGGATCAAATATGCTACGAAACTCAGAATTAAGAAAGTCTCCATCTCCTTATTCATTTGGCATGGTTCTGTTTTTGTTATCAGCTTTGGTTGGTGTCTGCAAATCAATGTCAGCACCTTCTCCAGGCAAACAGCTGCCTGTGAAACATTTGGGGCCATGTCTTGGCAGCCACCTTTGCAGTGGTACATCAGTGAAGCACTGCCTCTCTAAAAAGCAGCAGCTGCTAATTCTGGTGTGGTACATAACAGCTCACTGCCACATCAGGTTGGGTCCTGAAAGAAAATGAGTTTCTCTGGCCGAGATCATTTGACAATTGCTACCGTATGAATAATTCAGTCCAAAAAACCTAGCAAATGCAAGCAAGCAAATAAAACAGCAAGCTGTGTATTGCACTGGATGGCCAGCAGCAGCCCCAGTTCAGCCAAAGGGTGTGACAGCTGCTTGCTGATGGTGATGGCTGCCCACTGCATACCGGCTAACTGATGAGCCAGCAGGCTTCCCAGGAAGACATTTCCATTTTTCAGACTGGATGGCTTGCCATCCCAGTCCCTTTGATTTGAGCTGGCAAAATTAGGGTTTAAACCCATTAAAATATGTCCAGCACAATTCTTCCTCTGGATTAACTGACCTGATTGCAAAGGACACATTTAACTGAAGCCATGCAATCTTCTCACAACTGA
The DNA here is from genome assembly GCA_020086605.1 of Lanius collurio. Classification (NCBI taxonomy): domain Eukaryota; kingdom Metazoa; phylum Chordata; class Aves; order Passeriformes; family Laniidae; genus Lanius; species Lanius collurio. The sequence goes on from JACBWW010000019.1 coordinate 12,368,924, forward strand.
AAAAAACCTTACTTTCCTTTGTCTTCTGGGCCGACAATTCTGTACAATGAGTGAGCTTCACAGCTTTGTTCAAAAATGTTTCTTCAGGTTTAATTTTGGTTATATGTAGAGGAAAGATACAATAATTAAAAGGTGTAACACTTCCTTCTCCGTCCTTCAGCATGTTTTCCTGTCCTTGTCTCATCCACTTTTAAAGCAGGAAAGGAGAAAGCATTCAAAGAGAATTTTGCTGCTCCTGAGATGAATTTATTCTGCTCATCAATTCAGAATACTCTTCAAAAGAGGAGGTGACTGCAGCTCTATCCCAGGCTGCCTAGTGGGCTGTCTCACACCTTTGGCTGCCCACCTGCCCTGGCTCGCAGGCAGCAGCGTGGAAATCCGAGAGCCCCAGACCCAGGGTAGCCCACCTGGCAGAACAGCCAAACAACCTCCACATCCTGTGCATCTCACTTTGTAGCTGGCATGCTTCCAGGGAGCTGCATGGGTGAACCAGCAGGAAACCAGGCTGAAACTTTACATGTTTTCAGAAAGAAATTTGTCAAATTGAACTATTTGCATGGACTACTTGGCTGAATTAGCAGCCCCACCATTAGAAGTTTTCTGACTGAACCTGCCCTGCGTCATGCTTAGTTAACACAGTAGCCAGTAAGTGTGGATTAGTTATTCACACAGAAAGAGGGAAAAAAATTATAATAACAAAACATCACTGTAAAACTGCAGTTGTTGAGGATATGGTCCAAGCTAAGATCATTTATAATGCCTGCCATTAAAGCTTTCTAAACTTCGGTTCACATTGCTTCTTCTATGTTGCTCTGCTCACACACAGTCACTCCATCATATACTGTGTCCTTGAGTCCTAAGTAGTACCTCTATTCAGAGATTCTATGCCCCTTCAGCTACTTTGTTCTTCACCTCAGTTACCCACAGCAAAACATATCAGGGTATCCACTGAGACACTTGACTGTACTTTTTACACAGGATTGTACCTGCAATGGTAGTTTTGTATTATTTTATTTGCTCAGATAAATGAAGAGAGTACATTTATTATGATTGAATTTGCCTTGATAATTACTGAAAACACTTGGTAGGATTTGAATCACCTGTGTATAGAGGTAAATTAGGTGATTTTTTCCTTGTTTATACAGTCAGTGTGAGGTTTCTTGAATAATCAATATCTGACCGACAAAGACTAAGTAGCAGCATTGTTTTGCTCAGGACCATTAATTTTCTTCCTTATGAACAGAATGATTCCAAAACACTTAGACAACCTCTCTTCCAGTGAATTAAGAGGCTTAGCTTAATCACAAATAGCTAACTAAAATTCTCACATAGTCTGGCTGCCCACTTCTCTTGCAGAGATATTTCATCTTATGGCTAGGGTGAGCTGACAACAGGGAAAAATGAGGGACTCTCAGCTGCAGAAAGAGAAGTGTAAAGCATTTACAAACTAGAGACCTAATCATCCAAATGGAAATTAAAGCAAGCAGAAGAGATCAGCAAGGTAAGCAGACTCTAGCTCTGATGAAGAATTCTTGTAAGAGGAGATAACCTGCCATCATAGCAAACAAAAGGAAAAAAAATACATTGATGCTTTAAAGCAAATGAGAAATCAGTTTTGCTCTCAACAGGAAGTGAGGGTGGGTGAGAAGGCAGGCAAGCATCTGTAAAAACAGGGAAAAAAATAATGCAGAAAGAAAAGTTGATGAGTGTAATGAAAGACAGGAGATGAGCAGATGGATCTTGCAAAAACTTAATAAGATATAATGATCTTATTCTAACATGCACAGATTTATTACCTTCAGGACTACCAACTGTCCTTTCCCAGACTTGCTTCCTATATGCCACTAACCCAATTTCCTGCCAAAATTTGAGATTTTTTTTTTCAAATAGGAGGAAGTTGAAGCATTTCTCAATCTGCCCTTGGCCTCTTGGTGTGTTTTAACAAGTCTTCCTCATCTCAGCTTATCCAGAGCTGGTTTCCCAGGCTCTCATGGTCTCTGCTGAGCAGAGTACTGAATGTGCTGAATAAGACCCACTACTGAGCCTATATTTTCTGTATGTTCTGCTCAGCCAAATCATCAGCACACCCCCTGACACATGTGCACACTCTGCAGCTCTCCCTGCACAAGGCAGCTGTGTGCACATGCTACCCCAGACACTCCTAGCAGTGCTTTCATACCCTCCTTCCTCTACTTGAAAAGGGCTCACTTTCCACACAGCTCCCCCTTGAATGCATATTCACAGCTTGTGCCAACTCTAAAAGTACCACAGAGCACAGGCACATTTCAAGGGAGACTTAGACAGCCCTCTGAAATCACCATCCTTCTAGGTAAATAAGCCTCTGATGACCCATACTGTATGTATGGCATTATGCTGCATTTGTGATTCAGATGCCTGCTCCAAATCCAAAGCACACACACAAAGTACTAAGAGAACTTTCAACATAAAGGAGGTACAAAAGTGGAGCTGATTCACACTCTTAGCCGCAATCAAACTACCAGAGGATGCTGAATGATTCCCTCTGCTCTGNNNNCTCTTAGCCGCAATCAAACTACCAGAGGATGCTGAATGATTCCCTCTGCTCTGGTTTTGGATGTCATTATCTGACCTCATTTCTTGCTTGCGGCATTTTCTTGGGCAGCTCAGTGCTTACATATTATCATCAAGCCAGCCACACTTAAAGTCATACAAATGTGAGTATATGTGTATGTCGCTGAAGGGGCATAAGGGGTGGGGTAAATTAAAGGCTTTTAAGTGCTACTGATTGAGAAAGAGAGAAAATAACATTTAAAAGCATTTTAAATTGTTATTCCTTCCTTTTAATCCTAAATTTCTCTTTGTTTTGTTTTATGCAGCTGGCTGAATGATAGCAAAGTGGCTTGCAATTATCTGGATGACATTAGATGCCAGCTGAAATGGACACTAAAGGAAGAATCCAACATCCTGCATATATAATTCCTACACCATTTGGCATTGAACCAAGTCAACAAATACACATTGCTTCCCCCACCATCCCCAGTAAATCCCATGGCCAGTGAATACTGCTGCAGAAATAAAAGGATGTAGGAAGACTTTGGATATGAGCAATTTTCAAAATGTTGGAGAGGAGTTTTAGATTCAGAACTACACACACCTGTAGGCAACTCCCACAGCTCTGCACACTGAACACTTAACTGTACACCACAGACTTGGGCTTCCAATGCCTGCAGAATTCTGAAGGGCCCTAATTAATCTGATGCCTTTCATTTTGAGTCATTGTATGGCTTATTCAAACCACAGGTACTTCTCCACCAGTTCTGTGAAGCTTACTAAAACAGACCTCAGAAACTGAACACAGCTGTCAAAATAATGCTGTTGTATTCCTGAATCTGTTCCAAAGATAGTTATTCCAGAGAAATTTAAAAGTTATACTCCTGTATTAGCACACTAAATAGTTCATAGCAGTTTAGTAAATCAAATATTCCATACTGCTAGCTTAATAAGATGGGGAGTCATGCATGAAATGACTGCCAGGTTAATAACACAGGGAGCCATGCATGGCATGTATTTGCATATAATAGCATAGAATGTTCCCCTAAATCCTTTAAATTACTCGTCAGGTCTTAAATAGTCATTTAACTAAGCCTTCATTCAGAATCAAAAAGAAAGAGGGAGCCACCTACAACTGAAAGGAACGATAGATAAGGACTAAGTAAAACCTAAAATTCCATCTTGTAGGAAGAGCTGGAAATCTGCACTTGCAAACAAACCAAACCATACCATAATTCTCACAGCTGAAAGAAAATGGATAAATTTGTTTCTTTATAGCAACTCTTAAAAAGAAAACTAGATGTATTGTAGCATGAAAAGATAGAGGGAAAACACCAAAAGGCTCAAAACCAAACCTGGAGCAACCTACAGAGGTGATGATGAGGGGAACAGAATTTGTGCCTGTTACTTTCCTGATGAGTCACAGAGTCAGATGGAGAGACTGAAGTCCAAGCTGAAGATTTTTGCTTTCTTTCCTTCTCCAGAGCCCCTTCCAGACTGCCATATGTACATTCCTTCATGTCACAACATTTATGGGCTTAGTTTGTAGGAGCAGCTGAAGAAACAGCACACTAAAACCCGAGCCACAGATGGGAAGCCCAGGTGAAGAGAGAGTCTAGACCCTTCTCCTTAGACATCAGTTCAGGGAAGGTGTGTTACTGTGCCAATCCATGCTCAGAATCAGGAAAGTTGTTTCAATTTTGCATTTTTCTTTCTTTCTTCCTGTTGCCTGTTATGACTGCTCAGATGGCCAGCTCTTCCGAGCAAGGACATGTTCCCTGATGGTTCCCAATGGGCCCTCGAGGGTGCTCAGTACTCTGCATACCATTGCAATATAACAGACCAATTTGCATGCTGTTTAAAGAGCTTCAGGCCCATACACCTGGAACAGGCAAACACACACACAGAGGGGAAAATGCTGGCTGAAACAGTTTCTGTATCACTTCAGCAAGAATTATCTCATGTAAATACTGTCATCATACATGCTCTGCTGTGAAGAACAGGTGCTTCTGGATGCTGAGTCATTCTTCCCTCCACTTTCACAGAAAAAAACATCCTCAAGAGCCTGCTCCCAGTATCATTTTTTATATAGCTGGATTTAAATGTCCATTACTACAAACTAAAATGCAACTACCACTTGCAAATGTGAGTCACAAATTTATACAACCAAAGTTTCTAAATCTAACCAAAACATATACTGTCATTCCAATATGCAAAAAAGAAAATACACTTATTTATTACTAGGTTTGGATGTGAAGAGCAATTTAAAAAACTAATTTAAATTAACCAAGTATGGAATAGACAGCCTTGAGCTTTCACACAGTCACTGCAAAAGGACAAATAATGTTCACCAGATGTTTTCTTGGGACTCATTCAAGTAGTACTAGGGAATAAGGACAAACAATTAGATTCTTGTAAGAAAAAGCATTAAGATATATCCATTGCCTCATAAGCTGAGACCATTTCAATTAGGGAAAGTGTCCTTGCCTTGAAAATAGCAGAGAAAAATATGAACTCACCTCTCTCCCCAGCTCCCATGAACTTCACAGAAGTACCGGCTTTAAAGCTTAAGCAACTGAAATATTACTCAGTCCATTATTCCCTTTCTTCTTCATAGAATAAAAAAAAATGCAGATATGTGGTTACTTGCTTGTATTTAAGAAAAGGAACATACATAGAAAACATAAGGCTCCACAGACATACTGATTCTTCCTTTTTGTAAATCACAAAATATCTCTATCTCATCAGAGACCACGTAATGGCTTTACACTGTAAGAAATATGGGAAGTAGTACTCACCACTTGAAGTAAGTGAAGTGTATTGGCACACAATATGGCCATTCTTTCATGCAAAAGACTGATAAAAATTTTTGGAGGAGTTTGCCCTATACCATTAGCTTTATTAATAACTACAGTAACATGCTGTTTTGAGTATCTGAATTGTTATTAAGGAATGCATAAATGGATACTCTTCAACACCATCAAAAAGACTGAGACTATCTATACCTGATGTTAAATGCACAAGTAAACAAGAAAAAATATACCACCTTTTACATCTAGAAGAGCTGCAGACACAGTGCCTAGATGCTTTCTGAGAAAGATGCCTTTCCATTAATGAAATTTTTATCTTTTCTACAGGAGAATTACCATTTTTTTTTTATTAACTGGATATCATAAATTCCTTCTATAGTATCAAGGTGGAACAGTTGTAAGCAACCACAGTAACAGCCTATATTTTATTTGACAAGAAATACTTCTATTGCCTCAGAACATACCATGCTCTAAATTCTCATTTCTCTCCAACTAATGCTCGAGTGATTACATGTACTGTAGGAAATGCTTTTATTTTTAAGTATGGTCTTTTGTGTTAAGAAAGATAAATGTCAGACTCATTAATTATGTATCTATAATTAGATACTGCTGAAAATGAGCTGAAACTTGTTTTGACATCTTCTTTGAAGAATGTATTTGTACATTGCATGTAACATTGCATATATGCATTTGCAAAACCTGAACTAGCTGAATGGCAGCTACATACAAAAGCCAGTAAGCTTTGACAGGGTAAACAAAATCAAAGCACAATGGAAGCACAGACTTACAGGAGGGAAATTCATGTGAGATAGCTTGCCCAGAAAAAAGCTAAATGGCCATCAAGAGGAAAGGAAGTCTCTGACCAGGAACACATGATGAAAGCTGTACTTTGTTGATTGCAGAAAGTTTGCTTTTAAATACGCCCTTCTAAGTGTTTAACTAATTTCCAAGAGCCTTGATTGTACTTCACTCAGCTTCAGGGATTTTTTTTCCTACTAATTTGGAGATAGATTGTACCTTAAGGCAGAGCCAGGAACATGGGGTGTGTGCTTAAGCTGCAGGAACCCAAGAGTAAGTGTGGGAGGTATTGTGCCTCAGCGACAAAACATCTCCCTTCCCCCACAGAGGCAAAGGAGACAATCAGCCCTACAGTTAACTGTGAATTTAAGTATGAAAACCAGCAGTGTGCAGAAGATATTGCAGGGTGGAAGCAAACTCTCTTCTGCCTTTTATAGAATCTAGGAATTTAAAGAAGCAACACCAACAACCTTTCTGTGTGAGTGGTCCCATGTATGAGGAAACTATATGTGAATCAATAATAATTATAGTAGGAGTATTGATGAAGACTCAGAGAACTGTCCATGTTTTTAAAGGATAATGATAAATGGTTTGACAATGCTGTTTGTGGGACTGAATAAACAATTCAGCCTATCACAGCTGTTGGGTTTCACCCAGCATTTAGGTGCTATTATGATCAGAAAAGCAACTCTGTAAAAATACCTTCCTACTCAAAAGAGCTGCTTCTTCTGTATTCTCTGAATCATTCCTGATACCTTTTCTGACAAAACAATTCATTAGTACTGGTAGCACAGCAGTGCTAATCCAGCTCCAGGAGGGAAGGCTGGATCCCAGTTTGTCTCACCATGATGAAGGGACAACTGGTACGTAGCCCAGATCCCTGCTAGAGGTGCGGTGTAGGGGCATGCAGGAAAACCATTCCCAGATACCTGTGATTAGGCACAATCACTACATTTCTCTTAAAGACAAACACAAAAGCCTTCCAAAACCAACAAAGACCCTTGCTGAAACAGGGACAAGCAGAGGCATTTGCTCAAAAAGCACCCTCCATTGCAGTATGTCCCCTGCAAGTCCATGGCACTGCAGCAGACAGTCACTGCAACCAAATCTATTACCCGTGCCACCCTTTCCAGACAGTGAGTCAAGACAAAAACAATTTTTAAAGCAGAGGGGACTACTACTCATCACATTATTGCACATTTCAGAAACAAAGTGACCTTCAGTTGGGATAAATTGACATAGCCACACCAATTGCTTTGACTGATGCCAATAACTTTACTGATTACCCCACGCTTGACAAAGTGTGCCAAAAAGGAGCAATTCCCTTGCTGATGATCACTAAGTCAGGAAGGGCTTGGCAGCTCCTTGCAAACACAGTACTGCCAGTGCTTGCCAATTTATCCCTATGCTGCCTCACATTCTCCATAGGTAAAAGCCATTACATCATCAGTGTGCAAACAGCCACATGGCTTGTGAATATAAAATGGCAGTGGGACTTCTCCTATAGCAGGTGGATTACAATGGAAAGTTTCCATACAACTGAGAAAGATAAACACCTAGGGGTTTGGTGTTCACTTTAGTGTAATCTTCAGACTTGAAAAGGAGCAGAAAAATGACATCTCTTATTTCTAAGGCTCTTTCAAATAAGGAATTTGAGTGAACATAAGGAAAGGCAAAATTAAAATACTCCTCACCTTAGACAATTTCAGCGTTTCCACATTTGTAAGTGACCACCTTCTAGCAATTCTTTTTCATGCCAAGAGCATCCACTTTAAAGGACATAACCAGCAGAAAAACAAGTTTTCCTTCTATTCTAAAGTTTTCCCCAAGTGTCATTAGCATACTGAATGCAAAGCAACTCTAACCACTGTTGCGGACACTGTGCTCTATCTTGTGCAAATCAGGGAAGGGAAGAAGCTTATTTCCTGATTAGCAATTCCTCAGTTGTAGTGGTGGGGAGGAAGAACCTGCCTACAAAAGTCATAGCTGTTAGGAAATATCAGCCTGTCTATAAACAGATGGCTACTCCTCACGGGATACAGTCCTCTCCAGGAATGCTGCACTGAGTTCTGAACCTCTTCCAATGCAACCCTGAGCAGGCTGTGTTCCTAGCAAAGGTGAGAAAAGTTAGAAATGGAATGGAGCCAATCTGTGCATATAAAAGCTCTAAATTCATTACTCTCAATTAAAATGAATGAGGATAAGGATCGCTTCCAAGTACATCAATCAAAGAAAGTACTTGCTGCAGGAAAACAGAAGACACTGGTGTATACACGAAGGAATTTATTCCCCTCTTCTAAAACATCTAAAAGAAAATGTGTGCAGGCAAATGTACACAAAATGGGCAGTTTATTTTTCACTCGATAAGTTGCAACTGTCTAGGAATAATGGGTTAAATATCTAGAGTTATCTATTTTTGTTATTTTTAAAAATCCTCTTTAATAATGAAATATTTTTAGGCCTGCACACTTGATCTTACAAAAGAATAAGAAGGTAGCTCAAACCAGTGTTTTATGCCATGTAAAACATAGGTAGGTATGTGATGCTTAGTAGGCAAGTATAGATTTGCCTCCAATTAATTTATTCCGTTAACTATTCTATTAACTTTGAGGTACCATAAGTATCCTTAACCCTTTCTGAAATCAACAGCCTGGGAAACTGCTGAGCACTGCAGAACTAGCTCCTCAGAGGCAAAAAAAAAATCCTCAAACAAAACTAATGTGTGTTATTGCTGACAAAATACAGCCCTTTACAATACTGGTGCATTTCTCACTGTGGTTTTCCTTTGGGTTTTGGTGTTTGGGTTTTTTTTTCCATTGATTGCAAGAGTCAGAATGTTGAGATAGTCCAGTACCTACCATACTATTAAAAATGTTACAACATATTACCACAGCTATGGAACTTCAGAAATTAGGATATCAAGGAGAGTTGCACAGGGGATGCTAAAGCACTTGAGTAGGATGCCTGAGTAGGATGAGCTTCATTAGGAATTTGGAAGAGATGGAAAAAAGGCATTTTATTTCTAGTTCAGTTTATCTTATGGCATTGGAAATCCATGTTCATTATTTGTAAGGGAGTAACTGGTGTTTCTTTATGCAGGAAGAATATAGAGTCAGGCCTTCCATTAATGGAGATGTGTCAAGACCTTGTCATTTTTAAGGTTGTAATTTCACCTACACCATAAAGCACAAGAAATGTGCTTATTTCATTAGGTGTGGCAAAAAGGGGATTTAATTTTACTACATGCCTACAATCAGGCTTATAGAAAAAAAGAACCCAAAGTAGCAGCTGAGATGCATCAAAATAAGACAAGAGCCTTTCCCCATATTGAAAAATGCATGTAATCCTGCTCTGGGTGAACACCTCTTAGTGCTCCTAAGGGATGATTATCAGCTTTGGACAAGTTTAAACTTGACCTGCAGCACACCACAAGGATTTTAGATTCTCCCAGGATGACTTTCAGTCCAGGCCTTATTTTTAGGGTCACATAAGTAGCCTCCTTTGTCAGGTCATAATGCTGTCAGAAATTATGAACCCATGACCTTTTCTCACACTGACATCATCACAAACCAGCTCTTGTTGGAGAGGGTTGGCACAAGACTTGTGGGACAAAGTGAAGAAAGCTGAAAACAACCTATGGCCCTGGTGGTGAAGTGCTCAGAAGGAAGGATGGGTGATAACAACTTTGAACCTAAGCTGATCAGGCCAGGGAAGCTGGAGCTAAAGCCAATGTATCTCCCACCTTCACATGTCCATTGACTGCTTCAGGAAAACTGTGCCGCCAGTTGCTAACATCCATACTGTACAAGCACAACTCATTTGCAGGCTGCAAGCCCCAGCTGCCCTTGTTTTCATACCTCCAAGCTTGTTTCACAAGGCAAAGAGCACTTACAGATATGCTGTGCAGGTCTCATTTTTCTGTCTGGCACTCCACTAGATCTGTAATGGGAAAATTTACCGATGAGGGCTGTAAACAGACACACAGACACAATTTAAACAGGCCATTGGACACTGCACTGAACTTCAGAGCAGGAAGAGCTGCTTCTTCAAACTGTGCTAAAAGGCTTTCTTATCTATAGGAACTAACAGTCCAAAACTCAACAACTATGACTAAAAATCTCACAAAAGCTGAACTAACCTCTGCTAGGATGCATACCAGTCTACCAGGAGAAACTGATTCTTGCAGAGGAAAAAAATGAAAATTATAGATGAGGAAAATTAAGGAAAAGAGAAGGTGCAAAAGTATAAGAAAAGGCCATCACAGAAAGACTCCATGTGGTAGAAAACAATATTCCTTAAAAAACCTTAGGAACAAAATAAGTTCTTTTTTTTAATATTTACATACTAGCTGAGTTCTCCTGAAAATTTTAATTCTATAATAAAATTCAATAAAAATTTAGACAGAAATCATAAAGAGATTTATAAGGAAAAGAGTAGGCACATAAGGTCTTTAATGTAGCCACAGAAGTTATCTCCCTGGTGGCCATTTTTAGCATAAATGTTACTATATATACATCTAGTACTACCGCAGGTCTCATTAACAGCTGTTCAGGTAGAGCTGTGAATTGAGACATACAGAGACTGTTGCAGAGGGCAGGCTTTAAAGATAAAGACTTCAAGAACTGTGAATAATTTAAGACATAATGCTAGACTCAGGACTCCCCAAATTCAATTTGTCAGTGACTCTGCAACTTACTAAAATATCTTTGAGGAAGTACTGAGGTTTGTAGGATAGTTTGGGTCTGCCACTTATTAAAACTAAGAAGGGTCTGCATTGACTTTTGCATTTGGTTTGAGGCTTGGATCCAGGAGATTATTTTGGGTTCCTAAACACAAGCTTCCTTTGTCACAGGAAAAAAACACTGCATTACTTTCTGCCCAAATCTACATCAGTAACAGGAAACTATGTTCATGTTCTTCCCCCTCCTGCTCTAGAAGCAACTGGTGACAGCTCAAACAAGGATCAAGACTCATTAGCAGCACCCTCAGCCTCCTGACTCCCACATCACACCCCGTGCTCCAGAGCCCAAGTCTTCACTGGGACTGCTAAGTGCCACTGAGATATAAATAGCATCTTACAGTAACACCATAATTAAAACACATATGCTTATGCACAAGCATACTTCCAGAAACTCTACCTTCATTAATTCATTTACAGTTCCTTCCTATACACCAAAAATTTCACCACTTAGTCCCACTGGACTTCTCAAAGTTGATTTAATGGCAGAGCCCTCTTGAGAACTCCTAAGAGAATTCACTAATTCACTTATGGAATATTTACTTGGATAAGTATCAGTACTTCATGCATATATTTTCCATAATATATTTTCAGATAAAGTTCTCAAACATATAACCTGCTCATCTATCATTCTTGCCCCCTTTATCTTGAATTTGGATATACTCATATGAACTGCTTTTGGTCTAGAATTACTGTTTCACCATGAGTCTCTCACTCACTGAAAAAAAATGTAGTAATGTTCCATTTAAATGATTTTTTTCTATTCCAAATAAACATAAGCATCTTATCAGCGTTGCTTAAGCAAAATAAAGAGTGGATGAAAGCTGCAAGACAGTTCCCATAACGTGACTGTGCTTGATGCCATAAAGGTGTGGGAACACTAGATGGCAATAACTACTGTGTACGGATCTTTAAATACAAATTTACTTTTGCTCCTATTACAACACTGTCTATAGTGAAGGCAATATTATTTAGAAAGCACCATATTGCACCCCAATAAAACTACAGACAAAAATACCACCACCACAACCTACCCCCAAAAAATACCAGCTGTGGTTCAGGGGGACTTTTAGGTTCTTTTAAACCAAGAGACTTCCTCAAAGGATTAGCCTTCAATTTAGGTTTCAGCAGCATTTCGCAGTAACCTCTACTTGAGTATGAATCAAGTAGGTATTTTTGTTATAAGATTCAAAAGTTACTGTAGAAGAAAAAGCATTAAGATCAGAAATAGCAAAACATTGCTGAAGTGTTCTCATTCCTAATTGAATATTTATTTAATCTTTTGGCACATAAAGCAAATGCGTAGAATGCACAAGCATCACAAAATAATGAAAATTTTTCATTAAGATAATGCTCTGTAAGAGCATCAATAATACTTTAAAAAAAGAACACTTTATAATTTTGTTACTCAACATCAGTATATCCAAGAGACTTAATAAGTATCAGGCGATGGAGTTCATTTAGGAATCTGTACTAAAACTTTGAATAACTCAAAATCCCATGGTGAACTATGTGAAGAACTAGGGTAAGACTACGAGTGTCATGAGAAAAAAGAGTTCTCGAGATTGGTTTGTAACGTAGAAATATTAAAATGCAGAAACTTATATCAGTGTTCTGAGAAATGTATCCCCAAGTCAGTTAACTGCTGTTTGCACCCTGACAGTGTTTAGGAAGCCTGGCCATGGACCAGGGTCCTGCAGGAAACTGTGGAGCTACCAAAGGAGAAGCTTCTGTCCACAGACCTTACAACCTGGTCACCAAGGCGAGTGTTTATCTCACTTGGCTTCTGCTGGGTGAAGTTATCTATTAGAGCCGCTCACTTGTCCACTCCAAGTTGCTCCAGCTCCTCCTGAAGAGGACTAAAGCATTTCCAAAGTGATTTAACCCAGTACCTGGGTTACCTGGAGGAGCCAGGTTCGAGGTAGATATTTTCCCCACAGAGGACATTTATAAAACGTTAAGTGTTTAAAGACTGCATACAGGGATTCGTCTCACCCTAGTTTTCCTTGGAATGTCCTCCAGGAGCACAGTAACCCCTTGATGGTGAAGCAGGGCTGGGAGGGCCAGTGAAAGGCACAGCCGCCCCCATTAGCGGGGAGGACCGGGGCTGCGGAACATAAGGAGATAAAGGACTGAGCAGCAAAGCAATCGGCGGTGCCGCAGCCCCGGGAGCAGCGCGGGTGCCCGCCTGCCCCCGGCCGCTCGGGGGTCTCAGCCGCTCGGAGCGCTGCGCTCCCAACTGCGGCCTCGCAGCGCCACCTGCCGGCCCCGCCCGGCAGCGCAGCCCGGAGCGCCCGCCGGGGCACGGGCGAGAGGGGCTGGGTTTTAAAAGAATTTGGATTCATTTGAAACCCGCAGGACTTCCTGAGGAAATAATATTCTGCTTTCTACAGGGATCTGCCTCAAATCGGGTGGTTTCCTTGCCTGCCTCAAAAACGGGGAACGTGTTTGAATGTATCTGTGTAATTGAAGATGTAACTAAAAAATAAAAGGGATCTGCCTCAACTTTTATATTCCTCCTCCAAAAAAAAAAAAAAAATCATAAACCAATTAATCTTTGGAGAGTGCAGCTATTGCCTATGAAGCAAAGGCTGGAATAACGATTCAACTTAAGGAAAACTCTCTTTTAGTCAGATATAGTGATTAAACGTGTCTAACACACCTATCAAAAAAATGATCCGTTTAAACATAAGCCTATGTGTTTTCTAGACACCTACAGCTGTGTGGGTTAATGTTTATAGCCAGCCACCTCAGTATTTACTAAACCCAGGAGCTCAGCAAGGCCTGGTGAACTTCCTTGGCCCAGCACTTCTGAGCAGACAACTCCACTGTCATCTGATTTCTGCAGAAATCCTTCTGCCTCCCTAATGCACTAGAACTCATTCTCTTGTAAAAACCCAAGCACATGCATGAACCTTCCCACATGATACAGCAGAGAAGGAAGGGGAGCTCAATCTAAATTTATTCTTTCAGAAAAACACTAAACTCAAAGTATAGTTTTGTTTTTCCAAACAGTAATTTATGAGAACCCATTAAAACTCTTCTCTCCTAAGAAAACCAGCAAATCAAACATGGAAGAAAACAGAAACGCAAAAAGGAGAGGATAAAGAAACTTCACCAGTATGTTTTTTATTAAATCATGGGAAAAAATAACTTTCCATCCTGATCTTTCCTTCACACCAAAAAAACCAAACAGATCTATATTAGCCCAAGAATAGACATTTATATTGTAGTCTATAAAGCAAAGTTTCACAAGCAGTCAATAACTCAAAGCAAGATCAGCAAAGAAACATTTAGATGACTGTTCCAATTTTTGTCTCATTGCCTGTAATACAGACCTAGAAAAAGATTACAAAAAATAAATAAGCTCTACAGAAATAGATATCCTGAATACATGCGAAACATATATTATAAAATTTTGTATGTGTATCAGTTACATATGCTGCTGTCTAGAGATGTTAGAATCCAAAGGAGCCTGGGAGAAGTCTGCTGCAGTCCCACGCAGCTGAGTTCAACTGTCACACTGAGGACATAAAACCACTCACCATCCACAATGGGAGAGACTGTAGGGCTTTCCCAGCTCCCAAGTGCCAGAGAGCAAACAGTTCAGACCAATTAAGGACCATGGCAATGGCTCTGAAGGTTTGCTCCTTTCTGTGTCTGTGTATCCAAATCCAAACCTTCATTTTACAAAGGAAATAATATTTTCTGCTAATTCTCTCTAGATTTGAAAGTCATCTGGGATCACCATCACCATAGTGAAAGCAAGGCTAACAATCATAACATTATCAGTAAGGGAAACCAGTTCTCCTTCCAGTATCTGTAGGCCTTGCAGTCTGAAAGGAATCACAAAGCAATACATTTAAGTACATGGATTGAGGAAAATAGGTGGGTCTCACATTCAGGTGTGCAACAGTTTCACTGAGGAAAAATTAACTTTCTTGCCCTAAGTTTGCTATCACACAAGAATTTCAGAAACAAATAACAGGGAAAGTGTTATTTATTTCCATAATTCCTGACACGTGACATGAGTAACAGTCACCTGCTAAACAGATTGCAACAAACAAACAGATAAAGTAAGAAAAGGGACAGCAAGAACAACTGTGACTTTCAGAGCTCCAATACTGTTCCCCTCTGCAGCAGGAACTCTAATGAAGCGTTTTCTATTGTCTCTACTTACAAAAGAACTTTAATTCACTATTCTCATTTTTAAAATTTTCTCAAAAAAATAGTGTTGCTCATAGAAAGCAAACAATATTTCTGTTGACCAGAGACAGAAATTCTGATACTATATCACCACAAAACAGCTTCTCTCCTCAGAACTTCATGTTATAAGTTGCCAAATCAGATGAGACAAGAAAGGAAAGGTGTGGGAAAGGTATAAGAATCTAGAAATGCAGAATGTTTCTGCCATTCACAGAAAACCAAATTACTTTCAGCTGGGGGAAAGAATCTTGCTAAAAATAGACTCCAGAGGTTGGCTTTGTATCTTTTTCCTTGGCTTTCACTATGTTGTCAGAAGGGGCATAAATACCTCTGGGAAAAACTGCTTGGACAGAGCTCGACAGCTTAACCTTTTCCCTGTATTTCAATTCCTTGGTTTACCTACAGCGTGTCTGTACTTACAGTAGCAGCCCCACCTTAGAGGCACTGGTTTAGGAAGCATCTCTGAGCATTTCCTCGCTACAGAAAATGGCTCCAAATTAAAGCCTCTCTCAATCAGGAAGCAGTTAAAGCCCGCTGAAAGCAAAGCCTCGCTGAGCAGCAGGCAGTGCTGGCAGCACAATGGAACAGAGACCAGAGCATGCACCTCACTATCTGTCAGCCACCCTTTCTAGCATCAGACTAAAGAGACCCACTGAAGTCAATGAAAAGGTTTCCATGGAAATCAATGAGGTCTCAGTAAGGCTGTAAAGATGCATCATTAATTTTTTCAGCCTCACTTTCACACACATCCATTCCCTCTCTAATATCAGTTCTTATACTATTTATATAACTCAGGATCTAATCAAGACATGTACTCCTACTTGCTGGGAACTGAAAAGATCATGCTGATTTGTTACTTATTTTTTAATATTTAGGAGGTACCCAGTTACACTGTGGATATGGGCTCCATGAGAGCCTGTTCAGATACACTGAGAAGCAGAGAAGCAGTTTGGGTATCTGCACACAAGAACTTTTACATCTAAAAACCTACCACATAGTTGCCCAAGAAAAAATTGCTTAAAACCTAGACAGTGGAATTTAAATATTGCAATCACTGTGTTATTAATACCCAGAACAAGGCCTAATTTTTTGTTGGTTAATATAAATCTCATTAATAAAACACCAAAAGAGACAGCATTGGTAAGCATCTTCCCTCTAAACATAATATAGTTAAAAATCTATTTAAAATCTCCTCTTTTTTCTGCCTATACAACATTGCTTTGTTAAAACAAAGTTTCTTCAGAAGAATGTCCATAAAGTTGTTGGTTTATTGCTTCTGCTCCTTTTTTAATTCACAGATGCTAGTATACATAAAAGAGTTGAGAAGCATGGAAATTAATAACTGCAGAAGCTGTGAGATGCTAATAGCATTGTATTTCACAAGACTAAAGTGTCTGCAACATAGACTGTATTAGTATTGCAAAGTACAGCACAAACTATAAGAAAAGATTTTAAATTATTTACCTTTCTACTTCAGCACAAATGTCCTATAACCAATTATCATGAGATATTGCCTAGAAATTAACCAGTCATCTTGTGTTTCTATCTCCAGATTTACAATTAGTAATGCTATTAATGTGGATCCTGTACTTAGCATCACTAATTACATTGCTATGAACTAATGGTGTTAAAAATAGCAATAGCCATCAACTACCAATTAATGCTTAATGAGACCGTATAAACCCTGGCATTGTAATGAATTTCCAAATTATTGTTTCTCATGTGTCTCTTGAAATCATACAAAAATGTGTTTAACCTATGAAGGCAGGCAGTGAATAAAAACATATTTATCACGAAATTTTTACAGGAACAATAGGAAACTGCTTAAGGATTCATCTACACCTTTCAGGCAAGTAAGCAGTCAAATAGAGATACACTTTTCAGCTAAATACTCAAATTTTTACAGAGATAAAAAATACGGTGGTCATTGAGTTAACTGTTGCAGTCTTAAGCAGAGCAGGGCAAGAGCCTAAAATGCAGGAAGGCTGTGAATACTGTAAATAGCATTAATAAACTGCTTTTGTGTTGAGCTGTTGGAATGTAGAGTAACACCCACTTTTTCCACACCAAATAGGTTTTGGTCCATGAAATACTGTGATAGGCAAGACAGAAGAGTATCCCCATTGCCTGCATCATAAAATACAGCAGATGTTGTTTACTCCAGCAACTTTTAGAAGTTAGGATGCACTTTAAGTCATGAAACCTGGATCTGCTGTGCCTTGGTGGAAGGAAATAAAGATCCACTACAGATCTGATCTCTGGGGTACAATACAAGGCCAGGATGGATCCAGGGCTGGAAGTTAAATGCAGAGAAAACAAGGGGAAAGAGTAGACAGGAACAAGAAAGAAGAATACTGAAAGCAAGTGGGAAAATCTGATTAGCTGGGAGGTTCAAAAGAGATCCTCGTTTAGCAGGACAAACTAAACTAGACAACACTGACATATCTATGCAGTGTTGATACAGGTTTTGACATAAGCTCAAAATTGTGGAATTGCTGCTGTTCCCTGCCAGGTGGGCACTCACTTTGAACCCTGGTATACCAACAGCACTTAAAATGGAGCATCAGCATTGTGAAGCAAAGACAGATAAGGAAACAAATACTGCCAAAATGGGGAAGGTCATCTTTCTGGGAAGGAGCCCGTTGGATAAAACCCCTGGAATGAATGACCCTTGGAGCCGAAATCCTGCCACAAGGGAACCACCCTTAATGCAAACTTCGAGAGTTGAGAGAGATGACTGCTAGAGCAGTGAAGGCAGAAGCACAAAATTATACAGTTTTATTCAAAAATGTAAGAATGGGCATAGGATGAAGGATAGGAAGACCAAACATGCTGCAGGTGATAGCCAATCTGAGCAGCCCTGAGAGAGCCACCAAGGAGCACAACCTGACCTGCCACCAAGGGGCACAGCAGCTCCCTCCCTGCAGGGATGTGTGGGCAAGGGGACCTGGGGGAGCACAGCTCTGCAGGGCAAATGCAGCCTGGGGACACCAGGAGCAGGTCCTCCCTCCACAGAGCAGTGTAGGGGGGGATCCAACCTCTCAGCTCCACGTGCCAAGCGTGACAAGCTGGGGGAGCAGCCCGGGTGCTCTGTCAGCATGAGCTTTCCCAGGGGACACTTCCAAGCATTCTATTGTTCACCAGACAATGTAATTTTTCTCATCTTTGCTCACTAAGCTCTGTGCACAGCTTTGATTAGAAATAAATCCCAGAAATTCCAGATATCTCCCTAGCTGTGCTATATCATGAACACATGCTGGGACAACTGCAAAAAGGCGGCAGTTACCACTGGGAAGAAGCTCTGTGTTTCCTGTTTTGTTTTGCATGTCTCTGCAAGGAGAAGCAGATACACAATTCTGTACAAGGAAGTCCTTACCCACTGTTTACTTTCCTGGTTTACTTGTGACAAAATTGAGTACTGGAATGCATTCTACACAGAGGTGTGTGGGAAGATTTTCTCCCCTCAAATTTCACTTTTCTTTCTTGACACATTTTTTATCTCTGTGCTGGGCCTTCACAGTGCTTTTTGCTGAGGAAACAGATGTTCCATCAGAGCAAAGCAGGGTGGGAGGCAAGAAGATGTGAAGGCAGAGGAGGCAATCCCCAGGGAGGCTGAAGGTCAGCACACCCGATGCTCCTTTCCTCCAGTGAACTGAAAATTGAAACCCTGTCCCCTGCATGACACAGAAATACTGCAGCCACCTTTGCTACACTCTCATTTGGACCCTGATCATCTTAGACCTGAGAAGCTTCTTACAAAAGAACCTTGAGAGAGGTTTAACTAAGGAAAAACCTTTTTTTAAGCATCAGTAAATACCCAAACGCTTGAATTGGAAAAGTTTTTCTTTCATATGCACTGTTCACCTTTCTCATACAGGAAAGAATGGCTGATTACAAACATCAGGAAATATAAATTTATTTTGTTTCTTGTGAGAAAAAGAATCTTGATTTCAATGCATATATATAGATATATAAAGATATGGGTTTATGCTTTGAATATTCTTTTACTTTTAAGATCAAGGCAGTAGAGCTTTGCTCAGTATTTATTTTTATTTTGCTGTATATGCTTACATGGTAGTATTCAAAGATAATTACCTTTTATATCCATCTCTTCTAGTTTCCCTACTAACAGAATACTGTCTCAGTATCCTAACAGACATTTAGACAGCACATAGTTATGGTAGGATTTTCATGCCACTCAGTGCAAACCTGTAAACAGTTCTTGGAAACAAGAAAGATTCCCTTTGTACCAAGATTATTCTTCCATTTTCTCATCTTTCTCTATCAACAATATCAAACTCTAGAGCACTAAAGGTACTCTAGTACTAAAGCAAACAAGCCAAATTAGATAGCTTTTTATGGAAACCAACTAATTTTGATCTGAAATTATTCTATAATATTGGAATTGAAATGTATCCTTAGAGTTTGGCCCTTCACAAGTCTTTGACCTAAACCAGTGTTACTAATTCAATTCTACCCACTTCAATTACTTCTCTGAAAATAGGCATCCATGACAACTTTGCACAGGAAATTAAAATGCACTTGTCTTGAGATTATGTTTGGTACAAGACATTTAAATTTCCTGCACTTTTAAAGATGCAGCCATGATAGCTTTGAGTCAGGCACCATTTAAACCTGCAGAAATCTCCATCTTTTTTCACCAAAAGCATCACTCTACCATGCCTCCATGGTGGGAAAACAGGCTTTATCTGATGTATTACAAAGGATTCAGAGTAGAACTGATAGTATACAGCTGAGACATTCTGGGAACACGTGTTGGGAACACATGCTGCGATTCTGGGAACAGCAGGGAACACACATGTAGACTGACAACCACTGTGGTTAGTTTATATGGCTCAGGGTAGGTACTCAAAGCAGAAATTGTGGAACCATGAGCAGCTCCAGACTCCATGTGCAGGGAGTACTCACTGCTGGGCACTGTGTTAGAGATCATCCCTCTGCTTCTCAGAACAAACAATTAATTTTGAAGCTTAGCTGCTCTTTTAAAGTATTTGAAAAGTATGTTAGAACTTAAATATCTACAGCTCTACTATAGTTCTTGGAAGTAGATTTGTGTGTTTTTCATTCACACTACACATATATTGGTTTCAGTGATAAGGGGATATTTTTAATACAAATATACTAAATTCCTCTTCGATTTTTTCAGTTCTTCAAAGTCCTATTTTTCTGTGGTTTTCTGTTTTTTCTGCTTACAAGCCAATTTCAGTTTAGAGGCAGGCATTTGCATTCAAACTTAGAAATATAGAGATTTAGGATTTTTTGTTTTCCACTGTCTCCATCATTGGTGATCTTCTTCTTCAGGCTCAATTCCCTGATGGAAAAGTAAGTTCCTTTGAAAAAATTTCCTACTCAAAATACAGGTGCATCTGCAAAAGGGCTTCACAAAAAGTGAACATTATCTGTACAAAATGAGAATGTTTTGGATTAAGGCCACAGAGTAAATTGTGAATGAAGTTGCTGAAATATTCATCATCATGCACACAGACACACCAAAGATAAACCAAAAACCAACTGGTCCTGATAATTTGACTGTGTGAGTATTCTGCTTCACAAAAATAAAAATTAAACACAATCAATTTATCCTTGTGTAAAAGAAATAAATGAGATCTTGAAGCTTCCTTTTCTCGTACACAAATATAAAGGAAACGAAGCCTAAATAACTATTCAAAAACATCACCTACATCCAAATTGATTAACTGAAGGTTGATACGATGACATGAATCCATATTCAAGCATTCAGATAGCTCTTCTAAGTTTAAATTCTCACATATGTCACATTTATTCAGTGCCTTAACAAAATACTTTGGGAAACACTTCCCTAGCCTGTTCACTAAGGTTGAGATAATATGAAATACACCTATATTATTCCTGTGTCAGCAGAGATTAATTTTTTTGTTGTTGTTGTTTATTTTTTGGTAATAAAGAATAAATAAGAATTATTAAAGGCAGGTTACATGCTTATAGAGTTTATTATGAAGTTTAATCAAGTTGATACATCCCAATACATTTAAACCTTCCATTCTTAAACAGTATTTAAAAGATACTGAAATATGACTCCTACTTGCTCAGTTTTGACTTCAGTGCCTCAAAATTCCATCCTCATTTTTCTTCATATCACTAAAGATGATTGCAGAAGTCTGTGTAGAACCCATGTTTACTGATCCATTTGAAACTTTTCTTTAATGCAAGACAAGCTTCTACATTATATTATAGTTGTGAGTTACATAACCTGAAACTTACTTATCCATTAAGTAGAGGAATGTCTCAAATTTTTTCACCCTGATGAGAATGCATATAGTCTAATAACTAGAAGCTTTACTTGTCAAAAGCACAAAATCATAATACATACTAACTCAAATCTATGAAAGAGATTCTCCCAGCATATACTACCTGAAACAGAAATCAAAGGGGAAATAAAAAAATATAAGAAAGTTTGAGTAGAAATTTGTGGTAAAATAATCTCAAATGAGTATTTGTGTTTCGGAAGAGATGATCATACTAATTATTACGGATGGATTTGAGATCAATTCTATATATCTGAGTTGGTGCAAACATGACAAAGCACTTACACCCTGGGAGATATTACTCTGCATATGCAGCAAGCAACTGTCTCATAACACAGTAGTCCTGCTCATTAGTGCTTATGAGAGGTGTGCACCCAGTTAACTCTCAAAAAAGGTACTGTATATATTGTAATTTCATTCAACGAAAAAGCTTTTCTGAAGAGCTTCAGATCCCACAAATTCAAATTCCATTTAAGAGTCAGAGTTCTGTATAAGAGTATCTGTTCAGAATAAACCCAGAGCTCTGTCACATGCTGAGTGTACGTTCTGACCCCCACAAAACACATCCAGCTCTTAACCACTGCACTTCCAGTCTTTTCTTTCTTGGTTTTCTACGGCACAAGCACAAGACGACTACACGAGGGAAAATGTACATGTTTATTTTTCAGCTCATCCGTACCAGCCAGCGTCCACACGCAGCGCTACAAGGTGTAGTAACTTGCTAACACAAGGTGGTGCTCTCTTCTTAGTAAACGCTCCAAGTCTGGTTTACAGCCTGCTTTAGAGAACTCCAGTCAGTTTTCACAGGCATTTTCCCCCACACAACCAGAATTTCGACGTCAGAAATCTAAATAAGTACTTAAGTACTTTCTCTCCCCCACTCCAAAAGATGTTTTGCTGAATGAGATGAAATTTCTCGCTGCATTTATCAATTCTCCTGTCACAGCTCTGCCTGCAGATATCCCATTGCATCCTCCAGTCTGACTCCAGCTGCTCTCTCTCATCCAGTCCACCAGCTGAGTGTCACGAGGACTTAAGGCTTTCAAGGGAGAAACACAAGCTCTTATCTCAGAGGCTGCTAAAAACCCCAGCTAAATCTATTCCTTAGTTTTGTGTCAAGTGGTAAAAGAGAATCCCTCAGAGACATTTTATGAACAAGGTTCCTTCAATCTGTTTCCATCAATGAGAATCTAAACACTGGATTAACTCCAACCCAATATTAAAGATCCAGTTGTGGTTTGTTTCATATTTGTTTTACTAATAAGTGTAAGAATTACAGTTTTTCCCTTTCTCTCATAGGAAAACATTGCTAGGCCTTCATTGCCAGAATCTCCAAATCAGCTCCAAAAACATCAATCATTCTACTGTCCATCAAAACCAGTGCACATGCAGCACTTTCAGATGAAAAACCAGAACAAAGCAAAGTAATCCCACTTGCTCTTTAAGGAAGGCTTTCTTTCAGATAAAAATTAATATTCAGAGCAAGTTCAACCATATGTTTTCCCCAGATTTTGAATTTTTTAGGGTTATATATTTATCTAGCAGCAGCAAAACTGGCACACTAGTGACAGAGGTCAGTCACATACAGCACTCTGCTAATTCTTTGGGTTTCAGCATGGTTCACATCCATAGAAACCTTTGGAGCATTCACAGCCTTTTATTTCAGTACACACAGAATCACAGGTGACAAGCTAATTTTCAGTCTGTTACAGGTCACCCTGACCTTGGGAATACTGTACATCTGCAGGAACCCTCTCAGAAATGCAGGATACAGATTACACAGGTATGCCTTGTTAACCATATGAAAATCAGTGCATCTAATCCCTTGAGCAGATGCCAACAGTGGAAATTTCCTACTAGAAACTGCATCCTTGCTCTTTGCAAGTGTATGCTACAAAGTGGCTGACTACCTTTTCCATCACCTCCATAAATTTCATGGCAAACTAGAGACAGTGGAAATCCCAAAGCATAAAACAAGCAACATAAACATTTTCTCATCTCTTCCTTAGAAGTGCACAACAAGAATAGTAAGCATATGGGAAATTAGTTAACTTATAAAGAGCTGTGTTACATAAACATCTCTTTAATCAGATTACTCTGGTGCCACTGGATTGGGCCATGTTTTATTTCCTCAAAGGACACGCTGTTCAGTTACTATAGCATTTCTATATCTGGATTAATTAGAAACGGAAATGTGGATACAATTAAGTTTGAAATTAAACATTCTGTGTAGGAGGGAAGATAATCACTGCTTTAGAATGATCTGGCTGCTCCAACCTGTGAAGTATCAAGCTATTCTCTCAATTAATTGGAACAGTACTGTGTGTTCTTGGAGCCAGCAAACCGTGGCACTCTGTACAGAGTGTCTGTGGACATATTGCTTCTCGGACCTGTTATTTGACCTGCATATTAGATGACAATAATAATAATTAATGTCCTTACACAACTCTTGATGTCAAGCATAGTACTTACAGTTTTAAATTACTCTGCTTTATTGCACCTCTTCTTTTGGCTGCCCTGGATTGGCACTTCATCAGCACATCCTGAACAAAGAAACTGAAGTGTCACTGAATTCAGGCAAATTTCTCCTCTGATTCACAGCAGAGTTTATTATCAATTTTGATTTCCATGAAGGGCCTTCACAAACAGGATGTTCTCTCAAAACAGGAAACAGTCCCCTACTGCAATCCTACCTCACGCTGAATGTGTGAAAAGTGACCAAGGTTCAAGACCAGAGGGAGTAGATTAGTATAGATGCAATTCTGAGCTCACTAAATTTTTCTCTCAGCAGAAGGAAAGCAGAATAAGCTTTATCTTAACAGCAAGATGTGCAACATTCTTGGGGCTGCAGCAGTAAGAACTTAATACAGCTCAGGAGGGCCATCAGCAATACACACAGATCTCACTATCCAGTAAGCAGGCCAGGAAGACAGAACTTCAGACTCTGTGGAAAGTCTCAAGGTTCATTATCTAAATGCTTGCTTCCCTTTTACCTTCTGGCCATCTGAGACAATAGGGAGTTTATATTCTCCTTGCCTGCAAGTGCAGTGGAAAAGAACTGATCCCTGGGGTTGAGAGAGAGCACACCAAGACAGGGAGGAGGCACTGACTGCGTAGCCTTCAGATTCAAGGCAGTAAGGCAAAGTCTTTCCTTCCTGATAGTACTGGTGAAGATATTCATACTAAAATGCACAAA
The DNA here is from genome assembly GCA_020086605.1 of Lanius collurio. Taxonomy (NCBI): domain Eukaryota; kingdom Metazoa; phylum Chordata; class Aves; order Passeriformes; family Laniidae; genus Lanius; species Lanius collurio. The sequence goes on from JACBWW010000019.1 coordinate 12,393,506, forward strand.
AAAAAGTAGGGCTCTTCAAATGAACTCTGCAAGTAACAGGTCATTGAGAAATTCAGAACCATCACAGCAAAGAACACTTCCTCCTGTGCATAGGCAGAGATCAGCTCTGTTCAACAAGTTGAGAACAGAAGTCTCTGTCTGTGCATTGTAACTGAAATACCAGGGCAGGCCAGGGCTAAAAACACAAAAAAGGATGATGAAAAATACAAACAAAATTTACATAAGCTCTCCATAGGCAGTTTCATGTGGAACTATAGCTCAAAATTTAAATCTGATTTTCACATTTTAGAGCATCAACTGCATACATTCAAGTAAAACAAACATAATAAAAGACAATGGAAAATTATCCAAACTGTATAATTAGAACATCCTGATCTTCTTATTGCCAAGCCCTGGGCTTTAACTACTGGACCACATGGATCACACACTAATTAATGGTTAAATTCAATGTTATAAAAATTTCCAAATCTTCTTTTCTTTTTTTTATAAACCTGAGATGGAGATTTCCAGTGTCAAGCAATTAGAAGCGTGTCTTAATCCACTCATATACTTTCTACAAGGCTTAACATACAGCAAGTACATTTTCCAGTCTTCTTGTTTGGCTATTGCTCTTATTTTCATTCATTTCTTTCTAAATTAAATTTTCACATTTTGTAATCTTAGTTACAGGTCAGCTTCAGTGTGGATGGGAAAGGACTTCATGGTCTCCTACAAAGTTATAGTGTAAATGAAGCAGAGATTTTATTACAAGCCTGCGACACCCATGTTTCAGTGAGGGTTTTATGCATCCAGTATATAAACCATCCTGGGACCCTGCAGAATGTGAACTTCTGTGCCAGGAGAAGGTAGCATATTCCTCACAAAGCATTTTGTTGTTATTTTTAAGAGTAAGAATGACAGCAATAATAATGATAGAGGGTATTTTAATACCACCATGGAAATATTTACAAAAAATGCCACAGAAGAAGAAAAAAAAGCTTCAGTGTGGAGGTGGGTCCCTGTCCCTGTCCCCAGGTCACGTGTGCCCCATATCTGTTCCTGATTGGGTGGTTTGGGTGCCTGGAGCTGGTGGGGAGAGAAGGTCAGGAGGAGTCTGCTTGGGAACTCCGGCCATGCGGTTGGAGAAATAAAATCATCCCTGAACATCTGCAAAAATATCGCTTCATCTGTCCTTCCAACTCCATCGCCTCACATATATTGTTGTAAGGGTTCCCCGCGCTGCAACACTTCAGTGCATATTTTTTGTGAAATTGTAAACTGATACTCTCATTTGCAAATGTTTTCAGACTACAGAATAGAAGCAAAGCAGAATAAGCTCCTGAAAGCATAAGGTGAATTATTGAATCAGTGGAACTGTGAAGAGTCGAAGTTACAGTTTTCTTTTTTAATCCTGACACCTGTTTGCAAGGCATAGGCCTTGTTGCAAAAATGTCTAGTTTATCAGAAGGCACCCATCATAGTGTGGCCATTAATCCATCAGAGCATTTTTCTTTTAAAGTTTGAGGGTGATTAGGTGACCTGCATGTCTTTAAACAAAGAAACCCCAACCCAATATGGCCTTACTTTTGCCAACTTAAAACAAGTACAGGTTTTAAGGCTAACTAAAAGTATTTTAAATAAAGCTACTTATCCCAAAAAATGCAGAGGCATATTATTTCCATGTATGTGATGAGTTCCAGGAGAAATGTGGTGGATATTACCAAAAAACAAAATACGTCTGTGGATCTTTCAAAAAAATCCTGAAACATACCTGGGTGGTGACAAGACCAGTGGTGTTTACAGTAGCTCCACATTTTCATCCAACAACACTTTTCCTATAAAGTTTAAAAAACATTAACACCTAGTTTTCCCAGGGGCTCACTATAATACTTGAGGAAAATGCTTTTTCCAAGTGGAAGAATTCAAATTTCCCAAATAAAAATACGGTAAATCCAAGGTATTAATAATCCAACCCCATATGATGTTTTAGATATTCCTGCTACCTGTGCTTTTTTCCTGCCTCTAAAGCACAGTAAACACAGAAATAATGGCTGAAGCTGATTATGAGCTTTTCCAAAAAACTCATGCTTACCATTTCCTGGGGTCACCAAGGAACTACAGCAGATGCTATGAGAATAGCTCCTATTTAGGAGACCACATCTCTGCAAACTTCAGTTCTCAGGACAATAATGAGAAAAAAATCTTTAGAAATCTTCAACTCAAAGATCTTTTAACCTGAATTTCTATTTGAAGTCAAGTAGTTGCCTTTCTGAATATGCCACAATCAGTTTTCTAAACATTTTGATGCCTAAGGTCACCATTACCACCATGGTACATTAACCACATCATCAAGTTCTGAAGAGAGGGGTCTTGGAGTGGCTCTACCATTTGCTACTCAGTTATTATTACCTTGGGTTTGAATGTAACCAGAAAGTTTGTTATATAACTCTTCAAAAACAATTCTCATGATCAGAAGGCAGCAGACACAAATAGATCCACTCGTACAGGGCTGAGAAATGAAGGAACAGATCAGATCTAAAGCACAGCAGGCACCATTTTCCTGGTGACCTTTTCCTTACAGCAAAGTGATGGTCCTGGTGAATAAATGACCAATTTGGGTCTTTTTCATTTAACTGATTTTTGCCATTTGGGGGCTCCAGACCTGTTCCTTTCTCCCTGGGAAGGTCTGTCCCTGCTGTGAGTGACTCTCTTGGTCAACAGCAGGAGGTAAGGTTGGTGGCAGCTGCCTGAAGAGAGAATACAACAACCTATTACAGCTTCATACAGGAACGGCAGCCACTTCCAATTGTGTGAAGAAAGAGAAGGAACACTTGTTTCACCCTTAGCAATCTCCCCTATTTCATCCCTACCTATAAAAGATATTCACAGAGCTCCTACTGAGCTATGCAATCTCCAGTGTCCTTACAACACTTCTGCATTGCAGCAAAGCATATCGTATCTTTGTGCACATCAAAAATTGAGGCATAGAAAAATAAAGTTGCTCAAGGTAACAAAAAGTTTGCAGTCCAGAGGAGACACTCTGTATTTGGAGAAAACCTCTTTAAAAAAAAAAAAGCTTACTTTTACAAACTCCCCAGAAAATTATCAGTATCCAAAAATTTGATCAATCCACAAAACAACCCAGTTGTTACACCTCTCTTTCTCCAGACATCATCTATGCCTTCATCTTAAAATACTTGCAAAGCCAAGCTGCAGAATCAATCAGGCATCTTGCAATAGATTGGACATGTACCAAGGCTAGACCTTACATCTGAGCTTCCTTCACAAAAAACTCTGGACAAAACTCTTCTACAACTGCAACTTGCTCCACAATGGTAAAATCCCAGCCTGTAAAGCACTTTCTGGAGACTCTAATCTGTGAAAGCACCGATATCTCAATGTGAAGTGAGGAAGACAGAGGATAGACATGAGTTTCTTACAAATGAAACCTTATCTGAAAAAAAATGTATGGTCACTAGAGGCTTAAGGGAATTGTCAGGCATGGCCTCCAGCACCTCTAAATCAGGGCAGATGTTATTCTGGTGCAACTGTGCAACGAAACAAGGATTTAAGTGGACTTCTTTAACTTAGCCTCTACTTAAGACCTATGGGTAGGAAATACTGACTTTATTTGATCTGCACAATTAGTTTCAGCTCATCTACAATGAGAAGACTCATTTTACTTTGACACTACTGTCATTTCATATAATCCTAGCATCCCTGACTTTCAGCATAAACATATGACAAACACAAAAATTCAAGAAATAGAGTTTTAAAAATAAATTGTATGGGAAGATCATGAGAGATTTACTATTAATTTTTCATGACTACTTTATTTAAGATCACTCTTTGGGATCACTATCTTACGGCAGGTATCAAGCTTTGCCTGGGCAGATTATGCAGGATAAAAAAATCAAGACATATGTGTTCCACATAAACAAAAAAGTGAAGCACTTTTTGACTTTTTTGTTACCAGCTTCTTCATAATAATCTTTAGAGAGAATATTCTGTAAAATGTGGAACTTATAATTTTAAAGTTAAATTTAGTACACAAAAAGCTAAATCACACTTGTTCAAATACTGTACATACTGTAATTACACACTTTAATTTCATGCTTTTGGTCATGGTCTTAGCATAAGTAGCTGTAATTACACATTTAAGGCATATAATCATGTAATTATTAAGATGTACAATTCCATTATATAATTAATGTAGGCAAATACATAGAACTATCCTGTGACATTGATTTTAAGTAGAATACCCCACTGATTCTGAGGGGAGTACTGTTTAAAAACTCATGCAATACAGCTTTCAAAGAACTGTACTGACAGAAGGAAGGCAGACCCACCATCATGCTTTTTGGATAGCTGCATGAAATGTAAATAAATAAATGCATAAAACCAAATCCTACACTCACAAAGATGACGAATTCTCAAAATGGACTAAAATATTTACAAGCTTGTTTTGCAGCACTGGTAGAAAGAAAATCATCTCCAAAAATAACTGTTTATCAGGAAGTTGTAGGGTATGTCCTCAGAACATTATGTTAAACAAGCAATGATCGCTTTACACATTTCAATTACCATAGTACACGTTTCATAGTTTCCTTCACAAAACTAGGAAAGGAAAGAAAGAAGCTTTTCAAAATCAGACAAAAATAAGGAACATAAACAGCAAACTCATTTCCAATATGGCTGGTCTTTTGCTTAACCACCAAAAACACTTACCAAAAATATAAACCCTGGGATTATTGGCCTCAATCTCAGCGCATATTTTTGAAAATGCTTTTAGTAATTTTTTTTGCCACTCATTTAATCTCATGATAAAAAGACTTAAAACCAGGAGGACTTTGTGCAGAACAACACAATAATTAATGGTGCATTCAGGGGGGTTTCTCTTCAAGAGTGGACAGCAGCAGAAGCAAGAAAACCACCGGCAGAGCAAGGGGGGAAAAAGTCATCTTTCTATTAAACCACACAGATGATGCAATCACTGAACCCCAGTGTCCATTCACACTCATCACTGGCAAATCAGATTCAGAAAGGAATTTCAAAAGATGAAAATATCCTGCTGTGAGCTCCACTAGAGAGTGGATTCACCATCCCCTGTACAGTCACCTTGATGTGGTTTGAAGAATAGGCATGAAGAATTGAGAAGCAGCCCTTCTCCAAGAAAATCAATGAGGAAAAGCCACAATCTGTGTGCTGCAACCACCCCCAGCACACACACACAAAATTTGGTTATTAGTAACTTGGCAGGAACATTGCATTGGCAGAAACACATCAAATTAAGAAACATGTACCTGAGCACACCCAGATTGGCAGGAAGCACCAGGATGTTTTAACTCTCCTTGGATGCCCCATTCCCTCTGCCCTTCATAACACTTTGTATAAAATCTCATGATTAGAAGTATAGTTCTGCTGGGGAACCTCCTCTTGGTTACAAACTGAAGCAGACATATCCCAGTGGAATTCTGACTGGGCCTAAGTAGACCTCAAACCATGAGAACAAATTACTAATTGATGGGTCATCATTGTTATATGTGACAGATTCATACTCATTCTAGAAATAGGTAGAAAAATAAGTTCTCAAATTATTTTCATTTAAGTTCCTTAGTAGCTTTTTTCCCCTCAAGAAAATAAAAATGTCAATACCCTGAATGTCTCCAGGCTTAAAGACATAAATCAAAGTTAATAGATATGTAACAGTATGTGTGAAAGTAAAATCAAATATTAAATTATCAGACTCCTCATATATCAGAACAGCTTTAAAGATGCTACTTAGATAGTCACAGGATCTGGGATGAAAGTATTTTTTCCACTAAGATTAATATCTATTATTATTCATCTGAAAGATATAAGGATACATTCATAGTCCAGGATCTTAGAATTGATTACAAAAAAATGCTTCACTGTCTACTTTGAGTTTAAATAAGTAACTATAACTGCACGCTAACATTCAAAAACGGAACTGAATTCTGCCAGAACACCCTCAGGCAATGCTATTTACATTGCTAGGTTCTAAGGATCAGGAACAGATATATCCCAGCTATTTCCATAGGACTGGGAAAACCCCAAACTCCTCTAAAAGAAAGCCCTGAACGTGAGCCTATTTCATCATCAATTAGCACAACATGACTCTGGTCTTTGGTGGTGCTTCTATCACAGGCTTTCCCACTCCACAATTAACAAATAGCATTTATAACCTGGCTAGCAACACCTCTGCAGGTCATCTCTGCTATTTTCAAAGTATTCTCTCCTATCATGGCTGAGGAATAACACAGCTAGTCTTGGAGAGGAATTCATCTCTTTTTGAAAGGTTACCAATAGCATTTCTCTATTGGCAGTATTTCAAAGAGAAACTACTGCTTCTCTCTAAGGCCCTGCAGCCCTCTGGAGAAGGGAAGGGTACTCTGAAGTACTGTAATGCATAACATCAGGTGTTCTGTCTGAAAAATCAAACCGAAGTGAGAGGTCTTGAGGGATCTCACAAAAATAGGGTGGCATATTTCTATTCCTCTAAAATGTCCACCTTATCTTCACACAGCAAAACCAACATACAGTTGTTTTCTCTAATTTCAGGGGATTTTGCCATTTGATGCTGAATTATTGGAGCTGCTGCAAGACACTTTCTGTCACAAAACACAGCAACATTAGATGTATTTATTCATTTTCATTTGCTGCTAACAACACCTTATGCTTTAAACAACTTAGTTTATCACCTTAGGTTTAGCCTTGATGCAATGGTGGAAGCATCATAGAGCTGAGGGTAGTATATTTCTTGGGTCAGATGCAGGAACATTCCTAGCCCACACCTTTTCAGTTTTTCTCCTGCTCTTTCCTTGATTTTCAGCACCAGCTTACCAAGAGTATTTCTAACTAGACAGGATTCAATTTCCTACAAGTGCAAGCTCCTACAGTGACTACCTTTTGTTTTAACAATTGCTGTACTGACTTCTATTCCTTTTTGTTGTTATATGGTTTCTAAAAATTGGTTACATTACAAACCCACAAAACAGCTTTTTATGCATGTGCCCTTGTTGGCAGATCATGATGAAGTGGCTCTTTTCCAGCTGCCTTAAGGAAGAGTAAGGAGTTTCCCCTTTTCTCTTAATTTTTTTCTGATGCTGCTTGAGGAAACCTGAAGCCCCTTCTCTAATGAATGTTCCCTGCTTACACACACTCGTGACTGTTTCCATATTAAACATTTAGGCTAGGATTTTAGAATGTTAAGCTTGCTACAGAGAAGACAATGCTCCTAAGCAGAGCCAGTCTTCAGTTCTGACCCAGCAGGTCAAAGCATATCCCAGAGGCGTGTACACACATTTTATCATCCTGCCCAATGCTGCTGTCATGGCAATTGACCACTGAAAACAGGAAAGTAATGAAAGTCATTAGATGTTATAATTTAGACATATAAGGATTTTTCTGCTGTGGGAAAATGCAGCACTAGACTAAAATAGCATACAGCAAATACCTTCAAACGTGGAAGTCAACACATTGCAAAACACTAACTGCAAATTTGCATATGAACTTTCACAATGAAATGAGTTTGGAAAAACAGACACAAAAAATTATGCTGGTTTGGAGTGTTTTGGTAAACGAACAGTTTTGATTTAAAAATCAAAAATTCTATAGATTTCTGGCACTATAACATTTATTGTTGCTGATACAAGTGGCATTAAGATGGAAAACACTTTCAGATTGATGGTAGAAAATTATTTATTTCTAATGAGATGTCATGGATACAGTATAGTAACTGAGCATACAATCTCATCACCATTTCCTGTGGATCAAATTTGAGCCCAATGCTGAATTACATGTCATGTCCTACAAACAAAGATTTGGTGTTTCTGTAGCATTTCATGTCATTTGCAACACTATAGCCCAGCCCATTTCTCCCTGCACCCCTCACCCTCCCTGCCTCACAGGCTGACCAAAGAGACTGTGTGTGACAGCCCCAACACACAGGGCACCAGCATCAAGAGCCTGCCTGTGAGGAAGGGCTGACCCCTGCAGACAGGCTCCAAGATCCACCAGCACATCCATTGCACCGTGAATATTTGATATCCGACAATTCCAAGAGCTGCTAACAAACCTAGAGAAAAAGCCTGACCAGTGAAGGTGTCCCAAGGATGGGGGTCACCAGTGACCTTAACCTGTGGTGCCAATCAATGCCCTGAGCAGCACAGTCAGCGTGAGTTTCTCCCTCACAGGGGGATGCTGTCAGCTACTCTAAAACTCTTCACCACCATTTGGCAAGGGAAAGACAGGCTTGTATCTGCTTTAAAATTGGACACCAACATCAAGATGTATTCAATTAAGATGTCATGTCCCATCTCAAGTGTAAAAGGACAAATGAAGTAGTACAGTAACATTTCACAGCTGATAATTGTGTTTCTGCCTGATTTGCTTTAATTACACAGTTTGAACAGGCTCAGTGTTACAGACAACCATTAATTACCCATTCTGTAACCCAAGGGCATATTTTTCTTCTGAGTTTTATAGCTAAGGTCCAAATCCTTATCATACAGGAATTTCATATACAAGTTTAAGTAATCTAGTAACTCTCCTTCCACACCCAAAAAACTTTATTTTTCATTTAGGGCAGACATTTCATTTCGCTGCCAGCATACTTAAATGTAACTAAATTACTCCTAAGAGAAACTCCAAAGGAAACTTTCAAATTCATGTAAGAGTATTTGACAACCATATATTTTCAGTTACACAATAAGTCATTTCATGGCATGACTACTGCTTTTCACATTGATTAATAGATATTTTTGCTTACATGAAATTGTTCAAGAGCAGAATGCATCATGAGGAGTATTGGATTTCAGAAAATTTATCTCATCAGATATTGAAGTCACTCTGAAAATCATATGTAATATAGTTAACATTATTCATCCTTTTTTTTTTTTGTTTTGTTTCCTTTCATGTCTCTATATTTTGACAAGGAATTCAAATGAATGCAAATGCTGAACTATTTCCTATTAAATATTTGTGATAACCATTTACATCTCTAGAGCCTGTAACTACTTTTCACTGAAAATAATTTTGGCAGACATAGCAGGCTTGTGGATTGGCCTTACAAAGCTGTGAATTCCCATTATGTTTTTGAATACAAAGCTAGAGCTACTTAAAACAAGACTACACAAACACAGTCCTTTTGAAGGGAAGGAATATTGTGGAACTCTTTTACTCAACAGAGTACTTGTGCTAGAGGACCATGAATTATTATTGTTAGACAGCAGGAATAATGCCACATAAAACAGCTCTGAAAGCCTTCTCACAAATAAGCACACATTAATTTATTACAAGCAAAGACCCAACCGTAAAAACAAATAAAGAATATCCTTGTTAATAGAGATTTTGGCTTTGAAATAACTTCATTATTTAGCTTAAGGTTCTCTTACTCATACAGGTGTACCTTATACAGGAAACCAAATCTCTGATCTTCAAGAAGAGTACAGGTTACAAACAGACCCTTAAAGTAAATGGCTGAAGCCACAAATGTGTTTCTCAAGGCTGTCTCTGAGTTTTTCTCTAAGGAATCATCTTTCAAAACATTGTCATATGCCAAGACTAAAAGTATTCGCAGCCTGTCAATGTTGTATCCTGAAGTTAAAAAAGCATATGCGAATACCCAAAAAAAAGCCCAAAACACACCCCCACCAACATAGTATGATGTTACAAGGGTGACAAATAAATGCAAAATGATCCTAATAACATCAGTGTAAAGGTATTGAGATAAGGAGTCTACACTGAGAATTACAATTGAATATGTTCTATTTACAGAAATTATGTGTTTGCTTGCAATTCTGATAAGGGTATGACAGCTAAGATACCTCAGAACACTCCTGACACCGTTTATTTTTAAAATCCACAGTGTGAGCCTTAAATTTTTTGTCTTATCTTGTTATTCAAGCCATTTTACATTGTGGGTGACTGGAATAGGTGAAATGAGAGAAAGATAAATCAAGCAACAGGAACTCCCAACCCTTTATCTCTAGGGAAATACACCTTCTTTCCACCTTTCAAGTCAAGGGCTTAAGGTAAGTTGCAAGGTTGGTATCATGTAACCAATAATTCAGATTCAGTTTGATATTCTGTATCTTTAGCCATCACCATCATCATCAAAATAGCCCCACACTAAGAGAAATAACACAGGGAAAATGAAATAGGAATAATATTACCAAAACCTGTTTCCTTCTGTGAGAGTAAAGAACTCTGTGATGTTGTAGAGGTGTTAATCCTCCTACAACACTTGATTTTGTGCAGGAATCATTAGTTTTCTTCTCATTAACATAAAACAGACCTTAGACTTGGCAACTTTGGTGAAGAATTTTGTTTCTACTCTGAAAATTCACTCCAAACAATATGATGTTGTATTTTACTGCCACAGGTTCCAGAACTACTTATACCTGTCACCCCATGCCTGACCACAACTCTGGCCTCTTTTCAGCCTGAATTCTGAGCTCCTCAGCATTTCATAATTACAGAAGGAATTTAATACATTGCATATGCTTGTAGATTAATTTAAATAACTGAAAAAGGATGGAAATAGTCGACATTCTCTTCACAAATCATACTTATGTTTATAAAGTCGATGTGCAATTCTCTAGGGTCCTATGTACTTTGAAAGTTTGCTCTTCCTTCTTCCCCCCTTATCTCACTAGCGTAATTCATCTTTAAAAATTAATGATTCTCCTCTTGCCAGTTTTTTGTCAGTAACCTTCAACAAGAATGGAGTCACTCCATTTCCACATACAATCACTAAGGATTGGAGTCTCTTACCAAAAAGGAGTAAAATAGCATCTCTCTGCTTCTACCTCAGTTATGCCACCTGACAGAAAAAACATTCCCAAATTCACATCTGGGAAAACAAAAGTCTGAATTTCACCATGTGAAACCAACAAAAGAGCATTGCCACAGCAAACTTGTGCAAAAAACTATCAGAAACGGCTTTCTGAAAGCCCTCTTGGGTTTGGAGTAACGTTACGGATCAAGGTTTTCCATCTGAGACTGAAAACACAATCCTCCCTTCAAAAGAGCCTGCTCTCTTCTACCTGCCAGGGTAAATATGTACCTCTTACAAGCACATTAACTCAAACTAAATGCAGAGACAAAACCTGTGATGCACAGGCAATGGAAGTTATCTGCTCCCCAGGGACAACTTCCCACAAGTCACTTGCTGCTTATTCCCAGTACCACGTACTAACAAATTCCCACCAATCTTCTCAGGCAGCCAGGCCCCCCGAGGGTCTCTGTGACATTGTGTATCTTAACCTATTGTCCTGCTCCTGTTATTTGTGTTTTCTGCTGCTGCATCTCTCAGAGCAATACAAACTGTCTGAAGACACAAAGAAGAGCACACCATTCTCACTGCCTGCTGGTTTCTATGAACACTGCAGTGTTCTCTTGTTTGTTTTAAAACAGACCCTCTTCCTTTATTCTCCATTGAATTTTTCAGGATCCAGCTTCTAAGCACAGCTCTGAATTTCTCCACATGATTTAGAAAGCCTTTTGATGTTGCTTCTATCTTTATATTAAAAATTCACTGCTTTGTAACATTGTCCTGTTAAAAATTTGGATTGACTCTGATAGCCCTCAATACAATAGTATTTCACCAGCCCACAAATCCTTCCAGCTGTTCTGCAGACGTTGTCCAGTTCTTCATCTTTTGAAAATTTTAACCCCAGAAGGACATTCAGCAGTATCCTAGTATTTATTAGCTACTTGAACTGCACTTCTCAAAAGTAATTTTCTATTTGCACCAAAATAAAAGTAAAGGCAACATAACCATGTGTATCCCACCAATCTTCTTCTATGAAGTTTAATTCAATAATCATAATTGTTTACTCTGTCAGCCAAGCCTTTTGTAGAAAAGTATTGATTCATAATACACTTTGTCTTCCAACTCATTTTAAACACAGGATGTTTATTCTTCCCTCTTGTCACATGAAAACTTCACTTAAGCTGGATATAATTGTCTATGGTATTACAGAATCCAGTTCTGTTGTATAGACTTACAAACTATAGCAACCATCTATTACCACAGTGCAATTAAGTAAGCACTTCATCTACATCCAAATAACACAGCACGTTCCATTTTTCTAGCACAGCAGAGTCCAGTAATCCCTGACATGTCTGAGTGTACTTTATAATAAAAAAAAGAAACAGAAACCTAAGTAACATTAATAATTACAAGTATTTCCTTCATTTCACTTGCTCACAAAGGCAAAACACTACATTTGAAGAGCTAAATAAAGAAAAATATTGAAATATGTTTCCACATATCAAACACTCAAAGCTTCAATCTTGTTCCTATTAAGCACAGAATTCTTTGGAAATACTGTTCTTGAAATTCACATTGAAATATAATCCTTATTTTTTCCTGTATTATTCTTTCACTTGCATTGCATAATTTATATAAATTTTGGAGAAGTCTGAATTACAGTCTTGGCACAAAGATGTCGCCTTCCCAGAATGTGATGACCACATAAATTCTGAAACAAGGATTATTTAACGTCAGAAAGACCAACAAGGGCTATTTAAATACTAAACATGCTCAGCTCAGGCAGTCAGTCCTGCCCAAGTTTCTACCTGAATTTTCTAATAAAATTATAATGAATAAAAATTCAGATTTTTTTATTAATTATTACATCTGACTACATACGGTCATTATTTATTCAGGTCTTCTGTTAATATTTAAGTGATGGAGATGACTTCAAATTGTACCCCTGTTACTGATGGGAACTTTTTAAGTGATAGCCTGTCTGAGCTGCACATTGTGAGGCAAGAGTTTCATTGCTTGGTTTGATAACAAGGCATCTGAAGCAGTCATAAGCTGGCAGTCACCATGCACTAACCATGTTCTTACTTGCCTTCTCTGACAAAGCCTCCTCTCCCAGCCACAGAGGCAGCACATCAGCACTAGAGACAGTGGGATCATTCTGTATGGCCACTTTTATGCACCTACAAAATTAGATCCATCAAATAATGTCATAAATGCTCACATTTTACACTGACAACCTACTTCTAATACTGGATAGCTATGTTGACATCTGGAAATTTGAAATAGATATGCATATGGAATTTATTATTTTGTTTTTCAAGTCATAGATATTAAATTCAAAAGAAAGAAAGTTATGACATTAGTGACAGGCAATCACTGACTTGTTTAAGAGGACAACACTGAAAGACCTCTCCTTTGCATCAGGTAAGGAGTAGGTGTGAAAATGTCACATCACTAACTCATGGATATCCTTGTATCAAGAAGACAAATCATGTTCATTTTTACCTAATCCAAATACATAATCACAATACAATCTATCTTATTACTTTCCCTGTATCAAGTACTTATTTGAAAAATGGTCAGTTATGTCTGCTACACAACAAACTTCAGGAGGAACCAATCAGAGCTCTGTATCACTATCAGGAAAAGGTTAAGTTTAGACTCTATGAAATCTGCATTCTTGTTCACCCAAGAGGGTCTTGCAGTGTAATGCTAAGAAACTACAGCTTGTTAGCATTAAATGGAAGATTTTCACCTAACAGAAACCACAGCTATAGTACAGAAAGAAAACACTTACCCCAGCAGATCTGATCACTTTCAGTGTCTGGTAATATCTAGGTATTTCATACAAAGTTATTATAAATAAATTATGATATCAGTCAATTATATAAAAGTATTAATCTGTGTGATGAACTCGGCTCTAGACTTAAAAGAAGTAATGAAAACAAAATGATAACCTAATTAGTTGATCCAAATTAGAACAATGTTGTATGTGACAAGCTTTTAACAAGAAAGAACTTGTTCAAGACCAAAGTTGTTCTTTGTGTTATATATATATTTTTTTTTTTTTGAAGGCTATGGGTACATCATGCTACAGAATAAAAATCTAATATGTGCAGATGTGCAATCTCAAAATGATCCTCAAGACCAGAACAGGACACTCTCACAAAGAAACAAAGTCCCATAAATTTACCAGCCCTTGCCTGGTACCCTAGAGGCATAGCAGATTCCACAACTCAAAGGATAAACAACAGACAACTGTGGGCAACATTCAGTTTTAGTAATGATCAGAGGCTAAGAATAAAAAAGAACATTGCATCTCTCAAGAGTAATAAAATCTGCCCATCCAAGTGTCTGGCTTTAAAAACCCCCTTTTTGGCTGGGACCAGCATTGCTCCCACAAGTCAGCTCTCATATCTTGTCATTTACATGACCAGTCAAAGCAGGGAACAGATAGAAAGAATAACAATATGCAAAATCTTTAAGAAAAAAACTTCTTTCCTAATAATCAATTTCAGACAGACAAAAAAAAGTATCAGTAACTGTTTTGAGAAGAACTCATTTCAAAAATCTAATGTCAGGAAGTTACTAGAATTGGGGGTTTTGTTGAAATAACAGAACTTTGTGTTCAGGCCACAACCTAAATTTTATTCACAAAAAAAAAGTTTACAAAATTGAAAAAAAAGGCCTTGCCTTCAAGTCCTATTTTCCCCCTACTTTCATATCTCTACAGTTTGGGCCCAGTGTGAAAACAGCAGCAATATTTCACTCTGCCAAGTCACAGTATACAACTTCATGCACAAAACATGGCTAAAGCCTTCTAAGCCAGTAGACATCCTTGTAGAGTTCCTCTAACCCCTAGTCTTGATTTTTTTAGTGCAAGATGCAGCTCAGCATATGCCAACCCATCAGAGAGAGGCCATCCCCCAACTACAAATGTTTGTGTGAAGTTATGGGAGTTGTGCAGAGCCCTGGGTGTCTGATGTGCTCCCTCATTTAGCCTTCCCAGCAGCAAATCAAATAAAGATGCAATTTTGTTTCTTTTCAGAGCTGATTGACATTTTAATTAGTGTACACTTGGAAGTGTTAATCAAGCTATGAAGTGAGGTGGTAATTCACAGCTAGTTAAATCTCCCACAATGGTTATATGAGCATCAGTACACAGTTTACCTCATTAGCTGTCCTTGGATATTTTTAATAAAAAAATAAATGCACCCACAGTGGTAGAACTCTTTCTTCAAAGAAAACCAGCTTACAGGAACCCATTCCTAACAGAGGATTCTTCTTTCCTTCTATAAGATAATCTAAGTCCCTAAGGAGTTATTTCAAAGGACTCAAATATAAAAACTTTTATTTACTACTTTCATTTTGAGAGAGTCATAAAGATGTATCCATAATATCCCTTCTTCCATGGAGGGTCCCTCCTTCACTCCAGTGATAATATTATAGAAACAAGTTTTTTCCTTTTATTTTTTAAGTATTCTACAGATTAAAAGACTCTCACTCCAGACGTCTTCAGAAACAAAAACTGTGCTTGCTATTAAGAACAGAATAAAAACACTTGCATGATACATATAAGCACCTGAAATGAAGCAGTTGTATGTATGTGTGTCACTATTTATTTAAGAATGTAAATACTTCACAATTTTTTTTAAATTAATAACTCATTTGTTTATTTAGTGTTTGCATTTCTGAAATATTGTTTATTTTCTTCAAACTCAGCCATCTGGCTATTGTGAAAGCCTTAAAAAATAATAGACACAAATGGCTAAGAAGATCCCTTGTTTTTCTAAGAAATATTATGGGTGTGGTGGGGCTGTTCTGGCACTGTGTATGTGCATGGGTCCAGCAAAGCATGGCTAAAACATAGCATCATGCTCTTGACAGATAAAGTTTTTCACTTCAGTTATTGCATACAATAATCCTAAAATATACTCAACACTTACATCCCATGTTTTTGGAGGGGTAGAAAAAGAATTTGAGAATTATTTGAGAAGTTGTAAGTGGTCCTGCACACAGATGCATCTTTAATTCTGAGAAGGATATTTAATAAAAACACCTATCAAAGGCAGGCATTAAGATGAACTTCCTCCTGTCATCAGTAGAAGCTACAACCAGCTCCCTAAGCTGTGTTACACTTACTGGACACTAGAAACCTTCACAGAGTGTGTTTCTTTGCAAGAAGTTTTGATTTGCAAGTCTAAAGGATCTTTCAAGGCCTCAACAAGTTCCTACATCAGTCAGCAGCTCCTGTGAATCAGCTCAGGGCAAGGGTAACACACCACCTTCTGCAACACTGAGGAATTTTCCATTTTCAGGCTTAATTCCTGACTCTGCAGATGAACTGAGACACAATAAAAAGACATCCTCACCCATTCAGCAGTGAGGGTTTAGAGAGAAATTAGCCAAATAATTTCAAAATAAATACATCAAACAGGATGTAGAGAATTTCTTGCATTTTTTTCCTGCTGATTGCTGACTCTCAAGTCAGGATCTCTTGTTAGTAATTTGGAAATAAAATTATCTGTTAAGATACTATGACAGTCCTTGCAATTCTTATGTATCTTCTATCTGTCACTGGATATACATATCATTAAACACCTTTGAACAAAATGCCCAAAAATCACAAAAAAAATTCGTGATGAAACTACATATTGTACAACAATCCCTTAGTAAAGCTAACCTCACAAACAGATATGGGGCAAGGAGGAAACCAGTTTTAAATATATCACTTTCACAAACATCATTAAAAGTTATGATTAAGAAATGGGTCAAGGGTAGCTACAATTCAGTTCCATATGATACTTTGTTTTCCATGTGACGTGTAAATCCATAAGGATGCATTGGAGCCAGAACAGAGGGAGGGAGGAGAAAAAGGGGATGATTTACAGGCCAGATTCATCATGGGTACATGATCAAGCAGAGCATCCCCTTCTTGCCCCTTTTATATAAATCTCATTTATTCAAATACAGCCACAACAAAAAACCCTGCAAAAAAACCCCAAAACATCAACCAAAACAAACCACTCCAAACCCCTAAACTCCAAGAAACCAACCAACCAAAAAAAAAAACCAAAAAAACCCCCAAGATTGCACTTCTATAGGCCAAGGACTACCAAACTACTATATTAATCCCTCCTCAATGAAATATGTAAATTCCAAGCACAAAACTTGAATTTACAGGTAGCACAAACCTGTGGGATGGAACACACATACGATTCACAGCATTTCACTGCTATTTCACACCAGGAATGACTAGAAATCTCATAACAAAGTCCTTCCAGAATAAACTAGCCATTTTTTTCCTCAGGGAGGTTCATAGATTATCTTTAAAAGACCCACAAAACCAGCTGAGCAAAATCTTACCCTGTATTGCTTAGTGCAGTTTTTTTTACTGAGGCATCTTCTCATTAAACAGCTGAATACACAAATCATCTTTTTTAGTTAAATACATATCATGTTCTCAAAACCAGCGCCTCCATCTTCATTTACAAAAGAATATAGTTGGCAATTCTACCACTTTCCAAACATCATAACTCCTATTAATACTCTGACATACCATGTTCAGGTTTTTTACTAGATCATACTTCCCTTTTATACTCAAAGGTTACTGAACTTTTCACAGTTGACTGAGATTTACTAGCCAAGTGAGAAAGCTACTTGCATGAGTAAGGCTTTATAGCTAAGCAAGATAAAGACAGTTCTAACCATGGAAATAAAGTACATTATTTCAATAAGTCCAGTAAAAAAAGTATGATGGGGCAGCAACAGTACAAAGGCAAAATACTAGGAAAAAAACAAATCATAGGATCTACAGATTGAGAAAATACAAAATAATGCATCTGCATCTGAAACAG
The DNA here is from genome assembly GCA_020086605.1 of Lanius collurio. Lineage (NCBI taxonomy): Eukaryota > Metazoa > Chordata > Aves > Passeriformes > Laniidae > Lanius > Lanius collurio. The sequence goes on from JACBWW010000019.1 coordinate 12,411,140, forward strand.
CTTAGACTGTCCTTGTTTTTAAATTATTTGTAATTTCAAAATAACAGACATTACTATAACACATAGTATATGTTACTCCACAGCCAATGCTTATTTATAATTCACCAGATTAATGAGGCAAAAATGCATTGCAGTTTTTCTTTGTAAGGTGACTCTCTAGGAGGATATTATTACTATGAGTAAATCTAAATGGATACTTTGCAATTCTTTTTCCCAAATGCATTTTTTTATTTAAAACAGTCCATATGCATGTAGTAGAATTCTAATAACTAAGTTGAAAAATTCAAATAATAATATACATTTGTAATAACACTAATAACTAATTTCATATATATATATAGATACACACATATTAACTGGAACATGCATTACTTTCTCTGACTGGCAAATTCCATGCATTTACCTTCACCAATTGAATGATTTCTATAAACACCACAAGGAAAATTCTGTACCCTGATTTTTACTTAAAGTACACATAACAGAAAAAACTTTCTGCTGATGAAATCATTTATAGATAGAAAATTCAACCAAATATCTTTAAATTAATATTAAGGACAAGGTGAGAAAACAAACAGAGCTGCCACAGCCCTCTCAAGCTTGTAATATTTCATTTACATTTTCCTAAGAGTTAAATTTTCTATCTGAATCAGGCAGAATCAGTTCTCTGATGAACTTTGCCCTTACCAATGAGGGCTGACTGAACTAACAAGAATCTCTGCAGTCTATGACACACAGATCAATCCCAGACAGCACAGAGACACTGCAGAGCTGGAAGGGAACAGACTGTGTGGGAACAACGCTCTCACAACACTGCAAAGACAATTGCCCAGCTTCTAGCAAAGGAAAGAGACTGTAATGGGGGGCATGATGTTAATAAGATCACTCTAAAGCCAAGCAAGTCAATGACAACTAGAAAGAGATGCATGTAATTCCATGAACTAAAGGAAGCTGCAAGCATCACGGGACCCATCCTGTGCTCCAGTTTGCTTTTCCCAAGAGGAATTGCAAGACTTAGATTTTATCTCAGCATAAGTGTTCATACACTGATCGCTCCTTTCTTCTTTCACATCTGTAACAGCCCTCAAAACCTGTGTTAATTTCTACTGCATCTAACTCCCAAAAACATGATTCAGGATGAGAAAGGTTCTGTTTTCTTTATACATCAACCATCCAGAGAGCTGAAACTTAACATCCAACCCAAGTGCAATTACAGCTCTTTCATCAAACTGAGGGAATCTGTTCAGTGCTGATATCCAAAATAACAGCACCAAGCAGACCTTACATTTTTGCAACCAACAGTGGAGTCCTTTAAGCAAGCAGACAAGGACTGAGTTCAGTGCTGTAAGGTTAGAGAGCTCACACTGTGCTGTTCTCAGCACACGATGAAAGAGATGGATAGAGTTGATTTTTCTTGCTCTCCTACCACAAGCAGAAAAAGCAACACTTTCCAAGACCCCACACCATGGGACAGATCTTCAACAGCACAGAGTACATAACTGAGTTATAAACTATCCCAATTTTAAATCAGCTGAAAATCTTGACTACCCTGGAAAAAATTCAAAAAGAAAACATTAAAAAAAAATTGTATCTTTCAGGGTTCAAATGTTTCATGAAAGCTCTTGTGAACTTAATATAGGATGTATTTTAAAGAAAAAAAGGCAAAAAGCCATGACCTCATTTTCATTCACAGAACTCTCAACATTATATATGCTATGAAGAATATTTTCCTTCTAAGACCAAAAACAAGTTTGCCTTTTTTCCCCTTTCTCCCCAGATGTCAACTCTTTCTCCATTTGGGCAAGCTTGCAATTCAAACAGCTTTTCAAAGAAAAAGAGGTTTTACTGCAGCCTTGAGCTATCTTTTAATAAATAATATCCCATTTTTCCATTAATTTCCCCCTTGAGTAGAACTAGATGAATGGTTTTTGCTTGCATTTTTACAGTGGATTTTTTTCCTTCCGTTATCTTTCCTCTATTGAACATTTTAAATAGACTTCCCTTTCCCCTCTAGTTTTTATTTACAAGTCCTACAGAACTGTGTTCAGGAGTGCACAGAAGGCAGTGGCACATTTCTCAACACATGGTGCTCCATATGCAAGACATTTACACGTGTCTGTATATTGGATGTACTAAAATTCCTCTGAATGTAACAAATTGAATTACTGCCAGTCACTACAGCACGGGTGAAAGAAGTCTTTACCTTCTTCCAACAACCACTTTAAAGCCTATTTGGTGTTCCTGAAGTACTGCAAATAAAGAAGAAAAAACCTGCTCAGAAAAATAAATATTATATTTTTAAATATGAAAAAAGTAACTGAAAGATCTAGATATGCTTTAAAGTTTTTTCTCCACAGAGTTTGGTTAATTCACAGTTAATGCCATGAAAAATAATGTCTCAGGAAGGGAAAAAAAGAAAGAGGGAACCATATGAAAACTCTCAGTACAGCACTGGTGGCAAATACAGTAATCAGAGCTACACAACATGCCCTTCCTGATGGGATTACTGCTCCACATTTGCTCATTAAATTGTGAAGAGTTCACAATCTTCTGTCAGGTGCTATCTGATAATCGGAAGACCATCCCAGCACATTACAGCAACCAAGTGTCTTGACAAACATCCTGCAAAACTGGGATACTGTATCTCAGCAGTATGCAATGGAGTTTTGCCAAATGTCTAACAGCCCTATTTTTTCTCCCAGACAGGCTGTTTTACAGAGGTTATTATTTTCTGATTACACCAAATTAAAATATGGGTTGCTGGACAGAAGAGAAGGATATTTACAATGGATCTCCAACATCATTACAATGAGATAAAGGGCAAAAACAAGCCAGAAATGCTTCACTTACAGTGACATTGCAACTTGTTATACCGTGTATTTACAAAAGAAGAAGATAAAGTAATTTAATCCTTATTTTCAATACAGTCTTAGCAAATCAAGTCTGTTATACTCACAGTGATTAACCCTCAAGAGGCAATAACATACACTACTTAATTGTGAAAAAAAATGCATGCCTTAACAAGTACAGAATGTACATTGATAACAAGACCCTCCTTGATTTTAAATAAAATTCATACTGAATTTTTCCTACAAGTGTTTTATGTTGAGGAGAACTATCTCCTACTGTTGTCGTTTATCTCACTTGGTAGGCACATAGCACTAATTTGGCAGTATTGAAGTCCTATGAAAAATAGCACCCACAAGCTATAAAATTTTGTGTAACAATTCCCTTTCCTTTTCACTGTGTGTGGAAAGTGATACGGAGTGGGCAGACACCCGTGCAGTCCCACCAGTGTATCATCCAACAAAGATAAGGAAGCATCTAAGAGGAAATAATAGTACAGCAAATGGAATTATTTCTTTTCAACAATGAAATAGCAGGAGATTGTTTTTCTCTTTGTATTCCTTCTGCAGGACACACAAGTTACACGTGTTCAGTGCACAGCACTCTCTATTCATAAGCTGATGTGCATAGCCAACAAGTATTCATTGGTTTCTAATTTCAAAGAAATCAACCAAACTGTAAATGGTAATTAAGACATAATTTTTCTGGTCCCATATCCATTAGCATAAAAATTAAATCTTCATGACATTTTTAGTTTCCAACAATACAGTAAAATAATGCTGCATAGAAAAGAAACAGGGCTTACATCTGTTAAATTAACCATGGGAAAAGAAGAATGGCACATATGTTAAAGCTTAGTACTGATCAAATTACATAGAAATCTGGGCTCATAGTAATAAAAAAGAAGAGGAAACTGAAAAACCTATCAAGGGTCACATCTGAAATCTAAGAGTCAGAATATAACCTTTCCATGTTAGTTTGCAGTGCATTGCTTCTGGTGGAGATCAGCACTGGGATACCAGAAACAGAACATAATGTTGTTGGTTCTGAGGTTGAACTTCCTGTTTATGTTTTAATGGTTATAAAATTCATTTTATCTTGGCAAAGACACTTCCAATCTGCCCTAGAATAACACCTTGACAGCTGCAGTTATGTAAGTTGCTGGTACTGCCCTTTCTGATAGGCAGATGTTACTGCCCATAGCACAGACAACAAAAACGAACATTATCTTACCTGCAAGTTTAATTTTTTTTTTATTCTATGCAATCCCCAACAACATATTTAGAAGTTTCTCAGTTGACAAAATGAAGCCTGCTGTCATATCAGTCTCCAGTTAAGCGAGAAGTGATCATAGGAAAAATAAAACCAAATATAAATCAAATTAAATACCTCAATGACACAGATATTCATGGGATCAAAAACTTTAGCTTTACAGATCCAGTCCAAGGTCTTTCAAAAAAAAAAAACAGTTAAATTCCCATTCAACTAAAATGTAAGCATCATCCCAACAGTGAGATTCCCAAGGAATTAAAACACATACCATTGTTAAGGCTGCACAGTTTGAAGGGGATAGTTTCTCCTGGGGAGGGCTGGGAAAGGAAAGACAGAGTGCCCCTCTGAGCTGGATGTAAATGGTTTCAAGCATCACGATTCCAGTTTGAAACACACAGGCTGCCTAGATAACTCAAGTTGTATCGATTTGGGGCCTTGACTGTATGGTTTCCCAAAGAGAAAGAGATCTTAATATGCCAAGGAAAACTGAATCAATCTTCAAAATGTGTTCTGTATGCTGCTAATTAGTTCTGTGATTAAAATCTCATTTTAAAAGTCTACACATCTATTCTGTGTCACATTCTTTTACTAAAGAAAATTCTTCTGTATAGAAGTTTGCATAATGATCATGCCAACGATACAAGTAACCTGATGCACAGATCACTCTGCATTTACCCCTCTAAATTTTGAAAGAGTTTTGAACTTCACAAACTAGTGAAGCTTGTTCAGCAGTGAATAAATGGAAAGCAGAAGGCAGAAAATACCCTGTTTTCTAATCTAAATGAAATTTTGTTTTCCTTTCTCTCCTAGACTCCAGTCCTGGCAGTCATGCAAACCTGGATGGTATTGTGCCAAAAATATCAGGAGAGTTGACCACAAGTGAGATATTCTGAAAAGGGGAGCTGTTTTTGTCAAATCAGACTGAACTAAGTTATTGGTTTCTCCACATATACTACTGAAGCCTAAAAATAAGTTCATAACCACAGCAATACAGAATTTCAAAATAGCAGCTGAGGCCACAGAGGCAGCTGGATCAGGGGATCTGCAGTTGGTCGGGTGCTCACATAAAAGGAATGATACAGTTGAGATGAGGAACTTCTCAGAAATCAAAAGCTGAAATTACATCTATTAGGAGGACATATTTGTCTGAATACTTTTAAATATTTATTTCAGTATGGCTGAATAAGTTTAATTTCCCTTCCCAGAACACTTCGTTCTACACTGTTATGGATCAGGTAAATGAGCTCTCTTGGACCATCAATTTGAAGCTGAAGCCTCAGCATACAAATACTGTTCAAGCAACTACCACTTCAAAAGTGTTGTCTACTGACTCCTGGGAACTTGGGGTTAGACCTAGAAAATCATTATTTTCTTGGTGTCTCAAAAATACAGCTTTCTACCATGCACTAACTAAAGAGAAAGGGATCACGCTTAACACTGACACACGTTTCAATCTCTCCTGATTTAAAAAGAATTAAAAAAAAAAAAAAACCAAACAAAATAACTAGGCAATTCTGAAACCTTCAAGTTTTAAAACGGAGAGTATTTTTAAAAATACAAATATGTAATTTTATGCAAGGCTATTTTGTACCATTTCATCAATACTAATATACAAAAAATCCCACTCTTCTTCCTGATATAAGCAACCACAACATCCTCTTCAGCTTTTATTTTGTGATGCTGAATAAGTGTGTTTCCATCTCCTCTTTTACAGGGAGTTTCCATTCCTCTAATGATCCTGGCTGGACATTCTAGTTTGGATCCTGATCTTTTGATTGTGAGTGATTAGAATTGCTCACAACATACCCAGAGAGGTCCCTCAAGTGACTGAACATGAGTATCAGGACTCACCCTTTGGGAGCACTTTGTTGGATGCACATTTCATTTTTTCCATGGCCATGTCTCACTGATGGCTCAATACACATCCAATGGGGGAAAAGTGCACAATCAACGCACCCAGATCCTCTTTCTCCCTGACTACTTCCAGCTGTGAGCCTCTGGAAGAGATGCTTTAATTCCCAAGTGCCCACATCAAGGGTTTGCATTATTGATTCTCTATTACTTTGGTCTCCAAGCCTGTCCAGTTCTTTCTTTCATAATGTGAAATAACAATCTTTATGGTCCCTCCTAAATTTTTGTCATAAATAGATTTCATCAACATAATCCCATTTGTTATGCCAAAGTCATTAATAAAAAAAAAAAAATAATAAAAAAAAAGGCAAATTTTTCTGAGTTAATCCTTTAGGAAATAAGAAGTATCCTCCAACCAATTTTTTTCATAATGATTCACTGTTGACAGATTTTAAACTGTTCCTTATGTGCTGTGTGCACTTTTTAGCACTTATCATCATAACTAATAATTTGCCATTATTTCTTCCAACCCCTAACCAAACCTTATGCCCTCTATCTTCTCTTTTGAAGACCTTCTAAAATTCCTTTTTATAATTTCTCTTGCTATTAATAAAATTTTCCATAGCTCCAAAATTCACCTTTTCACTTTTTTAAAAGATACTGGCAAGCTGTTGCTGTTATCACCCAGAATTTCTCGAATACTGTACACCACAGCAGACTTTCATTACCTATGAAATCTCATTAAAATTTAACACGCTCATTAAATAAGAAAATCCTATCAACTTATGACAAAAACACATAAATATTTTTAGTTTATTCATGTTTTCTTATACTCAAGACTTCTTCTATGTTTCATTTCCTCATCTATAATACTGAAGCAGGATTTTATCGCTCCTCTTCTCTGGAGGCCTAATTCCTGCAATGGGGTGCATTTCTGAGGAGTTCCACAGAGTGATTTTCCAGCCATGTGTTTACAGTATCTTGAAGAAAAGGATTTAAATGTTGAATATATTATTTCAGTATTATGTTAATGCAAATACTGATGCAAGAATGTAACCAAAAAATAGTTGAAGCACTTAATACAAAGTACTGTAAACGAAACAACTTCTGGTATATCCCCCGGGATCCCAACCACTAATAACAGGAAAACAGTTTGAGAAGCAACCACAGAAATAGAAATTTGGATATTGGATTAAAAATAACCCAGAACAAAAGAATAGCAATCTTATTTAAATTTAGATTTAAGAATAAGAAGGTTTTATTCCGTGGTATTAACCACATAGATTAGATCTCATCATAAAAAGAAAAATAGCATCAGTAGCACACAAAAGCCACTAGAATAAATATCAGTGGTGAGATTTCCACGCAATCTGAAAAAAAAAAAATATACAAGGTCCAAAAGCACAGACTTCTGTGGAGAAAAAAAACTCCTGACAGTGCATTAAAATGAATATTAGTTGTGAATATTGGTCATGGCAATTGTGTGGGATTTTGTTACCACAAGCTTTCTGTAAACCAAGGAGCAGGTGTTTAACAGGGCTACTAACTATACCAAAAGTGGAACTTTAATGAAAACAAAATATATGAAGGTGAACAGCAGAAAAAGGAATCAATTAATAGTAAATTTTAGCCGCAGAATTACTGTAAGGAGAATCTAGTCATAGACTGAGAGAAGGTTGAGATCTAGCTACCATAAAAGTAAAATTACATAAAACTGGACCTGTCATATTGGACTGCAGCTGTTATTCCACAGCACAAATGTTCTCCCTCTGACAGTGATTTCAAACAATTCTCCAGAGACAACCATAATCCCTAGAACTGAGAAGTACAGATGACTCCATCCACACATATTTTTACTTAGATCCCTATGGCGGTATTTTCACCACCAGTTAAGATGTGCCACAAGAACGTTTTCAGCACTGGACACCTTCTCCATCCAGGTGGTTAACACAGAAAGTAAGAGAAACATGAGAGGAGGCTTTGGCCCCCTATTTCATGCAGGGGCTGATGAGATCTCTGCAGTTTGCTCCAACCACACATCATTTGTGTATCATAGATACAGCAAAGAAAATAGTTCCCAAGCAGGTACCTCAGAAGACCTACCAAGCAGAAGGACACCACCTTTGCAAGGAGCTCAAAGACATCTCCATACTTGTATCTGGAACACCCAAGCTCCTAAACCATTTGTCCAGTCCCCAGCTCACCCTTTAACACAACGAAAAAGATTTAAGCACATTATATGCAATTTATGTAAATTATCTTCACTTCTCATCAATGCCCAAGTAATGCTGTCAGGAAAGGGATCCAGGTAAATAATACCAGCCATCCAATTGCACTGACAGGCTCAGATTCAACTTTTTATTTCTTTTCCTCAAGAACGAAGAGCTTCTGAGGAGGTGGAAGTTGGCCTGATTAAAACCAATCCCAGTAAAACAGGACACCAGAATAATCCTGCCCATTCCCCAAAAGCCTGTATACACTTCAAAAATCCTTCCTTATAACCAGAAGTGTGGATTTCTTGTGAAAAAGATGTTATTCAAATTCTGAACAAATATGGCAGCATAGCAGGCAATTCACAGCAAAGTGAGAGAGCTAAAGACATTGGGCACATCCAAAGTCAACGAGCAATCAGCCAGACCTTTGGCTAATACAAACCAGCCCTATCATCACCAACTCCTTTGGCTCAGAAACATCTTCCAGACTTACAGCACGCAGACCACACGTGACTTCCTCCAAACTTTTCACAAGCCAAATCTCAGCCTCACCCATCTCCTGCTCCCAGAACCCCTCAGTTGCATCCTGTTCCAACACAGCTGGGCTTCATTACTGCACCCTTCTCAGCTCTGCAAAAGCACGTCCTGCACAAAGCTCAGCACTCCTTCGCTTCCTTCTTCATGCTAGAGAAGCCTGAAATCACCATCTAATGGCACAAGTAACATTCTGAATATTAACTTTCTACACTGTTTCTAGAGTGTTCTGTCACAAGGACATACAACTTCAGTTAAGTAATTTCAGTGGCCACTTTCCAAAGAATGCAAGGTACAAAAATGGGAAATATTATTTTATCACATATCAAGGAAAAGGCATTGCAGTTTACCAAGGCATGTTTATCCAAAGGCATATCTTTCTATATTATATGTCAGAGTTCACAGATATCCTCAATTTGGCATCAGTATGGAGTTCATTAGTGCAGTGACCACAATTCCACATCTGGATTTAGAAGCAAACTGAGCGAACTGTACTGCAAGGAAGTTAACAAGAACATTTCTACTGTCAGCTGCACATGCAAGAAAAAAATGTGCTGAACAAAACATTTTAAGAGCTCAACTGCAGGCTGCTTTGTATCATTAGTACTTACTAAACTGAAATTGGAACAATGGGAAGCTGTGCAATGCTTACTTTACGCAGAGTTTACCACTTGGCTACTGTAATGTTCTCAGCTACTTTCAGAATACAAATGAAATGAAAAACTGTGATTTCATTCACAGGTCTGGAGTGGATTTTGGCAGGACACTACAGATTGCTGTGGTCAACCTCTGACTCTGAAGTAATCTGCCTGTTACTTTATTGAATCCTGAGCAGAAGACATAAACACCCTTCCTGCATCTATTCACTCCACAAACAGCCAGAACAGGAGTCAGTGGTCTACGCAAGCCTATTTACATCCTTTACATTTTAGTACCCAAACATGCCCACGTGTGACACATCAAAACTAATAGAACTGATGTTGCTCCAGCACCATCCAATATTTTTATCTTTGCAAAAAGAAATTATGCAAGAGGAGCTGGTAATATTCTGCTCCTAACTAGTAAAAATTATTTCTTATATAAAATGTTTCTTTTATGTAAAAATCAACAGAATATTATAATACTTCTGCAGGTAGAGAAATCAAGAAAAGAAGAAATTAAAGCATATCATCACATTCCACAGCAAGTCAGTAGCAGATCTGGAAACATAATCCAGCATCCCAGCTCTGTTCCAAAACTCCATTCACTCAGCTGTATATTAAGCTGATGTCATGTCATGACTAAGTAAAGCAAGAGCATGGCTAGACATCATCTTTCCCTGTTCCAAATCTCTCTCAGATGACAACTTAGAGATATTGGCAATGCCATTCTTCTCATTCCAACTGCTCAATCTGACTTTAAATTAAAAAAACAAAAAAACCAACCAACCAAACAAAAAAATTAATTTCTTCTCTGAAAGGGAATACACTTGATGCAGGTTTCCAGCACTGTGAAGGAAGGTAAGTTGCCTACATGCACTAGAGGTTGAAAATATCACATGCAAATAAAAATTTTTAGAGAATAAAAGGCACAAAAAAAAGAATGTCTCTTTCTTCAAAGCATCAATATTAAAAGTGAGGGTTTTGGAACAATTTTATCCTATACAGGAAATTTCTTCCATGCAGGATTCAGAGCATCCAGAAGGCTACAAATTTTTAAATACCAAATGCATAACAAGCAAGTATTCATATGTCACATGGCCTCCACAGACACAAAGGAAAAACAATGGTTATTTGTTTAACATGGAATATGAGAGCATCTTCAGTTATTCCCCCTTAAAGATACTCAAATATGAATCAACACATGAATGTTCCTCTACAATCTTAAATGTCATTTGTTCTTGACTATTGAGATACTGATGTTGTCTCTAAGTGAGGATTTTTCTTCCATTTAAATCTTACAAATCTCTTATTCTGCTCCCTATTTTGGTTTCTGTTTGATTCTGCTTTAATATTTGTCTTTGACAAAAGGCTACTAGAAAAAGCTTTATTTACCTACTTCAAAATAAGATGGTACTGAAGCTGTTTCCACAGGAGCTAGCAAAAAACTGCACCTGTAAATCCTTAATGCTTAATACCTATATTGGAGTTTCTCCACACAGCTTTATTGTCACACTTTTCCAAAATGAAGATCTGCTTTGAGCAAGTTTCACTCCTCTTTGGAGCCTCAAGGTTTTCACAAAGACCAAATCCAATGCAGTTTGAAGTTTAACAAGGATTTTGGAGTTTATGATGAAATACATTTGTTTCATTTCTCCATACTAACTTTCTCTTAGCTTCATACTGGCTTTGTTTGAATTTTTTATCCTGATTGCACAGAAGAAATACTAACTAAACGAATAGAAAAGTAATTTGATCCTGGTATCATTCATGATCAATCACCAGTGAAGAAAGAGTTTAATCCCTTTGTTACAGACTGTAACATTTTTAAACCATGGTTTGACTTTTCTATAGGATTTCCTGTTTATATGCACTAAACCACAACAATATTTAGCATGCTGAGAACTGTTTATATATCTTGTATTTAGAAGTGCTTGCTGTGTTTATGTTTAAATCAGATAACACAGATGGCTTCCCCCTCCACAACTCTATAATAAATCTAAATTGTAACTCCCCATTTATTTTTACTGTCTTGACAAGACTCCTTTGAAATTATCATGTACTTTATTTAAAGAGTTTTTTTCAGTTTTCCCATGTTAAAAGAAATCTCCTGGGAGGGAAAAAAAGGCACTTTCAAAACAAAAAAGTTCCATTAATAGAAAAATATGTTAAAATGGTAAAAAGGGAGTAGATTCAGAACTTCCTATTTTTTTGCCTACAGATTGGGCATAAAAGTTTGGGGTTTTTTTCTGGATTCTTATTCTTTTAGCTAATATAAATTGGGCTAGTAGGAATCAAATTTTTGCTTGGATTTTATTTAACTGAAGAATGAGTATTAAAGACTGTTTTTATTTCAGCTCTACCAGTTCAACTGGTGGTAAGGTTATCCATGACTTAGCAGGTAGAGGAGGGGAAACTGGAAAATCCATGTTCTACTTTTGTTTCTGGTTTCATCTCTTGTCTGTTGTTTCATGTCAGTTTCTCTAAAATTCACTGGCATTGTGGAAGGAACAACATATTAGTTTTTTTCTGTTCAAATTTAAACAAATTATAAAACACAAATATACAAGTTATTCAAACCAGAACAAGCAAGACCAAGTCCACAGCTCCACCATGGCACAGATCATGGCTCCGTACAAGATGATTTCCACCCTACGTGCCCCTAAAGCCACTAATTTCACGTGCAGCAGCCAAGAGTCAGGGCTTCCCAAGACTTTGTAAGCCATCAAAAGAAGCAGGAAGCCTAGGAGAAGCCAGCAGGTCAGACTTCACACGGACAGCTCTGGTGTGTTCTCCTGCCCAGAGGCAGAAATGTAACACCATATAATGGAGGGAGGCCAAGCTTCATCAGTTTTATTGCTCAGAAAGTGCTCATATGCAGAGAATCCACTAAAGAGATATCACACACATTGCAGACTTTTTATTGTGTGTATTGGTTCAGGGCAGGATGGCTAGTGGGAAACACTCTCTTTTAGTTTAAAGTATTGACTCAACTCACAACAATGAAAATGGGCATTGCATTAGAAAGTGACCTAAGAACAAAAAATTGACAAATTATGTAAGAGTATGTAGAGCTCAACGTCTACATAGGCATACATGCTCACCACCATTCATGTTTCCAGGAGCCAGCAGGACTGCTGGCAATGCTGATTATTTTTTTCATATTACATTTTCCCCCTCATGAATTGATGCTTATGATTTCCTTTTAGCCAGCCTTAACTGGGGGGAGAGAAGCAGCAACTAGTCTATAAAGTCTCCACTATTCTAAACATATAAAGGAACTAAATATCAATTTTTGTCTTTCATGGTCTAAAAAGGTTTTTTATTTAATAGTACAGCAGTGTACCAGAGTCCAGTCATCCTTTCACATCACTATTTCTGATGAAATATAGTCTGATTTTTGTAATTTAAACCAATATGAGGGTTGAATAAGATTAAGATTGGCAAAACGTATTTAAAGCTCTGTGGAGCTGAACATGAGATTACATATGGTCTGTAAGAAGCAAAAATTAAGGCATCACGTCTAAAAAAAACCACAGGACAACTGTCAGGTTTTAGCTCATTTGAAATCTGCATGTTTGCTAAATGACCACAGTTAAGAGCATTGGCACAGACATTATAGTCTCCTAATGTTTTTACTCCTAAAGTAACCAGCATGCACTTGCCCCTACTAGTGAGGATACAGAAACTTCCCAGCATGAGAACAGAAGTTTATTTCACATTGCTAAAAATTTGAAAAAAAAAGACTGTACTGGAACACTAAAGTATTCTGAATGAATTCAAATAAGGAGTTAATAATTAACTCTTTAGGCTCCTCCAGTTTTTGAAACAAGGAGGGAGATTTTCTATTACTTGAAAGGAAGCCAGACTTAACTCTCACAGAGTTTGGGTAAGGGCTGGGCACTAAAACCTCCAAACAGACATTGAAGAGAACAATCCTTTGTTCTCAGATCAAATATGCTCCAAAGAAACAAGTTAGTGATGGCAAATTATAACACTAGACACACACATACAGAAAGACAAACAAAAACCCCCCACATTTTCATGAGAACTGAAACTAAATTTTTTTCTAGTTTGCTAAATTTTGTCCAACAATTTTTTTTAAAATATCATATGTCAAAAGAGTTCACAAGCCCACTGACTAACACTTGAACATATTAACAAATGCATTTTGGTTTGCACATGATGTCTCAGAAGGTAACAATGCTTTCACAAGTAGGATACCAGCTGTAACCATGCATCTGAGAAAGGATTTGTACCTCACACTGGGAGCTCAAGCTTCGGGTTGGGTCTCTCATCCCATGGTTCGAGATTGTCCTAATTACTCCCCTGCAATATTCCTGGGTAGGCATGACCTCTTCCATGGAAATAGATCATCTAAATAGCACAAAATCTGAAGAAATCATCCGCAAAGAAAAAGGAAATTATCTGAAAAAAAATACCAGTGGTCACAGAAGGCCACCCTTAACTCATCATAAAAAGAAAAATACTGGCTATAGTTATTCAGAGAATGTAGCTCACCAAGAATATCTTATCTAAATAACTAAGAGTTCTCTTGTACCAAGTAGAAAGACACTTTATTTTAAAGCTGGTCAGGTCAATGAAATATGCATTTGGAAAGATATCAGCTGTGTAGAAATAATGAAATATTTCCATCCCCTTTACTTATTTCAGTATATTTTTTTAAGATAAATTTTGCAATGGAAAAAAACTTGTCAGGTACTTTCTGGGTCATTTCTAATGGTTGCCTACTTTTTTTTTCATGTTTTCATCTCTCCCTTTCTCCAAGTGTTACAACTCCACTATAAAAATTAAGTATTGCTTAACAGTTAAAGGATCTTGTTCCAAATAACGTGACAACCTTCTGAAAGAAGCACTTGAAGAGGCCCAAACAATTCAGTGCCAAACCCCCTCCTACTTCCATTCTCACTGGAGGAGCTGGCTGGACACATCAAAATTACAACCACGGCACATGACTTCATAAGAACTCCATCTTGAAGACCCATTTAGGATTATTGTGCATTACCCCATCAGTCTGCAAAGCAGGCTGCTCTTAAATGAAAGACTGGGGTGGTGGTGACAGTCTCCTTATGAACATCATAAACTCTTTATGACACTTCCATGGATACCTCTTAGCTTATTTTATAGTTCTGTCACAACTTGCACAAACAGATTTAGGTTGGTAATACAAGACAGTAAAGCACAAAGCCTAAGAGTGCCAGATGCAATTTCATCTTTAAAACGTTTCAGTTGACTTTATGGACTTTAGAATTTACTATTTGATTTTATTGCACAGCAACAAGGACTACACGTGAAGCAAGAACCTTTTCATAAAAGGCCAGATACACCATTTCTACATTGTCCTTAATTTAGGACAGTTTAGTAAAAAGGGCAGATGACTACATGAAGATATGTACCATGTCAAGTAGTTCTAATGATTCAGTACTGATAAAGTCAGACATGTATGTTCAAAGGCCTCTCCACAATTTAGCTCTGTTTAAAGCTTTGTAGAAACTATTTTAGCACACTCAAGCACCTCTTGAAATACCTCTTATCCAGGAACTTACATTGGCTGTTCACTATTGAGTACAGATCACAAGACCACAGGACTGCAGAACAGAGAGCACCTTCTTGCACACTGAATATGGGTCTCCTACTCCCATGCAATACAACTTCCACGTATATAAACCACTTTGCCTTCCAAACAGGAGTACAGCTAGCTAGGGCTCTCCTTTAGTTACATGGATTTTGGCCAATGGAATGTTCACAGAACCAAGCATTTGAGAAGTTTTGTTTCTGTGTATATTCCCAGAAAGAGGGGAAACTTTAAACCATGCCTCATGCTTAGCAAAGGGAAGGTAAAACACCTAACTGCCTCTCTGTTTCCAGACATTTATTAGGCTGACTTTACAAGACCAGGCCAAATAACAGACAAAAGTGGTTGGATCTGTTTTTTAGACAACATTTGTTAGCAACAGCTTGCCACAAGAACCTTTTCCTAGAAAATCCATCAATTAATAAAAAGGTTTTTTGTCATCATCATGTGCTTGCAGATGCATGAATAAGAAGGAGAAAAATCAGTTCCTGCATCACAGAACAGACAACAAAAGAGTCACAGAGACAAGACTTGGAAATTGCAGCTCTACACTGAAACCCCCACCACCCACGCTGCTGGCTGATGACACCCACAGCCTCCCTGCTCTCCTCACAAAGCATCAGAGCACACTCTCCTTGCCTTCAAGCCTAACACAGAAAGGCCAGGTGTCAGGCATAAGGAGTTAGCAAAGCAGAAGTTGCTTTTTCTTTTTTCCGCAAAACAGCAAGTGCAAAAATTGACTAAGACCGTGTTTCACACAGGAACCTCCTGCTCTGAAGCATAAAAGTTCCCTGAAATATGTCTTCCTTTCTTAAAAAAATATAATGAAAACAGATTCTCTCAGAATTCAACACAAAGTTCTAATTAAAATCTGCCAAGAATTTTTGATTTCTGACAGGCAATCATCATGTAAAATCAGCAGCACGCCAGAGCACACCAAAATAGAGCAATTTTGCAACCATCTGAAAAGAGTCACAGGAAACAAACATCCAGCTCCTGGTGTGTACTCCAGAACACACAAGTGCAGCCCTGAGCTCCAGCTCTCTAATAATTCATTTGGTACTTACAGTTAACTGGACCCAAATCTTGATCCTGTTCAAGTCAGTGGCGTAGGTCCCAAGTCCCTGCTCTTCTGCAGCTCTCTGGCCCAGTTTAGCTTGGGGATATTTCACTAAAAAAGGTGTAAATGTTTCAAATGTGCCTATTACTATCCATCAGCAGCCCAAATTTATATTTCTCCTAAATGCTTGGTATTAATCAAATGAAGTAAGAATAATTTCCCCCATATATCCATTCAGGAGCTAAACAGTTTTCCCTGGAAACACCAGCTTTATTGTGTTGTGGGCTAGAAAAGAGAGCCTTAAAACCTCAGCTTCTGAATTGAATTTGGACACTTTCTGAAATAAAATCTCATCTCCCGTACTGAATTTAATAATTGATCCAAATATTTTTCTTGAAAGTTATTTTTCTTCTGCCCAGACAAAGGTAACAAGAGTCCTGAATCATCCATTCATTTGTTCATTTTTCACACATTTAAACTTAAATCTCATAACAGTTTAGGTCTGATGCCAAGGGGAAGTGACCACACAAGTCTGATAGATTGTCAAAGAAAAAAACATCACTTTAACTTTACAGTGTTTTCTGAGACCCACGTCTTCTCTTTAAAGGCTTTAATAAAGGCCATAGGTTTCATTTAGAAATAAAATATTTTTTTAAATTTAAACTCTTAATTAAATGCTGACAGTGTTCCCAGTAATGATGCAAGAAAAAAAATCCTGTCAGGCTGTCTTCAGCATACAAATTAACAGCTCTCCCTAAATGAATTAAAGTTCCCCGATACCATACAGGAGAAAAAGATCAGAAAAAGCACTATTTTTGGGTAACACACACCAAAAAAGTTATTTTGCTTTGTTATGTGACAACAAAAATAAATGAGTTCTTTATCCAAATTAAAATGTCCAGCCACAATGTAGCTCAAGTAAATAATACTGCTGGAAACAAGACTGTGGAATGTGATGAAGATTAACTATTCTGTGATTCTATTAACACATTATGTGTGTAAGGCAGTGCACACACACACTAGCTGCAGGGTATTGCCAGCCATAGCACAGATTCCACCCATCAGTATGGGACCTTAATGAGGACTTTAACTTGACTAAACTTCTGCGACTTTCAAATAACAAGAAAATCGCTGAAGGTTTTCCTTCCCCTTTAACATCTTGTGCCTGATATGCCACTGTTCTGCACAGGTACATAGCACAAACAGAATTCTACCCACACCTTCCCATATATGGGTAGAAGCTCTGCCAGGCTTAGAGTACTATAGGTACAAGAAATTCAAAGAATTTTAATTTCTTGCCCTGGTCCTAATAATAAAAATGCTTTATACCTCTTTAAAAGCAGAAAATTTACATTATTCTTTTAATGCCACTGGTCCCATGACTCTAAATCTTTATCTGCATCACTACTCTCAAACATATTACTGACATTTAGTACTTACAGGAGAGGGAAAAGCCATGACCTCTTCCATCAGGAAGCTGTTCATCACTGGATTTTGTCCAAAGGGAATGTTAATGATGGTACAGAAAAATGGTTAACCATTTTTCTTAAATGAAAAAGCACCTCCTCTTAAGGATATGTTTCCGTCCTACTGTGGGAAATACACGAAGAGTCAACATATTAACCTCAGTTTGTTTGTATGGAACTCTTATCTTCAAATGTTGACAAAACAGCTCAGAAATTATTCTACCTGACAGCTGAGAGATTGCTCCAATACATCCACTCAAAACAAAAGCAAGATTTAAAGTGAGGAATGGGAGCAGGCTCCTGTGCATACATCCCCAGGGCAACTCTGAGGGAAGCTGTTGGGAAGAACACACGAGCACACTCACCAGAGCCCCTTTCTTTGCCCAGGATCTACCACTCACCTCGATTGGGAATGCCAGAGGATACATCCCTGACTACTCACTTTAACATCCTAACAGACACAGGCCTCTGCCTCCCTCTCAATAACATTCCCAAGGCTGCCCAATATTTTGATGGCTTTTTTGGCCACCACACACTGACACAGCAATTTTAGGGAACTGTAAATGATAGCTCAATGACCTCTTTTCTCAGTTTTAACTGCCAGCCTCAAGTTGAGAATCATGCAGGCATTACCTGTACTGCTCACTCTGAAGCTTTATCTCCTGCCTTTTTGTCACTCACACTCATGTAGATTTCCCTCCTTGCATGTGCTCCAAGAGTCAGTCAAGGCATTGTGGTCACAAAACAGGTTAAGAAATACATCATAATTGAAAGGAAATAATAGAAAAAGGGAAATCCACTGGGTTGTTCTGGTTAAAACTGAGACTTTTGTTCAGAGTAATAATAGGCAATTATTATTTTATTATTAGATTGGTAAATCAGGAATTTGGATAAACTAGTCATTCCTTTCATGCACTAAGTGACTAGGGCTTGCAGTTGAAGGAATAAATTAGGTTTGCTATACCAGAAGACATAGAAAAAATAAAAATCACTTATTTCTTCCCTTCTATGAAATCTCAGGAATGACATGGTAGCATCAGTCTAGAAAGGGTGAGACCATTTACAATTATCATACTCTTTATTTGGCTAGTATAGGGAAAAGTTCAGGTCATTTTGCAAACCTCATAGGGTTCTGCTAAAAAAAGACCTCTAGCACGGGCTCCACAGCTGTGAGTGCCTACCACAGACAGATCAGTTGTTACATTTTGACTTTGACTACACTCTGTACCACCTGAAGTGAACTTGGACGGCAGCTCATACACAGCACAACAGGGTCAAATACAGGTCCCATGATATAGCTCCCCAGAAACAATAAAACAGGAAGAACATGACCCACACTGTGAGATTTGGCAGCCTTTTTTAGCTCCATCCCTGCAGCAGCTGTGCCCCTGGGACGGCAGAGCCATGCTGCCAGGGGGAGCAGCCAGCAGAGCTGCAGGGAAGTTTCCCAAGAAGGAAGGATTCCTCTCCTCTTCTGCTCTCTCAGGACAGCAACCCTGCTCTCTCACACCCACCATTCTGGAAAACAGAGCAGAGCCACAGAAGACACTCCCTAAAATGTTTCAAGTTTGTTTAATCTGTTTTAGAACTCTCTTGGTCTCTCTCTATTACTTCCCTTTTGCTATTTAACTCTGACTAACAAGAAGGTGTTCTTTGAGTCTTTTGCAATAAGAAAAATGAACCAAAAGACAATCTCCTCTTTTATCATACTGGAAAGGAATTAAATCGCTCAGCTTTGAAGCAATAAGTAATTTTATGGGTGTTAAATGTAGTTAAGTCCTTATTTACCAATAGAGCTGTTTAGACAAATGAAGGTAGATTACACAATAAAAATGTCCAGTTATACCCCTAAATAATGTCCAATTACAAGATTTTGCTGTTTGGAACCTATTTTGCAATATGTTTAGTGCTGTTGTATCACAATATATTTAAAATCTTTTGCTTTCTGAAGCATTACTGGTACAGTGTCTCCTGTATTTCAGAATTGATTTATTCAGCAATTCATTAAATAAATCAGACAAATCAGATTCTAGCACAGCATGTAGTAGAATAGACTCAAGTCACTGGTATTTATGATGCTTTGCAATTGAAAGTAAACAGGCTTTTCCCAATTATATTTATGATTTTTTTATTATTTTTAATCTCATTTATATACATAGTGGCTGTTTATACAAACATTAGTTGTTGGGTCACATTAGAAATCAATGTATATAAAAGTATATAATATGTAAGATTTTTATATAGGTCTGTATGAAATTAAATATACACACAAGTCACTTAAACATTTGCATTAGCAGTTGTTTCTCAACAGATTGTCATGAGGTATGAATCTTTATTAATTTAGGATTAAGTCTGTTAGTATAGCATGAATCCACTCTATCAGCCTCCTCAAATATACCAAATTATTTTATTGCTAATGTAAATTATTCACACTGAGATGTTCTGTAAATCTCCTTTGCCTGCAAATGAAAATACGATTAGACACAACACCATGTAATACTTTGGAGGTGAGAACAAATGTGTGAAGTGTGAAGTAAATGCAGCAGAACATGAATCTCACATTCCTAACAGCTGTTTGGCAGGACAGCATGTGTATGTGACAGCAATGACAACACACTGTCCTCAGAGGTAATGACACTCATTTCCTGACCAGCACAGAAATGCGTCACAGCTCCAGAGAGCCCCAGGACAGACCCCGTGTGCACAAGATGCATCATTTTGGGCTACACGAAACCAGGGAGCAGGAATTCCAACCTGCAACAGCCATTTCCATCCCCAGGTGGAGAAGCAGTATTGATCTGTACCACTACCAGAGTGGTATGCTTAATCATTAGAGCTAATGTAATAATAGTATTCCTTGCTGTTTCTAGGTACTGAAATGGAGGTCTGAGGACATTTCTTGTCTCCTTTAGAGCAGCAGTATAATTGACTTTATTTTAGCAAGTAATTAAAAAAAGAATTTTTAAGACAACTTTTTTCTTTCATCAGCTAGAAGCTGCTGTCATTGCTGACAAGGGAACAGAGCAATGCAACAAAGCTGGGATGACTACAGCAGAGAAACTACCAAGAGCTTCTAGGGGAGCCTGAGAGAACAAGACATACTGCCAGAAAGCCCAGAAGACACATCCAGCATAGAAGGGGAGCAAACGTCAAGAAAGCTTTTTTATAGTTTCTGTTATCCCTTCTCTCTGGTGAGCTGCTCCTGAAAACAATCCAAGAGGCACTGCGAAGAAACACTAATCCACAGAAGTAACCAAGCTCTCTTAGGAGGAACCCTGCTTTCCTCCAGACAGACTTTGCATTCATGTCTGCTCTGTGGAAACAAGCACCTCAGGATGGGACAGGCACCAGGACAGCTCCTGACACCAGGACACACCCTGGAACACAGCAGGGCTGCCTTGCTCAGTTTGGGTGTGAGCTTCATATGGACCTTCTGTCAGTGTGTGGCACCACTGGCACTGCTCAGTGAAGGGGCTGTGTCTCTTTCTCAAGGACTCCTTACTCAGGTACCACTGAGCCTCTGCTCTTGTGAGAAGGGAAACAATGCATAAGGTGCCAGAGGTGGAGCACACAATGCACCAAAATGGATGTGATTCACACTGCCTAGAAAAGTCACTGGGGAGTCACCTGACTCATCAAGAAGAGACCAGTTGGCTACAGCTCTGTATCACCTATTCTTTAATTTAAATAATACATATCTTGAAGGAAAACACCAGTAATAAAAGGGATTGTATTTGAATCAGAACTCAAGGAAGGGTATTTGTTAGCTCACAAAGTTCTTCTTTCTCTTGGAATCACAGGAAACAAAAAATAAAACCAGAATGATGCATATTTAGCAGCAGATAAACAACCTGGAAGATTCTGAAGGGTCAGCTAGACAAAATGTTTTCTTATTAGCTATACACACATTCAGAATTTCATGTAGAGTCCATATCTGATTACACATAGACCAGTTCCATATTCTTCACTCATAAAAAAATAAATTAAACTCCAGAATTATTCTAATACTAAAAATGTCATGCACTCCACAACAGTAACATTAATAAATATGCAGAAAAAACAACTCTGTAATTAAGTAGTCAATGGTTAAATGGCAGACAAAAGTAGTTTGTATATTTTTAAAGCCACACTCTTTCTACTTTCCAAGAAGAGTTTTAAGGATGCAACATTATGTTTTTTGGCATCTTAGGATACCATAAGCCTATATAGTATTCAAGCATTTCTAAATTCTCATGCACATAAGAATAGTGGATAAGAATCATGCTTTGAAAATGTGGACATTCTATTCTTTAGCTATAAAATGTTGGCTTTATTCTTCATTAATTCTCCAACAGAAAGGAAAAATAATAAACTGTCACTCAGCCATTGTATTTCAGGAGGACTGAATGCATTCTTAAGAAAGGAACAGCTATTAGTTCTCTCCATTGCATTCTCTTGAGGGTGTGCATGGTAAGAAGGAAACATACAGAGAATGCTGAAAGGCTAATTGTTTTATCAGGGTCTTTTTTAATATTTTTTAAAGAAGATATAATCTTATAAACAATTTGCCCACAGTCAGCCTGTTCCACTTTGAAGCCAAATGCCATATTTTAAACGTTTTTAAAGCTAATACCCAGTAAAACTAGTATTTATTGACAGTACTTGTACATGCATTGTGTTGTATTTGCATCATTTGTTCTTCAGGGCAACCACCCCTCAGTCAACACAGAAAAATGTGTATAGGCAAAAAAAACAAGCAAAATATTACATAGCACACAGGATGGAGCAAGATTCAGTCAGGAAGGCACTTGTTCTCTTTCTAGAAACTCATGTAACACACTGATTTTCTGTAAGCTAATTTCTAACAGCAAGCACAGCCAAAGAAAATCAAGTGTCTTTTCAGGTCAGGATCTTCTCCATGTAGAACAGTGAACACTGCACAGTTCTAGCCTAGAGATACAAAAGTATTTCACGAAACAAATAGAAACAATAAGAAATAGAAAAACACGACAAAAGCTTCATAAGAGAAAGAAGGAAATGCAGATAAATTCTATTTAATGTATATTTCTATGATCTCTGGATAAAAGAGAATCTAACTCCCTGAGTAAAACAGTTTAAAGCCCAAAGTCAAAGAGATCTGCAGGGGAAACATCTACATTACACAGTTCTGTCGGGAACCAAGCCTATACATTTTCCTGCAGTCACTTTGATGCTAAACTGAATGGCAAATTCTGCCTTGAACTCCAAGGAATGTAAGGCTGCCTAGGCCATGTTAGCTCAGGCAAAGCCAGGACTCACAGGGGTCAGATTATGCTTTGTGTGTCTATTTTTGACCCAGACAAGTTAAAGGTCCCCTGGCATAAGGAGCAGATTGCACTGCTACTGAAGGAGGAGGACCAAGGTTAAGTGTAAAGTTACGACGAGACAAGGTAGGACAGAGAGATAATTACCCAAAGGAGTCACGGAACACAGACTGCAGCTGGAGTGCAGAAGGGAGTCCAGAGACAGGGAAAGACCTGCAGCAAAACACTGAAAGTAACTGCAAGGCTCAGGAGAACTCAGGTGATCTGGAGTGAAGATTTCACAGTTTAGAAGGCAACAAACACACGGATGTTTGTGATCACAATGTACTTAGTCCTGTATTTTAAAAACAGTTTGTCTTTTATTTTCAGAAAAGTTATCATCAAAACCAATAAGCCATCAAAGAATGAGTCATCACAGCAGCTACAAAAAGGACAGAAGGACAGGATTAAAAAAACATATATATGTATCCAAAGTTAACACCCATGCATGGTAACTAACACAAAAGAACATTCATAAATTGCAAGATGTTGTCTGTGCTAGGGGCTGCAAAATAATGAAATATTGAGAAATTCCATATGGAACAGATTTTCAAGAGAACATTGTGAAAGGTGCATCTTCCAAAAATTTGTTCCATTAAGTGAGAAGTACTTTTGCCTAAAACTGATTTCATCATTCCATCAGGACTCATTAGCAAAAGATTTAGCAATAGCCTGTGATATGCCCCCTTACACAGAAGTGATTCAGTTTCACAGTGCATCCAAACCCACATTCTGCACTGTAAAGAATCACATTCATTCAGGTACTGAGGTCAAGCATTAATTTTCTGAGACTGAAGAACAGCATACAGCAGCTACTGCCTACGCATTTCTAGCCTTTAGTCAAGCTCTCGTTTACCAGTATTACTCCCTCTGAATTTGGTAGTATTTGTGGAAATGGATCTAGTCCCAATGGATCTCTTATTTTGCCCTGAACTCTTGCTGGTGCTGCCACTGGCCACCTTGGCAAACACCTCTGATACTGTAGCTGTGACCACTGCACTGCATTAACACAGTAAGAGAAAAATGAAACATATGTTTTGACAAAACACTTGTGAATAAGAGGAACCTGCAATGTATTATCCAATAAATAAAATAATTAAAACCAGATATCTGTGTGTTCTTTGCCCATTTTAATTAGCAAACTGACAAATGTGTAGCAGGTCAGAAACAGGAAGGATACTGACAAGGAATTTTCTTATCGTTTTCTGTAAAATACACAAGTGTGAACTTTGCCACAAATGGGAATTTTTTCACATACAAAAGAAGACATGGCAAGACCATACTCCAACTAGCCTCAAATCTCTTCAAAGTGTTAACTAAAATAGATGAGCATTATCTTGATACTGAACTAAGATATGGAGTTTATTTTGACCAAAACATCAAAAAGTGATCACAAGACAACTGAGAACAACATTTTCATTAAACATCCCACATTTGCAACACTTCAGAATTTACCAGAAGGGTGATCTAGTTATTTGGTTTGTGCTTTCACCTCTGCAGTAAATCCTGTCTCTCCCTCTCCTGCATGATAGCATATCTTTCTCAAAGTTGTAACAAAGTGACAGAAAGTACCAGACCTTGAGCTTTATTTTGTTCAGGGGACATTCATGCACATGCTTTGGAAGAGACAGCCATATGGGCATCTGCAGTTCTGTTTTCAATTTCTACAGCCCTCACTGATGAACAGCATTAGATAAAAAGCTGCTCACCCAAAGTCAACTCTGTGCCAGCAACAGAGAAACAACTTGAAGTTGTTAGATAAGTGACATTTCTATTAGAAATGTCACCTTCTATTAATGGAAGGTGGCTTTTTATCTAATCTGAAACTTTAATTTGGGGAGGAACAATCAAAGCCAGTAACATCAGCACCTGGCTCTTCATCCAAAGTCATTACTAAAACACAGATTTTACACTGATCAATAAAAAAAAACAATAAACAAACCACCTTTAACTGGCATTTCTTTATTAATATTTAGTAGAGTTGGGGAAAAACATCATTTCTCGATTAGTCACATGAAGGCTCCAAAGGATTTGTGGTCTTCCAGATAGCTGACTCATCTTGCTCTGCTAACTACTACACATTTTTGGAACAAAAACCTTCACATTTTGCTTTAGAATACAAGAAAAAGCAATTTCAGTTCATATCTTTTCATAAGTGAAAATAAGTGTGCAACAATAAGAAATTAATTGCTTCACTTCAGATCAAAGTTAGTTACTGCCTCTGTAGAATCAACACTGCCTACTGCAGGAGGCAGCAGTGAGGTGAGGGCCTCAAGAACATCAGAAATTCTACAGTTTGCTACCACATGGCTCTTAAGCATAAAAAGAGCAAAACCTCTCCCCAAAGAGCCAGAAACCTTACTCAAGTCTGACACCAAAGTTAGAAACAAATCTTTTCCCTTTAAACTCTCATTTAGCTTTTGTAGCTTTTCCTCCTGGACAGCTTTTGGTAATAATCTTTCTACAGATCATTAATTTTAAGTAGATTTAGAATTCTGCTGGTCTAGTTAAATGAAAATAAAGTTTTACATTACACTCTCTAAGAATGCTTTAAAACAAACAAAAGACAATAAATAAAAACAAGGTCAAAATATCTGTGATCCCAGATATATACTCCAACTCTTTTAAAAAGTCACAATGCCTAGTTTCTTACTAAAAAGCAGGCAAACAATACACAGTTCTTTGGCAGAAACTACATTTGAGAAGAATATGTATGTGCCCAACATAATCTCCTTCAAAAACATTTCTATAAATGGTTAAAACATTATCTCTAATTTTATTTCTGCTCCCTTGTTTTTCTGCTCTTCCTGCCAGTGTTAGATAATGTTTTTTTTCTCTTACTTGTCAGGCACTGAGTTAAGTGTGAGCTCCCAAAGGTAAGGCTAATCACAGTGAGCCTCTGTTCTGCTGTTCAAAGGACTTGGACAACAGGTTTTCAGAGATTTCTGACTGAAGGTTCCAAGGACTGTGGAGCAGTCTCAACAAAGTAGCTGGTCAATACCAACATTTCTGCCAGCTGCTTTAACTTAATTATTCTCATCATATCAGCATGCTGAAAGGGGCTCCATAGTGAACCTGTACCATTTGTAACCTCCTAGGTCACTGGGATCCAAATGACACTAAAACCAAATGAACCATAACACCAGGAAAAAGAAGCCTACATAACCGGGCTGCCTCACCTCTTCCCTCAAACCTCCACCTCTAGTGTTTGGCATTTTCCACAAATGCAGGGCAGGCAGAAGCTTCCAGCCCTTAGCACCTCACTAACCCCCAATGGGCTGTCTTTATTTAAAAGCTGTTACCAATATTCAAGTAGATTTAATCACTTACTATCCCCATCAATCACAATCACTGGGCATGCCTTGAAGCCTTTTTCAAATTGATAATGCTTTTCCCAGACCAACTTTTAACCTGTTTTAGAGCATATGTGCAAAAGTTAACCAAATGTAACACCAGCAACCCCAACTTGGGAAATGAAGATAGTCATGCACTAGAAAATGCTAATATGTTCTAGCCAAAATTAATCCAATTCTGTATTCCTAAATGCTTTAGGGAACGCTTACATTTCTTTCTACCTGGGAACATATTAACCTTGTCTAACACTGTAGGCTCTGATCCCTCTAAGGCAGATAAGGCTTATAAATCTATGAAAAGACTGATTAGAATTACAAAATATACTTAAGTATCAGTTTCCACCCTTGTGGGCTCTACAATAAGACAACTGGAAGAAGCAACTTACACATGTTAGGCTGCAGGCATCAAAATTAATTATTTTACACCAAAGCTTGCCTCAAAAGGGACCACTGTAATTAGGATAATAAGCATTAGTGCACATTGTGAAATTTATGTGGGTTGGGTTTTTTTAAAGTTTATAAATCCCCTTTGTACACAATTGTTATGTTATTGTTATTTGAAATAAAAACACAAATTAGACATTTAAAATCTTATTAAAATGTATGCAGTTAAACACTGACTAAGTGTATATAACTCTCTCACAATTTCAGACTTTATGGACAATATCTATCATTCCAAGTCCATAAATATATTAATTGCATGGATTTTAAGTACCATTAACATTCAACCAATAGTGTTATTCCAGAAAGCTTCCAGCAAGGATTAGGACCTTTTGGAAATAAAATTTAATTTGCAGGGAAAGCAATAACAACATTTTAATCTATCTCAATGTATTAAAAATGAAAGGAAAAAATCAGCTAATATTGGTTTTGAACACTAGAGACCTGTCCCCTGGCTGCCAGGAACTAAAATAAATCCATCGATTGCGGAGTGTAAAACGGGCTATGAGTGACCTGGGGCCCCAGCTGGGGGAGTGCACTCTGTGCTGCACTCCCACTGCTGCACAGGGGGTGGGAGCCCCTGCACCTTTCCCTGCTCTCCCCACCTCTCTGTGGCCCCAAAGAGAGGAAACAGATGCTGAGGTGAAAGCAGACGGCTCATTGATTGCTTCTTTTTGGGTTTTCGTTAAAGTGTGCAATGTATAACACTCAACCCGCAGCTCCTGCGCCTCCCAATCAGCCACCAGCACAGTGCACAATGACAGAAAAGGATTTTCCCTTAAGCCAACAGAACATTTCACTTTGTAGGAGCAGCAAAGATTAATCTTGCTCCTGTTTTCTGAATGTGGCAGTTGTTTGCTTTCAAAAGTGCTACAAGGCAACATTAGGTTGCTGTTACCAGATACCATATTTATAATTACATCTCAAACTCAATTTATAAAACAATTTGTTAACATATCAAAATTGTTGCTGGTACAAGGAAAAAATTTAAGGGGCAGCTCTGCATATAATCATTATGAAATTTGTGGTACTTTCTCTGAAATTTAACTTTGTTAGCTCCAGGCTCCAAGCAATTTTTTTCCAATTAATTACTGCTTTCCCTCCTAATTTTCTCAAACATTTTGGCTGTCACTATATGTGTGATTTCCTCCTTCAGATTATTTCATAGCATCACAATTATCATTAAAACAGATATTGTTTTTCCACTCAGAGCTTGATATGTTTTTGAAAAGACTCTAACCCTTCTTTCCTACTTTCCAACCCATTGTAAAGCCCAATTAACATCTGTAAAGTGTTCCAATATCTTAGATACACACAAAGTAAGAGTAGGAAAAGCATTTTTAATCACTGATTGTAGATTTCTTTAGGAAGAATGGAAGGGGGATTCTCGTACCAATTTCTTTCCATACTCCTTTCTAATAGAAACATTACATAATAAAATTTGACAAAAGATCACAAGTTTTTTGCTAAGAACTGTGACATATTCATTGAAATTTAGAGAGGGGACCAACATCCTGCAAGTGCTGCCTGAAAGAAAGGAAAATTCCACTGACAATCTGCCACTTACCATTGCTGAGATAATGGCTGATAACAGATCCCAGCAGCTAATCACACTAACATCCCTTTCCACATTGGTTTACATGATTTCTGTGAGCCATTGCTGTATCCTTTGTAATTGTTTATGTTACCTTTCAGGACACAAGGATTTGTGCAATCCAAAGCCAAAGAAAAATTTTTTGTTAATGTCAGTGGATAAGACCTCACACAAAATATGCACCTTGGCTCTCTTGAGTCACCAGATACTAAGCTCTCATGAACAAATTTAAAAAGGGGAGCTCACAAAGGTTTCAGGACCTGTATCATAATCATGTCATCTAGGGATAAAACCAACCTCAGGTTTATGTGCAGACAAACTAGAGAATTTTAATTAGCAGAAAGGTTAAGCTTTTGGGGTTTTGGTTTTTTTTATAAAGTGGAAAAAAAAAAAAAACCAGTCTGAAGACCATAAGAGATTTCATCTCTGTGTATATGAGGGGAAACAGGGAGGCAAGCAATTGAAGCATAAGTGATTACATGTCGATTATCAAGGAGAGAGGATACGAGGAAGATAAACTTGACTGTGTAAATGTTAGTCAGCAAAACAAGTGTGTTTAGATTTGTCCAAAATGAAAGGAGGGGCACTGGTTGCTGTAGCCACTGGCTTATAGCAAGCCTCACATCGTAAATGTTTTGGAAAAAATTTTGTTGACCAAACCCTGACTTGTTCTGAGCTTTCCAGTAATCGCTGTAGAGAAGACCTGCTTGGAAACAAAGTGTAATGTATCGGCTCTGGGTTACTTCAGAATCTGTTTGTAGCACATACGGGATCCTGACATACCGGAGAGCAGTGGAACATTGTGATTCATGCTATCAAACCCATCTGAATGTGGATGACTGCCATTACCACACAGAGAAAAGCAGGCTCTAAAACAGGTAAGAAGCTTAAATACAGGAGGAGACAACTCCTGGACCTGTCCAAATTGTTGAAAAATTTTAGGAAGCAGAATAGGACAGCAACTGAAGGAATAGTGAGACTGCTATAATAGTAATGCTTATATTTTGTTCCAAGCACGCAGCAACCAACTTCAGCACACAGAAAGCACAGCAGTCATTAAGTCATTATAACTTTATAGAGCTCCTAAATTCAAACAGAGTACAAACCTACAAACACCAGCCAAGGCCTCTCTTCTAAATTCTAAACACAAACCAGTAGCTGGTATTTCTGGAGGGAAGAATGCTACTGTATAAAGCACTGGCACAGGTTGTCCAGAGAAGCTGTGGATGCCCCAACCCTGGAAGTTCTCAAGGCCAGGTTTCATGGGAGGTCTGAGCAACCTGGTCTAGTGAAAGGTGTCTCTGCCCATGGTTGGGGGCTAGAACTAAGTGATCTTTAAGGTTCCTTCCACACCAAACCATTCTATGAAAGCATTTTGCAGCACAAACCATCAGTATGGCATTTCCAGGTCCTTACAAATAAGTACAATTAGTTTGTGTAAAAAAGCATACAACTCTACTGCCTCTGATAGCAGGGTCCAGACTTGATAGGAAATTGTACTTTCTACATTCCCACATCCCAAGACCTCGCTCACTTGGTTAACACTACACAAGTAAAGTACAAGCTGTATAAAAAGGCTGATAGAAAATGCATTTTCCTACCACCCAACTACTGTATTCTCAGGGCTCCTGACAAGTTACCAGTCCTTTTCCTGTCACCGCTGTCTTTCAAATGCCCGTCAATTTGTGGACCACCACAGAAAATTGGCTTTTGCCATTCTTTTTACGCTACTTTTTGGAAATATAACTGCAATTTTTTATTCTTAATCAGTAGCTACATTTTACATTTCCAGGCACATAAAATTTTTACAGTAATTACTTCTGAAAACAACCACTGTAGTGACCACGATAGATTTCATTAATTTCCACATTTCTTTGCTTGATCACCACACCCAGTCTTTTTTCCAAGTGCTTGTGCACCACCTGAGTGCTTCTCTTGTACTGACTGTATTCAAGGAAAGACTTTCATTACATTTCTGCAGGTCAGCCCCAAGACTTAATGACTGTATGCCTTGCCAAGGGAATGGTTTTTCACCCATCCTACAAGCAGTATCAAAACTCTTCAAAGTCAGATGTGTATTTTTATTTCCATCAGCCACCTACATTTTTAACTTATTTATTTGCCCACTCTTGAACAGGCATTTCATCCTCACCTCTTACAAAGCCTATTTCTTTTCAACTGCTTGACCTCAAAATCATTGCTTCTCTCTATCACCCAGGTTCTGCAGCTGTAGCTCCTAATCACCCAGCTGGAGTTCTGCCCATTCAAGCCTCTCATGAGCCCCAGAATTTAACCCTGAAGTGGTCCTTCCATTTTTCTGCAGCTGACAACAGTTACCCTCTTTAATGAATCCTAGTTATTACTAATTTCTACTTCCTCTTATTTTCACTATCAGAATAGGCCCTCACCAAGTTCCTCTCATTTTCCTTTCAGTCTTTCTCCTAAAGCAAGACCTGTGGATGCACCTTATTGAGCTCATTGTAACTTAGCTCCCTCTCCCACCTTTCCACAGCTATGTCAGATACTTGACCAGGTCCTATCATTTCCATTCCTTTTTCAACAAAACAACATGAACCAATTTGCTCTACTACATTTCC
The DNA here is from genome assembly GCA_020086605.1 of Lanius collurio. NCBI lineage: Eukaryota > Metazoa > Chordata > Aves > Passeriformes > Laniidae > Lanius > Lanius collurio. Next base: position 12,441,920 of record JACBWW010000019.1, read on the forward strand.
ACAACACACTCTTTTATCACTTGCAGAGGAAAATCATCCATCCAGACGTTCAACCAGCTGGGACTCTTCATGCAGTGTGACAGGGCTCAGCAGACCTCACAAATGCCCTAGTCCAAGCTAATTAATGACAGAACTTGCACATTCACCTTCCCCAGGTGAGAATTTCAGTTGCCAGATTCAAAAAACAGTCAAGTCCCGCCCATGGCTCTTGGAAACTGTTGGGGTTTTTTTGTGTACTCACATAGTTATGGGGTTGGAAGAGCCAGCCTGCCCTCTCCAGGGGCAGGGTGTAGACTCCCTCTAGGTAACATCTTCCAACCCCTTCCTGTAACTTTTCATACATTGCAAATACTCTTGTTCCTCAGTTGCCATCTCCATGTTCTCTCATTGTATTTGAGCAGAACTCTGGATTTGTAAGCATTTATTCACCTTGTGAAAATCTTCAGGCAAAAGCTGCCATATGGATGTGGCAATAGATCCATCTCAGTTCTTCATTCACGCTTACCCCATTGGGTTAAATGTGTATTTCTAGCATAAAGTATCTCTACTCCAAATGGTTGCCTGCAAACTGGTAAGCTGAACACATTAAAAATAATACTTTAGGAACTTCCCACATTCTCCATAAAGTGGCATTTAAAATGAACAAAAGCAAATTAAAAAATCTGTGAGCTCTGGGCAGTAATTCTAGCATCCCAAAGACAAAACATGAAATACATCAGATAATGGTTTACACCTTTTTTACGTGGAGTCATATCATAAGAAAAAGGAACATAGAATATTCATGTTCATATAACCTTTGCTTTTAAAGGCAACTACACATTCACAGAATCTGACTGTTTGAACACACTGCTATTCTTTCTAGAAACATTCTGGGTTTATGATGAGTTCCTTTTCCATTTATATTTTATTCTTGATCAGTTCCATCACTTTTTTAATAAAATAATGTTTTAAATAAAACCCCGTTGCTATTTGTTTCTGCCAATTTTATTCTTTTGTTCAGTTTTGCCTGCAGCAGCACTTCAATTCTGACTTACAACTTTCACTAGTAAGGCAAATTAACTCTCATAGACCACTTGCATTTAACCTAAATAGAATTAAGGGCTTCCCTCAAAGCAGATTGTTTTCTTCTAAGCCATCCTTTATGTGATAAAGGAATGTAATTAAAGAAACCAAAACAACACAACAATTCCACCAAAATAAAGCCAAACAAAACAAAATCAAACAAACAAACAAGTCCCAAACATTTGCAAGAAAGATTCAAAATGAGTCTTGAAGATACTGGGGCTAGAATATAGTAAACATCGAGATTCCAGAAAAGTTATTAGAAAAAATGGTCAAGGAAAGAAAAAAATATAATAAAAATTTTTGATTTGGTGAACCTGTGGATCAGGACTGTCTGTTCTGACTCAATAAGCAAAAAGATGTCCTAAATTCTTAACTATGAGTTCCTATTATAACATCCTACTGTACTTTGATGAACTCTTGCTTTTACTAGGAGTTTCCCCACTACAAACAAGCTATAGACACCTATCACTAAAAACAGGAAGCAAAATGTTAAATACTTTTGTGGCTTTATTTTACAGATGTTACCTCTGTGACCTCTTTATAGCAGAGAGACTGTATCTCCAAGAAAGGACATTGCCATCAGGCAAAAACATTCCAAGACGTTTTCTTTTCATTTATCTTAATAGGTCTGGAGACAAATGCCTGATGCTGGTATTTGCTACCAATTTTCAACATGAACAATCCTATATTGGGCTTTGGGATTCAGTTATGCTCTTTTCTCAGCAATAATAAAGAAGGAAATACTGAGCACTTCAAAAATTAATTTAACCGTCGCAGACCTTAAGGCTGCTTTAGCATACTAGGGTACTATAATAATAAAATAAAAACAAGGGCTTTTTAAATCAAGAATGCAAAGAATCAGGCAAAATATCTGCTTGTAAATTGCTGTTCTTCCTTCTTCTTCATTTCCTGATTATTGTAGGCTTTTCTACAATGTTAATGATCTTTCCAAATAGCTCTTAAAAACAAACTCTATGCTTTTACTTTATCCAGAGCACACAAGCAGAAGGGATACTAAAACAATGCACAGCGATAGACAAATCCTCTAAGATCTCCCTCAGTGAAGAAAGGGTCACAGGTGCAAAGGCAGCAACATCATGAGGAACAAAAAGCAGAAAAACACAAATAATAGGAGAGGAAGACAACAAAAGAGAAGGGATGTGATCACTGCTAAAAGGTGGAACATCCTTTCCAAGAAACAAAGTAGTAAGCTGGTTGCAGAAGGCCTCCTGATCAAGATGCCTGCAGATGAAAGATTAAGGAATGCACCACCAAGTCCCACCTTGCCCTGGAGCAGCCTGCCCGGAGCAATGTTGCCCTAATGTCCAGAGGCTGACCACTAGGAGACTACAGCTTCTGAGGCAACCTCCAGCCAGCACTGCATTCCTGTTTCATCCCTGCTTCAGACACAGCACAATGAACACAGGATAATACAGCAAGATTCTTTCCCCAGCTACAAAAACTCCTCCTTGGGTGCTACTGGTAGTCTGGTGTAGAGGAACAGACTCCCACCCTGGATTGCAAAGCACCATTTCATAGTTTGAAATCCATTATACACAATCTAGGCAGTAAGGCAACAAATATTCCTCCTCCCATCTCTAGGACTTTCTTATATACTGGATCCTGTGAACTATCCAAGCTTGCAGTGAAAGCAGACCTGCCAGATGTGCCAGGTAACTCTTGTCCTGCCAGCTTCTCGACATGCAGTTCTGGAGAGCTCACTCACAGTTATGACTTACAGGTAAGCAAAAGCCTAGTTTTTCTTCCTAGTACCATTTCACTCCAAATTAGAACTGCCTTTTTTTATTTTTTTTAACAGGCCTATAGAAATAAATAGGAAAACTAGAACACAAAATGAGTTCTGTGAGAGAAAGAATGCTGTATTTGGCTTTAAAAGAAAAAACAAAGTATAGTCTGCCATCTCATGTTGATCCAAGAATAGTGCTGACTCTGTGAATTGATAAAGAGTTATTATATCACATAGCTACATTTTCCTGTATGGATCCTCTTTTTTGGCTTAATGCAATTAAACCAGAACAGACATTGTTTCCAGTCAACTTGCCCTAATGCTGAAGTAAATCTCTCATGGTTATAGCCCTGTGCACAAAGCTGAGGCTCAAATACTGCAAAAGAATAACAGTTCTTGAAAAGCATGAGGAATCTTGATGCCTATAAACAGTTGGTTGAAATATGGACAAAGACTTGTACCTGGCACTTCCAAAGAGAGATTTAATAGGGTAGTGACTACTACCAAAGATTTATCTTTGCTTATGTTTTAGAGTTAACATGCCAAAACAGGGAGGTAATAACTATGTTCTTCACCAATTATTCAAAGCACTCTACATTCCTTCAGTGCTACAGCATGGTTCCAGCTGGGCTGTGTCAGCTCTTCCTTCAGAAAATGTATCCAAATGCTTGCAGATTAGTCAGGAGAATATGCTGTGGAATGAATATAAACTGGGAATGGCAGCACCATACTCTGTTTTCCAGACACTTTCAAAAATTAAGTTTACTGATTAAATGTGTTCATAAATACAGCCTCACTCCCTGCTTACCTGTAGGAAGCACATATATTCCATTCCATACTTTTCTAAAAGGATTTATATGTTGCTGCTAGTATTTTGATTTTAGTAACATTACAACATGTTGACATCATGCATTAGACGACTTCAATATCTAATGACTGTATCATCCGACAGGCTGATCCTGACCTTTTCAGAGAAGAAAATTAAGGACATCAGTCATTGTGACCAGAGTTTCCCTCATAAGCCTAGTAGTCCAAGCTCCTGTTGATAAAGGATAACCACAAAAATATAAAACTCTAATTCAGAGAAAAAAAAATGTTTGAATGGCAGTTATAATACACAACATGCTTTTTTACATATGTTTGTGTAAATGTACAGAGAATACAGGTAAGTTTATATAGATGTGTTTAAATATCTATACACTTTTATGTTTCTTTGTAGATGCACTAAGAAAGGCTTTAGAAAACTCATTCACCATATATAGTTCATGTTTTCTAAAGAGAAAAGCATTCTAAATGTTATTCTTTGGTGTTAAAACCTTCACAGTATAAACTTGTTCAATAAAATCACTTAAAGCAATAATAAAATATCCTAATAACCATTCCTGTGATCCTCTGGTGGTTTGTTGTTCTCATCCTCATATTTACATAGTTCACCATCAATAAGCTAAGCAGCCCCTTGAAATAAACTAAACATCACAGTAAACAAGCTAAAGTCATCTCAATTATGAGCAAACCAATGTATTCTTACTGTTCATTAAAGTTGCCTAGGAACAACTTTTTACCTTTTTGAACAACAGCAGTGTCTGGGTAAACAATCCAGCCCCCAAAATGTGCAGTGAAAACAGATAACATCTGAAAGCCATGAAACCAGAGTGCCAAAGGCACACCCTGGCCTGGACTGGCTGTCTGAGAGCACTGAGATGATGGCTTACGAGTAGGGATGACAGCATGGGCTAGCCAAGACTTAAACCAAAAAAAGCAGCCACCTAAAGTAGACTGCTAAATCATATGTAATCATACAGAGATGTCCTTTGCACTATTAAAAACCAAAATTAGCACAAATAACTAGGTCTACAAGACATTTATTAATTGTGAAAGACAACTCCAAGCAGACAATTAGCCCCACTAATTAGTGTCATCCCCCCACTCTGCCCCAGCAGCCCTCCCCACGTTCCTTATGCAGTCCCAACGTTTCTCTCAGCCCTCCACCCTCTGTGCCATGTAGGGAGTGTGAAGGCAGAGAGAAAAGGGACAGCAGCAGCAGCATTTCCTCCAGCCACAGCAATCCAGAGCTCTGGCAGGTGAGGGAGCAGCTCCTGTGTGGGTCCATCCAGGGCTGCAGCTCCTGCCACAGCCCATCCACCCAGCAGCTCTGCCAGCTCCACCACAGAGGGACTTCCAAATGCACGCACGTGTGTGAAACCGTGAATTTCTGAGGGATTTTATGCTATGAAATTTGGATCAACACCAAAGTTCTGGATCCAATGCAAACACTCCAAACTGGTGGAGTGTCTGAAAATTGCGAACTGAACTAGATTCACAGATTTGGAAAAGAAATTGTAAACACTAATCTTGCATACCAGGAATTTGGCTTTTGTATTGCAGATGGTGATGGAGTCACAGATACTTCTTGAGCTATTCATAGGAGTCAGGAAAGCAAAAACCACCCTCAAAAAAGATGTTGTAGATCCAAGGTAATTATTCAAATTCATATTTTTATGCCAGTCACTTTCTATTTAAACAAGTACTTCACATGCACTGAAACACTGAAAGAGAAATTCCCAGTAATTGTGTTCATACAGAGAATCATTCTGATCATGTAAGCTGCTTCAATCAGTCAGTGATATCTTTCTAACAGTAAACATATTCCTTAGTTTTCATGGTGCCCTAATAACATAGCATGCATAAACACATAATCATATATTACATTTACCACAACATGCACAAGATTTAAACTATCACTTTTCAAATCAACCCAGTCATTCTAGGCCTGTCTTTTCCAAACATTTCCCTTCACAAAAGAGGCCAACTATTTGCTCCAGTTCAGGGAAAACATGTTGAAATGTGAGGAATTCCTGAAAAATAGTAGCTGTCATCTTCTAAATATTTCTACATATTTGCATTAGGTATTCATTGCCTCCAATTTTTGCTCTGCCAGCACATTGTACCTCGTCCATGTAGAGGTGTGAGTGGTGACATAAGGCAAGGAAGAGTCAAGCTCTTTGGTTCTGCAGCTCACACACACCTTTTCAGCAGCACACTGGTTAGGTTTGGATTGAAGTGACAGATTTTCAAGGAAGGGTATCATCTCCAGTAGATCAGATACTACTCCATACTTGGAAACCTGCACTTGTTTTTAACATTATCAGCCCGGTGAGTATTGGAATTTAGCTGCTTTTTATCTTACTGTATAAAATGTTTGCTCTATTTATAATAATTTGATTAGAAAGTGCTGATTCTCAGACCACAGTGCTTTGCAGATAGCACTGCTCTGGGGGTGAGGGAGTAAGGAGACCAAACTTCCACTCTGCCATAAGCATTCTGAGGATTTTCAGCAAGATACTGAGTGATTAAACAGCCTAATTCCCCTGTAAAGTGATGATAATAATTCTGCCCTCTCTGTTCACCTCACAGGAACTGGGCTGGGCTGATGAGCAATATGTGCCTGGAACCACTGGGTGTTCAGCCTTAGCTCCAATAATTATCATCCCCACACTGAACTGCTCTGATGAGAAGGGGAAAAACTTACAGATTTGTGTAGAGTACCAAAAGACACTGCTCAGTAACTCTGGGTTAGAAATACCATCTTTTACTCTCCAGTTGGTTACATTTCTTTTTCAGAATCAGCAAAACTCCCTGCTAACTAGAAAATAGTGTTTTCTCCAAATAGTCTGTAGAGAGAGGAAAACCCATTTATTTGCACTTCTATTTAGCTCACAGAACACAGTAAATAATGTCAGGAGGGTCTTATAGCTGTAATTCTTGGTAAATTTACAGAATTCCCAATGTAAAAACTGACCTCTACATCTTCCCACAGTTTGGCTGGAGAAGAGTTTTTCACATAGTAATTATCACTGATAGCTCTGCACACTGTCCATTAAATTTTAATCACAATTATTAGGGTCAACAAGAAGTAGAGGCAAGCTCAAATACCAATTTCTCTTTCTCCTCTTGTTGCAAAATATAAATGTGGTTTTATGAATACATAGTGTATTTAAGTTTACCACAATGGGAAGTCTTGTTTGTTTTTTGAGAAAAGACATTTCAAAAATTACTAATTACACATTAGTCCACACCCATTTTTCAGAGGTGATTAAGCAATGCAAACATGTTGCTTTACCATAACTGCTCCCTTTTCCAGAAACTGATAATTTTATGATCAGTTAAAAATTAAATGGGATAGTTCTTTTGACCTAGAGCCTTACATCACTAACATGCCAAGAAAAAGTACCTAAACTATCCTTTTCTACTGCACTATAAAAACCCACAGACAGTAGTCACAAATTTTATAACTTAGATTTCTCTCTTTCAGTATTTAACATGCTTCTTTCAGATTTTAACTCCATTTTACCCTGAATATAATTCTACATAAGAGTTGCTTCAACTGAGATGAATTTATTCAAAGGAAGGGTAAATAAAGGATTACAATGTGTTCCCCACTAACAGTAGTCAGTTCACACGTATCACATACTGAGAACAAATCACACAGCCTGTCCAAATGTACTCCACTGTCATCATCACTGATTCCAGCTCTAAGGAATTTAAACATGATTCCTTTCACAGGAATAATCTGTTGGTTCAAATTCTTCTTTTTTGAAACCTGAAACATAAATGATGATATTCGTTTGGCATTGTGTGGAGATCAGAGCTGAATCTCAGACATGACAGCCAGTGATGGAAATGGGAGCCAAACTTCACAGACTTTGGCTCATGACCACGTTCAGTGCTCACTGTGCTGTGCTGAACTTCATAAAAATAAGCTTTTGAATGGCACGATCTGTGTAATACTATATTTAATGGCATGTATCATTTTATAAAACACATTTTAAATACAGTATTTTGTTGCCAGTTCCCAGAAAGAACATGGCCATGATTGTGAAGGAGGGGGTGAACACTCACAGGACAGATTTAAGTGGCAAACCCAAGTTAATGGATATCTCTTTCTGGGATAAAACAAAACTATTAAAATTAAAGTCTACAAGTCTGAGGGAAAATGGCTGATTTTCAAAAGCATAGCAACATGTTTGATGAATAAAGACCTCAAATACCTGCCTGCTTACAAGTGCCAGACTTTTCCTCCAGCCTGTCATTTCTTGGAGGTACTCAAAAATTGGCTCTTCTTGGCTCTCCTTGCTCTAGTCAAGTGAAAGGCACCACAAGCAGAGTAAAAATCCTTATCAAGAGAGCTCTTCATTCATTTAAAAACCAGCATATTTTTGACAGATGTAAAATATAGAAATGAGGAAGGTAAAGAAAAGGAAGGATACACAAGAAGGAAGCACATAATGTAGTTAAAAAAACCCTTATTGCTGCCTGCTTTAATATTAAACTGAACAGTGAGTCCAGCAAAACAGGGTCTCCTTTGCATGCAGTTAGGATACAGATTTTGCCTACACAGGAAGAAACATATTTGCTCTTTGGAACTGCCATTCCAGAAGCAGCTCCCGTGACTATGCAGATGGAGTAGCACATGTGCAGCAAATACAGCCTCTTCTTTTAAAGACTATTTTAAGAGTTCATGACATTAAGTTCATTTGCTTGAAAAATCCTAGAAAGTCAGAAGAAGAGGAAATGTTCTTCCAAATTATAGTTCTTTCCAGTTATTTTTGGTAGAGCTGACCCTGTGGACTGCAGAGCTGTGTGAGCACAGTTTAGGGAGCGGAGCCCAGCCCAGCCCCTGGGTTATGTCTTGCCAGTGCCTGGGCTGGCTCCAGTCTTGCTTCACAGCAGTGCAACACCCAGCACTTGCTGGTGTGGAGATCCTTGCCTCAAAACCAGGCTGGTATCAACCACAGAAAGAGCTCTGGCAGAAGAGCCAGGGGTTTGCATTTGTCTGGTGATGGTATAGTTTCACCAAGCAGGGATTTACAGATAAAGAAGAGTCTAAGTCTCCATCCCTTCCCCACCAGCAATGGCAGCTGCCCACTCAGGGCTGGATGCAGAGCTGAGGGCAGGGCTGGATGCAGAGCACTCATTGTACACCCACTGTCCAGAACAGTCTCTCTGCAGCCTGGTCCCAGCCTGGCCTCGCTGGCTCCTGCAGCTCCTGCACTCCAAGATCCTGACACAGGTTATATATGCCACCAAATTCAACAGTCTGAACCCCCAAAGCACTTCTTGTTAAACAATATGTTGTTAATGATCAAGCACAACCAAGTCAACATATAAAAATAAGTACATAATTGCCCTATTTTGTAAGCTTTAAAAATGATGTCACACACTTCTCATTCAGTTCAGCTTCTTATGCAGTAGAAGCCAAAAAAGAAATCTACTATTTATCTGTCAAAATCAAACCAGTTAAACTTTAAAGTGTTGTGGAAATGCTGAGATTTGAAATATTGGCTTCCTTAGAATCTTCATATTTTCCAGCCTCCACTTCTGCTGTATGCTATGATGATTATAAGGGATACAATTAAAGAATGCCAGCTGAGGAAGACTAGAAATTAAAGCATATAGCTTCCTAGAAAGAGATTAACTATCTGAATTGCTCACAGACCTCATCAGAAAAAAATAATGATGTAAATCTCCATAGCTCTGGAGGGGCAGAACTTGTGGATATTGGCACCACTGCTCCTCAAAAGCCTGCAAATGACCTCCCTCGCTTGTCCCAAAAGACATTTCACCCTGTCCTGCTCTCCCACACACAAACACAGATCACCCTGCTGGCCTAAGCAGAATGTTCTGGTCTCACATAGAGAATGGATGACCACAGTAATATACATTCCTATTTGTACAGCAGAAGCTAACATTTTTCCTACAGCTGAAAAAGTTTGGGATCTAGAGAGAGACAGTGAGAATTACAATGCATCTTTTTCTCAAAATTTTCTTTCCTTGGTATTTCCCTGTAACTTTCATTTTTAGTAGACCTAATAGAAGGGAATACACTCTGAAAACACAGTTCATCCTCGACAAAAGTAGATAAATTTTTTTAAATCACAGATGCACTGGCCTGAAATCAATTCTAGGTCCCTTTTCTCAGAAAATGTTCAGAGATATATAAACAGGATGAAACTGAAATACTCCTTATGACAGAAGGAGAGTCTTTTGACATGTTCCTAAAAAATGACTTTTGTAAATTTGCTTATCTTCAGGCAAATCATGAGTTTTACTCACATCAGATTGCTACCATGACATGTCCAAGTTTCCAGTAATTATACTTATGAATTACTCATTTTCTTCTAAGAAAATGCACAGATATATTCTATGTGCAACATTCTATTTCCTGACAGAATGAACAGTGGGAAAATGCATCAGAAATGCATACAAAAGAATACAATGAAGAGACCCAGCATGCCACAAATCTCACAACCTGTTGTACTTTCCTCAAGCCTGGTTCCTGATGTTCAGCTGCATGGGGATCTATGTAAGGAGGATCAGATTTCAACAAAGAAAATAACTTTGTACCTCTCGTTCTAGCAAAAAGAAATAAAATACCTTGAAAATGTAAAAAACCCCCAGCTAAAATGTTCAGATGTGAATCATTCCAAATGTATTACTAAAAAATAAAGGGTTTTAAAGGCAATGTAATTTTGAGTTGCCAATGAAGATTTGTTTTAAACTATTTATTCTCAGTAGACTACCACCGATTTTAATAAATATGGCTATCAGGAGAGCTATTTGATTTCATAGCAATCAAATTGCTCAGTCCAGTCACCTTCTTAATGACAGCTCTTTGGTCCAACACAAACAACAGAATGAAACCTGCTCCCTGAAATCCTTGCCACTTTACAGACACCTCAATCAATTCTGGTGGTAAGAAGCCTCTTTATTTACAGCAGTTCAATGAAAACAGAATTCTAGTCATCAAACCTCTTATTCACTGGATGCTCCTGTAAATCACACTTCTATAGTGAGTGCTTGTTGCAGTGCTTATCATGTTACAATTTGGTTATTGGGATTCCAGACACAAAACTGCTGGAAGTGAAGAGATTTTCCCAAAATTACATTAAATTACATCTTTCTCTTACATACCCCAGAGATGGACTGAACTCATCAGAGAGATGCAGACCCAAATTCAATTTTACATGCATCTTTTAAAAAAGAATCCAATTGAAATAGAAGTTGTTGTGTTTGGGTTTTTTTGTTGTTTTTTGGGGTTTTTTTTTCATTTTATTCTGGTTTAAAATACAGTTATCACCTACTTTTTCCATCCTTTCCTGAAGAGATGACAGAAGGCAATAAAGGGCATAACTGATCCCAGGCAGTGATTCACACATACAGAGGCATTGTAAAGAGCCAGCGCTTGATGTTGGCATTGGGATTTAGTTTCAGTTCCTCCAGTTCTGTGAAAACTGAAAGCTCTGCAAATACCACCTTATGGAGACCTCCTGCCCACCAGCTCCACCCAGCAGGTTCTCCCAGAGAACCCACTGAGGCAGAAGTGGGAAATAGCTGCCAAATACATTTTTACTCAGTAGAGTTTGGGAATCAGTCACAAGTGTACAAAGAATTGTTTGGATAGAAAAAATGTGTCCCCTATGTCAAGAGCTCCATGTAATAAACCCAACATATACATGGGGATACACAGCACACTGCTGCAGCCAGCTGCAGGTGTTGTACAGGCCTGAACAGTACTTACAGCAAGTGGTTTCTAGCCCCTGTCACGATAAATCTGTGAACATGCACATGGTTCATCATTAGAAGATCTCTCAGCAGGATCTCTCTAGAAAGGAAGCCAATTACAAACTCCCCAAGTGGCAGGGGGGCAGCATGCTGCCAGTATAGACTGCTTCAATCCTGGCTGCTGTTCTGATGAAAATGTAGATGATTTTTTGTCGTGACATAGAAAAGATCAGGGCAAAAGATTATGTCACAGATTAATTAGCACCTCTATGTAACACACCCATGGCCCATCAGACACAGCCCAGAATAACTGAATTTATACAGTGTGCCACAGTTCCGAATTTTAATCTGATTTCTATCTCTGATTTAACCAACAGATTTTCAAGGACAAACTATAGCCAGACAAGAACTTACTGATTATACATGTGCAGATACTGAAAAGCAAAGCTGTTCTTACTGCAGAATCCAAGTATTACCTCTTGATTTGCTTCTCCTACCACTATGACTAAGTAGGCTGCAATTATTCTTAGCCACAATGAAGTTATACTGCCAATCCTTGAAGGATATTGACATCCTAGATCATGTCTTTCTTAAAAGAGCCTTCAAAAATAAACTAGGTGTATAAAAAGATTAGAAAGTAATCTGCAGTTGTACAGCTTCCATCAGAAGCTTTGGCTCTGTCCATAACTAAGGTGTGATGACTCTAAAACGAAACAGAACTTCTGAAATTCTGCTTTTGATGAGCATAACAGTCATAGGATCAAGAGAGAAATAAACAAGCAAAATCCCTCCTATACAAAATCTTTTCTTTAAATGACAGTTAGTGACATGAAAAGTCCTCCTAGAACATGTATTCCCAAGGGGGTCTCCTCTGTTTCCTCTCCCCTCTACTCCCAGATAATAAAGTTTGCCAGATTTATTATGGCAATTATACATTTAACTTCATTAGTGACGATCAGAACATTTTAGTTGTGCTCACTGGCGATCCGAGGGAGTCCTAGAGAAACTGGGAATGTTGGTGCACCACTCACGACCCCTTCCCCTGGAAGTTGGAGGCAAAGGGAAGGAAGAGGGCCCCCCACACTCATCCCTCGCCCCATCCCCGCAGCCAGCGCGGCGCTGGCGGCCGCACGTCCCGCAGCGATCCAGCGCTCGCAGCTGCCCAGGCCGGCTCTGCCCAGCGCCAGCTCCCCCGGCATCCGCGGACACCCCGGCGCTGCCGGCCGGCTCCGCAGCCGCGGCGGGCGGGGACGGGCTGGGAAGGAGGGGAAGTGGGAGGGAGCCGGGTCAGAGGGGTCCGTCCCGGGAGAGGGGTGGGGAGAGGCGGCGGGCGAGCGGGGCTGTGCCGCAACGCCCCTCGCTATAAACGGAGGGGCCGCGCACGGAGCGGGAGGAGCGGTGCGGCCGGCCAGGAGCGCTCCCGGAGCCCAGCCCAGCCCAGCCCGGCGTGCTGCGGGCACTGCCGGGGCTCAGCCACCCCCGCCCGGACCCAGGTAAGCGCGTCCCGGCCGGGCACCTTCGGCCAGGGACAGCCAGAGCTTCTGCGAGCGCGGCACAGTCTCCTGCTTGAATTCGTGCTTGGCTTCGACGGAGCTGGCACAGGAAGGCTCAGTCCCGCACGAAGCGCAGCCACTTAAGCCCCTGTGCTCTGGCTTGCCCTGCGAGGCCCCCTCGCTAATCCGGCACCACCTAATTATTTTAGACAGGACTAAGTACCCCGCAGACTCCCAGCCCTGCCGTGTGTGAGCTCTCGAGTCTTGTCAACAGCTTGAAGAGAAAACAGACACCCTTTGGCAGTAGGCACAGCCCTCGGAGCAGTAACTCCACCACACCATCAAGGCTCATCCCAACATCCTACAAGAGGGAGCCCTGGCACCTCTGCTCAGGATCAAATGAGCAATTAGATTTTTATTGTTGTGCTAAGCTCATGATAGAAATTAATCAAACACCAAAAGTGATGCTAATGATTTTTAAGAGTTGTGCAAACAGCTCAGTTTCTCAGTCTAGCAGGCAATGCAACTTCCGCCAGTTAGCAGCAAGTAGTGGTTTAATCAACAGTTTGTAGCATACAGCCTCTGTAACCAGATCTATCCTTTTTCTACAGAACAAGAATTGGAGTGATCTACAACCAGAGATTACTTTTTGTAAAGTTAAAATGCTTCCTTGGTTTTTTTTGTTTTGTTTTTTTTTTTTTTGCCTGGCCAGTTTCTAAACTTCTCTTGGACTCACACTGGACTAGAGCTCTTCAACAAGTTCAGATGAAGTCCTGTAATATATTTACTGTTCTTCCCCGCTCCGTGCATTGAAACACTTAATGTTACCAGTTACAGACCAGCCCTATATTCTTCTAAGCCAACTGGTGTATCAGTAATTAAGTCAGTCAGATCATAATGTGTACAAGCAGTAAGATTGCAGTGTTCAGTTACACCTATTTCTGCAAAACATCTAGAATTAATGAGATCTATGGCAATAAGAGACACCAGGATTCTGCCCAGACCATGCTACAGTTCACTGTAAATTTTCATCACTTCCAAAAGTAGTGTTACTCATTTTGATTGTGTTGTGCTGCATAGCATGGGACAATGTAGTAAATGGGCTCAGTAAAATCATGGGATGAGGCAATAAAGGGGGATTTTTTTGTATGGGGGAGGCTTCTTCTCTTGTCACTTGCATGAGCCCACAGCATTAACATGATTAGATTTCTGTCTGAATAGAAGGATTAAGTATGGCCCGAAGCAGGTAATGATGCTGTAGAGAGGCTTTTTTAGGTCTATTTTAGTGTCAGACAAATGTTTCATACTCCTGACTATGGCAGTCTGTTTTGCTTGTTGCCACTATAATCTTTTAAATTACAGCACCTTTCAAAAATATTAAGTGCCTACAAGTTCAGCTTTTGCTCATGTATTAAGAGTATAAAATACATGCCTTTCCATTAGGAATGTAGTATTTTTGCACACTTTTCCTTTCTACAACTTGAACTACATAGCAGAGAAAAAATCAGTTGTAATTATTGGGTTCTTCCTAGTTTATGCTTTTGAACTGATAAAGCAAAGTGGTCCTATAAAATAAAGGGAAGTCACATTTATCATTCAATTTTAATATAGCTGGTTTCATTCTCCCCTTACTTTTGCCACAGTAATAGATAGAAACAGAGTTAGTGCCCGCAGCTTTTCACACTGCAGGAAAGCACAAGTGTGCTGTTTTCTATGGTGTAAGGTGTCCTGCCTCCTGCTTCAAAGCAGCACCTTCTTGAGTTGGACAGCATGTGCTCACTGCAGCTAGAAGTTACTAGTTTAAAAGGCAGGAAATACCATCCTGAAATGCCAGTCCCCACAGCAATGCAGAAGTGAGCAGAGTGCTGCCTTTAACTTTCAAATATCACAACTCAACAGTCTGCTTTTTACAGTCATCTTAGAACAAGAAGATGCATGATGGTATTTGTGTTTCCTGAAAAATATTATCTTTAAGTGGAAAATATATTTAATTTCACTATTTGTTGTACTATAAAAACAGATGCAGAATGTAAACATGGTGATTTATTTACACTTTCTAGAAATGTACAGACTGATAGGGGAATAAGTGTCGGAGTCAATGCCTGTTAAAAAATTCTATTTTGGATAATGGGCACTGACTACATTTTTCTACTCCTAAGTTTTCTCCTCTGTGGTAATTTTATCCTCAATGTTTGTTAAAGGACCATATTTAGGTAGTTCTTTTCTCTGGCACTGCCTACTGTTGAACACAGTAATTAATATGGTAATTTAAAGTTACATAAATTACAAACTCCCATTACACCATCCTGGTTAACATCTTGTATACACAAAGGTTTAGTATTAGTTTAAAACATTTTAAGCAGTCATAAATTACTCCTACTTGCTCACAACCTCTCTTTTTTCTCTGGAACTTCTTGCTTTGCAGAACCTATTAGTCTCACCAGCAATATTCATCAGCTCACCTATGGCTATTGCTGCCCAAATTTTAGGAATCCTAATCACACTCAGAAGCATCCGGTTGTTTGAGTGGTTGGCACGTATCTGTTACCTGCACCTCAAGTATCCTATTCTACCTTGGTGACTTCACAGGTGGTCATATTCAGTCTTGATGTGGATAGAGAACATGGATATTTATGCATTACTTTAATCAAATACTATGTCTGACTTCCATGGTTAATCTTGTGCATTTTTTTTAATTTAATGGTTATCTTCTAGTAGACTACCTCAATAAGAGGAAAGATCAACTAAAATTGAATTTGGATATGTTATATCTGAAGCTAAGTTGGGGAGATGAGTTATCAATATTCACTGGCCTACAAATAGATCTGCTTGGGCTATATATGGGATACATGAAGAAAAGGGGCCAAATGGCCAAGTCAGGAAGGGTGGTGGACAGCAAAGCAAAGTATTCCCCTCACCTATTTCTAATAGTAATGCTGGCAGCACAGCAACCACCATCACTCTCCAGAAGGAGAAGCATAAACTTCGAATCTTTTCAGAGATGCAAGCATGGCAAGATTGAGAGCTCACAGCTGCGAGGACTGCACAGCCACTGCAGGCAGCCTGCTTGTATTGTAGGCTCTATTGCTTGTTTAGCTAGATCTCTAGCCTTTGGGTAATCTTGGGTCAGTTTTCAAGCCTTATTTAGTTTACTGCTACTGTTTGTTCCTCCTGCTCTCAGCTGCACAACAATTCCATCAAATGCAGTGACACAGATGTTGTGTTTTACTATGTGCTCCTCTCAAATATTAATTAAGAATTTTTCATTGTTGTAGGATAACAGTTCCTATATTTTTGGGAAGTTAGTCCTAAAGGTGACTATGGTGTTTTTAAGAAGTCGGCTTCTGCATTTTAGGATCAGGTTTGAGAAGGTAAAATGGTGGAATACTACTAAGAAACATTTTTAGAAAACTCATGGAATTCTGAAAACAGAAAAAAAAATATTGATTAGTTTTGAAGAGAGGGAAGTGGAGGAAAGACTTACATCATTCTTTTCATTATTGTAGGATTAGTTTCTACACCACCACCAGGAATAATGAGGTTGATGTTGCTGGGAACTGAATCTCAGCTACTTAACCTGGAATTAGCTTTGCATAAAAATTAATTTTTTTGTATGTAAACAAAAGGTGAGTTTAAATGCATTGGAGAATTGGAGCAGGTGGCAACCTAATGTACACTCTGAGTTTCAAGATGGACTGACCCCATTCACGATGCCAAAACACTGCAGCCTGAAGAACAGAAAGACTCCAGTGAAACTATTTTGGTGAAATTATGGCTGTATATAAGAAAGTTACTAATCACAGTATCATTTTCTGTCTCTTCCTTCTGATCCCAAACACCCTTGCAATGAAGAGCAAGCCAGTAATCTAGTGCTAATGACAGTATTTCTTTCAGTTCCCTTTCCATCAACAAATTTGTCTCTTAAGATCACTTTCATCAATAGACAGTTATCCTACACAGAGCACTCATTCCATGTTCTGTGCTATTTTCTAAAATGTATCCTTTGCCAACAAAAGAAAACAAAAAAACCCTAAAATTGCCAGATGTACCCTAGAAGGATCTTTGTCATTTTGGAACAACTTGAGGTATTTAACAAATTTGACAAACAAGGGCAGTTATGATACTCATACTTAACATTTTTTTACCTCAGCTGTAACAAACAAATGAAAGGAGGTTATCTTGAGTGTAAGTCCCAACAGCTGTGATTGTTTGAGACAAAGCACATATGAAATAGAGTTGCTGGTCTAATAATTTTTGGTCTTATCTTCAGATAAGTGATGGATTATACTAAAATTATTTTGAGCTTTCAAATAAATTGCAGCAAAGGATAGGAAAATATCATGTTCCAAATGACATGCTGTTAGTATTCTCTGCTGTACCATCATGCGAAAGAACTACAGATTTTGGCCTTTGGTCAAAAGACACCTGTCTTTTACAATTTTCATTCCATTTGTGTTTTGTTTGATAGCAAAACTGTCCAGGTATTCACTATATAACAAGGCTAGCTAGAATGCTTGGTTACTGTTTGTGGTGTTTATCTCCTTTCATTGTAGCTGAGTAGCATTTTTCTTGTAGGCACAGAAAATAGGTAATAACCGAAGATGGCCTCACAGCAGGAAAGTGAGATCAGATTGGCAATGCAGCAGTGAGTGGCATGATTGAAGACAAGACAAAAATCAGGTTACAGCAAAAGGTAACTGGCAATATCTAAGGAAACTAGTACTGAATTCGGGCAAGGTCAATATTTAGACAGTATTTCACTGCTTGAGGTGAAAGCTATAATTAAAGTTACAGCCAGAACAAAGAAGGATTTAACTAAACTCCTAATTTCAGCTAATTCACCTATTCCTTTCTTTACTTCTAGGTCATTCAACTTTGTGAGTTACTGATAGATCCTTGGGTAGTGGAATCTAATACTCAGTAGATGAAGTATAGAAACAGGAATTAAAAATCAGTGGGTTCCTGAATCCACTCATTTTTCTGAAAACAGAAAGGAGACACTGCAGAAGAAAGCTGTGCCTCAGCACTTCTAGCTTAGAGGGACACATGCAAATAAGTAAAACATTCCAGAAAACCACTGAACAGCTGTACTTTCATGATGGGGGGCTTACACAAGGAGAAAAATGCAGGAGTTGACTTATTTACAAAATGTTGTTGGCAGTTGGCCTCCATTTAACTCTGCTTCAGCATCAGCACTGCCTGGCAGCTCAAAGCAGGCAGCACATGATGTGTAAAGGTGCAGCCTGAGCTTGTTTGTTGAGAAACCATTCATGCCCCTCCCAGTCTGAGTTTATAGGATGTATGTTGCCTTTTCATCGTTTTCCTTATAAACTCCTCTTGGTTTTCATCTTTTCTCCTTTCTCCAATCATTCTTGTTGCCCAAGGCTAAATTTACACAATTTTACTCTATCCTCCCACCCAGGGGTGTTAGTCTGCTACCACTGGAGTTGCTCAGGGTTTGTTTTCTCTGTTCTCAGCCTTTTTACTCAATGTACAACAGTCAGAAATGGAAAGCATGGGGCCAGAACCAACATACTGTCAAACTGGAACTCTGGCTGTGCTGCTAGACTTCTGTCTTTATTGTTTTCCTCTTGGTTTTGTTATTAGCAGCTTACCATGATTAGACAATTACAGTTTTTCTAGAATCAGGTAAAAATATTTCTTTTCACATGAGCTTCTTGAAAAGGACTTCAAAGAGAAAGGATTCAAAACCATTTTGCCTTCAAATACATTTTACGATGCTGTTCCATGTTCTTAAATATACCCTGAAAAAAAGGGCCACATCAGTAAAGGACACCCACACACCCAAGCATTTACACAGTAATTTTCCTAGCACTGAAGTGAAGCTCATGTAGCATCTCTGGAGAGCACAGCACTGTTCTTTCTGGACTTCTATGCAGTTTTGTTTGCTTGAGAATCAAGACTGTCCTTGAGGATGCACTGATTCACAATGTCACAGATTAGCTCACTCCAGCTGTAGCAGCTGCCTTTGTTTTGCTACCTCTCTGGCTGGTCCTCAGTATCCACAAGGAACAACTCAGGACAGCAAAGAGAGTTCACCAATTAATTTTATTTTCCAAATACAGCAATAAATCTTACTTTGGGGAAAAAGAAAAACAGGAAACAAGCTGTACAAATTTGGCAGAACATCTATTTTGGGATCATTCTATTAAGTGTGCCGCCCTCCAGACAAAGTGCTAAGGATCATAGTAACTTGTTTTTCTATGGGTGATAATACCTTTCACAATGACATGGATTACGGTGTCTATGTTTGACCTTTCCTTCTCTTTGATTAACCCCTTAGAAACTCACTAGTTCAATTGACTTATATACTCTCAAATTTTCTTCTAGTCTTCATAATGATCTGCCCTTAACAGGAGTTTTGTGCAACTGAAAGCACAATTTGGCCTCTATGCTTTCAGTGTTATACCTACCAACAGTTACAATGATACTAACTTCTCTTGGGCTTAAATGCATTACCATTTTAAAAGATTTTTTTTGTCTGAATAAACTCTTGTACTTTGCCAGTTACTCATACTGTTTTCTTTCCTCTCTGCCTTTGGTTCCCTTTTTCTGACCCTAATGAGCGATTCATTAAGAAGCCTCCATGCTGGTCTTTTGCTTTTAATCTTTTAACTTTTCCCTCCAGGCTGTTCCTAACATTCTCATTTAGGGAAGAAAAGTCTTTTCTGAGGGGTATTGCCGTTGTGTGATATTTTCCCACTGTAAGGATGTCTAAATTAATTATATAATAAGAAAAGTAATCAACTGTCTCAGTCAGACACAGTGAACCAAATCCTATTACAGATTGCTGAATTACAAGACAAAGCTTCCTCTGAACTAAGGTGTTGAAATCTAACTTCCATTTCCTTGCACAGAAATCCACAATAAGCCTTTGCTTCTTCACTAAGACAAACACTGTTTTTCTGCAGGAAGGCAAAAGAAAAAAGTGTTCAATGAGAGGTTTGCTTTCCCCAGAGCCATAGCAGTGACTAGTGGGAAGTTACATGGAAATCACAAGCCGTCACATTGGCTATGTAGTGACAAATCTTTCATGTTAGCTGGTTTAGTTACCATGACAGACACTTCAGTGACACTGGTTTGTCTGTGTTCACATGGAAGTGCTGCAGCTGCATGTGTTTGTGTTTCAGTTCATGTCTTCATTACTCAAAGCAAAAGATTCTGTTACTTTAACCACATTGGTGAAAGGTAACACAAATGGGATTCATCAGAGGGTTTTAGAGAGGGAAAGCCTTTTTGGGTAACAATATGCAACATGAGCTACTCTCAGTCAATGCATCTAATTTCCATTAGATTAGAAAGTGTATGATGGAGGTCTCTCCATTTCTGGAGTAGAAGCAGAGAATTTTAAGTGTTTCTTTCCTCTCCTGACTGCATATTGAGCCTGTAAAGCTCATAGGCACATCATGACCCCAGCCTGGTGATTTAGCTCAATGGCAGAAAAATGTTCTTTTGAGGATGAACATACAGGTAAGGCTTCAACACACATCCAAATGTTACTGATTTGCTTTAGAACTTGAAGCAAATCTGTGTATGCACTCTGGTGGCACCTTTCTACTGTTTTACAGGACAGAAAGGCAGTTCCTCACACCAGAGAAGTAAAAATGAAGTTATTTTGCAGAGTTTGTTGCTGATCACATTATTATCTCACCTTTAACTAAGGAAAGTTGTTCAGGAGTGTAAATAAACTGCATACTGTTCATTTTTGCCTCTGTGTCTTCTGGCTTAGCAGAAAAGTTACATAACTCAGGGAGAGGGGCAAATGACATGGTGATCTCTGAATAAAATAAACTACTTGGACAAAGCAAGGTAGCTTCTATTTGGACTTATTGGAAGTTCCACAAAGAAGTGCTATCACCTCCTAACTTTATCTACAAAATTATTAGCTGTGTCCCCTACCCTTCTTCCTAGAAACATCTTTGCCTAGAGGGAGCCACAGAAACCTAATTAAAACATTACTTTTGGTACATTTATACTAGTAACACCACTGACTGAGTTGTATCTTTCACAGTAAAGCTGTAAGCCATGAAAAGACCAAAGATCAAGAAAAATCCTTTTCTCCCAGAAGTAGGGGTTTTGTTTCATGGGGAAACAATTCAAGTTTTGGCCTTTCCATTCCATTTTCTGTCCTGCCAGCAACAGAAAAGGTTTTGACAGTGATTGCATACTGTTGTGAACATGCCACTTACGCAGTAGCCATTTTATAACATTATTATTTCTAATTTAGATGTATGAAATGCCTTTTTCTGGTAAATTATTAACAACCCCTAATATAACCAAGAGTTTAAACTTATGTAAATCTCACCTGTTTTTACTAGAGGCTGGTAAGCAAGCTCTGTCTTGCAATTACAGGAGTTTGTGGAAGTGGCCTTTGCTCCCCACAAAAGGCCACTCTCCAGGTGATAGCTCCCTTCTGCTGGACCAGAGCAACCACTGACTAAGAGCTGGACAATGAAACTTAAATACTCTTTCAGTGTTGGCTGCATTCCAGCTAACATTCCTTCCGGCAAGAATAGGAGTGATCAGAGACCAGTGACACTCAAAACAGCACATAAAATGTATTGTAACCCTCTATTAAGCTCTACTTGCTTGAAATCACAGTAATACAATAGCATTTCTCCTACAAGTTGGGCAGGAAGAATAGTTGTTACTCTTTTTTGCACATTGAAGAAGGAACCCTCAAGCTTCAGTGAAGAGGGCCATATAACCTTAAGGACAGATTCATAAATATCCAGTAATGTCCAGCAGTCCAGTTGTGCTTTATAAATGATCTGAAAGGAGGGGAGGTCCCTCACTCATTGTACCTGATCTCTGCTATTAGAAGTGGCCATGATAAGGTGTGCTGAAACCAGTGCTTTTTATTTCAGTAAGGTTTTTTTCTTTCTTACCTCTCCACAGCATTTTTAATATGACTGAATCTGGGTCAATGCCAGAATTAATGTAAATTCCCTTACTTCTCAGATTAGAAGGGTTCACAATAGAATTTTATGGTGCATTACATATGGAAGCAATGGAGAAGTTTCAGGTGTGGGGTGAGGTATCCAGAAGGTACATTTGTGTAGGGTGTGCCATGCAATGTAATTAAAAAAAACAAAACAAACAAACACTTTAAAACTTCTTATTCCATGGAACTATCAGAAGAGAAACTTAAAATTCATCAAATGATTTCACTCACACTTTACAAACCTGAATTTGATTTCTATCTTTTATTAAAAATAATCACATGGGGCACACTATATTTTATATAGGCAATTCCAACTGCAATAAAGGAAATGTGTTAATTCATTCCTTTACTATCACTCAGAGAAAGTAACTGTGCAGCATGTAACCTTTCACAGCTCAAACTAATCTTATTTTTATTCGTTCTGGGACTTGATGGCTTAATTCTTGTTAACTATTGAATCTTTCAGGTATTTCCAAATACCCAAAAGATACTTCATAACAAGGCATCAAATCTGAAGTTACAAACTAGCAGTAAGATGTGTATTCATACTAAAATAGTACATTGTGCTGCTATTCAAAAAACTTTTCATGTCAGTGCTGAAAACGTTAGAAATTCTAGTGCCACCTTGTTCTGAAATACCTTTGTCTTTCATTTACTTTCATCTAACGTGCTGTAAATGACATTGTTAGCAGTATGAGGAAGTGACATGATCCTTAGAAGCGGATGTTAGCTTGGCCTGCTGATTATTGATCATTTTTTTCTCCCAGAAGGGTGCCAATCTTCCTTTTTGGTAAAGCTAATGGCCAGAGCAGAGGTGCAAAGACCCATGCTGGATTGATGATGGTAGTTAATGCACTCATTTCAAAGTCTTAATATGCCTGTGTCTCCAGCCTCTGCTAGAGGAAGAGACAATCCTTTACAATGTGTTATAAAGAAGAGCAATGACTGCCTCTCGCTAAAACAACTAATTTTGCTATAGGTTTAATAAGTCAGATAAGGAAAAGGTGATATTCAGTTCTGTCAAGACAGACTAACCAAGGTGATAGGACACAGTGAGATTCCCCTTTCAAACATCATTTTTCTGACGCTTAGCAATGTGATGTTTAGTTTCAGAAGTACTGAAATAGAACTATCAATCTAGAAATATATTTTACTTTGTTTATTTCATTATCTTTCCAGTTTTAAGTTACTACTCTGGGGATAATTTCATATTCACATCTCTTAAAGTTATATAATACCTAAGACATATTAAACACCAGAGAGCTTGCAACACATTTGTGTAGCCTTGGTCAAAGAAAGAAAACAGAGATTGCTTTGATGGTTAAATGGGAAAAAAGAGACAAGAAAATTAGACAGAAATGTCTAATATATCTGATACACTGTCAAGCTAGAGCCAGCAGTGTCTAAAACCACCACCCTACTGATATTCCAATAAAGATTAAACACACTGAATGTTGACAATGGTTAATCTTTCAGAGTTTTGGAATCAATTTCTACATGGATTGAACCAAAGAATGTCTTCCTAACTCTTAACAGCAGAGAAAACAAAATTATGTGTGTTAAGAGGAAATCAGTGTTTACTTTGAAATGCAAATCTAAGGAATCCTAAAAATGAAACCTATAAACTGAAAGAATTAGACTTACTCTCAACTGAAAGACTTTTGACTAACTCTAATGAGGTCCCTGTTGATCTGGCAGTCAACAAATTTTGTACAAAAAATACCCATAACCACTGCTATGGTAGCATTCACTAAACCACTAAGTTCTAGTGAGGTTGAGAAACTCTAGTGAAGTTGAGCAATCCTTTCTTGGCATTAACATTTACAAGTAAAATTTTATAGAATCAGGGCTTCCCAGATTCTGGGAAAAAAAAACCCCACATACACAAGTTGGGAATTGGTATAATTAGCTGTGTCCAAAGAGCTAAGTAGTAGGAAGAGATATTTCCCATGTTTCTGGACTCTGTGAGTACTGTGAGAGTAGATGCAAAAAAAATAGCCCAAACTTTCCCTGCTACTGTAACTACTCTCATTAAAACTGCGACATTATTACACTGCAGACTACTAAAAAGAGCAGAAAAATTGTCACATCTTACATTGTAGTATATTAGCATTTAATATCTAAAAAAATATACTTGAAAGATTTTATTCATCACTCCACAGCCCCATAAATTAGTTTAGAAACGGCCTCTCTTATGCCAATTTCTGCCACATCGATTTCTAACAAAGTGGGAAAATAATGGATTAGATTGCTGTATTCTTTATTTTAAATCAAGCCAACTGCTTGCTGCTTTTCTGTCTTTATATATCACTTCTATTCTCTCTAAATGCTCCTATTTTTAGCAGCTTAGAGATATAAACATTGTATGCTTGTACCCAAACATCCCTTAAGTGCACAGAGATACCCTGACACTGTATAACCCATTGGATATAAATACAGGACAAGATACTGATTAGTCCAACTCATCTGGCATAGGACAGCATAGTTTATGTCATTTTTTTGGTTCTAGTTTGCTCATTACTATTTTAAATAAAATAAATGTCATCATAACACTAACAACCCCTCTGCTCCATCTGAGTTAAAAGCTGTTTGCCCTTACCAGCATTAGAAAACTATTTAGGTTAACATGTAATTTGAAACAGAATAACAGCATCATGCACTGACACTGTCCAAAGAGGTAATGACAAACGCAAGTATATTAGTAAAAGTGGGGATTAGTGGTGGTGTAAAAAGTGTTAAATAAGCTTCTATTTTCAAATTATTAAATTGCTTACAGCTCATGAAGTATACACATCATTTGGATAACACTGTGTAGGCTCATGTTGCCTTTCAATTTCTGAAAGTCCTTTAAGTTGCTTAAAAAAAAATAAGTACTTTGAAGTGTCATTTTCAACAGTAAAAAGATCTTCCTTCAAAATTGGCTGATATTTGGAGAAAGAGCTGTAGGATTAACAACACGCCTAGCTAGATCTAAAATAATCTTAGCTGAATGAGAAGGGGTTGCCATTTTTCCATCTGCATTGCTAAAGTGAAGTTTCTTTGAAAATGTTCTTAATTTGGATCCCAAAGAGTTTGAGCTGCATATTTCTTTGAAAAAAAAAAAATCAAGATCTTATTCTAAGACTTAAAAGTGCAAGAATTGGACTGAAGGTTAGCAAAACTAGGAATGTGCCAGAATACAGGAAATTAGATAGAAGCTACCAGATGCTAAAATAAAGTGGAAATAATTACCTCAGGTACATTAAATTTAAGTAAGTACAGGAGTACAATGATATGTATTTTGCCTTACATTTGCATCTTAAATAATCTTGAACAAAGGGGATATTTTGAAAAGTGATGGCACTTGAGTATAAAACATAACCATCCTCTTGTTTTAAAATAGGAAATACAGACCTCTAGTGGTCAAAATCTGTATGATACGAGTTAAACTTCAAAGCAATTTAAATGTCACTATGCTTAACTGTGTTACTTTCTTTTGCATTTTCCTCCCCCATAATCATTCAAAATCCTACACACCCCCAATTCCACTGTTCAGACATTCCACAAGCATTGAGTTTTCCCAGAGGAAAAAAGCCCCTTCATCTGTCCTTTTTCACATAAATTTTATGATTGAAACAGTACTTGAAAGATACTTGGGAAGTGAAGAGAAAATTAATGAGAGTAGTCCATGAGAACAAACAGAAGAGAGATGTTAATTCTTCTCAGAATAAACTATAAAGCCATCCTGCAGAAGGACAGACTCTTTTGAAGTGTGCCAGAGGAAATAAATACAGAGAAGTTCTTACAGAGAAGGTCAGAGTATATAAACAGATCACATTTGCAAGGTAACAGGAACTGTTCTGCTAGCACAAAAAAAGTAATATGCAATTTAAGTTTTGATGTTATAGAGAACCAGATCCTGAAAGGATCACAAGCAGTTTATTTTCCAGCTATGTAGAGCCAGCATGAGTGAAGGAGACCAGCTTGAGCTCTTGCAAGGGGAAGGCACAAAACCCCCATATATAGGTTAGACCATTAAAAAGATACATACTTTTAAATAAATAAAGCAAACTTCACAAAATTAACAGCAATTTCAACAGACTGGCAGTTGCCTCAGTTGCATAGTTGTTAAAAGAAAATGCAAAGGCCAGTACAAGGTACGGCAAGTTCTGTTTGTTCTGATGTCAGACCACCTCCTGACCCAAAACTGCAGAGCAACAGGCAGCTTGACAGCTGCTAACACAGCTCTGCTGAGGCTTGTCTGTTCTTGGTGTTTGTGAGCTGATGTACACAGTGTCCAATGCTGTACTACCTATCACCGTTTCTCTTCTGTAATATTTTGATTTATTGCCATTTAAAGCCAACCTCTGTGGAAGGTGGTAGCAGGGATGACAAGAGCCCACTGTAATGCCACCACAGTTTGAATTATATACCCTTCTTTGTATTTCTCTTTCCCTTCACAATTCATCTATCAACTCTGGTTTAAAGATATTTAGAAAAGCCGTAAGTGGCAAATACAGACTGTTAGAAGTAGCAGAAGAAATAAGAGCAAGGAGAAAGGTAAATCTATGGCTTCACAATGGTACTGCTCAGGAGCTCCAGGAACACAGAGAAGATGCCCAAGTATGCATATGAAATAGAAGTAGCTCTGTTCACTAAGGCCATGAGAATAGAAGGGGTTACTCTGCTGGACAGAAAAAAAAAAACCTTAAAAGCCTGTACAATAAAGCATGTGTGTCATTACTTTCTCAGCAGTTAGAATAAATTAGGAAAGGGGGGGACTAAACTCTTAAGATAAAGGAAAGTTTATTCCACCAGAAAGAAATAAACATAGCTAATATACTGAACATATTGTTCCAAACATTTTTTCATTCTCTTTTCTCCCTGTGCAATAATTTTATATAAAAATAGAATGCAGCATCCTCTTAAACATTGAAATACCTTCTCACTTGTAAGAAAAGCAAATAACCCACCTACTGTCAGCAGAAGGAAAGTGCACATTACCTAAACGTAAGGTGGCTGAGCTGTGGCAGGGTTGGTCAGCCTGAGTTTATTTAGTCTTTGTCAAAGCAAATATTAAAGACATTTTTGTTCAAAATCTGACTTGTGACACCTGCTTACCTATTTATAGCTGATGAAGTTCCCACAGAAAGCCACAGCCAGTGTTATCTTATCTTTCAGTAGGCAAAGTGCTGTTTACCTTGCATGAGCCCAGCATTTGTTGTTTCCACAGGCAGCTTAATTAGGATGCATGTTCACCCAACAGAAGCAATGAATGGAGTGATAAATAATAGTTGGTAGAGCAGTCTGAAGCATTTCATTATCGGTGACTCATTGTAATCATTGTAAGTTAAAAAGATAAAAGGCCGAACAGGA
Organism: Lanius collurio; assembly: GCA_020086605.1. Classification (NCBI taxonomy): domain Eukaryota; kingdom Metazoa; phylum Chordata; class Aves; order Passeriformes; family Laniidae; genus Lanius; species Lanius collurio. The sequence continues at coordinate 12,469,107 of JACBWW010000019.1, forward strand.
CAGTACCTCAGAACAGGGGTGTGCTGCTCACCAGATCATTTGTTTGAGATTGATATCACCACACCATTCACAGTCCCATCAATTCAGTCCTCTTAGAAAAAGCTCCTTTTGTATCAGCCTTAAAATGATCCAATTATCTTTACATTAACACAGGTCATTTGAGGTGCTTTACCTGGAAATACCAATGTGCACAACTTCAATATATGCATTTAACTGGACAGTGGTTTAACCTGCTTTGCTGAATTCTGGCAGCATAGAGCTGTACCAGCTATCTATTTCTTTAACATTTTAAAAAATTCTGCAGTTCCTCCTGTGTAGAAGCATCTACTTTGCATAAATGTGTACAGCTGTGATCCTGGGACAAGCAGACAAACTGTGGCAAGTGAGAAAAACAGGAAAAAAATGACAGTGGTATGGAAAAGAAATAATTTCTTGTAAGGAATTCACATTGCCATGGTGGCCCTCTCTCACTACTCAGCACTGCCATGGGCCCATGCCTTCCAAAACAAATTACCTTCTCCAGTACTGAAGCTTTTCCTAATGCTCTCAAGTTACAGTTGTGCTCAAGGAGCAGATCCACCTAAGGCTAGCTCTGAAAATTTAGAATTTCCAGCAAATTTAAAAAATTCCATTTGGGATTAGCAGTGCCTTCCTTACTGTGCTTCAAATTTATGGCTCCTATGAGAGTCATTCTCACAGCAACATTCAGACTGTTTTCAGATACACAGATGGCAATCCATATGTGTTTACCCAAAAGCAACCACATAACATATTTCTGCTTCCTTTCCATTTACTGAAAATATTGATAGATTTATTTTATTTATTGACTGTAATTGCTTAGTATAATTTAAAACTGATAGCCTATCAGACATATCATTTGCACAATTCCACTGACTTCAGCGTTATACCAAAACATTCAACTCCAGAAGGATTACACATTCTTACAGAGGTAGATTGAGGTATAATACTATTTCTTGATAAAATTCTTGATTCTTCATGAGATTTGGTCTGCCTTTTTTTATTTCCCAAGCACGCCAGAATGTGTTTAAGGAATTCAATACCTTTGAGTGCCAGGCAAGTTTCCCAACTCAATTATTTTTTGTTTATTTTAACACATTTCTGAAAATGTAATAGAATCACTGTTATTCTTTCTTGAAAGAACATATGCTATTAATTAGCATCAACTAAAGCTGCTGCTGACATGAAACAGTACAGGGCACCCTGTGGGTAGAACAGGGAAATTGGAGGCAAAACAACACAACACACTACATTGAAGGGGTGTGAGAAAAGACCATTTGCCTTAGACACTGACTCTGTCACTCAGTACACACAGAGCCACATAGTGCCAGGGAGTGGTTAATCTTGTCACTGAGAAAGGTCTTGCCCAGCCTTAACTGGGCCTGATCATTGTTATTGCCTGTCCAACTTGCCCAGGTGATCTCCTGAACAGAAGCTTTACTACAGTTGCTTACTGCAAAGTTCTGGGCTGTAATTTTAGTGGGTTTATTAGGGAGCAAACATTAAAAGTGACCATGCAGCACCAGCGTGTAGCTGGGACAGGGTAAGTATTGCCAGACCTTGATGTTGCAGAACATATCAGTTACTGTCAAAGTTACTTTCATAACCAAGGAATGAGATAAGAGAACTTATCTTGAAATCTTTTTATTGTGGTTTCCCTGTCCCAGGGATAGGCTGACCTTCCACAGAGCCAAACACCTTGTATTTCAGATTTGGCACAGTTTGAAAGCCAAGTTTTGCTCAGGATGCTCTAGAGTGCCTCATTCAGAATGGTGAACTTTTCTTTGTGTTAGCTGTATTGCTTGACTTTTTAATTTCTTAATGGTAAAAATAGCTCCTGTCATTTTGAGACATCTATACCAACTGAAACAACAATTCACAGAATGAATTGAAGAGACTGGGAAGTGTTGCATGTCTTGACAAAGGGTCTATTAGTTGCATTTTATTAGATATTCTAAACTTGATAGAATTATCAAGAACCTAAATCTTGAAATTACCCTGCTAGCTTTGTAGAAATGAATCAGGTCATTAATGCAAACATATGCTAGAACATGAGCTAAGCTAGAGAAATAACAAGTCTTCAAAATACTGAGAGTCTAAGGGTGACCTTGCTCACAAGATGCTGCCTGCAGCCTGTATTCTGGGTTCAGTTCCTGGCTCCACTTCAGATTTCCTGTGTGGGCTTTGCTGCAACAAATCTGTGCCTCACTTCCCTATTAAAAACAATCTATTTGTAATAAGATTTATCTTCCAACAAAAGCAAGTCAAGCTTGCTTTATCAAAGCAGTAACACTCAGTGGCATTCCACACTTCTAATAGGAGCATCAGTGCTGAGCCACTCAACCAGCAGCCACGTCTGTAACATCGATGGTGTGTCTGTAATGATGGGCATCTCTGCTTTCTGAAGGCATCTGTACTGCCCGGGGTCCTACATTTATAAAGGATTTCTTTGCTGTTTGGGGTTTGCTCTGTTTTGTTTTTGACACCAAAGTATCTCAGTTAATCTTTGTTTTAAGAAGCACAAGGTGGGTTTGGCTTATAGATGTCAGGATCCTGCAAACAGCAAAGAACACTACTCTGCAATAAAAACTATCAATTTTTAATTTTTTTTTTATATCTATTATTTTTCAGGGAAGACAATCTCTGTAGACTCTGGAAAGTAACTGGCATCATAGGCACTTAACACTGTATTACCTGCTTTCTAAAGTCATCAGCCATTAATAAGGAAATTATTCTTGTAGAACGCACAGTCCCTGGCAAACAAAGCACATGCCCTGTAAAAGGAGATTTTGTGTCCTTGCTGTGCACTTACAATGGTCTAGAAATACAAATTCAACTCTTGGATACATAAATTTTGTCAGCAACAGAAAAAATAATATGTTCCCCCGTGTGCCCTTTTTAAACTCTGTACAGTTATTAATGTGCAAAAGATCAGGACACGTCTAGATTTTCACAGATTCTTTTTCCCTCACTAGTAGTTAAATATCATCGTTCCAAGCCAGATAGGGAGCTAAGGAACCTCTGAATATTTAAGCTATTTTTGGTACAGTGGAATACTAGGTTGTGTGTTTTCATATCTCTGTGTTGTAAAAATTGTCTCAAAGAATTAACCTCAACGTGTAGATAAAAATTTCTAGTGATTCATCTCAGAAATACAAATGAGTATCTAATTTAAAGTCACTTATTTTCTTAATTCTTTGCAGTTTGTATTTACATAATTAATTAGTGTTCAGAGTGCTTAAGTTTAGTTTCTAAAATATTGGAATAACTTAGCTCATTAGAGGTGTCACCTATTTATGGAAAGAAATTTATAGTTATCTGCTATTTTCAGTCTCTCTTGTTATTTCTGACATATGTTCACTAACCAGTTTTATTTTAAATTGGAACTTTGTTAATTGAAGGAGGTTTTTTAGATTTCATTTATGTTAAATGAATCTAAAAATGTTCAGCCAGCTCCTAACATTCTTACCTCTATTTTATTCTGCAAAGTCTGTTTTAAAATGGGAATTGGTGGATAAAACATTTTAAAATTCAAAGACACTGACACATTGACCAAATTAGCCTTGAAAAAAACTTGACATTTAGTTGAGAATTTTTAAAAATTAAATTCCTTTCACAAATACCGTTTTCTTCCTCTTTTTCCCTCCTAGGTGTGAGCTTCGTATTTTCTCCCTGAAACTAGGGTATAGCTGAAGAGTTCAAGATGATTCCAAATTACTCTTCTGAAGAAGCTGTCAAACGAATCCATGTTGACTGTCCTGTTTCAGGAAGGCACAGCTACATCTACATTATGGTTCCGACTGTTTACAGCATCATCTTTATCATTGGCATATTCGGGAACAGCCTGGTCGTTATTGTCATTTACTGCTACATGAAACTGAAAACAGTAGCCAGCATCTTTCTTCTCAACCTGGCACTGGCTGACTTGTGTTTTTTGATAACTCTGCCCCTCTGGGCAGCCTACACAGCCATGGAGTACCAGTGGCCTTTTGGCAACTGTTTGTGCAAGCTGGCATCAGCGGGGATAAGTTTCAACCTCTACGCCAGCGTGTTCCTGCTCACGTGCCTCAGCATCGACCGCTACCTGGCCATCGTGCACCCGGTGCAGTCGCGCGTCCGCCGCACCACCTTTGTGGCCCGAGTGACCTGCATTGCCATCTGGCTTCTGGCCGGCGTGGCCAGCTTGCCCGTCATCGTTCACCGCAACATATTCTTTGCTGAGAATTTGAACATGACGGTCTGTGGGTTTCGCTATGAAAGCAATAACACGACACTAAGGGTCGGATTAGGTTTATCCAAAAATCTGCTGGGCTTTTTAATTCCTTTTCTGGTCATATTAACAAGCTACACCTTGATTTGGAAGACTCTAAAGAAGGCATATCAAATTCAAAAAAATAAGACTAGAAATGATGATATTTTTAAGATGATTGTGGCAATAGTATTTTTCTTCTTCTTTTCCTGGATCCCTCATCAAGTGTTCACTTTTCTGGATGTGTTGATTCAATTACATATAATCACAGATTGCAAAATCACTGATATTGTAGATACAGCTATGCCCTTCACCATTTGTATCGCTTACTTTAACAACTGCCTGAATCCTTTTTTCTACGTTTTCTTTGGAAAAAACTTTAAAAAATACTTCCTTCAGCTAATAAAATACATCCCACCGAATGTCAGCACACATCCAAGCCTAACAACCAAAATGAGCTCTCTGTCCTATCGGCCACCAGAAAATATCCGCTTGCACACTAAAAAGACTGCCGGGCCTTTCGACACCGACTGAGGCATTCGGCAAAGTCCTTCTTTTGAACAACCTTGTGTGTGAAGCAGCAAGAACAAGATTCATCTGCAGTCCTGAACATCTCAGCTCATTACAGCAACCCTGGATCATCTCAGAGAAATCACACTGTAAAGAGTCAGCAGTGGCCTTTCACCTTGCATTGTAAAGGGGACTGCTTGGTTTTCATTTTGTTTTTCTTTACTGAAAGCAGTGTAAGTATTGGACAGGCATGTCAGAGTTCCTGCCAGCATCCTGCTGTTTGCTTGGAGCTACGAAAGAAGGGAAGGGAAAACTCCTAACTTAAGTTCAGAGGTGTTTTAAAACAAAAAGCTTGTATAAATTACATGGAATATGAAGAACCTGATTTGCATACATGTGAGCTATTCTGTTGAAGGAGTGGAGCTTTGTTGTTTTGTTGGTGTTTTTCTTACTTACATAAATGTCCTATAATCATATTTATAATATATTTTCAAATATATGCTATATATAGGGGCCAAATGGAAATTTAAGGTCCTTGAAATTGGTCTTATTCTGATTTATGCTATTATTTTTTTTAATGGCAATTTTTTCATAATAATATATGCAATAAAATGCAGATTTATTTATTAAATATAGAATAAATATATTTTTAGATTTATATTCCTACTCATACATTTCAAACATTGCTTCAGAAATGTACAGTTATATCCCAGTGGGTATTTTTATAGTAGTTTAAAAAAATAACTATATATGGGACACAAAAATGGGGTTCACTCAGTTTACTCATAATGAGCCACCCTGACATTGAAGAACTTTACATACAGAAAGAGTTGACTCCATGCTTTGTATGACTAAAAGTAAAATTCTGTATTTGAAAACATGAGTTCTGGGAAAGAGGTGATCAGAAAACCTCAAACTATTTTTCATAGTAACCAAGGCACTCAGTGAGAGAAGTTACCAACTAATCAAATCTACTTAGTTTTTAAAATTCCTGCACATTTAGTAAACTAACATACTGATAAGCAAAATCGTGACAGTGCTCAGGTATCAGTTTAACTAATACTACTTTAAGTCCCATCACAAAACCTCCAAGATAAAACTTCACTCTTGGCTTTTACGGAATTTCTCTCCATTTATATAAAACTATGGCCAGGACATTTGCTCCCTGTAGAAATTTTTTTTTATTTATATGGAACAAATTCAGATTCATACTAGCATAAATCAGAACTAAAGTCTGGCTCAAACTCTGTACAGATGAAGGGGAAAGGTGATAAGCACTGTAAGAAGTTTCCACTAATGATATCCTCACAAGTGTCCTTTTTACCTCAAATAATGAACTTCAGATAATATTTATTCTTGATTCACACCCATTTATTGTCCCCAAAGATAAATGATTTAATAAATACTTTTTGACATTACAAAACTTAAACCATCCAAAACTCTACATATATCCTGTAGACAATTACACAACCCTTGAGAATTTGCAGTACCTATAATCTTCAAAACTTTACATCTAATGTAGCTTTGTCTCAAGTAGTGAGTGGTTGGATTATCCATATCTTCTAATGATCAAAATCAAAACACAACAAAAAAGTTATTTCTGTAGTTTAATACTTTTTAAGGAAAAAATGGGACTACAACCAGGTCTAGGAATCTTCCTACTCTTTCATTCACCTATTTTAAGGGAAAGTTTTTTTCAGTTTTGCCTTTGTTCTTCCAGCTGCAAAATGGGAACAATGTCTACTCATACAAATCAGAAGGCACTGTGAGGAGTCATAATTTCTAAAGCTGTATGTTAAAAAAAAGCTCTTCTTCATTAAAACTTTAAGTTATTTCAAGTGCAAGCCAGTATCTCGAAAATTGAAGCCTGAATGTCATTTAGCTATGCCAATTATAGACAAATTTAAATTATTATACTGAATACTTTAGCTTATATCCTTACATCTGAGACAGCCATTTGCTTAAATTGAATATAGCAACAACCTCACACATTATCAATAGCACCCAGAATAAGACCAGTGCCCCCAGCACTCTGTAAGCTGACAAAAGACCAGCAGAGACTGCCATTTATCTGTATATTTTGTTCATGGACACACATGCACATGCTGAGCAGCACAAGGAGCTGCCCCTAGCAGAAGCATCTCTGTTCAGCCATAATTCAGTGTGCTGTGCTTGCCACCTGCTGGATGCAGCCACAAATTTGCTTACATCTCAAAATTTGTTACAGGAAAAACAGCAACACTTCCCTGCCACCTGATGGATCTGAAGATCCTCACCTGTGGCAAAACTCTTATATTAATAAAGTACAAACTTGTCTATCTGAGACATCATTAACTTCCTTGATGGGGTCTAAGCAAGCATTTCCTCATTACCTGCTCATCCTTTTGGTCACTGAAACCCAGTGTCCCCAATGACCATAATAGGGAGCTGATTTGCAAAACACTGATTGCATTCCTACAGGAGCTGTCTCAAAGAGAAGACATAAAAATCAAAGCCATTGGTTATTGACCTTGATCATTTCATGCTAGATCCTGCACTTTTAAGAGGATATGAATCCTAGGCTATGGTGCCACCTGTGCCTGTCTGTGCCACGTGAAAAAGCAGGAGCATGCACCTTCAGCTGTGTTACTGGAGGAAAGGTAGGAAGGGACTGCAGCTGGTGTGCTCTGAGGGCAACCCTGACCTTGAATCTCCAGTACAGAAACTGGAAGGCAAAGCTGCTGTTAAATAATACTGGGAAATTTTTGTTCTGCTAAGGAGTAAGAAAACAATCATCAGCTGCCAAATACGCTATCTCCTTAAAAGAAAAAAAACCTGCAAATCAGCAGATACTGAAGAGAATCTAAATATAAAACTCTCCAGCAACTGGTCAGCAGCAGAAAGCAAACCCTTGTGGCACAGAGTTACTGTGTACAGCCAAATCCTGCAGTTTCACAACATCCCAAACTGACAGCTAAGGGAAGAGCCCACAGGACAGACACCCATGACACTTCAATCATGTATCTGTAACCAAGGCAGGTGCTGAGAAAGGTTATTGCTCATCCTACACTGCCCTGCCCACCTATGGGCTGGAGACCGGTGCATGGGGCAGGCAGAGGTGAGACAGAGGGGACAGTCTGGCCTTTGCTGGGGACCCTTGGCCAGGTGGTCCCTAATGAAGGGCAGGAAGGAGATGGCCAGAGTATTCTTTGGTGCAAGGACCTACCCAGTGCCAACAAAGGAGAGAGGAAGATTTGGCTCTGTATGAATTTGCCATCTTTCAGGAACTTTGGGTTGAATTCTCTTAATATCAAAACAAAACTGTCTATAGATGTTGAAGAACAAACTCCCAGTACATTAAAGAACACAATGTTAACTAATATATAATAGTATGCAGTTATTTTTAAAAGGAGTATCCACAGTGCTTTTCATTCCTGGGATGACCAAAGTAAAATACTCCAAACTCAGTCTACCCTTGAACTCTCCTGCTGTGCAGAGCCCAAGTCAGTACCAATGGGAACAGCATACAACCCTAAATTCAGGCATTACATCTCCTGTTCCGCCACAATTCTACTTAACAAACACCTTTTTTCTGCTGAATAATTACTAAATCACATATTTGACCTGTACATGCACAATATTTATTTCTATTTATTATGCACTAGTACTTTACATAGCTCACGTTTCGTGCTCTGCTCTCTACTTGCTTGCCCATTGTATGCCCCTCCTCAATCATACTGTATAATCTGCACTGCTTAGCCTAAACTCCAACAAAACCATTACAGATAGAGTGGGGATTAATCTGGTTTCTTGGCCTAACAATTTCCTTGTGTTTAAGTTGTTAATCAAGAGGTTTCAAAGTAAGCACAAGACCAAAAGTCTTTTACCAGCATTACTATTTAGGTGACAGTTTCCACTGTCTACTTGAAATTGTGACAGCAGCAGAGAACACAGTAATTTTCCCAGGTCTGGTTTCATTGTGCTTAACTAGCTTTAGCAAATACTTATTTTTATAAACCTGACCTCCTTTTTAAGTATCCTAAAGTGCAGGTATTTCCAGGGAGATATTTGCCACTGAAAGGAGAAATACTTGGGAGAGTAGAGGTGGTAGAAGGCCTAAAGCAGAGACTTGCTGAATTTGGAAATATGAAGTGTTAAATGTAAATACTTTTTTTTAGTTTTGCAACAGACTGGGGGGAAAAAAGCACACACACGTTGTAGTGCAGGAAGGCATCTCTACACATGTACACACAAAAAAAAATAAATCTTTCAGCTTAGTAAAACCTTCCATGAAGTTTTGAGAGACTCTAGATTTCTTAATAACATCCTGCTCAGTTTGGAATACGTCAAACCATTCCTGCACTGCTCACAAGGTCAGGGTCTCCAGCCCTGCTCTTCTGCATTGCTTTAGAGGCTTGGCCAGACCCTCACCCCAGCAGCTCATGCCAAATGAGGGCTGTTCTATCAGTCACTGAGTGCACCTCAACAGCGACCTCCCAGCCAAGGCTGAACCAACAAATCCTCAATGTTACAGCCCAGCCGTCAAGCTCATTGTCACCAGAGAGCTCTACAGATGTGACAGGACACATCTGAGGGGTTGGGACAGATCAGATCATGTCTGAGAACAGCACTGTGTCATCTGTTTAGTGGACTAGTGCCACAGCCTGCAGCTTTTTACTTGGCAAGTTAGGTAACAAAAACTTGGTATTATTTTCTTTTCAGTATTTTTGTGCATTTGTAATTTGTGAAGTGTGGATGTTAAATGTTTTCTATTTCAATAGAGATAGTTTTATATTGTAGAAGTTTCCCTCAATTATATAACAACTTTGATTGTCTGAAGTGTTAGTAAAAACATCCAGGTCATCAAGAGATGTCTTTGTGAAAGTCCTCTCCACTGCTGTGTGAAGCACCCAAAGCAAAGAGATCTGTTTCTGTGTTGTTGTAAGTACCACACTGTTATCAGTATAACTACAGATATATATACCTTAGGCAATATCATCCTTAAAGTATTTCTATGTAATGCTGTAACATTTTGTGCCACTATTCCTCATTCCTTTTAAAGCACATCCTAACCCAGCTCTCCCTTAAATCTTTGAGATGAACAGGCTGTGTCTGCAATTTGTAATGGAGAAGATACTCAGCTAGCTCCAAAATCACGTGTAGAAGAGCAGTTCAGTAATTAATTTCTGTGTCCCAGAATAGGCTAAGCTAATAAAGTTTACCTGGAGTGGAGACTTAGCAAATTGCTAATTTTCCTATATACATGTTGGAGTTTAAAGCCAAATTTATGTTTAATCTTTTAGAAACTAAATTTCATTTTAAGGACAGATTTATATAGAATATTGTGTTGAATATAGGATCACATTAAATTATGAATAATGGCCCTAAAAAGCCAGACTCATGCTGCCTGTAGCCGAGTATTCAATACCAATATATCAACTTATAAGCAGTGCTACATCTTACTGTGGCTTCAGTGGAAACACCATCAGGTTCCAGCATAATAAGAAAGGACTGGGGAGGGGAGGAGGGGTTGACCCTGAAAAGAACTGTAGCATGGAATTTGCCATTTCCAATTTGTATGAAAATAAAATGTAATTTAGTCTTGCATATCTCTAGTAAACCCCATTTCCTACTGTGTCTTACAGTGTCACATATTGGAAAAAAAATAGTAGCAGCCACTTTGCTACTATTGACTTTTCTTTCAGAAAAAAAAGTTGAATTATGCACTTGAAATCCATCAAATAATTATACACCCAGGAAATGAAAAACAACAGACTGCTTGTGGGCTTCGATGAGCTTTGCATACCTAGCCTGAATCCTTCTCCTGCTTAGTTTAGCCTGAGTTCTCATGCTTAGTTTATTGCATCACACACAAGTACACAAAACCCCACTGATACAAGTAAACCAAAAAACAAAACAAATATATTAATTTTGTGAAAATATTTATTACAGTAGTGCTATGAATATTTAATTTTTAAAAGACCTATGGAACATTAAAGGATCTAAAATTCATTTAAGTAATTTTTAAGCTTTTATAAGGATTAAGTTTTGCCCTGTAAAAAGATATCCAAGCATGAGAAGCAAGATTGCAGACTCAAAGCCCTTTCTGTAAAGCAGAACTTATAAAGTGAGGCTACGTGTATGGTTTGCAGGATACTTTTCAAAGATAGGACATAAATAAGTGCATGTGAGATGCAATGTCCCCTACCACAGCATTGTTAATGTTGAACCTGAGTTTTGTGATAGGATTATTACAGATGCAAATGGAAAGAAGCAGTTGAAAGGCATATTCTGTATACTAGACTGTACTATACAGTGCCATTTTTACATGTTAAATTCTGAAGCATTATATTTCTGGTATTTTTTATTTGATGGATCTCCATGTGTAAGTTTTACATGACAGTAGCCAGCAGATAAGCACTGTTCTGTTCAAAAAGAAATTACCACTTTTTTGACAGCTTTCTGTCTAACATGACTGCAAAACCAGTAACCTTTTTCACAGAGCTATCTGCATCAGACTAGTTGTATTTTGAAATACTGAAAATATTAAAACAATACAAAATAAATTAAGGAAGTGTCAGTTTAACTTATTCTTCACACCATATGTTTCGACTGCTTCTCTCAAGTTTTGTTTCTCATTAACTCTACAAGTAACTGTGTTTTTCTTTAACTCAACAACATGGAGCAGAATCATGTTCAGAGTCTGGCAGGAACACTGGATTCTAAAAAATCTACATTATCTGCACAGCTCATACCCCAAAAATTCTAAAGTTGCTTATAATTTTTTTTTTTTTTTGATCAACATTTGTGATTCCATATGCTATTAATTAAAGAAAACCTGAGACATTTACTGGAAAAAATACCCTGAACTTATTGCTCAAGCCTAGATAATGCTCTACCAAGGAATATGCTCCTACAATTGTTTTCATGAGGGATTCACCACTAATGTGCACTTCAAATAGGTTTTAAGAGCTTGACAGATCAGTACCAAAATGGCAACATTCAGTACTGTGACCCAGAAAGATGCATTTGATTTAAATATGGAACTGAATCACAATACTGTCAAGACACTAGAAAAGTACACAGTACTTAAAAAAAAAACAAACTTAAGGCATATTCCAATTTTGATCTCAACTCCAGCCCAAAAGTCAACTGCATACTTCTCATGTGAGATAAAATTTTCCTTACACTTCACTGCTTATCTTGGAGCTGTTTAAAGGCTAAATTTTCTCCCAAGTTAGTTCAATTATTTTGACAAGTTTGTGTCATGACAGAACGTGCCTTTATCTCTCCTGACCTATCATTTGATTGATGTTCTTGTTATGTCACAGGAGAAGCTGACCCACACTGCAAAGCTCCAGAACTTCCAGCTACAAGGAGATCATCACCCCAGCATTCAAATCTGCACAGAATATTGGCATGCTCAGAGCACAGCAATGGAATCCAGTTTAATTTATTGCAAAATAAAATTTACTCCCCTGGCCCCATACAGCCATACAGGCAACGACACCCCGAACAAAAATTACCGTGGGTAGAGATATCCCTGAATTTTGCCTACTATGCAATGCCTGCAGTATTTCACTTCCTGATAGCATTAGCTGATACCTGACTGCCTGCCAGCACATACCATTCACATGCCACTGCTACACTCCAGCATGCTCGAAGTAAGGACTAGAACAGACTTGTTTGTGTTTGGCAAAGCCTTGCATTTAATTCATCATGTCTACACTTAGATGTTGGGCTTTCCACTGTGTTTTTCTCCTAACAGCTATGCATGAAATACTCTCTGGGGGTTCAGATCACTATAACAGTGGAGAAAAACACATGGGCAATACTAACAATTTGCTCCAACACACATTGTGTGAATCCCCCATTGTTTTTCAATGTGTGTTTTCACAGAAAACAAAGGAATCTACGACTTTCCCTATGTGTTTTTAATTTGGGAAATGTTTGATTTCCCAAAAGCACAGAGCAACTCTCTGGAGGTCTCTAACAAATTTGAAAACAAACAAACATTCTTTTGCTCAAGCTTTGAATCACAATTTAGACAGTATTTTAGATTTAAGTTGCTGACTGTGCATTTGACAGGATTTTGCTGGCGGTCATTCCAGCATTTCTTTTTCTTTCAGAGGGCCTCTCAGTAACAGGACATAAAATATTCTTTTAAACAGAGGATAAAAATTAAAATATACACTGAATGATAAATATTGGAAGGCAGGTCAATGCAGCTGTGGTTCCTAGGGCTGCATTACCCACTATTAATTTCATTGTATGGAAAATTATGATTTCAAACTAAGAGCCTCTCTAAAAGACAGGAGTTGTCAGAAGGCTCAACATTACTTCAGGTTCTTGTAAAGATATAAATCTTCAGGAATTATAGGCATTGAAGTCGCAAACATGTATTTAAGTGTACTTTAAACCCCTTGATATTCTACATTTCAGCATTCAATTTGCACCTTGTAATAGCAAGCATTGACATTGATTTAGAGAGGACAAAGCAGGTCTGTAAACATTGGCCATAAACCTGTCATAGCTGTTCCTATCTGCAGTCTAAATATCCCTTTTAAGGTTTCTGTTGGGCAGTGCCATAATCTGTTTTATTCCCATCTAAAATGTTATTGCTCTATGGACAAGTTTATAAGTGCTAGTCCAGTAAATGAGACTTTGCATTTTTAAGATTATGGAAAAAAAGAGAAAACCAGGCAATTGCCTGTAGTGCACAATATTGAAGAACTTTAAGAATATGCAGAGTAGCACTGTGATGTAGAAAAGAAATTTGTCAAGTAAGCACAAAACACTAAATCCTGTTCACACTGGCATCAGCTGGAATTTACTTACAGGCTTCAATGAAGAGAAAACATCAGATTCTAAAACATACCACATGCTGCTGTTAACTTTAGAAATGGAGAAAAAATAGGATCTGGAAAATAATTTTATCTCCTCTGAGACAGATATGAAAATATAACATACATTGTGCCATCATCTGAGTGGCTGAATACAAAACAGATCAAGGCAAAAATGATGGAGCCAAGCATTTGATCCATCTGCTTGTGAAAGTTGCTTTAAACACAGCCAAGCCAATCTAGAAAACACTGAAAAGTTAAACACTATTTCCTTATGCTTTGAGGCAGCTTCCTAGCCAGAGAGTTTGAAGTAATTTGCATTAAAACCACATAAAGTGTCACTTAGAGACAGTGAAATAAAGTCATAAATTGAGAGGAGGAAAGAAGGAGAAAACCATAGCAACATAAAAAATTTTATTGGCACTTAAGAGTCTTTTTCCCTGATTGAAGCAGAATTCATGAAACAACTACAACCCCATGACAAAGGTCTGTAATTAGCCCTTAAGAACCACTGTTGTTTTCTGACAGTTTCGAAGCCTCTTTTGTTTATTTCAGGAAACAAAACATCAACTCTTCATTAGACTATCCAAAACTGAATACACAGGTTAGTACCAGCTAACCATCCAGTGCCAGCATTTTGCTGAAGCTCCCACTGTCAAATAGGAGAGGTAGGGACTAATAAATAATTGTAATTCAATTGTCACTCAAGCAGTTTTTAAGGTAACAATATGCACTTCAGTACCTCATACTTAGATCATGCTGTACAACAATAGAAAATATACACTCAAATATAGAGAAGGAATTATTGGAGATAAGTTACTGTTAAACAATTTTAATAAATTCAGTCAGAATTATTGTCAGTAAGAAGTATGTTATGAAAAGAAAAATCAGTATTGCAATAAAGTCATGTCTACACAAAGTCATCCAGGCACTCCCACGATATTTGTATCATGATAGACCTTTGTCTTTGTAGATAAAAATTACTTCTATCCTGTAATGCTTTCATTTTCAAGTTCATACAACAAGACTTGGATAGAACAGAGAACTTCTACAATTCTTCACAGCAGGGACCACATTCAGACCCATAATCACATTTTTTCCCAGTCACCTATTCAAAAATCAGAAAATCGCCCTGCAGCAACTAAATTGCAATACTGCCTTAAGTGCTTAATGCAGAACAGCAATATTGAGAAATTGTCAGTGAAATGGTAGGAGGGGAATGCATGTGTCTGTGTGCTCTGTTGATTTTTGCAAGTTTGGTTTGGGGGCAGGAGTTGTTCATGTAGGGGGTACATTTATTACAATTGTTTTCTCGTTTAGAAAAAGTACAGATCTCAGGGTCTGTTTTTCTTCATTTCACAGACTCTTCTCTTTATTTAAGTATAGCCCTTTCTATTTTGGGTTTGGTTTTTTTTTTCCCAAACAAGGTTCCCTGTCTTGGTATTCTCTAATGTTATTTTAATCTTGTCTTTGACTTAATCACATGATTTCAATAAACTTGGAAAGGTCCAATCCTAACCCAGTAACTTCAAAAAAATGCTCAAAACTTTAGACAGGCAACAGCTCACTCCAAACATCACTGCAGAGCTCACCATCAGCTTGAAACCATAAAGGTTAAAATACAGCAGTCCCCATCCCAACCAAGCAAGCAGCTGCATCTATCAAACACATAATAATTACAGCCCACCTCCTCTCTCCAAAAGAGGTGAACACCTCCCAGTGCTTATGGCATCAGCTTCTAGAAGTAGTGGGGTTTTCCTGTTCTGCTTTTCCAGGTGAGAGCACAGAGATGACAGGGAGAGAGCCCAGACTTCTCTCTTCCATTTCACACATGTACACTGTTTCCTCTGCTTTGTTGCTGACCTCCACATTATGTTTAATCTTAAAATTAAATGTTATGAAGACAAGGAAGACAACAAAGCGTTAGAGAAATGCTAAAACTAGACTTTAGGCTAGCCCCACTTCTGTTCATACAGGTAGTCTGCCATTTGCAAGAACACATTTCCTCTCAGAAAGCTGTTTAAGAATGAAAAAAATGTAATATAATCTTTTGACCACATTCCTTTAAAATAGATACTTAGTTTACTACATCACACTCATCATGTGTATCCACAAAGTTGTAACAAATTTCATTTAAAGTTTCATTGACAAATTATTAAATGCTCCCCAGTTTGCCAAATTTTCCAAGGAATACAAATCTTCATGTAAAAATGCTGCTGTGAAAGACAATTCTATGCAAACTTAGACACATAAATAGAAATAAATCATGCTAAGACATCTCCCCATGTGATTTCCTGAGGGAGAAAACCCCATAGGATTTACTGAGCTAGGAACAACATAATAAGAGACAATCTGTGAATTAATACTCAAATCAAAGCATAAGGATTTTATACACTAGAAGATTTACTTTTATCCCCACTAAAACTTTTTTTAAATGTAAGCACTGTTATTTATCAACTCCCTAGCGAAAAATATTTGTGGTTGTCTTTTAAAAAATGATGAAGCAAAACAGATGCTGCAGAGCACAGCAACACAGGGAACAGTTGTCAGCTCGCACTCCAGTGTGCCATGCACATTATTTGCAATCATGCAAGTCCTCATTAGACCAAGTGCTGAGCCAGGATGCAGCCTTGCTTCCTTGGGAGCTGTGCACATGCAATTGAGGACAGGATCTGGCCACATCTGTGCTTTCCTGGCCCAAAAAGTACAACTTGTGCTATATAAATTCTTACAGATGCACCATGAACCGACCACGGTGTAACCTCCCTGCTGGCATGCAGCTCCCAGAGCTCATGGGGGCCTTTCACCAGGACACTGACCAGCAGAACACAAAGAATTAACAACTGTCTGCTCACTTCATTTATCAGCTGCCACAAGCACAGGGAGCTCATTGGGATTCTGTCACGTCAAATCCCACTCAACCACCAGTTTACCCCAGAGAGCAGCGCTGTCCTGTCACTGTGAGGCATCCGTGGCTGGTGAGGCTGTGGCCATGGTTCCGCTGAAGGGGAAGCACTTTCACCCATCTCTCACTTTCACAGCACAAAGACTTTGTTCCCCATGCAGCACAGGGCTCACAGAGCCCCAGCCCAAACCGGGGTGTCCCATCACTTCAGAGAGGGCTCCTGGGTGCCCTTCACACCCAGCTCCTAGCAGTGTCCCCAGCAGGGCACACACCTTCTGCTGCAACACTCCTCCAGGAGCCACCCCAGCCTCTGAGGAGACTTTTGTATCTCAGTGAGCCTGATGAGCAGCACCTGGGGGCTCCCCACGCTGCCCTGGCCCGGCAGCCACCTGCAGCCCATTACAGCCCAGCCTGGGCTCTGTGTCCCAGCCCAGGTGACACTGATGGATACTGAGCTCTGGTCCTGTCCTGCCCCAAACCAGCTCTATCTCCATGGCCCTTCTTGGCCATCCCATGCTGGGTCCCACCCAGGTGCTGCTCACTAAGCCCAAAAGGAGCACTGAGAGGTTTGAGGTTACTCTGGCAGTGGTTTCTGGGGCTGAGAGGGGGCTGTAGCAGAAACCAGGATGTAAAAGATTTCCACTCAAGCTTACCCAACACTAGCATTGCATCCTCCATAAATCCCAATTCAGAATCCATAATGACTGGTTAGGATTGTCATAATAATGTCAGTCATGTTTTAGCATCTAGCTGGTTTTTGAGACTCAGTCTCAGCTGGGGACAAGTTTGAGTTTTGTTGGATATTTAAGGTGATTTAAAGGTTTTTCCCAAACCTAAGCAGTCCACCTGGAAAGCAGTAAAAATCAGGTAGGGAAGTAATGTGCAATCCACACAGGTTTGGCCTAGTGATACCTCCCTTAGAGGAGGAATGTCAAATGGGGTATTGGCAGCCCAAACTTGCAGCTACAGTCCTTCACCATTTTCTTCTTGGCTCATTAGACAAGAAATCAGACTTGGGTTCCACATTTCAAAGTTCAACCAGTTTAATCCATTCATAAACAGCCTTTTCCAAATATAACCACTTCTTTTTGCAACAGATAAGGAGAAATTTTGGCATCTTAGCACTGGAAAATTTTAAGAACTGATATTTTGGATCCCTATCAGGAATGACACAGATTTTCCAGCTTTGGGACAAAGCCACAGACTAACTGGTCAGAACTTTCTATGGGTTTAGAAACACTTCTGAGGCAGAGGATGAGCTGATGGAAAAATTCAGTTGTTAGACATCAGCTTCCTCAGCTCTTGCTGCAGTTCAAACCAGCAGGCAAATCCCCTGCTGTTCACTACAAACAGCGTTGGCCTTGTGCTCAGGTTGCAGTTCATGATACTGACAACACGGATTTATAGCAGACAAATACAGCCTGTGATAAGCTTGGAAGAATTAGAAAAGGCCTTGGCAGGGCTTCAGCACAATTTCAGCATAATGTTTTTCGTCTTCTTGTCCCTTGGGATGATATTACTCCACCATAGGTGTTGTTTCACAGGAAACCATTCAAGATCAATGCTATTGAACTACTTTTGACTCTTTCAGAACTTGCTCCCACCAAACAGCTTCCTAACACTGATAGCAGGATATGAAGTTCAAAGATGGCAGGAGAGCTTCTGCTTTATGCTGTTATTTTTACATGCTGAAAAAGGCATGAGTGACTTATATGTATGATGAACCATTTGTATTGTGAACACATGTGTTTTACAAGGTTCATCATTTTCCCCTTGGAAACCTTGATACTGGAAACCTGAAAAAAGTACAAAAATTCTTCAAACCTTACAATGAAACATTGGTTTAGATTATAAAATCTATGAGTTATTTGACTCTACATGTAAAATATAACTCCCTTCTCTCCTCCAGCCTTAAAAAATTGGTCTAGCTGTCAAACAAGTGAGAAATTACTCTATTCAGGATATACACAAGAGTTAAAAACAACAGTCCAATAGAGTTTACTTCTGAATGCTGTTGAAATAAGACTTCATGAGAGTTACAACAAAAAAAAAGAGTAAAAGTTATCAAGGTTTCACTTCTGTGATTTAAAGAACTTCAATTTTTATTTCTAAACAAAAAAAAATTCTTTTTTGTCAGCACTGGGCTGCTTCATAACAAAATGATTGGATTTTTCCTAAAAGATCATAATGCTTAAACAACTATTTTATGAATGTGCAATTTTTACAAATGGAAAAAAATTAATAAGTGCCTGAAATAACATCAATGCAGCTTAAAAACAAAACCAACTTGTAACATTACACAGCTCCCTGTAATGATCTGCAAAGAGCTCCACATATTTGTATCCTTGTGGCTGTATTGCAGTGTGGCCTCAGTCAGCACTTCTCAAAAGAGGTCTCTAGAAAGAAGACAGCTTCCTTGCATTAAAAGAAGTATAACATACATTTAAACACTTTATCCATGTAAGTAGTTGGAAAACCACCACTTCTGTAATGCCAGAAAATTATGAAGGGAATGAAGGTCAGCAAAATTTCTGAGTGGACAGACACAGACAACACAAGGCAATCCTTCTGTAACCATGTGGCCTTAGCCACAAGCTTAAGAACTTGTGGTGTAGGCCTATTTGAAATGCAGATTTTTTTCGGGGTTTTTTAATACTTTGTGCTTGTCAAGTTGTTTATATTTGCTTCCATATAAGCGCTTCAATTCTTGCAGTCTCTTAGCCTTCTGCCTGACTGCAGTTCCTCAGGGCAGAGTAAATTAAAAAAGAAAAATTGTAGAAATCAAAATTCCTTCTGGATTGCACTGCAGAAAAAAGAAAAATAGAGAGAAACACAATGCTCTTACTGCCTAACTCTCATTTATAGAAAAATAACATCAGTGAGAAAATTCCTACTTTCATAATTACTCTTCCCAATAATTGTTTTTCAAAATTCCATGAAAAGCTCTGAGTGCATTTGAAACTTGAAGCAGTGAAGTAGATCAAAGCACATGTATGTTTATTCTCTCTTACTAAGGAAGATGACAGCTACAAGCAATGTTTTTGTGGAACTTGTAGGATCAAAATGGCAATAAACTTAAAGCAGAACGAATCTTGATAGATTTAAATACAAAATAGGCAAGTTATGTTGCCAGTTAAATGGATTGTGGCATTTTTCTCTCCTTCTCAGGACAAACATGCAGTGTTTCAGACAAGAATCAAAACAAATGAAAACTATATTTCTTTTAGTCATGAAAAGTATAGCTTTCCTGTATTTCAACTGAACTATATTTGAAGGGGGAACAAAGGTTGAAAAAAAAAGTCTGAATCAAAGAGATAGGAGATATGACATGGTTAAATTGATTATTTTGCCTCTGGAACACAGAGGTATGTGTATTGCCACATACGCTGTTGCCAGATCTTCAGTACAAAATACATCTATGAGTAGGAATAAATCAGAGCCAGGATTAACAAATGACAGTATGTTCTTTAACAGAGAAAACAATTCCAGCGAGATTAAGAACAGCTTTTCTCTGTCATTCAGTGCCTTGACCAAAGAGTCCACCAGGATCTTTGTTTCAACTTTCTTTGCTACATTTCCTATATCTGTATCTGGAAAGAAAGAGGCCTCTTGGTGTCACTGGCCCAGCCTTTGCAATGAAAAACTCATAGACGAGCAAAATATTGAGGAAGATGTTTTGCCTGCAAGAACAAGTTCATACTCCCAAGCAACATCTACCCTTCATTTGTCAATTTTCCAATGACAGCTGCTGGTTATCTGTCATATGAATATGCTTTCAATATACTGGGTTGAAGCAGCTGGACCAATTGAAACCAACTGAAACCAACTTGAAACCAATTTGAAAAACATGCTTATAGAGAAAGGCAAAGGAAATGACCTGTAACACTGTAGACACAAAATGTTCCACATGAGAGCTCCATCAGTTGAGTTTTTACCAATTCAGCTCTTTTATTATCATTCAAGGTCTTCAGTTTTCATTGTGCTGCTGTTTGCTAGTAGGCCTTGAATTACTCTGACTTCCAATCTGTGCTCCTGCTATTTTCTGTGGTTCTTTGGTCCCAAAGGAAAAGCAGCAGTAAAACTGCCACTGAAGTGGAAGGCTCTACTATACATTCCTGTGCAACTACAGCAAAGTGACCACATTGATGACTAAAGCAGGATTTACTCTCTCTAGTTTTTGCAATTACCTCGTAGGTGTGTGAGGAGAATGAACAAGCAGGTCCTTCCTCTCGTTTGTGGCTATGAAGATACAAGAATCAGCTTCAAAGGAGAGGTGACACAAAATGTTTCAAAATGAATGGGTTTTGTTCCAAGCAATTCCCAGGGAAAATGTGATAAATCTGCCTTGAACAAGGTGATCCACCTTCCATCCACTCACTGTTCAAGCCATCAGAATTCAGTGAAATGTGGCAGTTAGAACACAAAACTAACTATTGTGAATGTTAGGGTCACATCTTAGAGCATAATGAAGGAAAAAGTTGATGAAGAGAGCATTCTCTCATCTTTCATTCTGCATAAATCCTTAACTTGATCCAGAATTATTTCCAGTAAGCCAAAGTAGTCACTTTTGTTTCACGACAAAATCTCTTCGTTCAAGTTCCAGAAGCTTGTTATTCAGTAACAGAGCTACTGAACAGCATGACCTCTTCTCATTTTCCTGATTTAATAACAATTACCAGTTTCTTCAAACATAAGAGAAGTTTCAGCAATTTACCTAATTCAGAAAATATGTTAATGTAGCAAAATATTTAGTTAAAAACTGTATGAATCAAAACTAAGGAAAATCCCAAACTTCACATATTCTGTCCTAAGCCTGCCAATGAGAAAACAAAATCCAATATAAGCAACATACTGAACAAACCAAGAGGCAGCTTTGCTTAGGTAGGAAAATCTTTAGCAGCAAACCAGGAGGAAAAAATTCCCCAAAAAAATCAGCTAACCACAACAGGGAAGGAACATCACTTTTCACTATGAAACTTCTCAAGATAAGGTAGGCATATTATGAAGTTTATGGGGAAGAAAATAGTATTTTTATATCTATATCTAAAGATTCTATATACCATACTTTAATTATTAGTTTATCTGGCCAGGCTTTTGGGCCAGATCTCCTGATGACATTTGCACAGAACCAGCAGTTGGCTGCAGAATACAGCACGGGGCCTTGGCATGCCTTTTCTACCTTTTCTATGAAGCATTACTACAGAAACATTTCCACATCAAAATACTTTTTTTTTTTTGAGAAAATGTTTTAAATAATTCACAGAAAATGTAAGGATTTCAGGTAGCTGTGATGTTTCAGAAGGCAGTGGATCAAAGCATAGTCTCTCTCTTTACTCCTCCTTCACCCCTTCCTAGTAGATCTGATTTCAGGGTTGGAAGCTGAGAAGTGCATCAAAATATAACTAAGAAGCAAAGATAAATTAGTAGCAAAAAACCTGTGTCAAAAACTGGACCTGCTCAGTCCCAGTGTTTGTGTTTTACAACCCAGTTTTACAAACTGTTTCCAACCAAGTTGGTATAACGTATATTTTGTCTCGAACCAAGCAAAACAAGGGAAATAATTTAAAGCTCTGGAGTTGCCTGGGTGTAATACAGAAGAATCTGCATTTTAACGCAGCTATCTTATCTGTGATGACTAACACTTCCATGTGGGCAGGCAAAAGTATTTCCCAAGAATGGTGTTGTTTATGTTCTGCAGCTTGCTTCTCTTTTGCTTAATTGACGCCCTTTTCATCCAAGTTTAACAGATATTTGTCCAACTGAATTTATTTTCAGATAAATTCATGTAAATTAAATTTGACTATGGTGACAAGATTAAATTGTTTGCACTCTGTGTTTTCCTTTGTTCCATAAAACCTACTGTTTACCTAAAACTAGCAAATTATTAATTTTTTGAAAAGTCCACTTCTGTCTTTTGTAGTTGAACTCCTTCTGTGAATAAAAGGAACCCAGAAAAAAATCCATTCCTCAAGTCAGATTTGGTTCCACACCCCTCAGTATCTGTCTTTACTCCCATTTGTGGTGATCCTGCTGTGCTCTGTTAACACCAATAGAACATCACTATCTGGATCATATTTAGTGGGATGAAATGGAGATCCATCTGTCTAAATCCTTCTGTTAAAACTGGAGGTGGATGAGTGCACACTGACAGTTTGATTTACCTTCAGCCCCTGCAGAGCCCAGGATGGGAATTAGGGAAATACTGAGGAAGACAACATGCCAACAATCTGAATTACATACCCTGGAGAGGCCTCAGCAGTGGGCAGACACTCCTGAGTCTTGTTACAGAATAATTCTAGCACCACCTCATCAGCATCTGGTTTGGGCATTGTTGGAGATATTTATAGGTGTAAATGATGTGCTGATCCACCCCAGAAAAGAAACTCCTAGGCCCATCAGGTAGAACCTGCACAAAGATGGGAGTTGAAACTGGTTTCTATTAGTAAGAGCCCTGAGTGCCTCGTTACCTGTGTACTTCTAGAGTAGGAACTTTTCACTGTAGTCATGATCTCACTTCACACCACATGCTGATCTCAGCACCTCAAATTTGAAAGGAGAAGGGCCTTATGCTTTTGTGTGTCTTTGAGCTGTCAGTGAGTCCTGCCATGACCCTGCCAACCTCACAGAGATCATGGCATAGGCTCGAGTACAAGAACTGGCCACAGTCTTCTACAAGACAGAAAGGTCAGCCCAAGGACCAGCTAATTAAGCAGAAGATGTCCATAACCAATCAGTCCCTCTCATTGCTTCATTAGACATCTTTTTTCTGTTTAGCACTAAACAGATTCTCAGTGCTTGGTTTCTGGGAATTCTGGCACTGCAAAAACTTTTACTCAATGCTTCTATTTTAGTATATTTCACACCTTTTTTCAAACAAATATGAATTTGCATGCATATTATATATTCAACTTCTAGCCAGAGTAACAAAATACTTTCTAAACCTTAGCAAGCTGTGCATGGATCATGCAATGAAGCTGCAATACTACAGTCTTAATCCTAATTCATAGAGGTCAATAGTAAAAATATGATACTTATTTCACAGGAGATACATTGGCAAGAATCCACTGACTCTGCCAAGAACAAGTTACAAGTTTTGCTGTTTCTTACCTGACGAGTCAATAACAGAAGTACAAACACATCCCAGTCATGAGAGCTCCCTCTATTTTTGCTCCATACCCTTGATCTCGTGACTTCCATTCTTTTCTCTTCTTATCCAGTACCTGTTTACCTATTAAGTAGCATCTGCAAATGTGAAAAAAAAATAAAAAGGAAGATACCTACACATAGCTACCAAAACAGTAGGATATGAGCATGCCCAAGGGCCCTGAAGTTGAAAAAGCCTTTGATGAATTAAAAGATGCAATATTAATAATATATAAATAAAGAGAAGGTATCAAGAAAGCTTGGATCATATGCTGGATAGCAAATTTTGCTGATCCTGGCCTCTTCAAAGTGCTCTCGAAGGTCTTCGGAATATATTCAACAGTATTACCCTTCAAAACTAAGGTTAGAATATATTACCTTAACAAATAAGAGGGTGCCCATACATCAAACACATGTGCCTGGTCTGGGGCACATGCTAGGACTTTGCTACATTACATGCAAAAGTAGTGTTAAGATTTGCAAATTGCTGATCTTTTGGAACATAATAAATATCAAACAATATTAAGAACATAAATTTTTCAGTCAGAGATTGTAAGAACTGACAATATTTTGTGACTAAATGATGGTGGACTTTTTTAAAATGTAGATCAACAAATTATTGGATTCAGGAAATCTCTCTACTGAAACTCCTAGAAAAACAGACATTATTTATCCTCAGACTTTTGGACTCAGTTTGATAACAAATGGGATGAAAGGCTTTGTAGGATAAAGGATGCTTCTGAAATGCTAACACTGATGTGTATTTTTTCCTTTTATCAGTCTGTGGTTAGCCTTCATATGCTTTTCAAAGAGGAGTACTAGATTAATTCTATTCCAAAAACTGAAATAAGAAATTACTACAAAGATGAATTTCAGCTGGAATGTAGCCATTTATTTACAGGGAATAATCTTTGTGAGTGACAACATCATAGGAGGCTGCCTTTTTAATCATCTAAAAAGCAAACAACTACAACAAAATTGCAATTGCTGACGGTTTTTTTTAGCTTCAGTTACATTAAGTATAAGACAAAATACA
This sequence comes from Lanius collurio, assembly GCA_020086605.1. Taxonomy (NCBI): domain Eukaryota; kingdom Metazoa; phylum Chordata; class Aves; order Passeriformes; family Laniidae; genus Lanius; species Lanius collurio. Next base: position 12,493,790 of record JACBWW010000019.1, read on the forward strand.
TGCCCTGAAGGAAATCACCACACATTCTCCTTTTGGATTTTGTTACTTCCTTGATTACACAAAAATTAATTTTCCCTCTGAATGTATTCAGAGATATAGGTAATGCTCTGCTCTCTGTGATAGGCCAAGGTTTACTCAGCCATGGCCAACTGATGTGATGTTGGCTCATAATCAGATGCTAAAAAGAACAGATGGCTTAACCAAATCTGATTTGCTATTTTATTTATCCTTATGCTGCTCCTTTATCATACAAGTATTAAACATTTATACTATACAGTTAGAAAAGCAAGACAATGTTTAGAGCTAGCTTATGAGCTAACCTGAAAAACATCCATCCTGAGATGCAAAATAAATAACTTAAGTAGGATTCCAGGTCAGTGTTCATTTCTGATGTAGTCTGAGATGGAAACTGCAAAAACCAACATTACAAATTCTAGTAATTGGTAATGCTTGCCAACTACTGATGCTGCATCACTGATTGGAGAAAAAAAAAACAAACATAAAACCAAAAAAAACCCCATCATCTCAAACTGCTTGAATGAGGAAGCAATCATGATCATTTATTCATTGCAAGATCTGGGCTTGATCATTATTGTGTTTGCAATTGTCCTTATGGGATCAGACCCTTTTATTTGACACCAATATCTGCAGTGATGATCTCATCATCATAAAACTAAAACTTCTGAAGACTTTGCAGTATTGTTTTGACACAGCCAGAACAGCTCCTGATGTCATCCGTCTTCAGAAACTTGCCTCTAAATAAGATTGTTACTGGGCAAGAGCTTGCAGTGATACAAATTAGGCCATAAATTGCAACCTAAGTTTAAATTCTATGGTTTGGCAAAGACAGTTTTCTCTAAGTAGGCGCAGTAGAGTTTTTGACTCTCCTCTTAGAAAAGTATTAATTATGGGTCATATTGATAAGTATGAACTGTACATTTATTTAAAAATGTATTTCTAGCTATTCTGTATCTAAGGCTGTTTTAGGGAGTTGACTCCAGAGAACCTCACAAAAAATTAAGTATCAAGTCTGATGCTACATTCATTGTTAAAATTCTCAATGACAATTAAATTTTCTGTACCTTGAAACTGTAACTTCATCTTTTAATCTGAGATGAACATATATTATTTTTCTAACAAATTTTCACATATTATCTAATACACATATACATAGAGATTATCTGTGTCTGAACTCCTTTAATTTGCCTGGTTACTTAGGCATAACAGAAGACAGAACTGAGCTCATAAATTCCATTCTTTATTTATTTGTACACTGATTCATTTAGAGGCTCCCCGTCGAAAACATCAGACACATCAGGACACAACATCAACAGATAATTAACATTGTGTTCAATGCCAAGTACTCATTAATAAAAACAAAACAGATGCAAGTGCACTGATGCAAACACACCATTGTTCCTCAGAGTAGGCACAACATGAAAGTTAAAGCTAAAAACGCTTTTGTATGACATTTTATTTGATCTTCTTAGCATATATATAATGTCCACAGTATTGCTTAACCTGTAAGATATTTACCTCTGATCCACACACAGTGAAATTAGAGAATGTACAAGAATTGGCAGCTGTATTACGTGGAGTATATGTACAACTCTACTGATACTAGAAATTTCCACACTTTCAGTTCTGCAGACACATGACTCAAGTTTCAGTGAAGGGAGCAAAGAACCACTTTCCTTCTCTGCTGGGGAAAAAAAAAGCTAATTGGTATATCCCAATTGGTATATTCCTCTTTGACAATACTATGTCAAAGTCAAACCTATATTATTCAGGAAGAGGAGCACTGTGATTAGGACCAGGCACACTGCAAAAACATCTGATGGACATCTACCCTTACATAGAGTAACAACATAATATTATAAAGTTTGTAATTCAGCAGCCAACCTATTAAAAAAAAATCTAAATTCCCATAAAACAGAAAATAAAAAGTAAATTAAATTCACTTTCTCATATCAAGAGTTTATCCATCTCAAATAGCAAGATTCTTTTGCCAGGCCTCTGTGAGACTTTCAGCTGTTTTCACAGGTGTAGAGGAAAACACACACTGCAAATAGTATGCAAATAAAACAAGACCAAGGGCATAACCTATCAGTTGATTATTGGCTTGTTCTGGTGTATGACTGATAAAAAGCAGGACAAAACAAGTTATAAAAGCAGCACAAGAAAACGTGTTTCTTTCTTTCTTAAAAAAATGTGGGCACTCTTGGTTCTCGTAGGTGCTGCATCTGTTTCTGCTCACCTGCAGAATCTTTCCTTTGATGGGTAAGAACAGACATCAAGTTTTATATTTGTGATTTCTTCTGCATGATCAAAAGGCTTTCAACTGACTTACCTGTTTTAAATCTAATCCTTTTCTTCCCTTACAGACAGAAGGTGTTTCGTGTGATTCCACAGACTGATGAGCAGGTGGAAATCCTCAATTTCCTTGCCAGCATCAAGGAGGTAAAGGACTTGGGGAAGTGGTTATACTGTAGTTGAAAGAAGTATTTCTCCTTTTGCTCAAATAACAGATATATTCTTTTTAAAAAATCATGCTACTGAATGAAAGACTTAATCTTGATTCCATTCAAGTCAGCTGGAGTGTTTCTTGGGAAGGAACAGACAAGTCAATAAAACTACAGCTATAAAAAACATTCAAATACCTTCCTAGAAAGTCTGGTTTACCCAGTCTGAATGTCAAAGTGCCCATCAGAATTTATTAATAGAACAAATAAATCTTAAATGCTGTATTCAGTGTGGGGTGCTTTCAAGAATGCATTAGATAAATCACAGAAATTCCAATTACCAGAACTTTAACCATTACAGGTGAAACATTTCCCTCATGTAAATAATCTAAAAATTTATACTCCCAGCAAAATGAATTTTTCTTTGGCCTCTAGTCTCTCATGTCATCTTTTCTTCTCTGCCTTTCCTTTAAAGCTTCCTTTCTCTCTAAGCTGCATGTTTCTCACTGACCTTGATGTAGATATATGATGACACAATGACACAATGAAAAACAATAAAGACAGCAAATGTGTTTTCAATACTTCTCTTCAGCTTTGATGTTGTAAAATAGCTGTTGGTGAAAAAGACACCATTAGCTGTAGGATGAAAGGATGGTATTTTTAATGAAGTACAGATGTGGATACCTATCAACAGGCTACCATAGCATGCTGAAACAGTTTTCTGTAGAAGAACATACTATTGGAATGGTGCTGCCAATATTAAGAAAATTAATATACACCATGCTTGCTTTTAAGTGTGAAGTATCAAGGGATTGTTTGTTTTTTTGGTTTTTTTTTAAGAAAAGATCTCTGAATTACCATGGTTATGCAAAGCAGTCAGTCAGGACTGATGTAATTGTATATTCTAAAACAATCACCTCACTTGATCACACATAATTCATGAATAACCAGCCCCAATTTCTTTTACCTTCATGAGATGAAAGACTGAAAAGGCATCAGGCTGGCAAATCACCTTTGCTTCCATTGGCCTTCAACAGGGCACTAAATCCAGATGCTTGGATGCTTCCTTCAGCAAAAATAAGTGAAGTAGTAATCACACTTTTGTTTGTCCCCTTGGAATGAAACATCTTAAAAGGCACAGGTTTCTCATACCAACTTTAGTGATCTCTCTTAAAAGTATTCATACAATCTTTTTTAGCTGATTTATGTAAAATATTCACATACTGCATCCCTGATATTGAGTTAATTTCTCTCTAACATTTGTAGGCAAAAACCTGAGCAAAAAACAAATGAAATTTTAAGAATGAAAGAAGTTGTAAATATAGTTATAATATTCACAATTCTATATGAATGCAGATGCTGGAGAATACTTGAAATTTGTGAAACTGTTGCTGCCATCTCCAGAATTCTGCCATATAAAATGCAGGGCCCAATAAAATCTTAATAAATTTCCAGTTAAAATTTAGCTTGACACTTATGGCAAGCAATGCTGAATCAGCGTAACAAGGTAGGCATGAAATTCAGTATATTAATCCAAACCTCACCAGCACACACACGCCAACCTAAAAATCGCAGCAACATTTATGTGTTTATTTGTTTATGTCTTCATTTGGCCTTTTTTCAGGTTGACTTTATTTGTTTATGTATTAATTTGGCCTTCTTTCAGGTTGACTTCTGGCAGCCAGACTCTATCACACTGGTAAGGCCAAAAATGCAAGTTGATTTCCGAATTGAAGCTGAAAAGTCTTTTGATGTTGAAGATTTTTTAAAAGAAAATGGAATGGAGTATCAGTAAGTTTGTTTTCACTACTGTGCTCTGAAGAGAATGGGACTAAATACTAGGGAGAATGTGTTTGAGCTTTTCATATTGGTCAACTGATTTTCCTGTGACAAAATTCATCCCTCCTGTGGATGTCTCTACTGGGTTCAGCTTTCCTGTGACAGTTCAAATGGACTGTAACTACTGTGCATTGAAGGGGTGAGATGAAATGTGATAGAGGCAAGAGACAGGCAGCAGAGATGCAGTATCAGAAATTTCCCTGAGGTGAAATCTCACTGCAATACACAAGGCTGGAGTACAGAGGGGGATAGAAATATTTCCTATTACAGACAAAATGCAGCAAAGGTCTAGAAAGAACCAGAAAATATCTCAGATGAGGGAAATGGATAGGGAATTGAAGGCAGAAAATTAAATGGTGAGTCCCAAGGGCCACCATGAGCAGGTCCCCACTGAGTTGCAGAACAATATCTAGAGGGCCAAGAAAGCCCAACAGGCGACAGACAGAAGACAGCTGCCAGGTGAACGGCCAAGGAAGAGTGGAAAGCAAATTCCCAGGACAGCCTTGAGCTGACTGAAGTCACATAGCAGCTCCATGGCAAGGATGGCAAGCTCTCTCCAGAGAGAGCTTTTAATTGTATATTACCTAGAAGTAAAAAAGGCCCGAGTTGACTGAATATGACTGCAGCACAAGTGGAGGAAACAGAGCACACTGCCACATTACACACCACTGGGAACTGGAGCATCGTAGTGAGTAGCACTAACAGAAGAATAAGGAGAGTAAGGAGCTGTCTGATCCTGTGCTTCATTTCATATCTTCCAATCACTGTGTAAGCATAAACTGAGGATGAGAAATTGACTTTGAGCTGCAGTGGAGTGGGGTTGTCTGTCTTCATTTCTCTCACTCCATTTAAGCATTGCAAATTGGCTCTGCCCAGCTCCATTATCAGGCTTCTTTGAAGTATTAAGTATAGTCTGTCAACATCATGTACTCTGACACTGAAAGTCAGTATTATTTGATCAAATTTTTACTCTTTCATTTGGCTGAGTGTGGAGTTTTTGTATCTCAGCCCCACTGTTGTTGCTATGAGACCAAACTCCTTCATTGGACATCACACAGTTCTCAGGACAAATTTCATGATCCGTTAAATCCAAAGGTAATCCATCCCTAAATTTACTGGCCTCATGTCAGTTGTGTCTGATTTGGATGCCACTGCAGAAACAGACTCTAAAGACACTCTAGAATAAATGGCTTTCAATAATTCCATAGTGCACATACAGCACAGGAACCCAGTTTCAGTGGAATTTCCTCTTTAGCAAAGGAGTTACTCTACATGTATTAGTTTTCCTATAATATTCATGAACTGCCTCAGATCCATGCACAAATCTTTTGATTGCAACAAAAGGCCAGAATGTCTGGAAGCTGTCCCTGACAAACTCGAGTGGATTGTCCTTGTGACAACCCAAGCTGTTACAATTCCTTTGAAGTGCAGCTGCAGTGCCCTGACATTATGTCATTTGCACTGTTTGTTCTGAAAGCTGCTGGTGCCTTACAAACTGGCCTCCTGTTCCTCTATCCAAATCACAAATGATCAAGGACATACCCTGGATGAGTAAGATTTGTAAGAGTTTTAAGACAGACACTGGAAAAACAAGAGGACTTCATTTTTCGATAGCCAAGGTTGAAATATAAGCAAAAGGTTCTCAAGAGCACACTCAATGATAAGTTGTGCCTTTGTGTCAGCCCCAGGGAAAGATGAACAGGAGAGATCCAACCAATCCAGACAGGATGTTGAGTTTTTTTTGCAATTGTGTGATCTATTTAATAGCTCACCTCACATGCAATAAAGTAGCTTGGAGGATGGATAATGCTGCAATAGAGCTGTCAAACCACATCTAACCTTGGGAAGCTTGGTCTGACAGGGAATTTCACCAGGCAAACATCTCTGGGTTGCTGCACAGTTTTGAAACATTGCTGCAGTCTAACTCTCCTTTAGTGCCAAAAGTTCAAGAGGGGCCTTTTCCTATTGAGGCAAAAGCAAGTGGCAATATAAGAGCTCATTTTTAGACACACTCTGTCTCAGCACTGTCATTTTTCTGAAACCAAACTGCTGCCACCCTGGAGGTTTGTTAGTATGGCAGTAAGGCAGGTGCTAATTGGCAAGAGCCTATTGCTCCCTGGTCCTTCTGGTGGCAAGGTTGAGGCAGGACATAGGTTGAAACTAGAAAGTAATTTATTTTATTTTCAACCTGCTCACCTTTCCTCTCACAATTTATGCAGCTCAAATGCGGGGTAGACCTTGAAATGTCTTACTTTCGTGCTGGATTGTTGTCTGTTTCTCTTCACACTTTTGGTGCCTTCTTGCAGAGTTCTGATTGACAACCTGCAGGCTGCAATGGATGCCCAGTTTGACAGCAAAGCTCGAACTGCCAGCCACAGCTATGAGAAGTACAACAACTGGGACACGGTAAAATCTAGAATTCACCACTTTTTAGCTTGGTACCTTAGCCTTTGTAGTCAAAGTGCTTCCAGTCTTATTCCCTTTTCATCTTCTGCTCCATCTGTTGATATGATAATGCCTGCAAACCCTCCTTCCTCTTTGTAACTGAGCTAGTTTGTGTAACCTACACTTATTTCCTCTACTTCTGCTCCCAGTGCTGCAAAGAACCTCTGGCACAAATATAGTGACCAGGCTGAGATGCTTCACTATTAATTTCCTCTTTCCTTTTCACTACTTCTCCTATGTCCTCTGTCAAACAACTCGATTCCATTCCCTGCCTTAGTTCAAGCTCTTCATCTCCCACCATAAGTTCTCCCTTATTCCTCCTCCTTTCACAGCCATGCTTATTTTTCCTGACATGTAATCATGGCCACATTACTCTTCACATCTCTGCAGTGGCTCCTTGGAAATCTACAAACTGTATTAAATTTTAGGCCACATTAGATGCTCAGAAAGATTGTTCTGGCTTAATGTCTGCAAATTAATTAGTCTGGACCTGAGGAACACAGACATCAATAGACTTAACCTCTTTATTAAACAGATAGCTGCTTGGACTGCTGATATTGCTGCTCAGAACCCAGACCTTGTCTCTCGTAGTGTAATTGGGGAAACGTATGAAGGACGGCCAATGTACCTTCTCAAAGTAAGTGCCTCGATTTCTTCACATCAGACCCTTCCCTTATTAAATTCTGCAAGATTATGATGTCTAGTAAAACATCAATGATGCTAACAAAATGTCTAAAGTAACAGACATTTTGCAGAAAATCTTATATATTTTGTTTACTACTACTATGATTTTTTTCCCCAACTTTATAATTTTTAAAGGAGCATAATGAAATATTAGCCTTTCAGACATATAAATTCAATCACACTCCTGAGAGCTATTTGATTGATCATCTACCTTTATGTTCTCTCCATCTGTTGTTTGTAAACACATTTGTTCTAAAAGCATCTATAAATGTCAGTCTCTGGCATGAAGAAACAAATTTGTATCTTCACCATATATAATTTTGAGGTGGTTTTGACTGGGGTAGAGTTAATTCTGTTTTCAGTAGCTTGTATGGGGCTGTTTAGGATTTGTGCTGATTTGGAAATGGTGTAGATAATTCAGGGATGTTTTAGTTACTGCTGGGCAGTGATTACACAGAGCCAAGGCCTTTTCTGCTTCTCACACCACCAGCCAGGGGAATGGCACCTGGGAAGGGACACAGCAGGGGACAGCTGACCCCAACTGACCCAGGGGATATCCCAAACCACACGGCTCATGCTTAGTGATAAACGAGGGGGAAGGCGGGTCAGGGCCACTGCATGGGGACTGGCTGGGCAATTGCTTTCATTTGCATCACTTGTCTTTCTTGGGGTTTATTTCTTTGTTTTTGTTATTTTCCTTTTCATCATTATCATTATTATTCATTAAACTGTGGTTATCTAAGCCCACATGTTTGCTCTGAGTGAGCTACTGCATTGTACTTAGTTGTCAGCTGGGTTTATACTACAGAATTTTTGTTTCATAACTTTTATGAAAAAAAGACAATAACTTAAATAAAGGTGAAAGAATAAGGAGTACTTGCCCCAAAATGCATGCGTATTTACAATAATATATCATTCAAACATACAAGATAAACTTTTAGAGACACTACAGTAAATAAATCAACAGTGCAGAATAATCAAATAATTGGGAGAAGCTTATCTACATTAATAAAAATGAAAATATTAAGAGTTTTGTTTTAGCTTGAATATCATGGTCATTTACAGATGGGAGCACTCCATAGATTTCCATTTAAACAAGGAATTCTATATTTGTACAAAGCTTGATTTTTAGGTCAGCAAGACTGACTTGTTCTGCATACAATTTATTTTTTTCAAGCCCTGGGGTGCTTCTTTTTGTTGTTTTTTTTTTCCTAGATGGGAAAAAGCGGTCCAAGTAAGAAGGCCATCTTTATGGATTGTGGCTTCCATGCAAGAGAGTGGATCAGCCCTGCTTTCTGCCAGTGGTTTGTGAAAGAGGTCAGTAAGCTTAATGATGAAAAAATATTTTACAAAATGCAACTATGTTTAAGAAAATCTTAAATGAGCAGCAAGAGCTCAGGCTGCTGCCTTTGTCTCTCTAAATATGTGTCTGCTCATGCCTTCTCTCACCTCAGAGGGTTAAGGTGTAACTACTTAAACCAGATCTTTGTGCTTAGACCTGTAATCTTTCAGCAGCTTAAGACAACCTGAAGCATGTCTAAGAGGTACCAACAACTACAAGGGTTACTCACACAATTTGTAAATTCTTTTTTGCACCTGTAGTCAGAGAAAGGTGAGAGAAAAGCAAACAGCTCTAGTAACATTATAAACACAGCCATTTTCTGTACACAGACATAAGGAATAAGGAAGTTCAAGGGCACATCAGAGGGCACCTGAACGCACTTCAGAACAGCTGACTTGCTACAGTTCCAGGTGGAGGATTTCTTGCAACCAGCTTTATTCAGTAAGGCAACAGAGAGGATGGAAACCAACCCTCAGCTCAGCACTGAGGAAATGTACCCAAGAAAGGAGGAAGACTATAAATGAAGCTTCCTAAGCACCATTCAGGAAGAGGGAAATGCATATACATCCCTTTGAGCTGCCACTTCAGGCTGTACAGAATGGGTGGTAAAATATGAAACCAGATTCAAGGAAGAGCTGCAATGGTGAAATTAGCTTCACTTCAGTCTGGGATACTTTAGGTCTTGAATTAAACAATGTTATGCCCTTCATATTTTCTTTCTCACCACCACTATAAAGCAGGTGGGGTTTATCAAATGCTGCACAGCCTTCTTCACAGAGACAGGTATGTTACACCTCAGATGGGGGAGATCAGCCACTTTAGCAGAGTAACTTACTGACTGAATCTCAAATTCTGTAATAACTTCTGTTGGAAGATTAAAAAAAAAAACACCAACAAAACCAACCAACCAAATAAATAAAACCACACCAGAAGCAGCAGCTGGAATTTAAAACCTAAGAAAAGGAAAGCCAATCTACGTGAGCCAGCCATGCTGGCAGAGGCTTTGGTGGCAAGTATAATCTCAGTCTTATCAGACAGGCATGTAGTTTTGTGCAGGGAGCAGTGGAAATTGGAAGTGACATTTCAGTGGAGTCAATGGGAATATGATTTCATTAGTGCCTAACAAGGCTGCAGACAGTATGTGGTACCATTTTTCTCTCAGCAATTCACGTCACTGCAGCTGTCATTTTCCCTGTCTGGTCACTTAATTCATGGGCGTACCTGACACCAGCAGTGCCTCTGCTCAGTGTGTCCATAGGCAGAAGTGCTTTAGAAGTGCAGACCTCTCAGCACCATCAGTGTTTCACTTGTGATTGCTTTTAGACATAAAAGTAAAAAAATAGAGAAAAACACAAGCAAGGTGGATTGTTTTATGTATCTCAAAAAAGAAACTCCCCCCCAGAAAACAACCAAACAAAAACAATACCAAAAAAAACAAACAAAAAACCACCCAGACGAACCAAAAAAAAAAAAAAATCTCCCAATAACAAGTGTAAAATAAAACCCAAGAAAAGTAATTTCAAGTGATATGAAACTGCTTTTCTGGATTTTACATCCCACCCTATTTGTGATTTACAGGAAAAAGAAGCCCCCTGTGCCCTTTATGGCTGTGTAAATAAAACATGGGCGCAACACACTAAGAGCAAGTTTCCATGATCATTGTATGGTCTCTCAACACTGATATGAATCTGTGAACATGCATAGCAAGTGCCAGGCCATAAACAATCAGTATATACAGAACAGAGCAGGAGTTCATGTTTGTTATTCAATATATGTGTCTGGAACGGTGCAGGGAAAAATCTGTCTCCCTATGAATAAATGCATCCACAGAATTATAGCTGGAAATATGTTAGGATGCTACTTAGAAATATTGTCTTTAACTTGGGTAGTTGATGAAATTTCTGCACAACAGATATAGAAAATTGAAATAATGATTTTTGCTTCTCACATAAATTAAACTCAAACCTTTAAGGTGTTAGGATGTGGAAATATATATGGACAGGAATATTGTTCTGTCTGTACTCAAGAAGCTAGTAAATAGAAGTCTCTTTCCAGTGATTTATCATCCTGTTCAAAATCAACATTCCTTCATCTTATAATTTATCTAGCAGCATAAGATGGTTTTCTAACACCAGTGTGGTTTGAGTCAGTGCAAATCTAGCACATATAATAACAAAGAGGTGCCATCTCATGTACTGGAGTGACCTGGATGACTCTATCTACCACATTCATTAATTCCTGACCCAGATCCAGGCCATTACATACACACAGGAGATACACATCTGTGAAGGCATCATCAGCTTTTTCTGCTTTTCTCCAAGTAGGCTGTGGAGACCTATGGAAAAGACACTGTCATGACGACACTTCTCGACAATCTGGACTTCTATGTTCTGCCTGTTGTTAACATTGATGGTTACATTTACACTTGGACAAATGTAAGTACATTCTTCTTATTGTTGGAAGATCCAACTGTCAGAACTCACTCTTAGTTTTCATCGATGATTCTGTTACAGAACCGCATGTGGAGAAAGACTCGCTCTAAAAATGCCAATAGCATTTGCTTTGGGACAGATCCCAACAGGAATTTTGATGCTGGCTGGTGCAGTAAGTGTCTCCTAACAAGAGTTGCAAGTAATTATATACAAGTGCAATAGCCAATATACTTAATTATAAATTTCCCCTACCTGATGGTCCAGCTTCAGCTTGACTGAAGACCACCACTGGAGCATTGTGGAGTAGATTGTGTTTAATTTTTAGAGCAGTTTGGGGAAAAAAAGCCTAACTTGGCTACTGGCATCATCAGTATGGCTACTTCCATGAACATATCTGCACACACATGTATATATATATATATATATATATATATATATATATATATACCTACACTTACACACATATGTACACATATATACATATAGACATACACACACGGCTGTGAGCTCAGAACAGAAACCAAAAAAGCTTGCTTTCATGGAAAGAGGTCTCTTTTGAGTGGTTTCCACTTCTCTGTTTCATGGAAGTGCCTTAGAAATTGAGAAGATACGAAAGGAGAGAACTGTTAAGTACTGAAGCAAATCAGTATCCCAAATCATTTCCATAATATAGGGCTTTACATCCATATTCATGTCCTTTCAATTATGCACACTGTAAAGGCCATATTTATTCATTGCTATGGGATGTTTCCCAGTGTCTTAACTATGCTATAAAATACTCCCTGCTCTGATAGGGCCTATGTATTAGCAGGATTTCCAAGGCTTACCTACAAAAGTGGTGTAACATGACTCTCCAAACAATTCACTTTTTCATTAAGGACTCATTAAATTTACCTCTCTTCTCAGCTGTTGGGGCCTCAAAATCCCCCTGTGCTGATACTTACTGTGGCTCTGCACCTGAGTCTGAAAAGGAGACCAAGGCTTTGGCTGACTTTATTCGTGAACATCTTTCTACAATCAAGGCATACTTGACAATTCACTCCTATTCCCAGCTGCTACTGTTTCCTTACTCATACACTTACAAATTGCCACGGGATTACCAGGAACTGGTAAGTCTCTTTGTCATTTTGGCTTAATGAAAAGAATAAGCAAAAATCATCACTTGCTACTTAGGTCCCTTTAACTTTAAGCACTTTCTTTAACATCTGGAAAGAATCCACACCACCAGTTTTTGAAAGTATTTTAGTGCTTCTTAGCAAGAACAAGGGAAACCATGATGGTTTCAAAATAGCTCAAGCACAGGATGAACTTAAGAGCTTTATTTAATTTCCATACACACAATGAATTTGGCAGTGTCAGTTCTGTCTTCCAGTCATGCCATCCAGAAATCCCCTCTGCTGTGCAGCACTGTCTCTTTCTCTTCCAGAGGTTGCTGTATGTGTACCTTTAATATTTTACATAAAAATACAAGCCAAGCTAGCAGCTTGATAGATTGTAATAACTATTAAATAACTCAGCTGGTATCAACAGCCAGCAAGGATCTCTGTCTACCACTTTCTACTGAACCTTAGCCCTCACTGAAGTGAAATGATGAAACAGGGTCAGGACATAGAGACAGTTCTTGACAAAAGTATAATTGAAAACAGCTACAAAAGATGTGAAAAGTTTCCATTTTGAGGCCTTTTTCAAGAGGCTCAACACAAACATTTCATTTAGAAGAAGGGAGGATGGATGTGGTATTTTATAGGACAATTCCTCTTTTGTCAATGCTAGAGAAAAGCCACACTCTAATGCCACTTAAGATTTTTTTTGCTCCTTAAAAACAAATAGAGAGATTAGGACTATTAAATGTGTATAAAAGCTGTAAACATTTCATAGGCCAAGAATCAACAATCATGAATAATAAAATTACTTCAGTTCTCTGGCATACTAGCAATTAGAATCTGTTGGCAGGGAAAACAACACAGTAAGAGAAAACAAACACATTTTAATTCCCCCTTTTCCCTGGATGCTGCCAAAAGTCCAAGGCAACAACACTGTGTGTTGCTCTGCTGTGCGGGTTTGACAGATTTATGAGTGCTCCCAAATACATGTCTTGATTCTGAACACGAGTACAAACCGGGGCCAAGAGTGAAGCTTCTTGTAAGATTTTTTAAGGCCTAAAAAAAAGATGAATTTAAAAGGAAGATTTTGTTTTCTTAATTTATATTCCAGGAATTTTGTAATTTAAATTATTCCAGGGAGTGATGTAATATCTTGCCTTCATTTTTCACAAAAGCTTCATAATTCACACATTGCAGTTCAGTCTAAAGTAATAAAACAGCACTAAACACTTGAAGCTGCTTTGTTGTCAAGATCACAAAGTCCCTATTTGCCAAAAATTTGCATGACATTCTCTTCCCATTTTTTGAATGAAGAGCAAATGTGATGAAATGTAACTAAAGTACAGTGTGTTTCTCAGAGTATTAAATGGAAAAAGTTTACATTGACAACTCGTTACTAAAACAATCCTTAGCAGTAAGAAAGAACCAATGTGCTTTGCTAGGTTTTAAAATTCTTAAATTTATATTTTACATTGTCATTGTTCTATTCCAATATGCAGTAAAATTTAAACTCCCCTTTCCTGCCATAGAAGACGGTTCTGCTCTTACCATACAGCATAAAAACTAAATTGCTCAGGAATACAGGACATTTACTCCTCTTCAGCCATTTGATTTCACTTTGTATAGTAGTCTTTCCAATATCACTTTATACTATATTTTCAATTACTCACACTGATACCAGACAGAGATCCATTATATTCTTCTACAGAGCAACCACAAATCTTACCACCATAACAAGGTGACCTTATGAGTGCTTTTCACATCTTAATTAGGGAAATTATTTCCTCTATTGGTGGTCCCAACAGAGACAGCAGGATCCTACAGGTATTCAACTTGTACAGTATCTGATTTTAACAAGTGAAGACTTGTTGCCAAGAGTCCTTTTGGACAATGAAAGAGATCAGAGTATCACCCAATCAACATAGCCTGTAGTTGAGATAATTAAACAGAAAGGGCCTTATGCACTCCAATGTCAGTGAATTAAATAGAAAAACTGACTTCCACAGGCTGTGGGTCAGGTTCACAAGTGCAGCTCTTCAGGTTACTTCAGATAACTTGAGAAACACTCATTTAAGATGTGACTAAAGAAAATGTAACATTTTCAATCAACAACTGTATTTTCTTGAGACAGCTACAAAAAGGAACTATTTTATACGCCACTTGCTGTGTTTAATGTCTAAAAGTTCTGTCTAAATTTAGAAGAAGAGATATACTGAAGAATGAGAATTTTAACTTTTAATAAATATTGTTTGGGCAAATAAAATAATCATAAATCATTTTGTAAATGAATAACCAAAATTTATAGTGCCATTATCTTATCTTAGATGTTATTTTTACCCTGACAGATCTAATATATTAAAGGAAATATAGCTGCAATTTCTTATCTCTTTCAGTGAGCAACTGGACATGTGTTTAAACAAAACCTCACATGTCTGCTTATCATTAATAACAATTTGTTCCATTGTATTTAATTAAAGGTAACATAATACCGTGGAGCTTATGTTGCATTCCAGTGTCCAAGATATAGAAGTGTGCAAAACTAAGTATTTTGAGATTGAAGACAGTGTGTAGAAGAGAAAGGCCCAGAGAATGCCTGTACCTTCCTTCCCTGAACATGTAGAGAACAGTGTGTCCTTGGGGCTCAAAACACTTTTTCTGTTTACAGCCTCAGGAACTCACCTAAAACTGTTTTGGTTTCTCAGGCAGAACAGGGCACTCTGAGAACCCCTTTATGTTCCACTGCATTGCTACAGCAAATCAGAACACCTCAAAATTATTGTAACTTACTTAAAGCCAGGAATTAGAACTATCACTCAACCATGCCTGGCCTTGGGGTGTAAAATGTGATGAAAGTCATGTATGTTCCTTCCTTCCCACAACTTCCCACTCTTCCACTTAGATGCAAGAGAATCTGTGAGGTTATCAATCCCACAGCTCACAAGGATTTTCCCTAAATTTGTCTCCCTTCATTCAGGGTTGTTGTTTTGTTCCCCACAATGTGGGGAGTTGCACAAAACTTTCACTGTTATCCAAACAACAAAAATAAAAACATGCAAGAGGGGAAAATCTAGGTCAGGAATTTCTCAGAAGTTACACAATATTCTTGTGATGACACCCTAGAAGAAATATGTCCTCCTTTTGGAGAATCACATTTTGTCTGCCTCACAATCCACTTGGCTCATTCTTTACTATACCCTGGATTATTGCTCTGAACAAAGAATACACACTTGAATCCCTCTCCTACAGAGCAGAGGCATTAGCTTTTCACAATAAGAAAATATGCTTGTCAAGGCCAGTATCTCTCCACACCCCAAAAAGATTCTTTTCATCTTTAATATTCACATTTTTGTCCTCTTGCAATAAAGAACTATGTATTTAATCAGACTTTTCATAAACAGTTCAGCCCATATTTTTTAGTCAGTTCATATATTTGCCTTAGCTTCCCATTAGGTCACCCTATGCTTTCCTCATTTACAGCAGACAAATCTAGCTTTATCAGTTCTTGTGTGCATTTGAATTGGCTCTGACTGTAGTTTGAGAGAGCAGAGGAATGTGCATAGTGCCCTTCCTTCCTTCCTTCCCATTTCAATTCCATCTCTCAGTCGAACTCAGCACCAAATACATCTCTGCAGCCAGCTCATACTCACTTACCAGATGAATGCAGGTGTTATTACAGCTTCACAGACTGGAGCATATTACATTCATTTACAACCCAAGATAATTCTGGGTTGTAAATGAACTACAGACTAGGTTCTAGTCTGTATTACTTGAATGCATACTGGCTACATGAGTTGTTGTTTCACCTCATCAAAATTCACCTTCCATATTGGATCAGTCTAGCATTTCACTTCCTCTTGAATGCTTAAAATAGGACATATTAGAAAGTGGAGATATGCCCAGAGTCTTTGCAGCCTGTAAGAGTGAATCTCAAATATATAGCATGACCCTGGGAATATCAGTCTGATTATTTAACTTAGTGCCTGGCTGTAAAGTCCTGAATATGTTTAAGGCATATGAAGACCTGTGGATAAGAATTGTTGAATCTCAAAAATCCTATGTCTAAGAGACTCAGAAAAGCCAATGAGGAGTTGCAATCTGCTGCTGTTGCATCTGTGCTATTGCACAGATTGCATTACTGTGATTGTACTATTTGTTACAGTAAATATTGTTAAAGTCAAATGGGAAGCACGACAAACAGGAAAGTTGGCAGAAAAGCAATATTTGAAATTGGCTTCACAACTCCTCTGTTGAGTTTACCACAACAGAACTGTTCTGTACTGGCAGTCTTACAATTGTGAAAAGGATGTGTTTAGTAGCAGCAACTTCCAGTTGGCATTCATGTGTGAATCTGGCTGATAGACAAGAGTCTCCAACAGGTGTAGGGCTCATTTACCTTAACTGAGTTGCACTAGAAACCCTCTCACCAGGGACTGATTTCTTCAGCACTCTAGAAACTCACAGAGAAACAGGCTCGTAAAGAAAAAGCATCATTCCACTGACTGGATTCCCTGGGCTCTTGGAGCACATGCTTAACCATGAGCAACAACAGAACAGTGAACTAAACTACACATCATCACGGACCCTTGAGGAGCGAGTCTGTTTTTATTGGCAAAACAAGAAGGCTCAAAAATTTAGATTCACTAGGCTAAAGCCAACTTAGCAAATCCACATTTTCAGACTTTCATTACAAAGGAAGTTGAGGGTCATTTTTCTTTACAAGTAAAACAAACAAGACTGAGATGAAGGGAAAATACAGCTTTTGGCCTTGAGCAAATCAGTTTGCAGTCCGGTGAGGGAAGAGAGCAAGGGTCCAGTCAAGCAGTGAAAAGGCTTCTCCAGACCACTCTCAGATTGAGAGGGCAAAGGGAGTTGTTAACAAACAGCAGCTGCATAGTCAACATCTGTGGAGTGTTTCTAAATGGTTACAGTTTGCTGGCAAACCCAGCCTGATGATACAAGAATAAAATGAGGGAGAGGCTCCCATAAAAATAACCTATTAACACACAAAATATGCTTAGCCTGATAATTTATCTTGTTAGTTCAAACTTCTGGATGTGGTGAGAAAGAGAAGCCAGTACCACATCTTTCATTAAAAGCTAATAATTGAAAACCCCAGGTTTGAAGGTTGTTAATTATGAAAGATAATGACAACTGAGAACACAACTCTGCTGTCTCACTGGCCCACGCATTCTGTACACAAGATCAAGCAAAATATTGGTAATTGCAGTGTAAACACAGATGGGTGATAAGCACAGGAAATGCCACCTTCTGCTGAAATGACCAGCTCTGAGAGCTCAGCTGGGAGTCAGAAGCTGCAAAGCCATTTCTGCTCCCAGTTACAAGGTATTACTCTGGAGTTATTTCTTTGACTGCAGGGCGCCACTTGTTTCTCTGCTACTATAAATCTCACCAAAATTTTCCTTGCAAAAGAGGGATTCTTAACAGTATAAAACCCCAAACCAACAAACTCCAAACAAACCACAACAATTTAGTCAAGCCCATTGTGCCAAGAAATGTAGAAAATCATTGAACAACAAAGAATATCCTCAAAAGTCAAAAGGAAAACAATGTTTCTCCTTGCAGGTGTATTCCAAATAATTTACAAGCTTGAAAACCAAAACCACTTTTCACCCTTTTGGAATGCATTGGGCATTATTTATATACCTCTGCACAGATCTCCCTATTATTTCCTTCTTATGGACTGTTTTGATTAATTGAGCTATTTTGAGAAAAAAACCCAAACCCTTATATTTTGTATTTATACTCACAAGTATTTACTTATTTATACTCACAAGTATTTACTTAATACATATTATTCCTGCTGGTTTATATTATATTTTTAAGAAATTACATTAGTTCCTATAAAGTTGAAATTTATTTTTCTACCTTTAGGTTTTGGACTGTAAATCTATTAAGAAAGTAAATGGTAGAGAGTTACTTAAAGGAAAACAAAAGGATATCAAAACTTCTGATAAAGCTTCATTTCATGATGGAGTCATAATGCTTAGGCATGTTTTTCACTTAGAGAGGGTCATTTAAAATACCACTTTATCTCCAACCTGGAGAGCTTGAGGAAGTTGTTTATTTGGATTCTAGGCTCCCAACAGCTGGAAATCTCAACTGCTCTTTCTACAAATCTCTATTTTTACAACTTCCTGGCCAATAATAAAAAAATCCCTCAGGTAAAAAGATTTCCTGACTTATTTTTTACAGTATCTTTTCTGGTATGATTTAAAGCCATCATTTGGCTGCTGGCTGGAAGGAACACCCTGGGTGAAACAGCCCCAAAGAGCAGCTCTGCTCTTCTATTGTCCCTACTTTAGTTTACTAAAGAGAGCAAATACCAGTTACCAACAGGTCTACATACTGAATTAGACAATCTTTCCACATTTTATATCCACTGTGCATATTTTTGAAGAGAGGGAGAATCATTTTACATTTAAAAATTCATTTGCTATTGAGAGAAGATTTGACTCAATCTCAGAGGCTTATTAAACACATATATTATAAACAACAGATGGCTGAAGAAAACATGGTATCACTAGCAGATAGCAGATTCCAACTTCTACAATTCCCTCAACATGTGTTAGAAATTACTATGGATTTTAGACAAATCAATTTGTAGAGGGATTAAAAAAGAAAGAAAAAACCCAACGCAAACCAAACAAAAAGACCACAGGAGAGACCTCCAATTGCTCTGGATCCAAGATAGTGAAATGCAGAGCAACAACATTCTTCCTGCAATTGCTTGTCTTTATGTGATAGAGAGGCCAGAAACCAAACCTCACATTCAGGTACAGTCAGTGTTATAGGTGGAAAGACAAGCTTCAGGTATGCTTTGGTCTGCCTTGTTTAAATATCCTTCATATGCTAAAGGACCACAAGTTCCTAGAGCAAAATCCCATCATTCTAAAATGTTCTAACCCAAACATTTGGGAATGGGGACTTCAAATGGGGAATTCTGCAAGAAAGTAAGCTGCCAGTGATAATGCAAACACATTGTGATGTTGTTTTCTAGAAGCTAAGAAAGTTCTCTCAGTTAACTAAAATTTTCTAAATGCATTGTCCAATATGCCTTTTTGAGTAATTCAGAGGAACACTTGAAGCATAAGGATGAACAGAGAATATTTTCCAATATATCTTCCACTGGGAAGTAAGCCAGAGTGTAACCTACAGAAAAGGAAAGGGCTTGAGGAAATTCCTGGAATAGTAAGCCCTTCAGCTGCAAGCTATAGAGAAATATATGGCAACCCATTGCTTATTCTTATACTGAACATATGCTCTCAAAAATCATTCATATTTATCATCTGTTAGTAATAGTTTTCATGTTTTATTACCAACATGCTGCATAATGAAGAATTGGAAAAGCCACACGTTCTAAAGAAAAGTCTGTAATTTTCCTTAATGCAAACACACAAAGCTTCATAGTACTATTGATGGGCCTGATCCAATCCTCACTGAAATCAGTGGGAGTTGGAAGAGTCCCTCTGTGCACAGGAAATGAATTGAAATTAATGAGACTACATATGGTTTCAGGGTAATTTATGCCTTTTTAGGCTGTTAATATTTATAAGACCTTAATCTGCTTCCACTTGTATCAATGTTAACTCCCCTGACTGAGCCAACTCCACTCTGAATTTATGGCTGCATGAACAGAAGGAAAAGAAAGGCTATTGTATGTTTGCAATTTACTGTACTAAGTTATTACCATTCTCTAAGATTCTCTTATCTCTAAGTAAGATTCCTTACATAGTTTGAACCTTGTACAAGCTTCTTCAAAGTCTAGAAAGAGCTGTTACCTCTTATCTCCTTATCTGTCCAAACCCCACCGGACTGTACACCAGGCTGCAACAGACCATACACAGGCTGGAGCACACTCCTAAAGCTTGGAGAATGAGATCTTTAGTGCCAAGCTCTTTTCACAACACCAGGACAAGCTAGGCTTTGTCAGCTACTGACACCTGGTCATACTGAGAGGTGAACAACAGTTTTCACATAAAAACTTCTCCAGCATGGCTTTTCAGTTTATTCAACAATGTAATTGGTTAGATTCACTCAGAAAGCTTCTGAAAATCTGCCTTTGTCATTCTTCTTCTCCCACAGAATTCCATAGCCAGTGCTGCTTCCAAAGAGCTGGCCAGTTTGCACAACACTAAATATACATATGGTCCAGGAGCTAAAACAATCTGTAAGTATTGACCTAAATATACTAACAATCTATATTGAGCCCTACTAGGACTATAAAATGCAGTTTTCTAGTGATTCTTGTTCCTCTTTCTAAGTAGTCCCCTTCTTTCTTCACGTGTTTATACTAAGAAGTATTAATGGGATCTGTCATTTCAAAATTCTGGGATAATTTATTCCTTAGGGATCCCAGGAAGTGTGTGACTCCCTGGAAAGCAAAGTGATGTAGTAAAATGGCTATGAATTCATGTGCATAACATGAATTCCTAAATCATTTACAGTTTAAACATAAAAACGTTGACCTGAGATTTTCTGCATTTCCAGTATCTCCAAGTCAAAGATGATGTGAATCCTTTGTATCCACATCCATTTGTGTGATGTGAATCCTTCAACCACTCTAGCAACAACAATTTATTTTACTTTGCATTGTATTCTGAGACACATTAATTGCAATGCTCTTTGTAATTTCTAACGACTAATTATTCTATCCTTCTTGGGAACGCAGCTGTGGATATGGCCTTTGCAGTGCCAAAAGCCAAGCTGAGGTTGCCCAATCTAGATTTATAGAACTTTAATAACTCCCATATTTAAGGTCTCTTAATTTACTTAAATATGGAAACTAATTTCTCTTGCTCGTTTCTCCTTCCTCAAATAGTTAACTCCTCCCCCAAACATTTAAAAAAAAACAGTTTCTTCCAATTTTTATGGAGGTTCTTCCTTTAGAAATGTTTTGGTGATGCTTGGCAATTCTAGAGGCTCCTTCCTTAGCAAAAGAGACTGTTTTTATTGTACCAGCTACTGAAAAGGTGGGGTACTACTTGTCCAGCAGAAAAAGATGGAGCTGAAATCCCAGATATGTGCTCTTTCACATCTCTGTAAACCTCAGAAAATCACCCAGTGAGAGAGTATTTGCTTCTGATGCCAAGCCTTTCTAAACACCCCCACGCAACCACTCCATTCTCCTGTTCCTTAGACATTTCTCCCATGGTTTCCCCACAGTACTGACAAGGAGGGAGCAGTTTAGCTTGTTTATATTTGCTTGCACAAACCAGCTGGAACAAAGCTCAAAAATGGCCTGAAATGACAGAAGTTCTCTCATGAGGAGGAAAACTCAATCAATTCACTGAATATTTCTTTTTATCTGTCCTTTCTGCATTCCTGGCTATGTGACTTGACTCCAAAGTATTTCTCATTTGATGTGTAGCCGCTCTTCCCCAGTTAAGCCTTATTTAATTTCTTTACCAACAGACCCTGCTGCGGGGGGCTCTGATGACTGGGCTTATGATCAAGGCATCAAGTACGCTTTCACTTTCGAGCTCCGAGACACTGGGAGATACGGTTTTCTTCTCCCTGAATCTCAGATAAAGCCAACCTGTGAAGAGACTTTACTTGCTGTTAAATATATTGCCAACTATGTCCTTGAGCACTTGTATTAGAATGGAGTTCTAAAAACTATTAAAGTAGGCTTTATTCAAAGCTGCCTTCCTTTTTTTCTTCCGTAAAAATATATTTTTATTTCTCTATTCTTAATGTTCTTATTCATATTCTTAGTCCATTACAGGTGACAAGAACAAGTTTTTCAAGAGAAATTTTAGAAATTCAAGAGAAATAAAACATTTTTATTAAAGTACTGTCCGTAGTTGGGGGGGTTGAAAAAGAAAGAGCACAAGAAGATTAATCAAACTAAGACAAAAGTTGCCTTATTGATTAAAATTATCTTTACACGTAGGAGACAAGCTGAGCATTAGAGCTTACACTGCTTGTTAACCAGAATGAAAACAACCAGGTGATCCACATAAATGGACTTTCACCCAAACATTCATTGCCTAAATGCCAACAGTAGCAAGGAGAAGCTTGCATCACATACTTTTGAAATTATATTAGCTGTGATGTGCTCTTTAGAATTTTCCCAAAACCTACCTTGGATGTGTCCCATCACTGAAAAATAATTTGGATCTGAGGTCACTGGTAGTCCAATCTGGACTAAGTCATGAAAATTATAATTACTATTAATGGCCAAAACTATATAAATCATGCTACCCTGCCTCTAAGGTTCTCACTCTCACTACAGTAGCATCTCCCCAAATGTTCTCAGTCCTGGTACTTCCTGAGGCCCCACTACTGTCATGAGCGGAAGAATCATAAACAGCCATAAAGACCAAGTCTGGTGATAAATGAGTAACTGTTTCTTTCATGAAAAGCTGTAGAGAATTATCCCCTCCCAATCAATTTTCTGTAAAGGTAATGTGGGCCTGATTGGGTCAGAGTGAGTGAAAGTGATAAATTGCTACTCGACATCTTTCCCACAGAGCTGCAGAAAATGTGTTTGGCATCTATTAATGCTGTTTGGAGTTTGGCTAATATGGGAGACACTCTGCACAATGATAGGGAAAAACCTTATGTCAACACAGAACCTGGCTGATCTCCCTGCCACTGCTGGAAGCTCTAAACAGAGACTTCCACTGTCCACTGATGATCCTGGAATTAACCCTGTTTCTGGCAGGTCCTTAGCTAATCCAGTCAAAAGAACCCCAGAAATGTACCTTACAGAAAATGGTTCTCCAAAGAAAATAATCAAATTCAAGACCTGTCAAAAACTAGATGTTCTTCCTTTTTGTCCCTTCTCAGTGGAAGAAAAGAGGAAGATGGGGTCCAATTTAAAATTACACTTTCATTTATATGTATAAGAAAAAAGAAAAGCACACATCCACTAGCCCACTCCAATTAGCCCAGCAGCACTCAAGTTAAACTACTCCTCACACACAAGTGATCCATCTGGTTTTGATCACTGGTGAAACTGAACCCACGTGTGAAAGTAGCACGTACCAATAAAAAGACGTATCATTCTGTTTTGCAATAGAAGTGGGGGGGAAGGACAATCACCGTTACTAAAAATAGCACAGGATGTGAGCAGAACATACTGTCCAGAGCCAAACATGTTACAAAGGGCAGGAAAATAAATTCTCAGAATATAAAACATTTTGGCTAATTTTAACTAAGTACTAGCAACCATCCAGGGAGTATCCTGACTGTAACTTTGTTATTTGGAAAGATGACCAGGTTTTACACTGTTATAGATGGGTCAAAATTCATAAGAAATTAAAACACTACAAATGTAATAAGTTGTTTATGTGAGATCTAAAATGCAAACTATATCCTGCAAATTGTATATATGTTTAAATTGTGTTCAGAGTACACCTTGGCAAGTCTCATGACATCTTGCTCAAGGAAGGTACTAATTAACATAAGTGCAGGCAAGCTCAAGAGATGACCTCAGACCCAGGATTTCACCGTACCCAACAAAGATCTTCCTCCATCTGAAAGAAGCAAGAGATAGGATCTGCTGCTCCCTGGACATGGTTGATGAATGGACTTATCACTCGAGATACCTCATTGTCATCATACAAGGATTTCATCATATACTAAGATGAGTTACTGGAAGCCATCAATCTGATTACAAAGAGAGAGTCCCTGGACACATCAACACCTAAATGTACCACTGAGCACCAGACCTGAGTATCATCAAAAATGAAAAAGACAATAGATTTCATAGCCAAGAGCAAGAAAAACAGTATAAAAACTGGACTCAAACATCTCTAAGGTGTACACTTACCTCTCTGAACTGCTGGTGGTCAGAGCTGTGTATGTGACACCCAGAGTCAAGATCCTAAGCTTGGCCCTGCTTTCTTATATAGTAGCTGATTTTGATTGTCAATTTTATTACAATAAATTTTATTTATTTTTATATTAATAATTTGGCTTGCGCAAATTATTAATTTGACTAAATTGACATTTCATTTATAACAACACCAACTGCAATGTGAATTGTTGATACTCAGCACTTAGTACTATGGTGTAGTTGACAAGTTCAGTCAAAAGTTCAGTCAGCTTGATGATCTTGGAGATCTTTTTCAACCTTAATGGTTCTGATTCCATTCTATGATTCTATGATCCAGTAACAGGCAGGCACTTGACTGCAGGCAAGCAAACACACAGTTACAAATGCAGTTGAGGGGTAGGTCACAGCACCCAGCAACTACAACAGCATTAGAGTTACCCCAATTAATTTAAATGTGTGACTCTGAGGCAGAATATGGTACATATTTGGTGGCTCTGACATCCCCAAATCAAGACACAGCAAGGCAGTGATCTGCAGCTTTTCTGTGCCTCCTCCCCAGAAGTTCATATTTCGGCCTTAGTTTCCCATTAGGTCACCTTATGCTTTCCTCATTTTCAGCAGACAAGTCTAGCTTTATCAATTAAATTCTCCCCAGAAGGCACTCACTAGCACTGCTGATCAAATTACACAGATGCAGAGAAGAGCAATCAAATGTGGTATTATCATCCATGCAGCTTGGAACATAAGCCAAAGAATATATGGGAGAAATTCAAGCAGGAAAGGACATTCTGCTAGCAGGTAAGCTGCTAGTGCAGAGACACTGAAAGAAAACACAGAGAGGAAGCAGAAGTTCATCAAGAAGTCACAAGTCTTCAAATTCTAGCACCAGCTTCAAAAAACATGTAAATTTCACATGCAAAACTGATTGATAACTTATTCTCAAATTAAAATACATGAAACTCCATGTCAACACAAGAAAATACCTTTTTATCACAGATGCCCAAACACTGGAACACGTTTCCCAGAAATGGAGTCTCCTTCCTTGGAGATGTTGTTTAAAACTTGGCTGGACACGGCCCCGGGCAACCTGCTTTGTGCTTTGTGTGGTCCTGTTGATGTCTGCTTGAAACGGGTCAACCAAGGACTGAGATGAACAATTTCAGCTTTTCCTGTTTGATTTATACTGCTGCTTTTATCAGATAAATTGAAAGGGGACATTCTGTTCTCCTGATTAACAATCACATCAAAAAGATGCCATCTTTCTCAATAGCTTAATAGCTATTGTTCAGTCAAATGCATTCAAACAGCCAATTCATTTCAGTGTTCCCAAACTCAAAAGGGATTAAGACCTGATGAAGTGCTTTGAAGACAATGTACTGTCCCATCTGCCAGGTCTCACAGAAGTGATATTGGAGATACCATATCACTCACGGAGGAGATGTCCCTTCAGTACAGATCACAGCTGCAAAGGCCCTTAACAAAGGCACCACTTACAAATTCTGAAGTCTTTAACATATAAAAAGGTAACTCACACAAAAATGGAATGAAATGCAATTAAGTCCCAACAGTTGTGTGAGAGTTGTGTGAGCTTCTGGGGAAGGAATTTCCAAGTTCACTCAAAGTTGTCAAGCAACTGCTGACACAATGGTGATTCAGAGAAGGCAACTTTTGCTCCTGCTGATCCAGACACAACTGTCTCAAAAACTGTGCTAGAAATTAAACCTGTGCTTACAGCGCAGCCTGCTCTAAACTCTGCTTTGCTGACATATGGCCTCAGCATGCTTCCTGTCACTTTGAATTCTTCCAAGGACAGATGTGAGCTGTGCATTGAAGCTGATTGTCTCTACATTCCCTGCTGCACTCAGAACAGCTGCATTACAGCTGCATACAGCATTTTCTACAGGAGGAGAGGAAACAGCCAAATGCTTTTGAGAATGGGGCTGGGTCCCTGTCCTTTACAGGAAGGATGCCAAGCTACTTGTGGTAAACTTCGCAACCACAGAAAACAGGTGATTTGATATCAATAAGTGAATATATACAGCTTAGCCAAGAAATAGGAAAATCTAGCCAAGCATCTAAACCTTTTTCTTCAAAACTTTAACAGTTGACAAGCACTGAAATCCTTTCCTGCAGCATTTAGCTGAAGACCTAAGATGTTTAACTGAAATTTTTCAAGGAAAGTATGAATCACGCTGCTTTAATAAAAAAATCAACTTGCAATTTCCTGGCTTCATGGGGAAAAATCAAATATTCAGGTCTCTTTTTAATACACTGATATATTAGGGTATAATGGGAAAAAAAAACAAAAAAAAAAAAAAAAAAAAAACAAAACCAAAACCAAACCAGTTCAGGAATAAGGGTTGTCATTCCCACAGATCCCTGTGATGAGAGAGTGAAGCCATTGAGTACAGCTCCATATCACAGTTCATGTCCAGAAGTGATACAACTCAGAGCATCTCTGTTCCTGCCAGCATTAGCCCAGAACCTAGTCAGCCTTCCACAAAAATCAAGAGATGCTAGTGAATTTTATAAATGGCAAGCAGAACTCTGAAGACAAATGTGCTGTTCTGCAGCACAGCAATGATGTCATCGCTGACATGTATGTTGCATCATCATAACTAATCAACATGGTTCCTTCTTCTCCATTGCAAAGGTGCAACATACTCCATTATGAAACTGCAAGTACAGCAGTAGATGCAAAAAGCTTTTCATTTATAGGTTTATGTCTCTGGTCATACAATGTGTTTTCTTTATAAAGAAAATAACCTCACATAAGTGAAGTTTCAGAAGTTCAAGTGCTCAGCACACCTAACAAAAATATTCTAACATCTCTCAAATCTAGACTCTGAGATCCTTTTCTCTTAAAAAGCTGTCCTCCAAATATGACAAAAAAACCTCTATCCCTCATTCTCTTTCCTGGCCTATACACAGAAATGCCACAAAGGTCTCTGAATTAATTCTTCACCCATCCTGGAGAAAATCAAAGGAAAAGTAGGTGCTCCTCCTGGTATATTCAACTAACAAGTTCAGGCCTACTGAAATCAACAGTTATTTCACTCAAAAACTAAGCTGTGAATGCTCTAAAAAACACTGGAATTTCACCAAGGGGTTTTTATGTCATTTTACACATAGCTTTCATTAATTCTTCAATGATTTTTTTTTGAATGTGCCCAGAAATGGGATGAATAAAGGGTTCAAAAGGAACATTCATCTGGTACAGACTTTCAGGAAACTATTCTGACATTTTTCTCAACAAATGGAAATACTGTTCATGACCTGAGGGCTTTCTTTAAGGATCATAAATAGAATATTTCCTATTTGAATGGAACTAGAATTTCTAATGACATAATGATGGTTTATACCTTCCCTCTTTCAATACCTATCTTTGAATCATGTCTGAAAAGCAACAATATAATCCTTACAATTGTAGAACACCTTTCCTCCATTTAAAAGGAAGTCTGAATAGAAATTGATGCTTTATTTCTGTCTTTTGTCACCACTATTCCTTTGCGGTTTCAGTCTCTCATATCTCTACTGTAAGTTATACTGTCACTGATAGAAGTTCTGGCAACAACATATTCAGCAATAAAAAAATCTTTAAAAATAATGAATTAGTTTGAAATGTTAACACAAACTGCATTTTTATTATATGCTTACTAAACCAGAAAATCAATTACACCTTGGAATTTAAAAAATAAATTCAAACTTGCTTTTTAAAAAGCCCTATTACACTATACTTACACTTGACTTTGTTCTGATGTTGTGTATTTGGAAATCACAAAGGAGCTAATTTCCTAGGATTCTAACGATGAGCAGCTAAGAGAGGAGAATTTCCTTGTTAAATTGCACAGCCCAGTAAAAACTTCTGGTTAACATGAAAAAGCAATTCTTGAGAGGCAATTTTGCATTTTATGTGCCCTAACATATTCACTTAAAATCTATTAAAATGTAAAACATTAAAAATCTGAAATATTGATTTCAGTACTCTCACATTAAGTTCAATCCAGACTAAACTTCATGTGTACTTATGTGTATACCCACAAAATAAACAAATTCTCCTAGACTTAACAGTTGCACTGAAGCTCCCTTCCTGAAGAGAGCAGGCACCTGCCACAACCATTAAAAAAGGGAAATCAGCTTTGCAGCAGTGCCATGCGTGCAGGGAAAAGCACCCAGATGCTCCCCACAGAAGGCAGCTACAGAACAGGCTCTGCAGCCTGCACCAGCTGAACACTGATCATCCTCCACAGAGGTCAGACCCATTCTGCTGCCAACCCCCAGTGAACACCAGCTCTCTGCAGTGCTGCCCATCCAGCTCCACTGCCAGAGCCCACCACAACCCTGAGACCTTGAAAGCTTTGGTACTTGCAGCATTCAGTTTTGCATGGGATGTTTTCTCCTCTCTCAAGACAACTCTGTGTCTGGGAATAGTTAATTACCTTCAAATTAGTCAGAAGTTGGAGCCTCTCAGTTCGATATTGTCACCAAGGAGGGTGTTTGTGCCTGCCCAGGTGTGCACTGCTTAGGGAGACCTCCAGCCTGCCCAGCACCCAGCCCAGCCAGGAGGACAGTTCACAGAGCAGAGGAACAGCACCACTCCTTCACAGCCATCAAAGTGATTTTGATTTCTAACAGGGAATGAGTGATTCTCACACCTGGTTTAGTTCAATTAAATATCTTTAGGGGAAAATTTATGATTAGACACAGAATCAACACTGTATCTAGGGTCTGTTGATGGACACCATATATTTATTCAGGTTTCTGAGCCTCTTTTAATGTTCAATTAATTTTGCCTTGATGGCCATTTTGTGTCTAGAATCTGAATTACTGACAAAACAGCTGGAATCTTCCCTCACCCTTCATATCCTTCTAGGTTTCTGTGCTCTTCTGAAGCAATGTCTTTCCTGTCAAACTCTGTAAACCAAGTAGTATTTGCTGGCCATCATGGCCTCAGATTCTGAGAAAAATTCTGTCCTGCACGTGATTTTGGACGCGATTCTGTCCTGAGGAATTTTTAGAATCCCTTTCAAAATGCTCTCATTACTTTTTGGGACACTGTTTGGGTCAGCTTCCCTAACTCACTTTGAGATACAACTCAGGAGTCAATGCTGTTCCCAAAGGCCTTTCAAGAATTCTCCTGGTGTGTCAGCATGTTACATGTTTAGTTTATGGAGAAACAAACAGACAAAGTTCATTAAAACAGATTCAGTACTTTAGCACTATGCACACAGATCTCACTGAACTCCACAGGTGATAGAAGCTCCTGACAGGAGTGTACCCAATAAAACAATTCATCAAAACATCCACCATGACTCAGGGAGCGGGTGTGAGAGATCTGAGTAACTTAAAAAAATCTCTCCTGGATGTCCCCCTGGCAAGCTCAGACACCAGCCCACACCTGCTCCTGGCATCTCTGCAGGATGGTACTTTGTAAGATTGCTGCTTAAAGGCTTTTGACATTAATATAAAGATTCCAAAGAGCAAATTCAGCTGGGAATTTAAAGCAGAAACAAAAGCGCAGATTTAATGTGAATAAGATCTTTCCAGTTCATGGAAATATATTCTTCCTCTTACTGGAGTAAATTCAGAGGGGGAAAAACCCCTACAAAACCCAAATCACAAGCCAGTCCTTAACCAGCCTGCACAACCTTTCAGTTCTATGGTGCACAGTGTTGTGAGGCATCCCACACAGGTCAGCAACCTTAAGGCATTCCTAACTCTACTGCTTCAGGGCATGTAGAAGACAGTTTAATCAATCACCAGTCACTTTTGTTTCAAGCAGAATTCTAATATGCAAGAGTTTCTTCAAGAAATGCAAATGATGCTTTAGCTGCACAGTGAGATGAGATGCTTTCAGAACACATCGTTCCTTCCACAACAGCTCCTCAGCTGACTGAAAATCCTGGCAGCCCCCACTCATTCTGGAGCCAGACATGGCTTCTCATGACATCTTGTGGCAGCAGGAGCAGCTGACAGGGCTTTTGTTTTCAAAAAACTAATTTAAGGTATGAAACAATGATATTACAGAAAATCAAACACACAAGAAAAGGACCAACTTACAATCAATTAATTTTAACAGAGTAGCAACACTTTCTCAAAACAGGAAGATTTCCCATAAAATGGAGACACAAAGCACAAAGAAAAATGAGCATTATTTAAAAGTAATAAAGTCAGAAAATTGAAACAAAAACACTCTAATGCAATTCAAAGTGCCTATGAGGCACAGATGTACAACTATAATAATACAAGTATGTATTATTAGCACTTAACATATTATTACCTATTCTAACTAGACAATCAGAATTTTCTTTGCACCCTGTTGATTCTAGGGAGAGATTGGTACAGAAGGGAAAAGCTTCACTGTTCAGAAATGTAATGACAAGGTGACTCAATTAGGCTAATTTATTGATATTTATGTTGTGTGTAACTGGATGAACAGCAAAATAGCAAATCCTATTTCCCATTTGTTTTCAAATTATGTTTTGAGAAAAGATGTCTCTTAGTTTTACCTGAAAAAAACCAAAAATTGTGGTTCAGTACTATTCTACACATCAGTCTCAGAAAAATTATTAGATGGCCCACCTTGAAAAGGAAATAAGAGACAGCTACAATTAAATAAATTAAACCCAACAAAATTATTTTATACACAGAGTTATTTTCCCAAACATACTCATCAAGGCACACAAGAAAGATGTCTTCCTAGTCATTAACTGAGTAAATCTTAATTCACACTAGTTTTTGATGGAAGGTATTTCACTTTTTCTCTATGCAGCTTGGTGTCGGAAATCCTGCCTCAGCCCCTTATACAGCTTCTGGAACAGTGGCAGTTTTTCCTGCCAAGGCAGAAACAACTGGCTTTGTCTAGACTTGGTAGGAGGATAACAGAACAAAATACAAGCAGGTTTTATGTAGTCAGAGATGAGCACTGGAGGACAAAGAGAAATATTCTGGCAGGAATATTCAAGGAGGACTGCAACTCTTACTAACAGGCATGAAAGCGTTTTCAAAAGCATTTGCTGCAGCACCCTCAAAGCAATAAAAACCTACACCAGGAATAACTCGTATTTGTCCTTCAAATGTGAAAAAAATAATAATCTACATTTCACTCAGGTCATGCACACTGTGATTACTGCACCTACTTGTGTGCCTTCTTTACTCTCACCTGTTACTGTGTTGTGAGACACATCAGAGTTAGCAAAGACAGCCTTGTCATCACCAGGACTTGAGGAAACCAAGCACCTCATCCACCACAGGCTTGTCATACACAGCATCAGCCCCCTATGAATCAGACAAAAAATTTCTAAGATTAAATAAAAGGGCACTTTCCCACAGGGATACTCAGAAGCAACAAACATTTAAGCCTGCAAAGTCCCTGAAGGACTACTGTGACTCTACAGAAACAAACCAGACATTTAAAACCCTGCCTAACTTCTTGTCAAGCTGCAGACATTTACTTTGTGTGCAGTACAGAACTTCAACTTATAACCTGCTAGAGACCAAAAAACAGACTGTTGGCACAAGATTTGCTGGCACAGTTACACAGACTACAATTAATGTGAGATTGTGAAGCATGGATTGGGTATTTTAGAGTCAAGCCCTCCTCCAATATCACAGGTGTGCTTTGGCAAGATCCAAAGAGGTTGCTGGGAGCAAGGAGAGAAGTCACCACACACCATTGCATATCACAATCCAGTGGAAAAGGTAATTAAGCTGTTGCTAAACAGAGATAACAGCAGTGGGCTACAAACCTGCAAATCCTGACCTCCATTTGCCTCCACTGAGAAATGGTCTACAGACTAAAATTATCTCTGATGTCATCATCAGAGAGGGCCACCAACACCTCACAGGATGCCCCTCGGATGCTCCACACTCAAACTTCATCTTCCTGCTGAAGGAAACATTCATATCACATCTGAACTCACCAGCTACTCCGAGCTGCAAAGAAGACTTTGGCCTCCTATTTATCTTTTTTTTTTTTTTTTTGTCTGTAAAGAACCAAATAGACACTCAAATGGCCTTCAGGTAGAAGCTAAAATAATCTTGGAGAATATTACCTGAGCGAAGTAAAGCACATCTCAGAAAGCATGTTGGGAAGCAGAATGGCAGGAAGGTGATCCTCAAAAATTGTGGAACCCTGACACAAGAACTGATCTCTCCTGCTTTCAGAAAGGAGTTTCTCAAGGTCAGCAAACTTTCTTCTCCTGCAACTTTGTCCTCTACTGGCAGGGGTGCAATATAATTTCTACCTTTGTGCAGTTACACAGTCTTAATGTGCAAATACTATCATTTTATGGATTCAAAACCACAATGTTTTGAAGCCCAGGACACTCCCTCCACCATTTCCACCAATTTTTCAGTACACCACCTGCAGTGGTAAAGCCCTATATTCACCTGAAAGTATCAAATACAGTCAGTTAGGAGCAGAAACCTGAGACTGCAAAGAAAAATGCACACCTTAATTTGTCTTCATTTATATGCTCTAGTATAAGGTACAACTTGTGCTTTAGAAACACAAATAAACAACAGTTTATGACCAGGTCAGTCCCTGTGGACAGTATTCCTTTGACTAGGATTGTCTTTCATCTAGAGATGAAACCATGTACAAACCATGTCAATTTTAGTAGTTTTCATAAATTTTTACCTTTACAAAAAGCCTAATCTGAAAAAAGTGGAAGATAAGGGGCTGGATACTAGCTTAAATAATTTGAATATTTTTTTCAGAACTGCCTGTGTCAAAAGGACCATTAACACCAACAGCTGCCATGCCTGCATCAACCTGAGCAGGAACATGCCTGCTGCACCAGGCAGGAAGGTAACCTAACACACAAACCACCTGGGAACGAGCCTGCAGAGAGACACTGCTAATGGGATTATTTTGTCAGTCATCGAAAACAAATGCCTCTAATACTTTTACACTCCACTAATTTTACCCTGTAATATCGACTCAAATACTGTGAATACAAATCTTACTTGCAGTCATTGCTGCCTAAGAGAGGCATGTAAATTACCCTATGAGCCTGCACCAGTCTGAGGGAGAGACTGAAGCTGTCACTGCTTTAATTTTTAACAGCCTCCCTTCCATCGAGGCATATCTAAGTTTACACTCATATTCTTAGCCGCTGTTTTTCTTTATGGATACAATTGCATAAAAGTAGCAAATTATGATGAACAAGTACTTAGGAACACTAACACAGAACTTGAACTTCCATGAAAGTGTTTGTAATTGTAATGAAGTAGCATGTTCAAGAAGCATGGGAAATTCTGTCCTCTAGGACAACCTAATCACAATGCACCAGCATGTCACAAAGCTGCAGAAGTCTCCAGAGGAAGTGTCAAAAACTTGAATCAGTTCCTTTCACTAAACACTAGGTTCAGCAGACCCAGATCTCATTTCCAGTAGGGAAGCCAACAATCAAACCATGTTTAATTTCCTCTATATGAGCTTTTGAGATTCTAAGAGTTCACATGACACATCATGTGGTTTTAATTCCCATTTTAATTGGTATCTCTCTCAAAACAGAAAATCTCACTTTAAAAGACTCCTTCCAGACCCGTTGCACATAACCAGCAAAGAACAGTCATTGTTGTGACAGACAATCTAATTACCACCTCCATTTCATTTGAGAATTACTATCTGGCAGTACTTACAATAAAAAAAAAAAAAAAAGCCTCATTTTTATAAGGAAGATCACCTAGAAAATTGCTTGTTACACACCAAAAACTTTCACATTTACTTCATTATCAGTACACAACTTCTGTCCTGTAACCCAATAAAATCCAAACCAGAATGAAGAGCATTAACCAAATACCTTTCAGAATCCCAGTAAGAACTGAACAAGATTGAAAATCCAGTCATATGGAAAGAATATTCATTCTCTCCATATTAAAAGAGACTAAAACAAATATAGCTCCTTTCTGAATACAACTGATTCTGTCAAAAAAAATAGTAACAAACCATTTTAATGTTGCAGCTTTATTTAAAAGAAAGTGACTTTAGAGTTTTTGGTAACACATTTTTTGTACAAAGTTGATACAATGAAAAATAAACTTCAGCAATGTCCTAGAGCAATTACAGGCTGTAAACTCAGAATCAAATGTATTGTATCAAAAAAGGTAACTTTGTTCCAAGTCTTGTTTGCAGACCAGCACTAAGTGATCCCAAAAATCTAGCTTTACATGCCAGAAAACCTCAAAGCCCACCCAAAACCACACTTCTTAAGTAAGCAGTTGTTCAATCTCACTGGTTTTGCAATCTACAGTAACAGCTGTTACTAACTGTATACAAGAAACACAAAGATTTCCTAAATACCTTCAGTGAATAAAGATCAACTTCCACATACCTTTAAACATTTCTAAGGAGTCACAGAAAACAAGGTATTTGGACAAACCTTTATAAATGGCCATTTACATGGAACTCAGAAGCCCATGAAGAAATTCCAAAGCCCTGTAACAGTTCCTTTTGAAGTATTTTATTTCAGCAGGTGAATTAAATTGATCTTGGGATCACATTTTTTAAACTTATGTCGGCAGTACACCAGAATTCCAACATATCAAGAAGCAGTATGAATAGGATCCAGTGAGGAAATAAAAAAACCAAAAACAAACAACCTACACAATTCTGAAATTCTTTTGCCATTCTTATCACATGCTCAGTAGAAAGTTTTGGCTCCCTCCAAAACTCTTGTGTTACTACTTTTAATTTGTCTGAAATCAAGTTTCTCAAATAGAAAAACTATTTTGGGAAGAAACTTTCTCATTACACACCCAGTTCCTTAAACATCCCATTTTGGGGGTAACTTGGCTTCATGCAACCCTTACAGGCACAGGGAAGGTATTACCCTCAAACATTAAGGCTGTAGAGAGCTACCAGGTAGAGTAAAATACTAATACTCAAACTGTGAAATAATGGCTACTGCAATTCTTATATTTGCTGTTTTCTGTCATGCAATCACAATTATACCTTGGAGAAGACTGCAGAGGTCTGTTTCTGTTTCCTGCTCTCTGCTAGGCTCTTCTCACTTTGTGAGTCCTGAACTCAATCTGATTTGTTTTATTATGACTGCTCATGTAAATGTTCTAGGAACAGCACCAGTGAAAAAGGATGCTAAACCAGCAACCCCAGAAAATCTGCAACTTAAGAGTATTCCCTAGAAATTGAAAAACTTCCCTAGAAATTCCACTCCCTTTTCAGGCTCTCGCCTTTTCTTTCATCTGTGAAACATCCACTAATCATCCTTTATCACTGCTCTCCACCCTGTGATACCAGTATAAACAAAACCCAGTGGCAGGATAATCAAGTTTTGCCAGAGAAGTAAAAAACACCATAACATTACATCTTTGTTCCTTTCAGTAAGTTACAGCAGCATGTGGACACCAAAGCCCCAGGCATTCTAATGCTTAAAGCCTTGCTCCCAGGTCCTCTGCAACGCTTTGGATCCTGGTGTTAAAACAGAAGAGGTATTGAACATAAGATGTCCTCACAGGACCATGAATAGAGTTCCTGTGAATACATGTGCAACAGACCTACTTTGTGCCTGGGGACATTCACAATGCAATTTTGGTTCTCTTGTGAGGCTGAGGAGTCACTGGCACTGAACAGTTTTGCCATAGCCACCTCTTCCAGCATCATAGTCTTGCCGATACTCATCTCGGACCTTACAAAGGAGGGAGAAAGGGAAGTCCAGTAAATACAAGGAAAAACAATTTCTCAAAAATTGTCGCACCATTAGAATACAGTTATATTGACATCACAACGTGTAAGTGGCTACACAGAGCTGACTGACAAAACAGAAGTGCGTCACGCAGAAGCCCAGAACAGCATAAACCAACTTCCTCTGTAATCGTGTCTGGGAACTCTCTAATCAACATAGTCCAGGCAAGGATGGCCAGCCTTGGGCTTCAGCAGTACAAGCCACTGCCACCTGCTCCACTTGGGGTAAGCCAACTGCTGTCCTCTGTGTTCCTGACAGCCCCTTACACTTTGTGGGCTTACTTATAAGAATTACTTCCCCAGGCAGCCAAGAGTTGTTTCTGCAACTACTTTTAGTGAAATAATGAGTTATTTATTCTTATTGGATTACAACTGCCATTGATCAGATGTCTTCCAGTGTTATTTTAAACAATGACTCCTAAGTTGCTGTTTCTGAAACTGTTCTGTGCTCATTCAAAACCAAGATGTTTGGCAAAGTCACCATTCCCTTAAAACCCCAGGCTGTACAACAACCTACCTGTCCCCCTGATCTTCCACGGCCATACTGCCTACCCTCCTTAAATCCTGCATCCCAGTCTGTCCTTATGATCCTGTCATCAAGTCTGGTCCCGTTTATGTATCGCATTGCATTTTCAGCATCTCCTCTGGCATAATACCTTAGAACAAGTTAATGAAAAAAATGGACTTCTATTTTCAACACATGTAAAAAAGAACAATATCAAATGGGCGACAAAACCAAGTCTTTGCCTTAACCAGGTTCCTGCTCAGTTACTTTAAAGAGTAACCACTTTTATGAAGCTACGCCAGCTGAGAAAACGCTAGTGAGAGGGAAGAACGTGCAGGAATTCAAGCATTAAAAATGCACGTATTGGATTAAGTTTGTCAATCACGCTGACATCTAACAGCACAAAGCTCTACTGCTAATGAGTGGGAAGCCCCAGGCATGCTCCATTCATGCTGCAAACTACCAATATTCTGGTGAGTTCACTAGAACCAGTAACAGAATGATCCTCAGAAACGTGCACATAATGAAGTCACACGACAGGCATGAAAGATGCCAAGAGAAACTTTACAAGTGTGTTTGTACAAAAAGAAAGACCTTTTTACCTCGGCATGGAGAAAATGAATTTACTGCAGAGGTCAACTACCTACGAGATGTCTGGGTTAAATTATCAAAGTGAAAGCAATCTGTTAACCCCGCTCGACATGCAGTGTATGTTCGAATCGCAGAATCACGGTTGAAAAAGATCATCAAGTCCAACCGTGAGCCCGGCATTACCCTCTTTCACCAGGGTCTCCCACAGACGCTTTAGCAAACGATTAATTTTATCCTCGGAGAGCTCTCCCGTGACTCAGAGCCTGCGGTGCAGAGCAGTTCACCCACACCCTGACCGCTCCTGCCGCCCCGCACAAGGATACTCCACGAAGCAGAAGCCGCAGGCGGTTTTCTTCACTTTGTCCAGCCCCATGATGACCTTCTTGATGTCGCCGCTTTTACCGAAGAGCTCATGGATCTGCTCCTCGGTGGTGTAGAAGGAGAGGTTCCCCACGTACAGCGTGCAGCTTTTCCTCAGCAGGCGCTCCTGGTCGTACCGCGTCCCCTGGGCCGCAAGGACACAGCGTTACCTCCCGGCCCGGCCGGACCGCGCGGCGCCCGCCCCCGGCCACTGCTCACCCGGAAGTGCTGGTCTCGGTACTGGCTGAGCTCGGCGTAGGAGTCGCTGCGCAGGATGCTCAGCGTCCCGCCGGAGCTCATGGTGGCGGCGCCGCCCGACCCGGCCGAGGCCGGCCCAACCCAGAACGGCCCGGCCGGCTCCTGCCCAGCACAGCACAGCACAGCACCGACCGCCACCACCCAGCCCGGCCGCCCCTTGGCGCCTTCCCGCGCCCCGCGCACGCGCTCCGCGGCCGCCAAGCCGCGCAGCCAATGGCGAGGCGATGCGCGGCTCTCGCGAGTGCGGCGGGGCGGGGCGTGCGGCACCTCTCGCGAGAGGCGCGGGGCGCCCTGTGTGTGGGGACGCTCGGGCGCCGGGTCTCGCGAGAGTGGCGGTCATGGCGCTGCTGCGGGCGCTGTTGCTGCTGCTGTCCAGCCCGCGGCTCGTGGAACGGCTCTCGGAGTCGCGGCCCATCCGCGCCGCCGCCCGGGTCACCGCCGCCGCACTCACCCGCGGCCAGCGCGACCTGGCCCCACGCTTGCTTCGCCTGCGCGACGCCTTCCTCGCCGAGCTCAGGGACGGCGCCCGCGCGCGGGGGTGGCCGTGGCCGCGTGGGCCGGGCCGCGGCGGCCGCCCCGGCTCAGCGCCGTGATCGCCGCTTCGAGCGGGAGGCAGCTGCGGACAGCGCTGGGGAGGAGACGGGAACGGCCGCCGCTCTCCTGCGCCGAGCGCACGAGCACACGGAGTGTGTTGGAGCCGGCGGGTGAAGGACTCCGGGCGCTGGTGATAGCGGGGCCCCGGCAGCCGCTCCGGACCCTGGCGGTGCCCGGGCTGCGGATGGCGAGCTGCGGACTGGACGGTGCGTTCCACATCGCATGGTCTGGAGCGGCTCCTCGGGAAAGCATGAACACGGGCAGCTGCTCCTCATCGGCGTGATGGAATTCCATTTCAAAGACAATATACACGTTCCACGGTTCTCAGGAACAAGCAGACTCACGTTATAATCATCCACAATGCTGTGAAGATTGTCACTTTAAGTGCTTGATAAGAAACTTGAAATAAAACCATAATTCTCACGGGGGTACCTGTAACAATGTCTGTGTATACAGCAGTAATACTCTATATTTGATACAATTTTGTTACAAAAAGGGTTTTAAGTGTTGATGATGATGGACAGAATAATGGACATCTTACAGGGAGGTAAAAGAGATTCAGTAGCTATCCTAAAAGCACACCTCAAGTCTATCGCAGCAAGAAGGGTTTCCAGGGAAAATAAATTACCAATAGAGCCACCCTACATATAAATGGAAATGCAGATACATAATGGGAAAGGATGCATTCATCGTGTGTAATGCATTAGGTAGGTTTGCTTAAGATGCGGGATCTGATGACATCTATGACACTACAGCAGTTAACCTTCCTTCAGAGCATGTTTCACAGTTGGATCCAGCTGAGTATAGGCTCAGTTAAGTGGGGAGGGTCACTTCCATTACTTGTATCATCCTAGGTGAGAACCATTGTCTGAGATACAGTTTCCTGCACTGCTGGTAAAACTAAACCCTCACCAACAAAGACAGGTGTGCCTGGATGGAGAAACTGCATCTACAGTGTAAATTACAAAGGTCTGGCTGGTGAGACAAAAGCAGTGTATTGTCAATCTGAGATGGTGTTTTTAGTCCAGGTTCGCTTGCTGGCTCTGGAGGTTACCTGTGCAGTGGTAGAGCAGTCATCCTATGTGAATGGTGCTCCATTACATGCCCCCAGAGTTTCAAGATTTTCCCCACTCAGACTGCCAGAATTCTTAAGTTTTATGAAAATAATTTTCAAGACTAAGGTTGTTCAAGAAAGCTGAAAATAGGAAGCTGGACACGGAGTACCAGCTGTGGCACACGGTTGGGTCATCCCAGTGTAAGAGAGCAAAAAGAAAATTAACTTTCAAAATACATAAGCTGACACAATGCTTTCACAACTACTTATACTACTTTGTGAGTCACCAGTACAAACAGACAGGCACCTCCTCTCCCCCTGCCTGCCCCCAAACACGAACCCTTCATTTACAGGCAGGTCAGCAATGAGGAATGAAGGATGTGGGATGAACACACAGGGAATGCAACACAAAATGCCTTACAGGAGAACAAGAGCTATGTTCCCTAAACATCTAGGTCACACGTATAGCTTGGAAAATACAGGCAAATCCCTCACACATTCATTTTTCCTAGCTTCTCTTTAGAGCCTGGCATCAACTTGTATTACTCTTGTCTCTGTTGAAAACCTGTCTCTTAAGACCTTATGTAATACTGAGTGGGTGAAGAACTGCCAAAAGCATTACCACCTTTGTGAGCAGAAATAATTCAGATGTCAGATTTGTTTCAGAGACAGAGGCTTGATCTACAATGCATGTGCCAAGTCAGGATGTTTTGGATCCAGAAGTTCATGCAGGCAAAACCAAAGATTGTAGGTCATGCTGTGCTATTGAGCATATACACCACTGTCAGCTAAAGTCCAGTTGTTGGTGTCCAGTCTAAAAGGAGAGTGCTCTCCAGTGGAAAGCCAGGATATGAACCGTCATTCCCACTGAGCTGATTTAATGGGGAGCAGTTACTGCAAGGGGAGGGGTCTGCCTTCCCTCCACGGCAGCAGAATCGAGGGATCTCTGGCCCTGTGGTGAGCCCGTTCAGAGA
The DNA here is from genome assembly GCA_020086605.1 of Lanius collurio. NCBI lineage: Eukaryota > Metazoa > Chordata > Aves > Passeriformes > Laniidae > Lanius > Lanius collurio. The sequence goes on from JACBWW010000019.1 coordinate 12,533,946, forward strand.
TCCTTCTGGTCCAAGGGCAAGAAGGATCAAATCCCTCCCAGTTACCCGCTTTCTGCCTGCGCAGCTCCTCAATCCAGCTCCCGCAGGAGCTCTGCCGGAGTGACAGTCGTGACAGAGCAGCGAGAGGCGCGGCGGGAGCACGCAAGGGAAGGAGCGCCCGATCTGCAGCCGCGGAACCTCGGACACGCTTGATGCCATCACAGCGCGGTCCTCCCGAGCTGCCCGGGGCGGTACGTGGGTAGCAGGTTCATGAGGATCGAACTGTGGCAAGGAAGGCTAAACAGGCAAAGCCTGGATTTTAGGATTTAGCGCAAGTACTTAGGCTGAAGCATCTTCCATGTTCTAAATCAGATTCTGCCAGATCAGTGCTGGGGATTTTTCAAGATGGACCCACCCAGGGCAGTGGTACAGTACTGTGACTGCAGTCTGGTCTAATGAATTTTTAAGAACATAAAATAAAAGATTACTGAGTCAGACCGGCTTTTTTCTAGCCCTGAAACCTCTCTCCAGCAGCTGAATTAATACCTATTATCAGTAAACATCCCACAGTCCCCAAACCCTGTCAGAGATTATAAGAGCTTTCAAAAATAAATCTCACATGGAAACAGCTAAGCTTCAATCACAGTTTTGGGGGGACTCTGATTTCATCCCCTCTCATCAGGAGAAGTTACAAAAGTTTGTATGAAACACCACAGGGCTGAATAAGTCAAATTTAAAGCAGATTCTATCCAGAACTGGCTACCCTAAGAGCATGAAGAATGGGAATAAAGAGATTTGGGAGAGCTCACAGTGCCACCGCTGGTGCTGAAAGGGGGGTATGTGAAGGCGGAAGGTCTCACAGCACCATCAGACAGCACCCAAATATAGTAAAAAACTGAAACTTTGTTCTCCTAAAATCTAAAGGCTCTGATGATCTCTGTTTAGCTCAAGGATATAAAGTCCTAACTGACTCCTCCAATTTCCACTGGATAGGACAGGTATTCGTGGTGGGTCTTCCATTGATAAGTGAGGAAATATCAAAGTCTCGTTCCTGAATGAGACACCACATTTTGTAATTGTGGCTCTGACCGTACCAGGGATTATAATAAAGATGTGACAGTTGTTGCAGGTAAAATTGCTTGCTCGCTGCTCTACTGTCTGGCAGAGGGTTTCTTCTCCAGACCCAGCCATGTCAATGACTTCCACATGCATGTCTGTCTTCTTGATATTGAGCAGAGACCTTGGAGGCATGTAGGTGTGTGCAAAGAGCAGAGTGTAGTGCCGTGGATAGCTTGAGGATGATGGAGAATGGATGAGTTGCTCCAAGTGAAACAAACAGGGAATCAGCCCTCCCTGGTGTAAGCATCCAAACAGAAGTGCCCCCAGAAGATTGAACAGAACAAGGAGGAGTTTCCATTTCACAGCTCTGTTTGGTGATGCGCTGAACAGGACCAATGGCAGGATAAGAGGGATGAGAAACCGAGGCTCCTGGTGACTGAACAGGGAGAGAAATGCCAAAGGAACAAAATAAAACAGCAGCAATATTGGACTGCCCTCGGAATGCATCAACAGCCCAGGTGGCCCAAGGTAACACCATCTGACCAGCATTAATTGATGGACATATTTCTTTAGCATTTTAAAGCCAGCACCAATGGCCAGGATGTGTAAGATCCCAAACAGCATTACTCCATTGACCGTAAAATGTGTAACTCGTGGGTGACTTCCATGCAGTGCAAGGTTATGAGGATTAAGATTATAGCTGAGAAAATTGAAGGGGGTTACTACCATTTTCTCATGTAATTGAGCTATTACATCAATTAGGCTGCTCTTGTTAGTGCTGTAGAGGTTGTCTAAGCTCACGGAGGTAAAATAGAAGGTGTCAGCAGTTATGAAAACAATAGCAGTAAAACATGCACATAGGATAAGCTTCAAAAAGTGATTTATGAGAGTTTTAATGCTCTTTTGAGAGTCAACAATTAAACTGGCCCAGTAAAGTAGGGGCATTAGAGCAAATGCCAGAAAGGTTGGCCTGTTGAAAAATCCAGCAGTTGTTATGACACCTATGAGAGAGCTGCTTGTAGGCTCTGCTGAGCTGCCACTGGACTTTCTTGAAGAAACCAGTACCATGAGAAGAGCAAAGAGGAGTCCTTCAAGTGTGTTGGTAAATGTTCTTGTATAAAACACCAGTGTGACATATGATCCAGCAAGAAGTACCAGTGCTTTCCACCGATCTGCTCCCCAGAAAGGGGCTAATCGATAAACACTATAGTCGAGTATGAAAGAAAAGATTGTAAAGAGCAGGCGAGGAGATACAAGAAGAGTGTAGCCATTGATACAACTTGAACATATGTCCAACTGCTGCAAAGACTTGATCACCCAGTATGTAACTCCTGATGTCATTAATGGGAAAACAACTGTTCTGCAAGGAGAGCTGGAAAGGAACTCCCATGGATAATAGACCTGTAGGTTTAAAATATCTCCTACAAAGGGAGAGAAAAAGAAAAATACGTACATAAATAATATATTTTATTCAGTAATTCAGCATTAGGGATACTACTTGGTATAAGAGGCATCACAATACAGAGCAACTCCTAAACTTTTGAGACTGGTGTCAATCTTGACATTTTTAGGAATGTACCATTCATTTTCACAAAGCATGGAGAAGCCTGTCACGGTAATGGAATTCGAGGCGCCACTCGCTGCGGACAGCACAGAGCAGGAACCCACCCACCCGGCCAGCCCTGCGGATCCTCTCCTTCCCGGCTTGCGGGACTCGCTGTGTGACAGAGCGGGATCCCTCGGCAACACCCGTCCGCCCGGCGATGCGGGACACGGTGCCCGTCTCTGTGCGGCTTCGCGTCCCCTCGAGCCCGCGCGGGACCACCCCGTCCCGGGCGCACGCCTTACCTGCCATGACCTCGGGTGCCTGGAAGAACTCGTCGGGGTGCAGGTACCCGCTCTGCGGCAGGAGGCACCAGCCCGCCCGCAGCGCCGCCAGCAGCGCCCACAGCGCCCGCGCCACCATGGCGGACCCGGCCCCCTCACGCCGCACCGCCAGGGGGCGCAGGCACACGGCCGAGGCCCCGCAGCGGGAGCCCGGCGCGCATGCGCACGGCCCCCCGCGGGCTGAGGCGCGCAGAGTGCGGGGTCAGTGGGGCAGGGAACGGCTCGGGGACCATCGAGTGCAGCCCCTGACCCCACAGCACCGTGTCAAACACACCATGGCACGGAGCGCCACGTCCCGTCTTTCCTTAAACACCTCCAGGGACGGTGACTCCACCACCTCCCGGGCAATCCATTCCAGTGTCCAATCATCCTTTCTGTGACACCCTCCTGATGTCCAACCTGTACTCCCGTGGCACAGTTTGAGAGTAGTTCTATGAGTGTGTTCTCTCCTCCTGTCACTGCCTGGGAGAAGAGCCTGACCCCCACCAGGTTACACCCTCCTGTCAGCGAGTTGTAGAGCAGGGTAAGGTCACCCTGGAGCCTCCTCCAGGCTAAACACCCCCAGCCCCCTCAGCCTCTTTCTCATGGGACTTGTGCTCCAACCCTGGGTGCATCCCAGCATTTCAATGTCCTTCCTGAATTGAGGGGCCCAGAACTGGACACAGCACTGAAGGTGTGGCCTCATCAGTGCCAAGTGCAGGGGCAAAAATCACTGCTGTGGTCCTGCTGGCCACACTATTCCTGATACAGGCCAGATAGGATGCCATGGGCCTTCCTGGCCACCTGGGCACACACCGGCTCACGTTCAGGCACTATTTCATAACTAACCAAAAGTACGAGAAGAAACACAGCAGGGATGCAGCTGGGCACAGCTTGCCAGTGGTCATGGGTTTGAGTGCTGGGCACGGCGTCACTGCTCCTCGCACAAACACACTCATCCTACTGGGCACAGCTGGGGGCTGGCATCAGTCTGTCCCATGCCAGCTCCAGTAACTGGGAGAAATGCAACAGTGGGCAGTGAAGAGGAAAGGCAAAGGTTCATGTCCCAGAAAAGCCGTAGTTTAGCTACCAGGCTGGATTCTCATTAAAGTGTGATTACTTCTGATGTTTATTTGCTATTTTCCCTTATTTACATGATTACTATCTGGCTTTACAAGGTTTTTATTACACCAAATGTCTGTTCATCCCAGGATCATGAGGTGGTCTCTACAGTCAGGAGGACAGTGCTTGCCAGCAGCACAGCAACATCTGGTTAGTGCAGCTACGGATAAAATAAGACCTGAATGCTACAGCCAGTAGAAATGGCTACTCAGAAGTGAAGTACTTTGTTTCACCTACAGCAAATACAAGTTTCATGCACAGGCACTCAGGATAGCCCTGTGTGGAAGGAGGACAGCCATGAGGTTCTTGATGAAGGCTGCATCAAATTAAAGATCACAGAACGTCTCTGTCCAGACATGAGAACACTGGGTGTAGAAAGTCAATAAGCTCAATGGATGCTCACATTTGGCTTTGTTCTTTTCTCTGTCAAAGGGTAGTTCCCCTCCCAGTCTCTCAGGGCTTCCTTTTCATCCAGTGACTTTGGAAATTTCCCTTACTTTCTTCTCTGGAAGGTAGAAGACTTTGTCCATGGCAGAAGCTGGACTGATCTCTTCACAGCCTGTCCATTCTCTGTGCACTTACCTTTGTGGCAGCAGAGCTCAGGAGAAACTGGGCAGGATGGGTAAAGCAGGGATATGGAGGCTGAATATATCCAGCCAGGAGGCCGCTAGAGAGAGAATTCACTAGACAAAAGTTTTGGTATTTCCTTCCAAGAAATTCTTCTACAGGTCAGAAACCCAGTATCCATCAAACAGTTCTTTAGAATCCTGGGTGGTTCAATATCAGCAATGATAGGAGAAATGTTCCAGTTTTAGACAGATCTTGCAAAACATGTTGATACTGTATTGCTGGTTTCTGCCCCAAATTCCACCCCATCCACACAGACAGGGGCAGCTTCCAGCCCCATCCCACTCCCTGATGAGCACATGCTGTTGGCACTTGCCCTGCAGAGAGGCAGGAAGAAGCATTCACATGGTAGCACAGCATGTTATCCAAACAGCAGCTTTTCTGAAGAGAAGGTAGCCAGAGGTGGGGCAGAGGTGGCCTGGAAGTTGCCATTTGGACTGTGCTAGTCCAAGCCTTGTATCTGACATAAAACAAGCAGGGGAATGACAGTAGCTGTGAGTGAGTATTGTGTTATCTTATTACCTGCCCCAGAGCATTGGGGTGTTTGCATCCCTTCAAGGGACTCAATATATTCACTCCCCAGCCATTCTGTGTACGTTCTCCTCTCTTCTACTGGTACAATCTCAACAGTAGAATCCTTAAAAATCAAGTCTTTTCCCTGAAAAGTTGAAGAATCAAACATTTTGAATCCATTTCCATTGCTGCTATTTCCAAAGTAGACCTGAAAATAATAAAAAATTCTCAGTATTTTGCAAGATGAAGTGCCATGTTCCTGTCATACAACATGAAATATGACAGGAACCATTTTGTAGATGAAAAATTCATACACAGTTGCAGAATCTCTTATGCATTCCCTTTTAGACGCTCCAGTAGATCAGATACAGAATTCTGCCACTGGCAATTACAAGAACAGCATTTGTAATTTTGTTTTTTTCAGTTACTATCTGGAAAAAGAGCTGTAGTTTTTAAAAAATTCTCCTGCCTAAATATTGTTATGCAATTTAGGGTTTGGGTACCCAGGAGTTACAGACATGACTGAAGCTTACCATGGGGATATTGCTCAGTTGTGATTTTGACCTAATTAACTTCAGGATGGAGAAGAAGGAATCTCGCTGTGGCAGCCAGGCACACTCTGCCTGCATGGTTTACCATGTACATGGCTGCAGCATAAACAAACCCAGCAATGCTCTATTGTGTTCCAAGGAAAATTCCAGAATGGAAAAGCATTAGCATGTACTCTGTTTCTTGTAGACCTCAAAGTAATGCAGAAACAGAGGAAAGCCATGGGAAAACACTTTAAGCTCCAGGGAAATTACTACTGCAACCAGTGGCTGTGCAAAAAGTTGAAATCATTTGTGCACCAGGGTGGTTTTATTGGGTGAGTTACACAGGTTGTATTTTACCTTCTCTGTCACACTCCCAACAGGGCTGTGCACTGTGCCCATGCTGCCAGTGCCATGGTGCAGTCCTTATCCTCAGAGTGTGTTAGACCACAACTACCCCCAAAAATAAATGGATTATTAGTACCTGGGCTCTGTCCAGTAGACCATATAGAGCAAAAACGTTGACATCTGGGTGAACCATAACAGCCTGGGCTGGCACCCGAGCCAGGTGACAATTGGCAAACTGGTTGACTTCAGCACGGGCACCATTTGGACACAGTAACTGGAAATCACTGGAATTCAACTTTTGGGCCCAACTAGCAGTGTTTTTGCCTGAAAAAAAGAAACTGGTCATTTTCAAGCAATGAATGCTTTAGAGCAAGAAAAAATATTTGAATTATAATAAAGAGACATGTAAAACTAAGTACCATCTGTGTTCTCAAACACTGTCGAGTGCTTCACAAAGGCTACATCCCCAGAATCTTCTGCCAAGCACCTAAAGAAAGTCAAAGATACAATTCAATTCGAAGCATCTTTATGTGAACCACATTTTTCCAATAACTCATACATTTAGAATGCAATTTTTTTTACAGGCATTCCTGCAAACAAATGTACTGGACCCACAGTAAGTAAGAAAAAGCAAAGAAATTAAGCATCTTGGATGTAGAGAAAAGCAATATCTTTGTAAAATATGTAAAAAATTATTCTGAATTACCAATTTCTAGAGTGGAATAGAGTAGAAAAAAATTATTAAAAGCAGAGTGAAGAACAACAGAAAAGACCAGTATTAGATGAGTAAAGAAATAGAAGATCTATTATTTGATACTCAATGCAGCGTTTGCAGCCCTGTATATTGGAGATCTCTAGTTAATCTTACTGCAATTTCTAAGGGTATTGTTCCAGAATTAAGTTCAGTTTCCTCTAATTTTCTGATGCAGAAGCAGCCCAGCATGTCAAGAGACCCTAAAACCACCTCCTCTCCTATGTAGCTTATTCTGTAAGTATTTTCAAGAAGCATTTCCTAAAAAAAAAATAATTAAACCCACCAATGAAATAGATGTAAAGCTGTGACTGCACATGACTTATACAATACACAATTCAAGGGAAAGTTATCACTGGTGACAGTTACCAAATGTTTCAATTGCACCTGGTTTAACATCAGCAGTTCTAATCAAAGGTCTTATCACGATGTGGTTGACGCTGTCACGCAGAGAACAGGGACTAGTGGGGCTGATCAGTGCATTTCCCAATCAGAAAAAGCTCTCCTAACAGATATTTTACTACTCTGTGCAGTTTAATTTGCCCCATGCAGTGGGATATACACAAACTGAATGGCTTCTCACACCTCTAGTCAAGTTAGTCTGAAGACAGAGTTGAACAAATCTGGAAATCTGAATTTTAAGTCCATCTCAACCACCTTCCACAACCCATTCTTCTTTCAGATCTGCCCCTGCCTTGAGGAAGACTGTGATCCTCCATTTTTCCACTCAAATTCTACACTTTTAAATACTTAAAACATCACTCAATGAATTAAGCACCTTCTCTATTAAAAACAAAAAGTGATCTCCATATAAAGTTTGACGTATGGGCACTATTATCAAATGCAGAATCTTAGAATTAGGAGCAAGGCTCATGCAGCCTGTAACAGCATTTCTTGCTCATTCATCTGGTGACCAGGAGCTGTCTCTGTTCTCATGAAGTACATGTTCTGTACTCATGAAGTACAGCAGAGGATCTGGAGTTTGCCTGCAAGGCAAACCCAGCAGAGCAGCTGGACTCAACTAAATAGATTTGCAAAAAGTAGTTACCCAAGTCTATCTAACACTTCAGTATTTACTAGGCAGCTGCTGTTGAAGTCTCCTCCCCTGAAGGAAAAAGGTGGCTTTCTGCCAGCTGTAACATGCACCATTACCCTGAGGTGACAGTCAGGAAAAGGAAGTGCTCGTTCCATATCTAAGAGTTTCACAGTCTTTGGGTATGGCCCCATCTGTACATGTACACTCTTACACTAAGTATTTGTTCCATTTTATACTGTTTTCCCCCCTGTATTTTTAACATACTTTGTTTGGACTAGGATTTGGTAATTGAACATTGGCTGTAGCTGTTTGTGCTGTTCAGAAATCTACCTTCAGATAGAGGCACCAATGAATCTGAGTAGTGAAGACACGCTCCAGGCTCCCCATCACAAGCTTGTCACTCTGCAGGGACTTAGAGCAGCCAGATCCTGGCTACTGTGTGCCTGCTTCCCTGTTAGAGCTCCCTATGGATGACCTGCCCATCCCAAGGGCAGACTCTCTGTCCCACTAGATTAAAGCAAGACTGGACACCACCAACAATCCACTTGATCCTCAAGAGGTGGGTGCTCTGTTGGTCACCTGGCTGTCTGCAAGGACACATCCCACCTCATATAGAGCTCCTGCTGCAGCAACAACAACCTCTGGCTGCTGACTAGGATGGAAACCAGGTGCTGCATTTTGGCAGGCTGACACACAAAATCACAACTGTAGGTATCAGTTACCTGAAGGCTCCACTGTAGCTGTAATAACGTTCTTGGCTACTTGCACTGCATTTGTTTTTTCCACTCTCATCTCCAATACACAGCTGACAGAGCTTTGCTGGGTAATTGTCCTGCTCAGCTGAGGGCACACAGCTGGCAGAGAAAAACTCACTCACAGCTGGGGAAAGACAAAACCAACATAAGGAGTGAAAAGTGTGGGCTCTTCACAAAGAAAGGCAGATACAACATCATGAAGTTATAACCAATGCAGGTTTCAGTAGAACACTAGAAATACAAGTTACAGCTGCCTTACTGGAATTCACAAACTAGAACTTCTAAAATATTTTCAGAGCACTATTTAGTTGACTATGTAAAGTCAATAAAACAATTAGGGTGTGCTGGGGGACCAGTCAGGGAAGGTTCTCCTCTGACATCTGTGGCAAGCTCTGAGCTCCCAGTGTTGAAAGGACATGGACATTCTAGAGCAAATACAGTGGAAGGACAGTAGGATGCTCAGGGTTGGCTGAAGCACAACTTGCACTTTCCAGGCTGAGAACTGGGCTTGGTCAGCCTGGAGAGAAGACAACTAACAGTGTATTGCTATCTTAATTTACATAGTGGGGTTTTCAGGAACACAGAGCCAGGTCCTTCTCAGGGATGCAGAGCAAAAGGATGAGAATCAACAGACCAAAGTTATGAGAAGGAAAATTCTGATTAGATACAAGAAAAGAAATCCTTTCTACCAAGGATGGTCAAATAGTGGGACAGGGTCCAGAGAGGCTGTGTGTAATCTGTGTCCTAGGAGTTACTCAGAACCTGCCTGGACACAGCCCTGAGCACTATGAACTACCAGACCTTTTAAGCAGTTGTTTGAACTAGATGATCTCAAACTGTCCCAGCCTAAATTACCCAATAATTTTGTGATAAAGAAAAGGATACTTTTGTGTTAGATATAACATTTTCTGTTAGACCCCTCCACTAGTCCACGCTGTTGGCAAACTTAAAATTTCAAATCACTATATTAAAAACACAACACCCCTTCACAAACAGGTATGAATAACATAGAGCTATGAAATATCAAAATTACTTCCCTAATTAAAGTTTATCATTAGACTATTACTATCTTTCTGATATGTAATAATGTTGTCTTACCTTGAGGGATATTACAGCCTCTGTTCTTAATAATCCCCCTCTTAATTAGTATGCCAATGGGAATATTCCATCCAGCGTTTCTCCCCAGCCCAGTGTGGCAGGACTTCTTCCCTCTCAGGTCACTGATGGTGAATGCATTGGACAGATTTCGTTTCACTAACACCACAGCATAGTATGCATTGCTGCTGTCATCAGCTTGTAGAAAAAAAACACAACATATTACAGCTTCCCTTAAGCATTCCCACACCTTAGTGATCATCTGTGGGTCCCTTACACTTATCTGGTGGCAACCTCAATCGCACCAACAATCTGCTACTCAGGCAGTAAGGATGTACATGCAATTACTTTTCAATTCTACTGCCTCATGCTGCTGCATTCACCTATGGTCTGTAAGCTGGTACTGCTACACACCTGAGCTGAATAATCTACAGACAAGATGATGAAAGTGTTCTTGTTACCATCAGCTCCTATAAAAACATCCCTCTGAAGAACAATGTTTGGAGCATAAGTAACTTAGCAAATCTGCTTCAAAAAGTTGGTTTTATGTGAAAATTTCAAACCTGTATTAAAACTTTAATGAGTTTGGCAGCAAATTTCAACTCTGCCTTAGTGACACTGTAGACACAAGCCCTCTTTTAATCCATGACTCTGAAGCAGCCACATTGACAGGAAGAATTTGCTTCTAACTAGAATCTACTGTACAATTTATGTATTTTTGCTTCTCTTAAAAATATTTTGACTTTGTGAATACTAGTATTTTCTGCTGAAAATATTTTTTTTTTCAGAATTCAAAAAAAAAATGAAGAGGTACAAGACTCAGAATTGCCAAACACTCAACCTGGTCCTGCAGCAGGACAGACAAAAGTTGCCTCCCTGTAGAAGCTCATCTCATACCCTCCTCTATCCATGATGAGAGGGTCATAATTCTTATTTCCTTTGAAAAAAGCTTTCCTAGTGGGGCTGGGAACAAAGGACTGTGCTTTTAGTGCTGTTTTCAAACAACCTGGAAAAATAAGGTCAATATTTATGTTTCTGGACCTTCTTACCAGAATAACTTTCTCCAGCAGCTGGTACAAGGCCATATGTCTTCCCAGCTGTGTAAATATCAGCTCCACCCAGAACTACAGCATCACTCTCCTTTTTCTGAAAAATAAAAGAAAATACAGGATTTCTGAAAAAAAAACCCAGCAGACTCTTTCCCTGCTACAATGATGAAACCTTTATGGTCACACCTGTGGCATCCTGAAGGGCAAGGCTTACAGCAAAAGAGCATCACACTGCTAAAGAAAACCTCCCAAATGTGCATAAAGCATCATCAATGAAACAGGGACAGGAGATTTTACACACAGTGGCTTGAGTTAGATGGGAAACAATGCTCTCATCACAGCCAAAGATCATCAGGGTCCAGGTTCATCCAGACCATCTGAGCTACAGATCATCTCCTTGAAATCCAGTGTTCCTACTGGCCACCAAAGTAAGTGCACATCTCTCTAACCCCACCTACCCAGCAGAGAGCAGTTTCTGTTCATTTGGATTATGGCACAATGATTGCAGCAGCCTACCTGAATCAGCTCCATGCACTCTTCCTTTGTCTTGGCTGAAATACACTGAATTGCTGGCTTTAGATTCTTTTTCCTGAAGGCAACGGCCATTTCACCACATTTCCAAATCTCCTCAGTAGATACAACACACCAGTTCAGGCTTTCTGGCATTGCTGCACAAAATTGAAAAGCAAATTCTACATTAGCTTTCTTTGCACTAGGCAAGGAGGCATTACACTGCCCACTGTCACATGTCCCATATATGTTATTGAAAATATTTGCTTCTGTGTTGCTCCCCATCCCTCCAGCTCAGACTTACACGTGACCAGGAACCAGGGCACTCCCTGATGAGCAGTTATGTCCACACTGCAAACCTCTCCATAGCAAAGAACAACAATTTCTACAATTACTGACCATTAAGCCCAGCCACAATGTGTTAGTTGAGTGCAGCAAAAAGCCACCCTGAACACAAGTTTTCTCACACTGACAGTCATGGGGCAATGCCCAGAAGAGACAAGTCAGGAAGGTGAGGGTCTCTGCCACAGCACAGATCACATCTGGGAGGCTCAGTTGCCAGGATTTTTAAGCTTCTTAAGACAAAGATTATTGTAATTTGTGTTTCTGACTTTCCCAGAATCTGTATCAAGTTATTTCTACTTTCTTTTGATAGCAAGAAAGACCACGATGCTTCAATGAAGAGCAGCTGAAGATTTCCTTCAGCTTATAGAGGAAATCCTTTTCCAGGAACCATTCATCCTATTTTATAGACTACCTGAGGATTTGCACAGCAGCACATTACTTCCCCTTGTCAGCAGGTAAGAAATTAAGTGCCAGGTAGCAGTAGTATCTTACCAGATTAATGTCTCTCATACACTAGAAAGGGTGGGAAATACCTGCATCTTATAACAAAGTGGGCCAATTTGCACAAGAAAATGTTCTGCAATGCAATATCATTTCTAGGTCAAAAAGTGACCTTTGCCCATGCTCAAAAATCAGATTCTCATCTTGCCGTAACCCTCCAAGAGTGGGAAGAAAAGGAAGCAGAATTAAGATGATCTATGTTATCAGCTATCTTTTTTCTTGGTTATAAATAGGAATCTACAGACAACTTACTGTTGGGGTTGCAGCTCAGAGCTTGCATGGCACGAAGATACTCATCACCCAGCCATGCCTGGTAATTCTGAGCTGTGATTGCAACAAGCTCTGTGGTGGCATCTCGGAACAGAAGATTTTGGGCACCGTAGGCTGCAGAGTCAAACATCTGAAACTTGGCGCCCACCCCATTAAATCTTTGCTGTAATATTAAAGAAGAAAGAAGCACCAGTCACACATCTCTCTATCTGGAATGTGACACCCCATACCACTACAAACCCCACAGAGCCAAAAGTGCTCAGATAGCCTGTTTTCAGCTTGGTTAGACTGGTGGGAGAACCCTTCTAAAACGCAAAGTAGCAATGAAGAAATGGTCTCCTACTTGTCCCTGGTTTAGGAGCTGGAAGAGAACTGTCCCGTCTGTGTCAGGCCGCACAACCACAGCCCGAGCGGGGACTCGGGCCAGGTGGCAGCTTCTCCACTCTGTCACATCAGCTCTGCTGCCGTCACGACACAGCAGCTGGAAGTCCCGGGAGCGGAGCTTCTGGGCCCAGGAAGAAAGGCTTCTCCCTGAAATCAGACAGGATGTGCTTAAGGAACAGACATCAGGTGAGGCTGATGCCTCTAGCTCCAAGCTTCACATGCGGAGCAGAACACACATCTCCTGAGCATCTCTGAACTGTTCCTGACTGTACAGCATGTCCTGTGCATCTCCGTGGTCCTTTAGTCCTGTAACACTTGTGAGACTGCAGAGCTGTGCTGGTGTCTGCAGCAGTATCAAGAGCATCCCTAGTTTAGGATCATGTACAACATTTTTTGAGTTTTTTTTCCCCTAGGTCACACAGGTCCACTATATTAAAGCAATGTTATATTCAAGGAAGTTTTCACACAGTGCCAGATAGGGCAGGTTAACTCTCCTAGTCTCCACTGAATCCCTTGGCAGGTTGGAGCAATGTAACAGCCCAGGTCTATATAAAAACTTTTCTGCTGTTGAAGGTCTCTTTCTAGAAGCAGCTAACAATTCCACCTTTCACCTTTACTGATACTATCAAGCATTTTAAAAAATCTCTACCTCCTGGTGCACACCACAGAGGGTACATCTGTTATCACTATTACAGCATATTTTTGCTGATTCCTCAATTCAAAATACATCAAACATTTGATATTACACTGTCATTCAGACACTGTACTTCAGACCTTGCAGCCATTATTCAACAAGCTTCAGGATTACTCACCATCTGTATATTCAGGCACTGTGCTGTGCTTCACAAAAGCGACCTCTCCAGCATTTTCAGCCAAACACCTAATAAATACAAATCCAAGCACAAAAATGCATTATAAAAGCCCCGTGCTCTGGCCACTGCCGGCTGACAGCCTGAGGGCTCTGTGCTCCATTCCATCAGCCACAGACACTGACCTACTTCCTTGTGCTGAGAGTTTTGCTCAAGGCAGAGACTAGTGGCTGTTAGAGCATGAAGTAAACTATCATTGTCATTTGGTGAACATGAACAACATGTTCAGTGCTGCCTGGGACAAACACCATGACCTTCTTTGTTCAGGACAGTTCTATGTTGAAGGCAGGCACACAATGGAGGAACAAGGGTTTCTCATAAGCAAATTCTGCCCTCATTAGTGCTATGACTCGGGGACTGGGAGCTGCAACATAGCACACAGACGGGAAAGAGGAAAATAAAGATTGGTGTGCAAAAATGGAGGGCAGAGCAACTCGATAATTCAGTGCAGCTGAGGTGGGATGACTGAAATAGCCAAGTAGGGCAGCAGTTCAGCTCTCAGGCTCTAAGGATCATCAGGTTTTACTGGGAAAGATAAGTCAGTAAAGCCTGCTGAAACACTCAGATTGCGTCAACAGCTGCTGGACACAGCAAAGAGCAGGGGGCTTTTCCTGCCCAATATATGTGCTAAATTTGCTTTTAATATTAAAGTATTAATACCTGAAATAATGGGTTAATAATTACTTTTATTCAGTCAAGTTAAAAGCATGGCTATCTTAACAAAACTACAGATTTTCTAATGAGATCAAGTGGAAGCTCTGTAGCTTCAGTTTCCTGTCAGTGAGACCTGAACATGATGACTATGGAGAGAGTACAGCAATAAAAAAAATTGACAAAGGCACGATTTTTACCTGAAAGCCCCACTGTAGTCATAGTATTGCTCCTGGGAATTTAGTTGACATTTGTTCTGTCCTTCTGAGTCCCCTTTGCAGAGCTGACAGAGGGATTGGGGATAGTTCACACCATTTGCTCCAGGAACACAGCTTGCCTTGAAATAGTCACTTACAGCTAAATGCAAAATTAGAATGAGACATTTTTAGCAATGAATAAACAAGATCCTACAATTTCGTTTTAACACATCCACACAGTACATCTCTACAAAGACCTAGAAGGCACAAGTCATTTTCTTCTTAAATAGTTTCCAATTTTAAGAAAATGAAAACCCTGCAGTCTTCAGCAGACCTATGTTAGGTCTATTCCATTGTACAAGGAGCATCAAAGTCAAAGAACAAAACAGCAGCTGAATCACACACGTCTGGACACACACACAGGGTCCCAAGACCATTGGGACAGCATTGCTGAAGAGATCTTTGCCCTGTAACTCTTGCCTTTTGGAAGGTCACATGCCATTGCTGCCAGGTGCCCGGTGTCAGTGAGGTAACCCACTGGCACATCCCAGCCTGCAGTCCTGTTGATGCCGGTGTGACAGGAGCGCACACCCTTCAGGCTGTTGATGGTGATGTTGGAGCTCTTCTTCACCACAGCCACAGCATAGTAGGAAGTTCCAATCTCTGTGGCACAGGAAGAAAGAGAAGCAACCTAAGTAGCCTCACAGCAGCATTACAGTGACATACACTGATTTTTTGCCTCTTGTGACTTCCCTACCCACAAGCAAGTCACTCTTTTCACATCCTTGGTGAGAACCTGCTGCCTGTGAATCAATGTACCCTGTTATTTTTTCAGTGTGAATTGTTTTAGTCTACAGGCAATCTGCTCTAACATTGGAGGCCACTCTGCTTTGAAAGGGAGGTTCCTTTCTGGAAGAAGTTTTCTATGACTCTAAATATATTTGGATTGAATTGAAACCGATATAATTTACTGTCCAGTTGATCTTAATTTTGTTATAGCAGAGTGAACTGTTGTCTCTGGACATCACAGCTGATTTAATTCTCTTTGTTTTACAGTTTAATATAACTCAGACTCAAGGGTTTGAAGTGATCATAAGGTCATTTAATCTGACTTCATTTAGATCAGAAATCATTACATTTCTTTCCCTTTTCTCTGATTTCAGCTTGTAGCCTGACTGATGGAGGTAGCCCGCCTCTGGGTCCTGAGGCCCATTTGGTTTTGAGAAGCCAAAGCACAGGTCCCTCACCAGTTATGATGTGTTTAACAGGGTGGGAGGGCTGCTGCAGATGATCCAAGAGTCTATGGACTGAGCCCAACAGCCACTTCCGAGGATGCCTTTGGCCAGGTGACACTGAGACCCAGCTACAAACCAAATCCAGCTCCATCTCACGACAGAGTGATGGGACAGCACTGCCAGAAAACTGCTTCCAGAGCTCTCCCTTCCCTTGTGTCTTGAAGTTATGGGGGGCATCCTCCAGCTCTGAACTACACAAGCATGCTGATACTGAGCCCTTAGTCAGGATGACAAGTCACCACTGAATTATTGTCTCTGCCTTGAAAGGAACTCAAAGCTTAAGGTCACGCAGACAAGAAGCATAGTCTAGTACTTTCTTTATTCCAGCAGGTAATCGTATACACTAGCAAAAACAAAATCTACTTACTCTAATGTATGGGACTGAGAGATAAACCTAATAATTTATGCTTTGCAATTCATTAATCTGAAAAGTATGGAACAGAGAACACAGTAAGCAGAGAGACAGTAAAAAGAAACAAAAACCAACCCAACAAACTTATTACAGAAACAGCTGTTCTGACCCAAATGCTTCAGGATGGACTCAGCCACAGCCCTTTGTCTCCTGTTTCCCCAGACAGTCTGTTACAGGCAGGAGCAACCAAGAGGGAACCTGAACAATACCTACTGTTTAGAGTCTTCAAGAGGACCCCAAATAAAATGCAAACAGTAAATACTTTTTCTTATGCATTTTAAGTGATCTAAAAGGTATTTGATCAGAATATACCTTGATCATATACTTCCCCAACCACAGGTTTCAGACCATGCTCCCTTCCAGCCTGGAAAATCAAACGGCCATCCAGGGTCACTGCATCTGCCAAGTCATCCTGTGCAGACACAAGGGCAGAATGTTTGTTAAAGCTTAATTATCAGTATTGATCAACAACCAGAGTACCCATGCATTTAGAAGACATCCCTTAATCTGTTTTTGTGCTTTCTTTTTTCCAGTTATTTTAAGGGCACACAGATTTCTAAACAACTCTTACCAAGAGGGATTTTAGACCTTCAATACTGCCTTCATGCAGATGCAATGCAGACACCAGCCCTGCACCATGATGACTTCACGAGTGTTAATAGTTCAAAGGAACCTTAGAAATGGATGCTGCAGCTCTGTGCAGGAGCTTATGGCCCAGTGATTTGAGGTTTCATTCACCTCTGTATCTAGTACCCTGAAGTTTGAAGATTTAAATAAAGTAAATACATTTTTACATCATACACAGATAGTTCAAAATAATGTCTTTTGGGGCTACAAAATCTGAATGCCACAGTGCACTCCAAAGCACCCTTAGAGCCTGCTGGCTCAGCACAAGCCAGACACACATTTTGTGAGCAGGGGAGCAGGTGACAATGGGTTCCTGAGAAGGAGGAAAGTATCTAAAAAAACTGTTCAAATTGGGAGAATACAAATCTGAGGCATCCACTTTGGAGAATGTGTCCAACAGAATGACGTATTTCCTGCTGACTGTAACACCACGCTGGCTGAGATCCTGCTACAGCTGCAGGACTGCTCTGGATAGCACAGGATGGGACTTCCCACAGCAGCAAGGCCAGGAGAACTGCTGTACACACCTCTGGCCAGCAGAGCCAGCTCCCACTGTGTACTGAACCTATGGGGGCTGGGAGAGGGCACTTCCCAGAGACAAGGCACTGCCAAGATATAATCAGCAGGGTGACATTTTGCACTTCTAAGATGATTCCAAGTTTCTTATCAGTTTGCTTAACCTCTGGTTTGGCACTGGAGGGGGTAATTTAGTCTCTCCCTCCCTTGGGAGCTTGCAAAGCCCTGGTCAGGGCTGCCCAGCACACCACAGCAAATTCCCACAGGCCGAACCACATAAAGAGCTTGAACATTTTTTAAGGGATCACGTGAGAGCACAGGTAATTGATGTTGTTGATGTTGACATCTAAACCAAAACTGAAGTTGCCATGTAATTCAAAATCTTTTACTTGTTTGGCTTGAAGGAGAAAAAAGATTCTATTCACTATTAGCTGAAACAAGAGATGTCCTGAGAGTTGCTTCTCATGAATAAGAGCTGAACTAATGCAATAGAACCAGAAGCAGAACTTTGGGTTGGCAGATATTTGCATCTTAAATAACAGACACAACCTTTCTGGAATAACTAGATGTGATATTCCATTGGTGAGGGGTAGAGCACAGGACAGTTTAGGAATCAAATACAGCCTGTTGTTTAGGAGGGACACCTGACAGGAGAGGAGGTGGGAGTTAGAAGGATCTTACCCTCAAAAAAACCAAAATGAGCTTCTAGAATTGGTGGTGGACAGAAAATAGAGCAGATAAAATGGAAAGGGTGCCACAGAAGTCATGAGGCATGTTATATGGCCATATTGTCATAGGAAATAGCACTCTTCTGACCAAAAAGCTGAACCTTCAAGCTCTGTTTAGACACAGAACCTCTGACCAATAGCTTCTGTAAAAATCGCACCACAAGACAAAACCAGTCTATTGCTGTATTTAACATGAATTAGTTTCCAGGCCACAGACCTCTCTTTTAAATACACATAATTATTGCTGAGGTGACATATCAACAGCAGTGTGGGTATATTATTGTTTTTGCAGCAAACATTTGCCAATAAATTTAGCAAAAGCATGGGACTCACATACAATTTTTTAATACGTATACATGTGATGGTAATATTCTATTCATTATTTTGCTTTATTCCTGAAGTTTATTCCTGTATGTCACAATATTTCAGAATAACCTACATAAGTGTTTTAAAGATATGCTGAAAATCAGCCCTGGTCACATTAAAGATTGTCAGGTTCCATAGTTAAATATTTAGGTATTTCTTAATTTTTACACATCTTCAATCAAAAAGGTTTTTTCCTTTATCCATGTGCTAACACATTCACAGGTCTAAGTCCAAGTTACGCAGTGTTACAAAACAGCATCTGCCTCTTCAGCCAGTGTGTCCTGCTCTCTTCTTGGCCTCAAAGATCAGAGTTCAGTGCAGATGCCAACTCAGGGGTTCCACACAGTCCTACACAGAGTAGGCCAGCTTGAATATTTAGTAGTTTATTAGTGCAAGAGGAGGGAGAAAAAAAAAGGTCTAAAGGACAAAGTCTTCTCTGAAGCCTTACAGCGAAAATTCATTTTATCAGAAAGCAACTTACTCATGCTGTCTGCCTGCCTGCTACTTCCAATGGCTTGCAAATGCAATTCTGTGAGTCCTGTATTTCAGAAGCAGACAGTCATCAGCCCTTTAAATAATCTGCTTTGCAGAGTCTAACAGGTCCCTCTGTTCAATGCAGCAATCAGCCAAGTGGTTTTGGGAAGACCTGACATTAGAATGTGTAATCCCAAGGTAAGATCCACATCTGTATCGATAGCTGCTCTCAGCATTCTTCAATACAGACTTGACTCCCTTGCTCAAGAACAGCATTTATTAAGAGGCAATGAGGTAATCTTAGGAGTCAGACAACCATTCTTCTTCACTGACAAAAATTACAAGACATCAGTTTTTGAAACCTGTTCCTTTTTTCTGGCCACACAAACATCTGCCTCATCTCCCTTCAAACTATTCTTTCAGATCTCCTTTCCTTGCTCTGAACCTCTTGTCCTTGAAAGGCTGCATCTCCTCCACAAAAACCTGATTCTTGGGCCTATCTACAGAGAATACACAAAGAGCATTACTTATTAACACAGCCAGCCAGCCTTCCCTTCCCCCACACTCTGCCAGTGAAGACAACCGTGATTACCTACCTCCACACTTCTTCCAACATCCACCTTTTACCTCCTATCCTCTCTAAAGGAGGGAATTATTTTGCGTATATCATTTTGCAAATTCACATGTTCACAGTCTTTAAAACCTTCCCCAGAGGCACGCTCTTTTTTAAAGCTGAGCATACCCTGGGCAGCTGAATTAATACAGCTTAATAAAGAGGTTTGCCCTTTGCTCACCCCACTTGCTACTTTGACTGTCTCTTGTACTCAGTATTGGGAGATTTGATTTGATTACACTCAGTTCATCTGTTTATATTGCAATTTCCATGACAGGACCCTGAAATTGGAGTTTGATCCAGAGTTTATCAGAATACAATCTACTTAGACATCAAGCAGCAAGCTTTAACTACTGTCTACATCTTGTAGCTCCATCCCTTCTTAAATGCCTGCTAAATAAATCTGACACAAGTCCCAAATCAAAGATTAGTACTTGGGAGGAAATATTTAAGAAATATCTGTGTTCCTAATGACTGGCCATATGTGAGCAGCCAAACAGATGACACAGAGCCATTCTGCCATTCAAGTTCATATGTATACTTTCATGTCTTTTTTAAAAAAGATATGCCTTGATTTTTCTGAGCCATGAATGCCAGGAAGCAGAGGGTCAGCTGCCTGGATGGCCAGACATTCACCACAGAACTCTGCACCTGCCAGGGGATTATTATTAGGCACATGGAGAAATTAAACTAATGACACTGCCATCACTCACAGCTCACCTTGATCATCTGGGTACAGTTAGCAGCTGACCCCCCTGCTGTACATTCCAGAGGGGGAAGGATGCCAGCCTCACTAAAGGCCTTGCTCATGCCATTACACTTGGAAAGTTCTTGCTCAGAGATGGTGCACCACCGGATACGCTCCAGGCCAAGAGCTGCAAACACAAGAGAAAATATTGCAAAACACATCAGAGCTTTACCATTTAGAAGCAAACTTTTGTTCTGCTTCTCTTCCCTAAACAGAAAAAAAATCAGGACTCACTTGGCAGCAAGTCCTTAGAGATGATTCCCACTTTCATTCCGATTAACATGAATCCTGAAGTTTTTTTGGACTGACCACAAGATCAGACCCAGATACTGAAATCCAATGGCATTTGTTTCTGTCATAGAAAATACGCATACCATGGAATAGGTCAGGGCATCCAGACTGTTCTAAACACCTTGCAGAATACATAATCTTAATCATAGTCAAAAGCATGTGAAATTATTATTTAAAATACACTACAAAACCAGAGACTGTCCAAAGACAACTCTTGTCTCAAGTATTGCTAGTTAGCACCTGGAGTCCTGCCCTTATTGGTCTGAATTAAAAAAGCAACTTTAGATGCTCAAAAGCCTTGCCACTAGGCTTATTATGACAACTAGAAAAGTAAACTTGGCCCTTCAAAACAGTCTTTCATAAGAGATCATAACCACAGTCAGGAAAACGGGAGGGCGGAGCCATGTAGGAAAAGACTCAAGCTTAGTAGCGGAGATTTCCATTAATTAGCAAAGAAAGGTGCCTTTCAGCAGCCTCAAATGCCACCCTCCTAAGTGCCAAAGCTACAAACACTTGGTTGCTTTTGTAAGGAGATGTCATCGTGCCCAGACAGTGCGGTGAAATGGAAGCGCACCCGTGGGTTATGCTGACAAACAGGCACGGGTCATTTCCGTAAGCAGGGACACAACATTCCACTGCTTGTCTACAATTTCCATTTTTAAGCTGGAGTCTGCAGTAAACCATTTATCATGTGGTTTTCTAATACCTCCAACTGGCCCTCTACTTCCCCCCCAGTGCCATGCAGCTGAGATGCCACATCTGACAGTGCAAGTTAAAAATTACCCCACTAGTGCCCGATAGTGCTCCGTGCACATTTTCTCACTTAGCGGCTGCAGACTAAACAAGACTGTTGATGCCAAAAGATCCAATACTGAAACAGTGGGTTTGGCTTTCTGTTCCTCTGCAACACAGAGCCAACTCTACTACTGTCAACAAATATTAAGTCAGACTTGGAAAGCTTACAGGAAGTTTTCATGGTAGCATGTGCCAGTTGAGGGAGAAATAATTGCCCACCTCTATGTTGCAGGAATTCTGAGAACCAAGATGGTTAGAAGAAAGGCATAACAGGTCATGATAAAAACACACCTCACAGAAACTTAATGTTTGTACTAGCTCCTCTGCCAGGGTGAAATTTTCAGCATTAATTCCTTGGGACTGGAAGAAGAATCCTGTTTTTCATTTGGAGGTTTTCTTTTTATAAACATAAGCAAATGGAAATTAAGATGGGGAACATCTCAGTATCCTAAATGTCATTTTTCAGGCTCAGCATTCTGAATTTAGATATAGACACACAGGAGGTAAAACTTCAACTGTATGATGAAATCATTAGCCATACACTTGATACATAAAGTTCATTTAGTTCTATATTTCAGCCAAAATAGTGAAACAGCATGAATCTGTTGGTTTTCTCCTCACTCATCATAACCAGGTATCCTTACAAATGAACCCATCTGAAGTGGGCTTGAGCACAGACAAGGCCTGCAGTTAGCCTCTCTTCCTACTGCCAAGGAAAACCTGCTTAAAACATCAGGTCAGTGTCTGAACCCAAGTTTATTCTCAATTTTGGCTCTTCTGTATATCAGTAGATATACATAAAGCTTGAAATGGCAGAAGCTGATAACTTCCATTAAATATGCTCAGGGTGCTAAGCACACCTATAACTATCACTGACAAATATCCCAATAACTCACCAAAGTAATGGCACTCCATTGTGTAACATCTTGTCAAATGGTTATTTATACAGCTACTACTACACTACCAAGGGCTTCAAGAACAGTGCTTCAGAAACAGCACCTTTACCTCTGGTGAAATTAAAAGCACTCACCAATACAATATGGGAGTGACAGGAGAAAGCCAACATGTAGCACGGAGCATGATAAGTGGAATAAAGTAATTATTTCTATTTTTACAAAGTAAGCATCATAAAACTGCTTGCTGTTGTGAGAAACAGACACCACTGAACCAGAAATTGATTCAGTGCTGAGGAAATACAACATTTGATAACAATGAATCAAGATACATGCATGGTGTTCAATACAGCCTTTTCTACTGCTTTTCAAGTATTTCCTTTGATTTATTTTCTGGTCATATGAGATAGGCTCTGAAGTGGTTCTAGTTTCCTTGTGCTCTCTCACATCACACAGAGGTCCCGTAATGCAGCAAAAGTTTTTGGACGACACTTACCAGCATGAAAGAAGAGAAGATAGAAGATATTTCTGGAGCTCTTCATGGTGAAAATTTTGGAATCTGTGAATTTTTTTCAGCCTTCGGAACTCCCAGATATCAAGGTTTCTGCAAGAGTGCTCTCTCCAGTCTGCTCTTAGGTGAAAATCAGCTGCATTCAATCACCGATGCACTTTGTTCAACAATATCCCTTGCTTACCTTGGAACACGTCACCTCGTAATGGCCACGGGAAAAGAAAGCACGCCTCTTTCCACCCTGCCTCTACACTTGGAAAAAAACATCAGACCTGGAAATTGCAAAATATCTGAGGCACCAATGAGGTTGCTTCTGCATTGGCACCACCCACCCACAGACTTCATTCAATAAACCACTACACACCGGCACACAGGGGGCGGGGTAGGCCTGTGGAATCACACACTAACCACATACTCCTGATGGGGTCCAAGTATCCCTTATACATGGGGGTCAGGAGGCAGAAGGAGATTCAAGGTAAGCAGTTTATCTGGCAGAGCAGAGTCACTTGATGCCACATTCTCAGCATTGTCAGAAATTGCATAAAGCCATAACCAGAAGCCCAGGCCCTTAGAACAGCAAAGCCTGTACAGGTGGTAAAGCACATGCTAAGTGCACATTTCCTGAAATTTAACAGCAATTGCTATAAAATAGCTGTATTATTCTGACTTTTTTTAAGATTTAAGAGTAGGCCTAAGAAGGATTTTGTCTCCCAGAAAGAGCCCAAACTGCTGACAGTAGCTCTGTTAAAAGCTGCTCTGAATTTTAGTGTAACTTTCACAGAGCAACCCTCATTTGTGTTGCCCTTCATTTCTCATTAGTCAGTGAACTGCAGGTGCCTACAACACTTGGTTTAGATAAAAGCCACTGAGTGCTGCTTTACTCTGCTGCCGGCCTCTCAGCTCAGCACCTCAGCACCCAGCTCCCAGAAACAGAAGGGCTGTGTCCCCTGAGTCCTCACACCCAGGGAGAGCACAAGCCACACACCTTTGTGCATCCAACAGCCTGTACAGCAGGGAGTGAGGCAGGATGCTTCCAGCACTCATCAGCTACCTGACTGCAGTTTGGCAGGGTGCTAGCACTAACCTTTACTAGGCACCTGTACGACAACAGCGGAGTCAATTAACTGCTATTTCAAGTTTAGAATTTAAAAAAAAAAAAAAATAGAGAATGATCCCTCCAGGCCTTCTCCCCAAACAAAAGCTTATGGCTGAAGTCTGATTGTTGGCTGCCTAGACCATCTGGTACAATTCATCCCTTTGTTGTCTTAAGAGTTAAAGAATAACCTGGTACCACTGGAGTAGTTCCAAATGCTTTCCAGGACCTATTGCTGGATCCTTCTTGTGCCCTTCCTATTGGCCAGATTAACATCTGAAGCCCTCTCTCCCTGATGTTTGCAGAAGGGCTTACATTCATATACAGATAACAAGACTGATGCACAGTCCTAGCACCAGCTGCTTAGGACTGCAAGGGCAGGATTATTAAGACATGAATCTGGTACCAGAGCTCTCCTGTGGCTCTTCTGATCCTCTGTGGTAAAGGTTCAGAAGGCAGAGGAGCAGACTTTTTGTACAGAAGGTCTATTCCAAACAAACACAACCCCCTCTAAACAATCACACAATCACAGTTCATCAGAATTTAGATAATTTTCCTGTTTTATTCTTAACTCTATGAGTACCTGTGCTTTAAGGAGATAATAAATTTCTCCTAGTTTTCAGCACAGCTAAGCAAAAATGCCCACAAGGAAATAATATAACTTACAGTAATAATAGAGTAACAAATACTTCATCAAGCATGTGTCTGTGTAGCAATTACAAATAGTTGGGTTATCATCAGGCAGGAAGAAAAACCACAATGCCTTCACTGGGCTGGCAAAAGAGTGGTAATGAATCAGTGAGATGCCATTTGGATTTCCTAATTCCTCTAGTTGTTAAAGTAGAAGCCTTAAGCAAAGTACATTTATTGCAAAATGTAACTGTAAAATACAGAAAAGTGTACCCAAGAATCAAAGATGTATCAGCACTTGATGCCAGAAAAATGAGACCCAGAGAAACATTAAGTAATGCAAAACCCTGACAGTTACACGAGGTGAGACAACAAGGAGCATCAAGGCTCTCAGAATCAACTTTTCTGCCAGTGTTCCAAGACAACACTGGAAACAAACAAAACCAAAAAGGCAAAACAAATACTCTAGAGTCCTTTGGGTTTTCTTGATCCAAAACTTGTTTTCACTCCAGCATGTCAACTGTGCAAGGCAATTGCTGTGGACTTCAGTCTGAGTGGAGTATTTGGTGACACCTGGCTAGTATATGACAGGTGCCTGAGGGTAAAGTTCAGTGACAGTTACTCAGACACTCCAACATATGACAGAGCAATTCCTCACAGACCTACTCAGCTGAACAGGGCTCTTTCTGATGGGTTAAAATAGAGGTAAAAAGACGTGTTTAAAACACACAGATCTCGGATGTGTTTGCAGATTTGATAAAGAGTCATATCCTTCTATTTTTTTTAGAATTGGTCTTTTAAGATGTCTCACAAGACACCTCAAACAATCAGTCACTTTCAAATAGGGAGACAACGGTACACTTCTAGCTGCCTTAAAATTTTATGACATTATTTATCAAAAGCTGCATCAATCCAGTACACCATGCACTTTCATGGGCAGGAATTCTCAGAAAGGCAGCACACCTGATTTCCCAAATCTTGAAAACCAGAAACTCTTTTGGGCCATGCACCAGCAGCTTTAACTTCCTGTAAGCCTCATTTGCGTTCCACGCAACACCAGCAATAATAGCATCATAAGTTTAAACCTGCTTTTAATGCAGCAACTTCACAGACCCCAATGTGGTGACTTGTCCAGAAAATCACATATGATTTTCATTTACAGTCTCAGTCAATTATTCCAAAGTGCTACAGCTCCTGTATTTATCTTAATTAAAAACACGCTTGACAAATATATTGTACAATAAAGTTTATTAGCTGTTCTCCTCTTTCTAACAAATGGAATGGATAGTGTTGGTAATTCTTTACAAACCAAAGCTGATTTGGTTGTGTGACTGCCCCATGACTGCCATAAGTACATCCCTCTCAAAAACAATCAGTTGCAAACAAGCAATGGCAGGTACCAAGTAATATGGGAATTAGAGAATTTCATTATTGGAGGTTTTGGTACAACGTATTCATAACATTCAGCACAGAAGTTTGTGCATTGCAAATGAAAAATCTTGTGCCTGTGCAATCTGAGACAAACATGTACAGAAAAAAAAATATATTGTTGATTCTGAATTCTCCCTTTGGTTAAGACATGCATATTACAATGGGGATGGGGGAAGAGAAACACCTAGAATTCCATAGAAAAGAGGAGAACTTGCAAGTATTTTTTTCTTGTACTAATATTCCCTGGACTTCATGCCCAGCCATCACAGCCCATTTGATTTTTCCATGATTAAGGAAGGTAAATTCTAATTTGTTTTTTTATTTTTATTCAAAACAAAAAGCTAGGAGTAGGTGGTAAAAGAAAAATATATATTTTATATATATATATTTATACGTGTGCGCAACTATGTAAAGAAAATAATTCCCATAGTTACAGAGTTTAGTTAAAGAAAGTTTAATATATATATATTTATTATAACAAAATAGGCAGTTATTGTGGGTAAAATATTCATTAAAATCTGACCCCTAAGAACACACACATTTTTAGGCTATGAATCATTCTTTCATTGCCCTAATGACCATCTCTGCAGCCGTTTCCTGAATTACTGCCAATGGAAATTTGGCATTCCTCTGAAAAAGACAAGGTTTCCTAGCACCTAAACATATTTTTAGGCTCAAAAAGTGTGATGACCATTATCTATAAAGAATTTCTGTAACACACTATAAATAGTGTTTCATGAGGAAGATTAAAAACATTACACATCTTTGTCCCTAGCAATTTTATTGGCAAAAAATGAAAAAATAGATTATAAGAATATCCATATGAAATTATGAAAATGAATATCTCTTTAGGAGTAGTAATGGGACTTAATGAAAATGCTAACTCAAAATTTGAAAGTTTCTTTCTAACTGCCTGGAAAGAAAGGAAGATACTGTGACAATAGGATTGAACTCAGAAAATAAAATCTGAAATTGATTGCCCTGACCAAACCATGCTATTAAAGTTAAGCGTGCAAAGTTACTCATAATTTACAACTTCCTTGAATATAACTTTTCTTTCAATTGTTATGAAATTTTAAAAGAATGTCTATAAAGCTTTTTTGAAAAAATCTTTGAAAGTTACTTTCCCTTAAACATTAAGGAATTTTACCAAGCAATTCCCTCCCACCCCCACCCTAAACTAATAGCTGGTCAGGCCATTCCACTGTCATGTTTGAAAAATGGCAAACCAACAACACACAATAATACAAATTATTTAAACTAAGAGAGACACCAAATGTAAAGCATTATGGGAACTGCAGAATGTGATGGTTAGGGTATGAACCACGCTGGAAAGAACTAGAGGCAGGCTCCGCTGGAAGGGCTTAAGAGTCGTCAGATGTAGTAGGTGATGTCAGTTAGAAAATGAAAAATAAAAATCTGTTTTCATAATTTTTCCTTTGCTGGAACCCAGATGTAAGGACCAGACTGTTCCTCTATGATTTGTTTCACTTGGTTGTAGATTTCTTCCAGTGTGTCTCCCTGGACAATAGCTGCAAAACATAATGTGGAAATCAGCAATCATCCCTCCTCGCTCCGTGCAGAAACCAGGCTGCTCCACGCCAAGCTGCTCTTTCCCCTCAGAGTGGCAGGAGGATTTCTGATGGCTGAAGGAACAGACCCCCGAGGACATTCCTGGTTTCTGTGCTGGAGTGAAGCACAGAGTGGTACTGCAGGACACACACAGAACTTCCCTGGGGACATGAAATGGCTTCCACTGCCCTACCAAGTGTATGCATACAACTGAGGAGTTTTTTAACCTTTTCCTAGCCACATGTTCCAATTTGCCTGAGTGAATTCACATCCTCCAGTATTGTTTTTGGCCCAGCTTTCATTTGTGCTTCCAACACAAAGCAAGACAGTACAGGGCTGTGTCCTCACAGGCTGGTGAACTCCTCTGCTTGATCCTGAAGCTGCACAGCAAGGCTGGCTGACCTTGGGATGTCTATGTGCTAGCTCTACCTTTGCTTTTGGCTAAAAAGGGGAGAAAATCACAGTTTGTTGTCCAGACAAGAGGCTTCCTAATACAGTTAAAAGTGCAATCTGTACTCATTCCTATGGTGTAAATTAAGATATATTTTTGCCAACACTAGAAAATAATCAGAAACGAGTCAATATGGATGTGTTCTGACATATCAGAATAAAGTATGGTCTGGTGAAAATGAAGTTTGAGCCGTTCTTACCAACACTTCAGCCTGGAAGAGCAATCACTGTGAGACAGCAACTTCTTTTTAATTAGTGTCATAATCTCAGTGTCAATAATCTAGGAAGTTTAGCATGAGTTTTAGAGGCAAGTCAGACTTACTCTTCTGTGCATTAATACAGTGCTGCTGCTTCCAAGCTTTGCTTTCATGCAAATTAGTTTCCTTTTATTCCTACCATTCCATTCTCATCTCTTTAAAACTTTCTCCCTATCTGCAGCCCAATGCTGTACTGCCCGTGGGAGCAGGCTGCTCAATTGCTATAGGCCAAGTGCAATGTTCACAACACAACAGTGAATTAGAAAGAATTACAAACATCTTTGCAATGCAAATAGGCCATAAGTTTCAGCATCTCTTCTCCAGCTAAATTCAACCACAGCTCTTCCAAACCTCAGTAACCTGAAAGTTGCAAAAGATGTGCTTTTCATGTGCTTCACGTTAAGCTAAAGTCCATGGAAATGGAACCTGCTGATGAAGTTGGTTTCAATTACCAAAGGATGTGGTATTTTTCCACAGATTAGGGAACACTCACACTTTCTGTTTTACCACCTGACTCACATGGGTGGCAGTCTCCAAACTGTAATTGGGATTTGTAATGGCTTCAAGCATCTCAGATTCAGAAAAGAATTTCTGGCTGTAACGTGATTTTCAAGGAGAGAAGTCTGACTATCTTCCTTTGTCAACAAGCCTTATACTCTGGAGAAAAATCATGGATCTAAACACTAGAGCATTTGAAAAGTCTTTTAGGTTTTTGAAACATTGTGATTTATGTCCCTTAATTTCTTGGAAAAGTATCCTATATAATGCCCTGAGATAGCCTGGGATAATACCAGTTACTGACTAAATATGTAATTGATATGTATTAAAATAAATTCATTCATTTTCTGAACAACAAGCCTAACACACTTCCAAGCTATTTGGTAAGGGACTCTATAATAGGAAGAATTTTCAAGATACGTTGAGAATCCTGTAACTTTCTGGGTAAAGACAGATAGACAGCTATGGGAAGAGCAAGGTACAGTCTTGGGATAAACTGACAACTGGGTAGCACAAAATGCAGAGAACAAGGCAGCAGGAAGACTGGGCAGGGAATCTATTGGTTCCTCTCTTTTCCTCCCTGTGAAGCCACTACTACGTCCTGTGTCTCTGCCCAGCTGGAGGAGACTGCTGCATTCACAGCTCTGCCCACACAGGATGTGGGAGAAAGGACGGGACAAAGGAGTCATGTCAGAGAAGTGAATGGGGCAGCAAACACTAAAACACTGCGAAAGAAAATATAAGGGAAAGGAAAGGAGCAATTGTCAGTCAGGGTAGAAACAGGGAAGGTTCATTTCTGGGCTCCTGAAGGTCATGACTTGACCATCCTCCCTGCATTAGAAGCCTCAATGCGAAGAATGAGCACAGTGTGAATGACTGCAGCCCATCCCTTGCTGTTACAGTGTGGCCCATGGCATGCACAAATTTGATTCCCTAAGTACCATAATGCTGTAGTGTGTTCAATTATCAGAGGCTTAATTTACCATTATGCTTGATCGTCTTACCAATTTAATAAAAAAAGGTAATTAACAATTTCCTACAAGCAGCTTTGCTGAGCAATTTCAGGTCTGCAAATAAAAGCTTTAAGTGTAAAAGACACCAACAATGCAAACATCTGCATTTCAATACCCAGGAAAATTGTAGAAAGTTTTAGAGTTTTTAAAACCTAAATTAAGTTCCCAGTAAATTTAAAACCTAAATTAAATTCCCAGATCAAAGTGAAATCAGTGTAGAGATACTAAGATGACTCTATACCTCAAAGTAATCACAGATCATCTGGAAAAACAAAGCTCACCATCTCAGTGGTTAGGCAAGTACTATTTTTACAGCAAGCCATAAAATTTCAACTCTGGCAAGTGAGCAGTCACAAGCAAAACACACCTGTGAAGTGTTCAGTAAATTCTTGCTCCAGTTTCATGGCTCTCTCAAATGTCTTCCTGGCTTGCTCTTCCGTTAAGCGTTTATTCATTTCCCTGAAAGGCAAAGCATCATACCTTTTTAAACTACTATCAAATCCTTGGAGTCTTTAAAGTTTTAAACTGTTGTTTGAGAATTAATCCTAATAAGAGGGTTAACCCTAAAGACACCCAGCAAAGACTGTAGTGGAAATGAGCTGTTCTGGCATTATGTTGCATGGAATTAAACACAATGGCATTTGTTCCCAAGCACTTTAATTTGGATTAGAAGCTCCGTCTTAAAGTTCCTAAAAATTAAACTCAGGGAATTAAATATTATTTAAAATGCAAACATTACAATTGTCTGCATATAACTTGCAGTTGGCTTTTCAAATACAATAGTCTCAAACAATTTAGCCTGAGGTACTTTACTTTTACTCACATGATATTTTCCACTGTTTTGGGTTTAATAAAAATGGAGATTGGGTACAGCTGGGCAATCTGCAACCTTTTGATCGCATTACCAGAAACATCAAGAATACAATGTTTACCCTAAAAAGTGAGAGAGAAGGGAAAATGGCACTAAGCAAAGTTTAAGTCACAAGTAGCATAGCATAATAATTTAGAAGAGAAAACATGTCTCCACTGAAACCAACAAAATTAGATTATTTGCATCAATGATACTGTGATTTCACCACTTTGGCACAAGGTCCCCCAATCTCCTGTTAGATCACACATCACTTGAGATGTTCCTGACCCTTCTTCCTTCCTTTCTTTATCACAGGTTGCAGCCCAATCAGCAATGCAGAATCATATAGTGGAGCAGCTGGACTTCAACCACACCACCAAATTTTTTATTTTGCTTTGTTTGGGTACTAATTTGAGGATGCTTTAAGGAGGTGTCCATGTCACAGGTTCAGTTTAGAGAGGAGCCAGATGACTTAACTGGCATACCCGAGGGAGTGACCACCCCTGCTGGTAGGGAAATATGTCACCATAGAACCTTCAGATGGAACTGCACACAAGCCCTCTCCTCCCCCAGGTACCACCCAGCAGAAATACCACATTGGAGGTGGTGAATGCAATTTATTTAGGTTGATTTATTGTTCACCTCTTGAAAAACAAATGTAACTTGACCGTTCCTTGGGCAGCTGGAAGACAATGTGGTACGGGCTGCTTTCCTGCCTCTCTCTGTTCTCCCACTATAAAGAATTTTCCAGCTTCACTTCAAAGGCTCTTCCTGTTCTCAGCTCCTTCCATCTCAGATATGCTCATTTCCACCTCACATATTTTTATTTCTTTCCTTTCTGGGTAGCAGAGGATTAATTTTGCATACTATCATTTTAGAAGGGTACAGGGGAAGAAAAACAGAAAACCACTCTCAGGTTAAGAAAAGCTTTTTCTTTCGCAGGTGACCAATGTGAATTGCAGAAATCTGTGAGCCAGGATACAAACCCACAAGGACCATATAATCAAAGGTTACTCATATCATACAACACCATTCCTGAACTCCTGGGAGATCATTCCTGGAAGAATGTCAGAAATGACTGACATACTTCTGCTTCCTGGCAGAAGAAATAACTAGGATCATTTACATTTGATCTCTTGCACAAGAAAATCAGAGATTTATTTCAGGAATTTTTAAAGAGAAGTGTTCTTCCCACATGAACAATGCATATGTCTGTTTGCTTTCAGCTGATGATAGCTGTTTCCCAGATCCAGTCATGGGTCTGGATGCCAACTGGTAACATGTAAAAAAGGTGTCTGTATGTCCTAGCAGAGTATTTTACATATGCTCATGTGTCCACATCTTTAAATGTGGCACATGCTCTGAGAACTGAGAATTAAGAGCATTACTAAGTCCTTTTTTCTTTTCAAATATAACACTATTTGCTGTGTTTGACCCAACAACTTAAGCCAGGAGCCAAAGGATTTGGGGCTAGAGACCCAGCAGAGTCAGTACCTGTGCTGGACCTTATGGGATATAACCGTGACAGTTTAATCCAAATCAGCAATGAGTGTGCATCAACTGTGGCCTCGAGACACAGAGATTTTCAAACTGCTGATGATTCCAAGGGAAAGAGGATATGAAAATTCTTTTCAAGTGAAGATTTGAAAGACAAGGAAAAGAAACACAAGTACATCATGAAACTATCATGTTTTCATCCAGGGAAGCTATTTTACTCCTTGCACAGTGCATTTAGAATAATATTTTACATATTTTAGTTCCTTATTTGCATCTGATTGAGAAGCACAGCACAGCAGCCAGTGCCCTCTAAAACTGAACAATGACATCAGAAAGCTGTTACCATTGTGGGTAAGGAAATGAGAGAGACAGGGATCAGCTGGAAGCATGGGCAAATGAACACAACTGAAAGCTATTTTAAGAATACTGTTTCTGGTTCTTTTGGGGTAATAACAGTCACTTTTTTTCTGTCTTCTCCTAAACTGATCCAAGTAGAAAACTTGGAAATCATCTTTTGTATCCCAGCAATAAAACCCACTGAAAAGACTCATCTTTTCAGCAAGACAGAAAAGAATATAGGGGTGGGAGTAGTCCCAGATTAACCAGTTTGCAGCCCTGTCATGATTTTGAAGTAAAATTCTGAAGGATAGGACATTGTTTCCCAGAAAAATAATGTTAGCTGCAGTTGAGAAGTTGCTGCATCTACCCAAAGTCCCACAGTGCCTGCAGAAGACATTTAACTGCATGGAGACATTTGGTAATATTTTGTTCTTCATGTCCATTTGTGAAAGATTCACAGCAATTTTGTATCTTACTAATCCCAACAGATGGACAAAAGAACAGAGCCACTTTCAGGTCCAGGATGGAACTGAAGGACTGTGTTAGTGCCACCAGGTGAAGCAACTGCCAACAGATTTATAATGTTTAAGCTGTTCAGTAGTTTCATCTTTTATTCACATATGATAATAACAGCTCTGTTCAGCCTCCCATACAAAGTATTGTTCATTTACTTCAACAATTCTGTTATTAATCTTCTTTCCTTTGCTTTTCTCACTATATCCCACAGGGCCAGGTTCCATTTGCTATGGTGAGAAAGGAGAAGAAAACATCACTTGACCCGCAGAATCTCACCATGTTTGCCCTGGTTTTGCTTCCAGTAAATTCAGTTGCCAGAAACAGCAATACTCACCCATTTGGTCAAAATGGTCTACAGAGTTTTCCAGAGGACTAAACTACACCCTGTGGCACATGGGTTACCCATACTTACCCTCTGCATGTCCACACTGACGGTGCCCACACTTGTGAGTTTCCACCTAGAAAATAGCTGGTCCTTCCCTCATAGAGATCAGATAACATTGGCTACTGAAAATGCACTGGATTTGTAAACAGTAGAATGATACTCATCAACTCAACATGGAACATTTGCAAAAAATCTTCACCAAAAATTTTTCTTTAGGACAAGCACTCTCAGCAATACACATTCTTTTTCCCACTTTTTTTTCCAGACAGATCAAGTCAACTTTATACTGACTTTAGAAATAAGTAGAATTTGCAAGAAATAGTTAACTCAAATTGCTTTGGAATAGAAACAGTAAGGTCAATCTTCAAAATATAAGGGTAGTTACAGAAAAAAATACTTTTAAAATTAAATTCTTTACATTTGTTCTTTTCCCTTTGTTAGCTAAAACCATGAGGAGCACAAAGAATAAATTTTTGACAAGTTTTCTTCTGCACAGATCTATCTGAAAGGGATCATCATATTAATTAACTCCACCAGTACTACTCTTAATTAGTTAGTGATCTATGTATGTGAGCTCAGCTATTTAGCCTATGATTCCATTTATTTCTTCTATATTCTCTTTAATGAGAGGGCACAATATTGTCGCTCTTTTCTCACAGTTTAATCATAATGCTTTCATTATTCCAAAGCTTCATTATTTCCTTAAATGCATCTATGACAATGTGCTTTGTTTCTAGTTTTATACAAATTCCTTTAGAAGTCAGAGTGTTCCTAATGGCTTCTTGCCATTCTTCTCTTTTTCCCTGTCAGCACAGGCATATAATCACCTCAGTAAATGAAAGTAAGTGGCACTGATTTACCTTTTCTGCTACTTCTCGCACTGATTGGACACTTGTTCCATAAAGATGATTATTGTACTGGCCAGCTTCAATGAATTTGTGATCCTGAATATCCTTCTCCATTTGCTCTCGAGAAGTGACAAAATGGTAATCACGTCCATCCACCTCATAATCTCGTTTTGGTCTAGTAGTATCTTTAAATATAAACCAGGAAAACGAAAAACAGTGAGTTTTTTCCCTACAATATCCAAAAAGTCTCCCATTTATACTGCAAAATTTTCACAAAGCGATTGACAATATTAAGATAGTCTATAAGGTTTAATCAATATATCAACTTTTTTTTAACCAAACATACAGAGGATGTCTATAAAAAAATTAAGAGAAAAATATAATTTAAAACTGCCTTAGTATTTGCTGAAACTTACGTGGAACACATGAACCAAATTTGTCTGGAAATTCTGAGATCAGGTCATCATTTATTCTGTCTTTCATGGGTCCCAAAACAATCACAGGTCGAGTGTAACTGACTATTAAACATAAAGGAATAGCATCAGTTATATTTAATATGATTATTAACTTTTAAGAGTTCATCAAAATAAGCTTTCTCACATAGCAATGATTTTAATACCTAAAAGAATATGTACTTCTAAAGAGAATAAAAATATGTTGAAGAACATATATCAGTTAATACCTTCACTCTCAAATTATCATCCTCAGTGATTGAAAATGAGTCTTAAATCATGAAGCCTTTGGGGGAAAGAAAAACCTTTTCACAAAGTAACACCCTAAATTCTAAAGGAAAAAGGAAAGAGGGGAGGTTTGAAAATCTTTTCAATTGAAAGAGGCACCTAAAGCATCAGCACAGCTCCTGACATTGTGTCTGTTGGAAGACGCTTCTTTTCCTCTAAGACCACAATTAAGCACTCACATACAAAATTACTCAACTATAAACAGTTTCTGTAACTATTAACACCCTTAAAAAATTAAGTGTAGTACTTTTTAAGCGTAGTTTAATTATTTATAATAAAGAGGTTTTGGTTGAAAAATTAAGCTTAAGTAGATTATGTCTAATCATACTTTAAGAAACCATTAAGACAATAATGCCCAAGTATGTTGTCATAATCATGCAATTTCAGCAGTAAAAATTTTAATTTTAGGTTCAATCTGTCTGCACAAATGAGTACCAATTAATTAAAGTCTGGCCTATTAAACATATTTTGACTCAGAGGTATTTCCCTTATACTCTTAAGAGGAATGTCTTGAATCCAGTAACTATCAGTTTGTTAATTAAACAACAAAAATGTTTGCTTTTTCTCCCATTGTGAGTCCCTCTGGTGAGGGGGCAAACACAGAGCAGCAGCTGCTCCTGTGAGGGTGACAAAACTCCAGTTTCTTACTTTAGGCATACTTTACATCAGTGGGGGCTACCATCTCCCCATTTCTAGTAAGGTCTCAATTCAGGCATTTCTCATCCATAACTTTTTTGGCATCTTGCAATAATTCAAATTATATGACATAAATAATGTAGTCTACATTAGCCTTGTATAAGAATTTTTACTGTTTTTGGAAGATTACTGATGACCTGGGGGCTTTGTGCCATAATTATCAAATCAGAGTGGAAAGTCTATACAGGTGTATATGTCACAAAAACAACTTGGCCACGTCACTCACTGCAGGAAACCAAAAATGAAATCTTGACACTCAAAATTCCTGTGAGTATGTGATGTATATTTACTTTGACTGCCATTTGATTTGATAGGTAAAAGATGAGTATTCCCAAAGGACATTCCTCTCATCAGAATAATTTACAAGTGAGCTATGTATCAAATAATATAAAGCATCTGTACTAGTGATTGGGAACACTAAAAATTGTGTCTACATTCACACAGTGAATCACAATCAAGACCAAGGTGAAGAGACACAAAATCATTCCACTGGAAATCAGTGAATAGCATTTTTTTAAATGCAAGTGTGAGAAAATATTTTCTCCTATTGATTTCCATTTCATTAAATTATACTTTTTTTCTGGAAAAAATCCCTTGGCAATTTGTAACCGAATTAGCCATGTAAGAAGTCCACACTCCATGGGAGACTGTTTAGAGACATTTCAATTAAAGTTGATAAATAGATAAGTGATCTATTCATACACTTTTTGCTGTGACAGAAACAGTGAGAATGCTAAGGCAATATGAAACAGAAGAAAACTATAATTTCTGAGGTTCTTACTGATGAAAATGTTAAGCATACCACATTTTCCTTCCACAATATAAACCACACAAGAAATTATTGAAGTAGCACACCTTTGGATTTTGCACTAAATAATTTAGATATTTTATTTAATAATTTATGCCTTTATGATTTATTCATTTGAATAAAAGGAAGTTAAAAAGGGTGAAGTTGTTTATCATTATGTGCTTAGTACATAAAGGCACATGAAGCATTCTAATAATTCGGATTATTTTTTACTAAATGAGATCTACAAACCTTCTTGTTGATTGACTGGTTCATATGACAACACATATTCCTCCTGGCCACCTATAATGTAAAGGCAAAGACATATCAATGTATTTTTTTCCTAAAGCAACACATTCCAGCTGAGTCACTCCATGGACTATAATGATGCAGACACTGCTCAGCAATATGCGTTACAATGACACTGATGAGGGACACCTTTCAGGAGCGATGAATATAAAACTCACAGAGCTAAGCCAAACACGGAGCTTTAAAGCATAAGGCACACACAGCATAAATAACTCCCTGGTGTACGTTGGCATGTCAAGCACAGGAAGAATTTTAAGCACTGCTGCGGTGCTGTTCCCCCCGTGCTGTGGATGCAATGCATGCTGTCATTCACTGCTAGAGCAATGCCACCCGCCTCGGGAACAGCCTCCATCCTCTGGGGCCAGCATTTACAGTAACAGTTCACATTTATACAGGGCTGATAACCATGAATGTCAA
The DNA here is from genome assembly GCA_020086605.1 of Lanius collurio. NCBI lineage: Eukaryota > Metazoa > Chordata > Aves > Passeriformes > Laniidae > Lanius > Lanius collurio. The sequence continues at coordinate 12,571,000 of JACBWW010000019.1, forward strand.
GGTGTACAGATCTTCCATTAACTTTATTATGAACTGGCTTTTATATAACATCTTCAGCCACTCTAATTCTACCAAAAAAACTACGACTGTATATACTAAGCAACTACTATTTCATCAATTAATTTTTAAAGACAAAGTTGAAAGCAAGGAATGCTTTGGATTGTTCTCAGCTCCAGGAAGCACATTAGCAGTGAATGAAATGAAAATAACTGAATCTTGAATTTTGACAGCTGTAGGCTTTCTAAATGTTAGTGAAAGCATCTGAAATATACCTCAGTTGCCATCTCTCTAAAAGGTTACTTCTAGTCTAACATGATATCTCTGAGTAAAATTTGTTTGAATGAAGTAACTAAAAATTAACTGTGACAGCAGAGAATTTATAATTCTGAAGATACAAACTGAAATTATATGACATTGCTTTGAACTGAAGAAAATACAGTCCTCCAGTATTTCACTTGTCTAATTTTGGAGCATTCTTTGATGTTCATAAGCCATACTTGAAACAGGCAAAGGAATATACCAAGGCTACACCACAGTTGTGTAGAAACAGATAACAGACAAAGACTTTTATAAATTCATATATTGCTCCTTTATATCTATTTCAAAGCAAATGCTACTGATATTTTAAATCTAAATTTTACCATTTCATTAACAGAAATATTTCTCTCATTTTGCAATAAATTTGCATTCAAACTGTCCTACAGCAATACATGAAGGAAGACTTAAATTTCCTAAATTGTTGCAAGTGAGGAATACCTTAAGACAGACACAAAACCATGCAACCTGCACATTTTAATATCTCAAAAGTTACTCATGCAAATGGATTTTAGAAGGACAGTATATACTTTCAGAACCCTTTTTAGGCTAGGGAGAGGAATAGGGAATCACCAACTATCAACTCATCTATGAAAGATCCAGCTCACATATAATTAGATACTTCTTTGGAGAAGTCACATTGCAATAAGGCCAAAGATTAGTTATGCAAATTACTAAAGAGATAAGAACAAGTGAAAAGCATCCCCTGATTGAGGGCAAAAAGTATATATTGTCACTGCTTTTCAATACTTTGGAAAAATTAGTATTAATAGAATGAACCTTTTGAACAACCGTACTCATCTGTAATCAAGATAACTTTCATATTAGACAGCAGTAAGAAGAAATTAAAAGAATATTTTAATAAAAAGTGCTCAGAGTTACACATTGAGATAAGTAAATCCATGGCATTCACAATAAAATCATGGCTTCTCAAGTAACAATAGAGTAAAAAGCTAACTAGTAGTATCAATACTGAGCTTTAAATGTGTATAAAGCAAGCTCTCAAAAAAACCCTGGTAGTAAGGGAAGAGAGCAAAGCAGCAAATTTATGAACAGTCATGGTTAGTTTTAATGGTGTGTCATTAAAAATGATTAAAATTTTTGCTTGTTGAAGGCAACTTCCATATGTGCTTAATTCTATGTTATTCTCAGGGAACACAGATGCCTCCCTCAATTGGTTTCTTTTCAATTACAATCTCCAACACCATCAGCATTTTGCATACATTTATATACATTCTCTCCTTCAGTGTAATCATCTGGAAGAAAATATGTGGCTCATCACCTCTGAAAAGATCTACAGCTTCCAAACAAATATATCTGTTAATGAACCACCTTCCTTATTATCCTGACAAAAATTACTTATTTCTGCAGGGCCCATTACACAGTTAGCAGGCAGCCAGGAGCTGAGCAAACCATTGCATGACTTCTACTGTTTCTTCTTTTCATGTTTCTCTTCAAATCCTCAGCTTTGCTATTGTCCTGCTCTGGTCTGTCATGGCTTCCAGGTCTATACTGCAACCTCACTGGGAAGCTATTCACTGGAAATGAGAGTGGGATTCGAGTTCTTGCTGTGGTTTAAGGCATGTTAAAGCACAGTAGAGCAGCACCATGCAGCCTATTACCCACCATGGAGATGGAGTGCTACTGGGTAAGAGTTAACACTACTGAAGCTTATGCCAGTAGCAAAAGCAAACTGAGTGTGGTATTTAGAAGACACTATGTCTTCAGAGAGAGAGAGAACTAGCATGCTGATTTATCAAAACTGACTCCAGCCCTGAATGTGTGTCATATGCTTTGAAGACAGTTCATACTAAGCACCCATGCTTCATAAAATAAATGAGCTGAAAGCAAGGGTAAATACATGTTTACTTTCATTCAAGTATATACATATTAAATCTGACTATCAGTTGTGAAAACCTTTAGTTATGGCATTATTTGACAGATTACACAGTTTGGTTACACTTCCAGTATTAAGTCTCAGCTACTTATAATATTTGTCAGCATTAAATTTACATTTAAATTTAACAGATCTAGCTAGCTTGCATAATTAAAAAAAAATAGTAGATTCAAATTAAGCTGAACTAAGAAAATCATAGACAACAATAAAAATATCCATAAAGGAGGTTTGCAGTGATTCTAGGGAGTTTTTCAAAAACAAACACATAGAACAATTTGCAGTACTCCACCAAATACACAAACACAGATTTCACCTGAAGGTGACTGCAAGTTTTATTTAACATGTAAATACCCAGAAAAGACAGACAAACAAAACCAAAGAAAGAGATACAAACAAAGGTTCTGAATAAACAAAGAACTTAAAACCACTTACGGTAACTACTTTCACTATCGCTGGCATTAGAGGTTACATGCTCTGAAATTGCAACACAATGGAAAAAAATAAGGAACATACACCAATGGCATGAGTCAAACAGAAAGAAAATTAACAAAAAATAATCCAGATGGAAGACAATACTCATATCAAAGTGCTGAAATCAATACATACTGCATATAAAAGTTTTAAGGTACTTCTCATAGCTCTCAGGATCAAGCTTAATTTCATATGAAAGGAATTGATGTTAATAAAAAGAAAAACATTAAATAGCACAAAAAATAAGATTACAAAAAGTACACTGATTCACAATTCACATGTAACCCTGCAATTTTTAGGTTTTCACTTCAGGATGAATTTCTTTGAGTAAAAATCATGGGATTATGCATTTCAAATTTTATGCAGGCAATTCATTGATTACATTTAGAGTCTTGCAGCAGAAAATAATGGATTAAATCAGAGGAAATACAGTGTAGCATGTAACACATCTTGCATTAAGTGTGGTAAGGCAGTTTCGAAAAGTCTGTGCTGAAAAACAAACTAGAAGCCAACTGTTTATAGAATAGAGTAGTCCAGAGATATTCATATTATGTAGTTTAAACCAGCTATGATCATAAGGCCATAAAGGCTGCTAATGATCTTGTTCTAAACCATAAGGCCATAAAAGTTGCTAAATTCTTCTGGTCTAGGCCAACAATTCCTTTGAAAGTAGCCATTTCAGAATTGAAAAATGAATGTTACAGCGACTAGAATTTTTACTTCATGATTGAGGCCAGGTCCTTACAAGTAATTTCAGGAGCACTGTGCCTTACAGATATGCCTTGGGAAGAACTGCTATCCTTAATGACCCTTAGTCACATCCCTATAGAGACTACTCTTCCTAGTGCATAAGTGCCTAACTATGTATTTAGTATCTGTGATGAAAGCAAGGGCTTGACTTTTTTTATTTGTCATTTTAGTACATTTAGTGGTGAGCTGTGTATACACAAACAGATCTGCCGAGAGTACACAGCAACTTTTGAATCTTACTGGATTCAAATAGAAATACGACAAATGCTTGTAAGTCTCTCCTATTAGTCCTCCACCTGGTCTAAAAGTATTCAAGTCAAACAGAAAAACTCTCATGGCATTTGTTAAGGAAAAGTTCTGTTTGCTTTAAGTAGCTGTAAACATCAGTCACCTAAAGAGAGGAGTGAAAACCGTAACTAGTTAAAGTAGCAATGGTTGTACTATTACTGTAAAAAGCGTAAGGTTATTTTTAAATAAATACAAATACAAGGACAAGATATAAATAACATTAAAAAATAATCACCAAATTTAAAAACACTGTACTGTTAAGGACAAACAAGAAAGCACTGGTAAGCTTCTGAAAACAAAACAAATCTAATGTGACAGTCACATAAACTTTATATGTTCCTGAAAGCAAAAACTCCAAAAGATTACAAATGAGGAAAATCCTATGAACCAATTTTAGTCAACCTCCTTATGCCAGTAGAACACCAATCTCAAAGATCTGTCAAAAAAAAAAAAAAGTAATTTTTCAGATGGAGGTTAAAATAACTTGGGAGTATTTTGATCACTTACTCAGGCCTTTTGATCCCATGTCGTCAGGGACCTCCTGCAGAGTAGTCCCCAGAGGGCAAGCAATAAAAAGACAATCACAAAGAAAATAATTGTCAGTAATATATAAAATTGGCGCTACGACAGGAGACAGTTCCTAGAACATCACAGGGAAAAATAAGTCTATAGAATTTGACTTGACTGGCACATGAAGTGCAATCAGTAATGCAAATGGCAGAGAACACAGCTTGTTTTGAACCTGGTCTAAATTAGCAAATTTATGCAACTACGTTTTGAGAATATACTTTGGTTTTTAGTGCTGGCAAGAACAATGAAAATCAAAGTACTCTCTCTTCATTAGGAAAATCAAATGAGAATGAATGACTTTGAAGAACCAGTCTAAAGGGACTGATTTGAGAAGCTGGTAAGCTCCACTATACTTTCATCAATATCATGCCTTCTCCTTCAAGTCAGAACCAGGGAAGTATCACTGACAGCACTAGAAGGCAGTTATCTCCTCCAATTAGTCAACAATATTGCCCAGTTTATTCCAAATCGGGATACTCTTGTGCAAGTTTCATTTTTTTATTTTAGCAGCAAACAAAGGGTTGCACTGGTTTTGAAGACTGGTTTGCCATTGGCACCACAAGCTCCTCAGCCTGTTGCAGCTCATGAAACTGTCTCCATGGTAACACCCTAGTGCAGTCTAGCAGGCCCTTCTACTGTGCTTCGCTCTCCATCGAATGCCACATACTTACGGTCAATATCACTGGTTTCCTGCTCACTCTGGTCCTTGTTCTTGTAGAAGGGAAATTTTCGGGAAAAGAGGTTCTTTTTACGCTTGTCATTGAATGACTGCTGAAGAAGAGAAGGAGGGGCAAAACAAAGGATGTCTAATGTCTGTGTGAACAAAGGCCCAGACCAGCAGCTTTGCGGAAGCTGACTCCTACAACCACATTATGCAGTGCATATCTCAGTTTAACACTTATTTTCTCAGCTCATTAGAAATAGAGACTAGGATCATGACTTTGCTCATATCCTCCATGTTTCACATGCGTAGCACTGAGAAAACTGGTTCATCCTATACAGCCTGACCTATATTTCACAAATTTAGGCTTACTGTGAGTGTAAAAAAAAAATTGAAAACTAGGCTGCTGTAAAATGGCCAAACCATAATGACTCAAAGTCAATTAAATCACTGATATTATCTTATTTAGGGGTTACAGTATTAAAAAAAAAAAAGCAAAAAAAAAAAAAACAAAACCAAAAAACCTGAGGTTTTTGCACACAGCTGATATTATAACAGAACATCAGAAGTATTTGGCAGTATTACCAAACAATTAAAACAAACATCTCCAAAACCTGTATCAATGTTTTACTATTGCAATTCATTGCAAGTTCACTGAAAGAAATGACTTTGTTCTATGTAAGTCTCCATCCCAATACAAAGATTAACTTTCAAAAGACACAAACTAATTTCATTGGTTTATTGTGGCAATTATGTTTTTCAAGACTGCATTTATAATTACCACATGAAAAACCCTGTATATCAAGGATCATGTTCAGCAACTTTTGACATTAACTGCTAGTGTTGCTGAAGAATTTCTGCATCTCAATTGCTATAAAAATTTCTAGTTACTTACATAGACATTTATGACCATGTGAATATAAACTATTATTGTGCTCCTTGTCCAAGTGATGGAGAGCATCAATGCATTTTCATTCCTATATAGGTATGTCTATAGGTAATTAGCAGAGAGTTTAGTAATATCTGCCATGTCTTCTGCTGAAGGCATCATGTGACTACAGCACCTTTAATTTGCTGTTCCAAGTCAATAAATAACCTAAAAGTATAAATAAATCAGTAATGTTTTAATTGCAGTTATGCCCAGAATTAGAGCTAATACAGCTAACCTAAAGTCAGCAGACGTTTCCTTCCCTCTTAAGCATGAGTGACTCATCTGACCAGTATTGCTAAGACAAAATTTGCCATGTTTTTGTCATTTGGTTTGCAGAAAAGAACTACAGTAGGATGGATGGCAAAATAGGGAAACACTCAACTTGGTTTTGAGACCCTGTGCTGTAGGGGGACAATTTATTTCTAAGCTAAGTGCATTAGGAAGTAAGAAAAGTACCAAAGAAACATCTTTTAAAAGCCACTGTAAAAAAAAATCATCATGCAATCAACTGTTTCTAAAATTTGGAGCATGTTAACTTTCAAGTAATTGTTTAACTTGCTTCAGCTCATGTGAGCTCACATTCCTCTATTATATGCAATACAGTTGCAAAAAAGGCATATTATCCTTTCTACCAGCATTAAGCATGGAATGAATTCCAGTAATAACTAGGGGCCAAACAGGACAAAGTTTTTTTAAATGGTGGGACACATTTTTTGGTACAATTGAAAACTAGCACTTGGCCTTCCTAAAGAGAATGTCTATAGCTGTGCTGTTTTCCTACAGTGCAACACAAAAGCTGCATCCTGCTACAGGACTAACAATCCTTCTAAACATCTGTTTTAATACAGATCCTTTTGCTGTGCTTGGCAATAGCAGAAAAAGCCAGTGATTTTTACTACCAATGTTTTTGTTTAAATTGCTTGAAATCCAAGGTGCTAGAGAGGCACATGGTACCATGCACAGTGACATTGAGCTCTGGAAATAACAATACTGTGATAAGGAGGAAATCCATAAAACCTTTAATTGCTTTGCATCTGTGTTCGACTAAAACTGTTGTTCCACTGCAAAAATTGGTAAATTATCAATCTGACACACAGACAAAAGATCATGTTTCAAGCTAATCATATGCTTGCAGGAACAATACTTGGTGTAGACAAATTTTTAGGTTATGGTCCTCCTGACCTTCTCTAACAGAAGTCAAGTCATTGCAAATGATTTCTCACAAGCAGGAAGGGTAATGTAATCTACAGGAAAAGGACAACTAAGAAATATGTCCAGAGGAGATCCTTGTTGAGTAATGAAAAATACTGTAATGTAAATTCAAAAAGTAGAAGTCTCACATCTATGTAATTGTTTCATTTGGGCAAGTCCCTCAGTTTGGTAAAAAAAGACAAATGTAATAAAGCTAAAATAGCTCAATTTAGCTGAGGTGGTGAGAATTTGCAATTTGTACAGTTAAAAGGAGTGGCTGATTTATTGTACTTCATAAAACATAATCAGGTTCTTCATTATAGTTTTGAAAATATTTCATAATTATTTTAACTTTCTGCACAGTAAGTCTTCCTGAACCAATACAAAGGTTTATATACTGCATGTATAATGGTCAGAGTCAGTTCCATTGCCAAAAAAAAGAGAAAATAAAAGTAATATTATACTGATTTTGCATAAAAGATTAGCCAAAAGATTACTTTTAAAAGATATCATGATTATAAAAAGCTAGAAGGATTTGATTATTAGTTGAAAATGCATAGTAATTGCAATAAATTTTTCATAAGCCCACTGGCAATCATTCACAAGCATCATAAGCAGGAATCTATTAAATCAGAAGCAGCACAGAAAATGAGATAAATGTGTATATGAAAGGAACAAACAAGAATAAAATGTAACCACTTCTGCTCCAGACTTTTTAGCTTTCCTTACAATGAAAGGAACATGGATTTTAATGTTAGCCGTCACTAGGGTTATTCTTCAAGGAAATAGAAATTTTCAAAAACTGTACAAAACTGGTATTCCATCCTGTTCATGGACTATTAGCATACACAGACACAGGAAGGCACATGGTCCATGAGGACATGTACAGTGCAGTCAGCTACTGGGAAAAGTATCATCATGACAAATACAGGAGGAATACTTTCAGGAGAAACTCTGATGTTAAAACATTTAGAGCTGAAGCAAAAGGTTGTGAACAATGTAAGTGTGTTTGCAAAATGAAATGTTACTAAAGAAAGAGAACTGCAGTTCTACATCAATGGCAAGCGTAGTTGCTTTTCCACTCAGTATTCCATGCATATCTTTGGTGCTCTGTTAGTACACAGGGACTGTGCACCAACTCTGCTGTTGTCAAAATGCTACTTCGAACATGTCAGTAATTAACTGTTTGCAGTTTATTGGTAGACAAACTACAAAACCATGCAATTGTCTTTCAAAGAATATGGTAACATTTGAAAAATTACTTAATGTAATGAAAAGAATCTGAAGTATTTAAGCCACTCTTTGTATGACTTCTAAAAAGCAATCTCAAATTACCATGTCAGTTGATAACATTTTATTCCAATACCAAATTATGAATGCACCAAAACAGAAAAATACTGCAAATAATCCAGTGAATCTCCAAGGCATTACCATAATTGTGCATCAGAAAGTAGCTAGAGATATTGATTTCCTTTTAAACAAATACTTATGGGGAAAAACATGACATTTCAATAATAACTGAAACCGTTGCCATATAGCAGAGGGATGTATATATAGATTTTAGAGTCTATACTTTGCCGTCCTACACTATCCGGACATAATACTGAAGCTTTATTATTTTATATATGTGATTTCTGAAGTTATGTAAACATTGTAACTGAAATAAATTACTAACAGGCATTTGTGGTATTTACAATAATGACTAACAAATGCTACAGCATTAGTGTAGTTAAAAATATAAACACTATTTAAGAAATATCTTCCTCAGGAGCTTAAAGAACACTTCAGATTTTTTTAAATGGCAATATATTATTACTTCAGAAGACTTACATCTAAAATGCACATGCCTAAGTCTTGAAATTACTAGTCGTATACTACTGGTAGAAATGGAAAGATTGTGAAATTGTTTCTCAAATTTCAGAACATTACAAAAAAGCCTCACCCTCAACCAAAAAAAAAATAAATTTGCTCTTGTGCCATTCTGAAATTGCTATAATTTTGGCTACAAATATTCCTCTTACTACTTAAGTAGCCTCACTGCTTTCTCACCACTCATTCCCACCACATGTACTGGGCCAGGAACTGCAGCTGTTGGAAATGGCACTACTCAATACTTGGGTAGGATATACAGCTCCTACTACATTACAGTATTAACAAGCATATCTATTTCTTTGCTAATTCTTTAAACAATTTGCAGTGTTTCGGCAAATGAAGTCTGCTTTGGTGTTCAGAATTCTTTTATTTCTGTTTGATAGAATTGAGTCCTTTCACTCAAATCTGAAACTGATTCTCCACACATAAAACCACTGAAAAATGTTACCATTCACAAAGCCAGCACTTCATTAACTCACCCCTTTATCTCTTGTTTTGGAATTGAATTTCACTGTCTTCAAACGGGCTCGTTCTTTTTTCTCAACTCTGCCACAAAAACACATACAAAAATGGCATAATCAGAACTTCAATTTACTGCTTTTTAGAAAAAAACTATATTGATGTACCTTTGTACATTTTATTGCTTATGACACACTCAGAAAATGGAAGCCTGCTAACGGAAAACTTATTTCTCAAGTGATGAGATGTGAGAGTATTGGGAGTATTTTGTGGATATATGTGTCCAATAAATCTAGAGGATGCAAAGAGGAAACATGACACAGTAAGTGAAGAGCCTCAATTATCAGTCAACAGCAGATATTAAGATTCAGGACACCTAAACTCTTATTTGTGTCACCAGTATGCCAACCAAAACCTCATCTCCATTGGCTCTGGCTACCAAAGAATGATTTTCCAGTTTTCTAGGTTCTGGGTAGAAAAATTCATGATAGTGTCATGACTTGAATAAAATTCACTTTACATCTTTTCATACATAAATGGTTATTAACTGTTATTAAACCCACAATTTGCTTACAGTGAGAACAGAGATGGTGGATGTGGACTACCTTTATCAACTTCAGAACATAACTCCTAAGGCTAAACAGGGTTTTAATAAACTCCTCATTGAGTAAATGAGAATCCCACTACAGATTACTTTAAAAAAAAAAAAAACAAAATCAAACAAGTGGCTGATGTGGTACAGAATTAACAACAAAGAGAAAAGAATATACAGTATATGTATTAATCAGATCAGATGTTCAATAGCAGACATCTCAAAGTCAATAAAGTATGACATACCTCCGTTTGCTTGGGATAACTCCAATTTCATCACTTTCTCCATCTGGAGTTACCTGCCGTGCTTGCCACCATTCATCATCAGAAGCATTAATGACATGGAGAATATCACCAAATTTGAAGTTTAATCCTTGGCTCGGAAGGCCACTGTCTTTAGTCTTGTCATAATCAAAAAGAGCTCTACATAGAAAAGAAAAAAGAAAAAAGCAAGAAAAAAACAGGAGAGTGTGAATAGCACAAAATACGAAGCAAGCTGCCTGTGCTATTCAGAAATGATTGCACCATTCTGACAGGTACTTACAAGAAGGCTGAATACATTCTCTCATATGCACACAGAATATGTAGTACAGTATCTACACACACTTCTAAGCTTTAATGAATGAGAAAAAACTGAATCCAGAGCAAACCTCTAGTACTTTACAAAACCTCAAAACCTCTAGTGCTTTACAAAACCTACAAAATAGAAGACACCTTCTGCAATTCAGTAAGTACTTTGCACAGAACAAGTTACATATCAGCCTAGAATATAAAAGGCAAGCAAGTAGTTAAAGCAGATAGCACTGTCAAAAGTTCTGTAAAGTATGTTGTTTCATATCAAGTTATAAATTGAAATTATTTAGTAATTTAGTACAGTTTAGTACTGTCTTTCAAATAAAAGTCAGTGTCCTGCTCCCAGGAGAAACAAAGCAACTTAGAAATATGATCTGATCACCACTTTGCTACTGTAGTATCTAAAGGCAGAGAGCCTTATGCACATTCCTTTGGGAAATTCCTGACTATTTCAAGAGAATCCCATCCTTTTTCCAAAGATAAGCCTGTTTTCAAATGATAGGCACTCACAATACCTGAGTAGCAGCTGCATGACTACAGTTTTACTAATGTTCCCTTTGGCAGCAAGATTGGTTTATGCAAGCCACTGTTACCCTGCCCACATCCATGCCTGCTTTGTACTGACTCCTGCTCCCCTTCTTGCACAGGAGCCTGAAAAGGTCCACCACACTGTGCAACCAATCCGGTTCACAAGTAAAATCTTTTCTCCCTTTTGGATCATTTTATGCCTGGACAAGTTCCCTGAGGAAATGAAGATATCTGCAGTATGCTGCTCCCTGGCACAGCTGAGGGTTTAATGAGGACGTGGAAATGAAAGATGAGTGGAGCCTCGTAGCAAATGGCAAGAAATTACTCCTAAGATTCTGCCTTCTAAGAGACTCTTCTTTTGTATTTGAAATTAGTTCCTGAACCTCACCTATGTGAAATAAGTGCTTGTATGACACCATCCAAAAAATCCTCAACATCATTTCATCTGCCAATGCTGCACTTTGTGAACAATACCCAAATCCAACTTACTCGATACCAATTACAATGTGATGATTTAAAAGGGTGTCATTTTCCTTGTACAAATTCACCTTGTTACTTTGTCCCAAACACTGGCCTTACATACCTTTTTCTGCTTGATTTTTAATATCACAGAAATTTTTAACTTATGTAAGTCATAACCTGTTTGCTCCAAAACCTACTTCAACTTTGTGAATCTTGCCTTTCTAAAGCACTGAGTGTACTTCCTTGGGTTTGAACTGCATTTATTCATAACCAATAACAAACTGTTTGCAGGGAAAAAATCCAAAATATTTTGTCAGACCAATTCACCTTCAGTATCTACTGCAAAATCAGAGTTGTTTGAGACACCATGCCTTTCTTGGGTTATAAATTACAAAAGTTTCCTAAGGGACTAAAGGTTTTAGTAAATATTTTAAAAATGTCTAAAAACCACAGAAATTTTAAAATGTCTTCAAAATATTTATTCTTCAGATTTAAAGAGCTTTATGCTTAAGTCTGCAATAAGGTTCATTTAAGTTTATAGCAAAATTTAGGCTTTCAATTTTGAAATAGCTTGGAGGTTGAAATAACACCTTCCTTAGCAGTGCAACCTTCATGATAAGATCTTTTGGGTTAATTCCATAGCATACTTAAGATAACCTGATTATTTTTTAAAAAATCAGAACAATTTTTTTTTCCTTTAAAATAGCCAAAATACTGCAGGTAAGAAAATTACTCAGATAGGAAGAGTTATTCCTCCACATTTATTCTGAACATTTGTTCAAGAGACACTTTGGACAAATACCATTTCATATCTCAAAATAAACTGCACATAATCCAGTATGTACTTTCAATGCAGACTCAAGCTGTATACATTTTCACTGAATTAATTACATGCATCGTGAAATTTATTTCCTGAGATTCCTTGTGAGCATTCATGCAATGATTTCTACCAGCTCCACTTTTAACTTCTATTTTTGAGTTTGCATATAAACTTATAAAAGCTGTGAGCTGGGCTTAACAGCATTAACATATATGTTGACTATATGAGAAAAAATACTCAGGAGTGAAATGGAAGCAGAAATGGATAAAGTCATTATTACCAACATGTGCTTTTCAAACTAGATAGATGGTTACACAAACCAGTTTTTGCATAATGAAAGGTAGTTTCAAACATTTCCTCTGGTGAAGTCACTCCAAGAAAAATAATTTTATTGGGCAAAAAATCAAAGCTGATGAAGATGGTTTTTTTAAAAAGACTATTTAGAATGTCACACAATAGTGACAAAACCATGCAACTAACATTTATAGGAATACAGGAACTGCTAATGATCATATATATGACCTCAAAAGCAAATAGAAATAACAAAAGTTTCTTTTGATTCCAAGTGATTAACATGGCTTTTTCTGTATGCCTGGCATGTCATCAACCAAGAACTCACTTCACAGCCAGATGATGCATTTATGTACAGGCTGGTATATAAAACATACTGCTTCTATTAACTCCCTGCATGGAGACTTTTATTACAGATTAAATATGCCATATATACATTTACCTAGTGGAAGTTATAAACCAAATTTACTCAAAAAATAAATTTAGTATTCCTGATCAACTACTGCTTTCAATGTAGTCCCATGATATTTACTGTAAAGCTCAATTTAAATTTAAATGGGAAGCCTTAAAAATTATTTTCTAGAGAAAGCACCAAGTCCTCCCTCTTATTTCACTTTCTATTACTCTGAAACCAAAGAGCACTAAAAAAGGTAACTCAGCTCCTTCATTCACAAGTCTAGATAAAGCTGAGCTACGTATTTCATAAGTGTTTATGCTTCAAAGTGAAAAATCTCATGGCTCTGTAACAGAGCCAAATATTCCAGAGTATTTTTTTACCTGCCACACTCACTACTTCTGGTATCATAGGCCATTGACTGAAGCATTTCTTAAACAAAAAACACAACCAAGAATTCCTGCAGCAAAAGCATCTCCATGTTTCATTTCATTAAATATGAATTAATTTTACCAATTCACAATAAATGAAGGTCAGCTTGTAAAGGAGGTTCTCTTTTTCTGAATTTTTGGCAGTTATTTGAAACTTAATGTCTCAACTCTGAGAATAACATGGAGATGGCCCAATTAAACTGCAGGCAAGTATACTTAGCCTGCTGCTAATATCAGATCTTATTTTTCCAAAAGATTTAGTTAAAATATCCTAGTCATTTTAAAACTGTTATGTTTCTTCAACTTGGAGATATAACCATTTTTTGCTCTGATTCAAGCACAAATCTGCACCATTGTTTGAATTTGCAACGTATTATGCTTGTCAGAAGAATGCACAACGGTAAAAGTAATTTTTGATTTTGAATGCTACACACTTTGCAGACTGACACTTGCCACAGAAGAGGAGTTAAAATATGGAAGAGATTTACTCTCTCTCAACCTATTATCACAGAAACCTGATACCAGGAAGGTATCTCACATGGGCTTTTTGAAGCTGCGGATGATATGGACATAGCTCAGATGCAAACCCAAAGACACTATGAGAGAATCTGTCTGCTCTTAGAACAAAGACCAGGAGAAATACAAAGCAAAATAAGAGAAGGTACATCAGTACATCTGAATTAGCTGGGGACAGGTGTGGGGGGAGAATTGTATGTGCAAATGAAGAGCCAGCTGCTGCTGAATTGCTGTATCTGTATTGCTCTCCAAGGACTGTTTCCTAGATTGCTATGCATCATTTTTGATACACATAAAATTACAAAGAAAAATCTTCTATTTTACTTCAAATTGTATCTTAAGGCAAACACAATTGCCTTTTCCTTAATATTACATAGTACCACAAAAATGCTGTTTACAGGTAGACTAAAGATACCATGTTTACAGGGATATAGTGATGTAGCTGATTTTATTTCCTAATTTGTTACCATGATTTTGAGAAACCAGCAGAGATGATTTTCAGAGTATTTTTATTTAATAGGTTTTCTGCAATTATGATTGAATCCCCATAAACATTTTACTTTTCGATTTACCATTCAGTTCAGCATTTTGTTACATAACTGGCATCCTTTAAGGCACATCCAAAACCCAGTACTACTGAAAAAAGACAGCTGAAGTTACTAACATTGGCTTTGAATTGGTACAATTAAAAGTACAGTATGATTATACCAGAGTGACTTATTATCAGGAATAAAGTGGATAACTAACATATTCTGTCAGTATCTAGCAATATGTGAAAATATTCATGAATGTTACTTCAATGTGGTCAAAATTGCACCAGAAACCAGACAGAACAGATGTAAACTCTTTCTGTGCATACAAAGTTGCCTCCCAGTCTTTGGCAACTTTTGGTGTGATGACACTAGCAGATCTCAAAAGCCCTCACAGCACCCTCAGTAAAGAGATGTGGGTAGGAAAGCACTTCTGCAGTGGAATTTTTGCATTTTGGATTTTTGTACTGACTTATACCAACACTGATTATTTAGTCTCAAAAGCCTTCAATGAAATCAGTCCCCACAAGGCTTCAGCCAACAACCTGGAGAAGGCTGCAAGTTCTGCAGCAGCTGGCAAAGTCAAAAGCTCAACAACTTCCATCAGCGGAATAAAAGCTACATAAACATAAAATCCTTGTCAGTGGGTTAAAATATCAGACCAGAGTGTGAACATGAGCATAAGCTGTTTAGAACCTAATCAGGCTATAGCTAACCAAGCAAAATAAAAGCATTTAGAATTGTTTAGGCTTAGTTATATGATGAGGGCTAAAGCAATAAATCTTGAGATTATGGAAAGGAAGATCACAGCACAATATTCCATATGTACACCTACCTACCCATGGAAATTCAAAGATATGGAGAACTGTGGAATCAAGCACCTACCCTTAGTATTTAAGGCATTTATTTTCAGAGATTTAAATTCTAAGCCCCAAAATATTTAATGCAGACAGAAGTATATAAAAAAAAAGTAGGCTCAGATCTAAGAAAACAGACTCCAGCTACTGAAATGGTAAGTCAAAACATAGGAAATACCTGTTAGAGACAAGCTAAACACAAGCCCTGTGAGTATTTAGCTACACTTTGGTCAAAGCATTCAGAAATGGGTTACAAAGGACCATGACTTTCTGACCACCAATGCAGTCAGGGAACTGCTTCATCTATGATTTGCTTCCTTTCCTATAGCTCAGTAGACACAGCACACCATGAACAAAACAGTGTCTGCTTTGGATGGGAAAAGTCAACAGCACCTGAGCCTGCTCACTTTTAGCAGGTAAACCAGTGAGGTCCTACAACATTTTTAACCATGTTTAACCCAAGCACCAGAACTACTTGAAGCCTTACCTGCTCTACTGAAACATTCTGGCCCCTACCAAGAGGCTACTGCTGGCCCTGATTCAATCCAGAGATAAGCTGATTTGGAGAATTCAAAAATCCATTTATTTTTGAAAATGCAATCCTTTTACCCACATTCCATACTTGAAATGTTATGCTTTATCAGTACATGATAACTGATGTAGGAGTTAAATGACACATGAACAAGCTGCACCCTGCCATAATTTCCCTGTGAAACCACTCATTTTCTCATCTGCTTCATGCTCTTATGTTTCTACTTCCTTTCAGCCTCCTTTATGTTTAACTTGATATGAATAAATTAATGAAGTATGCTCAGTTCATGTGCTTTGCATTTTCTCTCTTGGTTATCATTGAAAAATATTCCATAACAAAATGCAATTGGATAGAGAAATAAGATTTCTTAATAAAGCCAAGAAAATAACTAAAGTAAGCTGAAGGAAGTAAGATGGAAATCTGTCAAACCTTAAGAAAGGGAAGACTATAAATTTGAACTCAAGTACTGAACAAGGGAAAATATGAAGACTGTCACAAATACACAAACTGGACCAAGCAAGTTGTTATGACTTCACAGACACTGACTTAAAGAAGAAATTCATGTTTTTGCTGAAGGATTATAATCTTTCTCAAAGTAAAAGAAAAAAAGCAAATAATAGCACCACTCTTCAAAGTTCATCTAGGGTTCTCAGGGATATGACCTCATTTTCAGCTATATTACATTAATTAGTCTAAATAAAGTGCTTTTAAAATTATATTTGCATATAAGTATCCATTTATTAATACTTAGTAAATAATTGTAAGAAAATGCAAATACCAAAATGGTAAGTCTACAGGAAAGCAGAAAAGCACAGTAGCAATACTATGAAAAAGATGATTACCTGACATAGAGGGATCTCTTCTGGCTGGTTCGCAAAGATCCTGATCCTGAACTAATACTACTGTTCATCATCTGCTCCCGTAAATCATGGATTTTGGCTTCAAAACGACTGTATTCTGTAACAAAGACAGGCATGGCAGTTAATTTCCTGCCAAACTTCAGCAATTAAACTGAAAGAAAATCTGAGATAATTTTCATTAGATTAAGAAAATACACAAGAATATTACACTTCAAAATTGCGTGATTGTAATCTAGTTCACAGTAACTATTTTTTTCTAATTAAGACAAACATTTCTACTAATAATTATCAATTTCATAGAAATAAAAAGACAGATACAGATAAATTTTAACCCACGATAGAAAGGAAACTTCAGAACTTACATATGAAATACATGTTTATAATCAAGAACTATATATTTTAAATTTAAAATGTTAAAAAATGGGAATGAAAACTGTCTTTACTTCAAAATTACTGGATTTGATTGAGATAAAAAAATTAACACTACAAGGTGGGAAATATGCAAAACATCTTCTGAAATAAGACTGTGTAGCTCTGGGAGCTCAGGCAAGTTAAAAAAAAAAAAATCCAGAATTCTGGCATGAATCTCAATTCACTTGTAAACAGCACTAGAGATTCTAACTGCCCCCACAGACTTATGTACAATGTTAATCCTGGAAAAACGGATTGTGTTCTTAAGCAGCACCAGGTACTAATAAAACTATGCTAAGTGCATTTGATTTTAGCTACAAAGGCAGGCAGGAAAAGAATAATTGCTTCTTCAGGACAAACATCTCCTGAAGAGAGGTACTTACATGCTGTCAGCATAAAATATGAACTCAGAGCAAGTAAGTTTTTCCTTCAGCTGAATGGTTTGGACTTCAGGATCAACAGATCCACTTGTAAACCCTTCCTAGTCAAAGGAAATGTTCTGCAGCCACCACCTTCCCCAGGAGCCCACGTGATGCCCGATTATAACAAGCCAACACTGGGAGAGCCAGGGCGTGTGTGCCACAAGCAGCTGCTGCACTGGGCAAGGAGCTGCTCTCCTGAGCTGCACCCTCACTCCCTGTGGGCACCACAGTTATTCAGGAAGTGAAAGACTGAGAGAAAGGGCTCTAAAATAAAACATTTGAGAGAATCTTTAAACTAAGGTTCCTTCAACACCCATCTAAAAACTGCGAATGTTTTATCATATTGTGTTCTGTGGCCCTTTCTCCTCACACACTCATCATATAGTGAGCACCAATGGCATCTATAATTAGCCCTATCCAGATTATGACAATATGAACAGTCTCTTTAATAACCCTAACTTTTGTCCTCTAAAAGCAAAAGCAAGTAGCTTTTAAAGATATCTTAGCTTTTAAAATAGCACTAAGTGCCTTTTTACAAATAAAGTTCAGATCAAACACTTTACCAGCACTAAATCAAACTGATGAGGTTGTTTGACAGGAGAATAAAAAATATTATTTCCACCACTGCCAATGCTATCACTAATAACAAAAGAATGTAAGATGACAGGACAGTAACTGAGGAGGAATGCAAGAAAACGACATTTTTTAGAAAACAACATTCCTTAGGGGAGGGGCTCAGATGTAGTGAGAGAACAACCCACTTGTGCTGTGCGACTGCTGCCCTGCAGGGCCTTGGGTAAGTCACCTCATTTTACTCTTTTATACCCAAGAAACGACAAACCTAAAACATTTTTGTGTGCCCCTGTGTGAAAGGACAGTAAGCACAGAAAAGATCAGATAATCCAAGCATTTTCTTGTGCTACAGCCTGTTCAGTACTAAAAATACCTGCAGCTCTTTGTAATAGCTACTGGAAAAAAATACAAATTTCTGTATCATGTGTCATTTGCTTGAAGAATCAGACTTCCTCCTAAGCAGCACATAGATGTAAGAGGGTTAGCAGGGAGGCTATTTCCCAGTATTGCTTAACTCTACCCTATATTTTATCCTTGGGTTGCTGGATAGGGTAGAGCTATCTGAATTAATTTAATTCAGATAGCTTCCTGAATTTATTTTTTCTCATCAGAACTCCTGGGAAGTAAGTGCTGAATGAATGACAGGGACATCTGTAGGAGTAAGGAGGAGAATAATTTCACAGAAGCTCCTGCCATATGAATAAAGCAAAAAAAGGAAGCTAATGGGCTGGGACTGAGAAGGCTTTATGTTCAAAAACAAGGAGTGCCAAGAAATTTCATATTTAGGAGAAGCTTAAGCACTGTGCAGTCAAAATCTGGTGAGCTCCTTTGATGTAGAGCTAGCTAAAATTTGGGTTATATTCCTCACAACAGAATGTTTTGGGAGGAACAGGATGGGTAGAATTCTCACCATCATGGGGTTTGGAGCTGAAAAGTACACAGTATTTTGGGTTTTAAAATAAGAATCCTTAGTATTAGATACAGTGGTACTGAAACTAACTGCAGATAGAAAATAAGACAGCAGCAGGACTCTTGATAGCAATCAGAAAAGCAGTCTCAGTTTGGTACCCAAAGGTTCATCACCTGTCCCTTGGTAAGGGTTGGCCAAGTAGGGTTGGTTCAACTTCAGCACTACAAAGTGTGAGCTCTGCTAATTTGACTAGAAGAGACTATATTTCTGTCTCTGTGATTGGATATCAACTGTCTTTTGCACCTTCAGTCTCTAATCTTCCTTCAGCTTCTCATCTCTAGATTCTCACAAATTCTAGAGAACTATTTCTTTGCAAGTCCTTTCTTTCTTATGGGTATGCATAATAGCCATATATAGTGTATGACAAATTTGATGTTTGTTCCCCACAACAAGCTTCCACAAGGCTGTGACAAAATCATACAATGCACATATAAATATGTAACTTTTTAAAAAAGTTTTGTCATGTCAACATTCCAGAAATGTGGAGCTGGAACCAGCACAGTCGACAAGATGAAAAGGACACCCTGCTTTCTTGGTCAACAGGAAATGAAGAGAAGGGATATGTTTGACTTCTGGTGTAGTGTTATCAGGGTAACCAAATAGAAAGGGTGCAAACTATTTAAATTAAAAAGTAAAACTGATTTTAACCCAAATGAAGCAGGCTGGTCATAGGAACTCCACTTACAAATATGGTTCCAATTTCCACAGCCATCAAAACAGTGAGATTCTAAAACAGTATTTTAAGAACCACTATCAAGGTACAAGAAACACAGACATCCACTCAAATAGAAATTCAAAACCAAAAGAAAACCACACAATCCAACCTCTCAATTTTTTCAGGTAAGAATTTGATCTCTCCAAAGTTGGGTGTATATTCAACAGCACCAAATGAAACTTCACTCAGAATCTCTTACAAGGTCTAGATTTTAGGAAAGCTGCTGATGCTATTCATCAAATAAAGGGTAACAGGCAGCAAAATTAACATGAAACACAATAAAATAAGAACATTAGACTAAGGGCATTTTTACTTGACTAGAATTTTCTCAAAGTTTCCAAGAAGTTTAGAGGCAGGGTGGGAATAGTATCTGCCATCATAACGGAGAGCTTGAGGAAACAAGCACCTCCTGCTTCCATTCATGGCATGCATCCAACAGAACACCACCATTACCAAAGGAAAAAAATCCAAAGCCTACTCAGATTTACACATAATCAGTTGTTAAGAACACAGGATGAATACATCTGGGCTCAAGTTTAAACTTTAAAATTATACTGGATAAGCAGATGGTGCAAAACTAGACTAAATATGCTCTATTTCATGTCTGTATGCATTCCACAGAAAGAAACAAAAGAAGGGAAGATTAGCAAATCCTAGTAGATTACTCTAATTCCAAGATGCTGAAGTGATTTTACCTAGAAATCTATTGTGTTTTCAATGTCAATATTTACTTGAAGAGAAAATTGGAACTCCAGAAAGGATCTGATCACTGAAACTCTCCTGGACTGCCCATCTGGTGGGCAACAAAACACAGAGATGCACAGAAAAGTGAATTGTCTGTGCAGGCAGGGGAAGAGGAAAATGAGGCTGCAATGAAAATGCATCTGGTCTGGAACACACATTCTAGCAAATGGGGCAGGAGAGCAGAAGGCTACACAAGGGATGGGGAATTCAGCAAACAGCACAGAAGGAACAGCAACTCAAGGAAGCAGGAATGTACGTACAGGGAACAGATGGCAACACAGCGCTGAGCAGCAGAGATTCTTACATATATTGAACCCACGTAGAGCTGAAAAAGTTCACTTTAATTAAAAAAGTATGCCCCTTGCTTCCCTCTTCCCATCTGTCTATGGAAAGCCCTCTTTAGCAGGACCCATTGGATCTGTCTAAGCAGGACTCTTGTGCTGACAATTTTATATAACTACTGATTTATATTCTTTTCTCAACTCTCAGAATATTCAATTTTCATTTTCATGGTGCCTCCAAACAGGGAAATGGAGCCTGGTAGTTAGGATAGCCACCATCACACTGATCCTGTATTGATCTTCCATTTGTTTTTCTTCTAAAACTCATGGACCACAATAAAAACATCATAAATAATTTTTGAGGAGGCATTATTTTGCTGCAATGCTTGTCATTTGATATTAACATTGCCTGTGACAGACTACAATGAATTCTACATGTTATTGGTGATTCTCATGCACTCTAATGTTTAATGAACTTGTATCTTATTAACCACTTGAAAGACTGGACCAAGGAATTTCAAAAGATTAGAGAAACAGCAGTTGTGTTTAGTTAAGAACACCTCCCACAGACTCAGGAAAACTCAGAAAGAGACTAGGTCCAGTCACTGCTGAAGTGAATCCACTACAAATGTTGCTGAAGACTTAACAAGCATGCACAAGCAATTTTATTTAGTATATTAAAGAGTAGGAGTGAGGTTTTAAAGGATTAAAACATGTGTAAGCCGACTTACAATGTCTATCAGGGCTATATATAGCAAAATCCTTTTTCTAATCTTGATAGGTCCAGTTTTGAAGATACTCTAATTGACTAATCTAGATTACTTGCAAATGAGTAGAAGCAGGTACAAAACAAGCAAGAACAGAAGCCTGGAAAACCAGGGACCACATACCCAAAAACAGGGCAAACTTTTCTAGGAGTGTTTTTTTTAAGAATTTTTCATTCTATGAAATTGGGATGCACTGATCTTTTGAATCATTTTTGTTTAAGACAATCCATGTCATCATCTAGAAAGTAAGGGAAGCTCAGCCTTGATAAAATACAATTAATGAAAACTAAGTTTTGTACAAGTATTACTGGCTTCATGCTACCCCAGCTGGACTTTTGCAGACAGAAGATTTATAATATATTTCAAGGTTAGTGCTCAGAAAGCAATCTTAGCTTATATATATGAAAATAGTACCATTTCCCAGAGCTTAGTTATTCTCTTTTGAATTCCACTAGAAAACATACAAAGATGCAGCATTGTAAACAGAAAAATCAGCCACACACTGGCCATTGAGCAGAGAGCGCTAACAAAACTTTTTTGTGTTCCCCCTCTTTTTTTTTTCAAGTCATTTGTTTTAAAGACAAGAGAGAATGAAGAAATAAAAGTTTTCATTAATGAAGCTGAAACAATGTGTGTTAACTACTTATATGAACAATGTAGGTTCAGAAGCAGATGTTTTACAAAAATATCTTGAAATCTTCTCTTGATGTTTTGGTTCCACCTCCTCCTAATCTTACACTGATCCACCAGATCACCTAAGAATATGAAGCTAATCTGATCACCTAAACATCTTACCACTCTTTCAGAAAAGAAATTACAATTTTATTTGTAGTATGTCAGGTGAATCCTTGGGAAACAGAAGGGGCTGCTACCCTTTTCTGTCATGAGAGGCTTATATGAATTTTGCCCTGCTTTTGGGAAAGATGAGGTGACCAGTGAAGGACTGCTGATGCCAACAGACTTGGCCTGCTTCCTCCTTCAAGGCCCTCCAAGAGCAGCTTCACTGATTATGTAACTGCAGTTACTGTTATCCATACCCTTAGCACAGCTCAGTTCTGATCCAGCAGAGTATAACTCCACTAGAAAGCTTAAACCAATTCTACCCAATTCCAATCAAAGATATATTTAATATATTTTTGGCTGTTCTATTATTTTTAAACAGTTACATGTACTCAAGATATAATACAGTTAGGGCAGCCTACTGGCACATCATACCTTTTTAGAATGGCAAAATCTAACCTTCCAGAATTTCTGAATTTTGAGGCAATATTATTATTGCATCTCAGATGACCTTTTAATTTGAATGAATGTAATAATGGATGTCAATGTGAAACAGAGCCCCCAAGAGCTGTAAACCTCTGCACAGTCCTACACTTCCCCCTTGCTGCTCCTCTCCTCACTACATTCCCTTCAAGCACTCAAGTTCCTGTATTCCTGCAATGCAGCAAGATCATAATTCTGACCACTCCGAATCTCCACTCCCAGGACATACACATATATTCAAATTGCTTAGTGCTTCCTCTCATTCCTCCTCACCAGCATGACAATTCCTCCTTGCCATCCTACCTCTGCAGGAAACCCCAAGACATGGCAGTGTGGCACTGAGGTGTCTGCAGAGCCAGGGAGCAACATGAAAATGAAATGGAGCAGAAGCCACTACAAATTAAAATGGTTTATCAAAACAATGTTTTTGTAATGGAGCAACATCTCCTGCTTTGAAACTGCTCCAGATCACAGTATTTCTTTTCCAGTGGAATTCACAGTAGAGCAAAATCCCTTTTTATTCATGAGTGACATCTTAAAAGCAGGTAGAAATCTGTAGTCCAAGTAAGGGAGTAAAGAAAAGCTTCCAAATAAAGGTGAAAATGAGAACAACATCCTGACTTCCCAAACACTTTTCTACAGGAGGATTCCTGTTTCACAAACTCCAGCTCATCTCCTACTACAGATCCCTCCTCTGCAGCATCCAGCCCCAGCAGGTCCAAACCCACTGATCTGCACAACTAGGGAGATTCTGTATCCACACCCATGTCGTGTATACACCACAGAAGGATCTACCAGTACAACCCAATAGGTGACCAGTTTCCAACAGTAGCTCCTGGCAAGTTGCAAGATAAAGCCTGGAGTCTACAAGGAGAAAGTCTTAGGTCAGCTGAGTACAGGTGTGGTGGTGCCTGAGGCATAGGCCACTTCTGTAAACAGCAAAACACCCTCACATTCCATGTTTAGCTTTTACCTGTCCCAAAGAGTGCTGGCAAGTTGCTGAAATTTAATTCAGTAGAGTAGAAAACTTTGTAAGGCATCCCTCAAATTTACTGAAATCCTGGAAACTAAAGGAATGCCAAGGATTTTAAAGAATGCAATTACATCTGTTTTCACTCAATTCCATAACCAAGAAACTTTGTGGAGATTTAAGGGAAAGAAGTCAGCAGTTACATAACTTGAGCCCAAATTCAATAAAATCAATTTCATTCAGCCATAATAGCCTACCCCAAATCCTGTAATTAGAGTTTAGTTACCATGGATTTGAAGTGACAGATATGGAAAATTCAACCCTTTGCATGAGAAGAGTTTTCCACTGATTCATTTTTCTATAGCCTAACTCAGGCTTTCCTATGAGAGGACTGCTTGCAAAAATCCTCTTTTCCCAAAAATAGGAGGAGAAAGACAAATGGGAAATTTATGATGAGAAAATAGGAAATATGATAGGATGTAAAAACATAAATTAACATTCCCCATCACATCTATGAACATACAAACTGTCATATGCAATTACAGGGAGTGAAGAGAGCTGGTCCCAGTGTCTTCCAAATGTTCCTATCATACTGAATCTCTTCACTTGGTTATAATCAATCCTGATGGATGTCTAGAATCTCCTCGATCTGTCCTAGCTGTCAGTATCTTTTACAAAATCCTGCTGGATTTGTAAATATAAATAAAATACATATGCAATACAAGCAGTTATACCTGATGCTCTCCATATTTATGAAGACATTTGAGAAACACCAATCATGAACAACAACTTTATGAATATTTTAATACTTGTTAACCTGTTTCCAAATGGCATAAACAAAAAGTGAAGATATTCATACACACACACACACATACCTAAAAAGCATTCCATGTAAATGACTCTAGTGAGGAGAAAAGACTACCATGTGTTGATGACCAAAAAAACATATGCACTTTTATAAGGTGCACTCAGTCACACGAATGGTATTTTCTATTTGGAAAGCCAAATTGCAAACAGACTGCCTTCCTATATTAACAAATCTTTAAGGAAATATTTTCTTTACTAATCTCTAAGATATAAACAATGAGTATCTGATTCAATTTTCCTCCTACACCAGACCTGGGATGCTGGCAGCTGGACTTTCATTCAAACTTGTTTTATGAGGAGTAAGAATGAGGCAGAGATGTCAGACATCAGTAACTAGAGCTCTCTGAGGTAGGTTGGCCAAGTCAATTCATTCTTTGCCTCCAAAGAATGGATCTCAAATTGCTAGTTACACTTTTCCTTCATGGCATTCCTCAAAAGGGTAGAGTAAGCCCTAATGTGATCTTCACTCCAAATGGAGATTTTAAGCACTCAGAATGAGGTGCTCAATGCAGACCAAGCATCTTGGGGGGAGGAATCAATCCTTTCTTTGATTAATTTGTCAGATGTCTGCCCATAATCTAGGGTACTTTGAGTAACATCTCCCACATGCATCCTCTCAAATGAGCCATATAAGTCTTTGAGAACTGAATTCTCAATACAGCTCAACTGCACACAGTCTGGTTCAGAATGCTTCAGTAGCCAGGAAGGAGTAAGAACAGCTCTAGCCTTGAAATCTACAAGTGACAGTCACTTGCAGTAATTTCTAAGAGGCAGAGTATGTTGCTCTAGGCAAATCTCTGTGCAATGACACAAATTGCAGCAGTCAGTCAAGTACCTCAATACACAGTGCAATAAAATAAATTATCTACTTGGACAAGTAGTAATGAAAAAAGCTGTTATTTCCAATGCAGAAAGAGCAGGAACCATCGAAAATGTTTCATTCTCTTCTTCTACCAGGTTCTGACTTTCAAAGTATGAAAGAATTTTTTTCATCTTAAAGCCTGAGTCCTAGAAAGAAAGGACGGAAAACCTGCTGATTTTGTATGAAGTCTGCATATATGCTTTGACAAGTGAAAAAAAGTGTTTGAGTCCTGGAAGCACATATTCTACACCAGAGAAACATGTGTTCTTCTCCTAGGGGCCACACCTCACCATGCCTTCCAGGCAGAAGAAATACTGACCATAAGTGCCCTCTTTGAACAAAAAAAGTGCTCAGGTACTCAAAAGGACAACTCAGAGATAAATAAAAGCATACATTTTATTTCTCAGTTAAGTGAGGGGCCCCCTACCAAAGGAGCAAGAGGGTGCATAAATTTGACCCACCCATGACAACACTGAAGAGCCAAGCAGAGGAAAGGCCAAATGTGTAACAACAGAAATATTTAACAATTTCGACACAAAGCAAAAGCAAATATTTTGGAACCAGCACTGACCTTACTATTCTTTTTGAAAGGAAATGTCAGAGTGAGCACTCTTAGAAAATGAATCTTGGAACACAGCAATGTACAGATGGAACATGGGACCAGGATACACCCTCCTGAGACAATACAGGCATTGGCAACAAGGGCTGGCTGCAGGGATTTGACCAGGAAGCAGACATATCAATCATTTGGCCTTATTATGAACAGAGTTCCTGGGTCAGGAGAGAGATATGATGTTGATGCAGGTGGAGGGGTTGGGGAATGTGAAAGCTGATGCTTCAAACACTTGGAGAGGTGTGGTTAGAAGAAATGTGGCAGAAAAGAAGAAATACAGAATGAGTAGAAGCACGCTGCTATTAACCACCTAACAGATGAAGGCAGCAGTCCTGCCCCAGATCCAGTCCTGATGAACACCTACACTGCTAAAGGAAAGTTTCAAACAAACAAGTCTCTGCAAGGAAGATCCAGTGCTGGGCCAACCAATTTAGCAAAATTGGAGAAATCTGCAGATCATCACAGGTCATAAACCAAAAATGTCTTACTATATATAACACCAATAATAGATCCGTTTGCAGACTCAAGATAAGTATTTCATTTCAGACTATTAAATTTTTTTAAAGTCACAAATAGACAAAGGCATTTGAAATGTGCTGCAGAAATACAAGAGGACAAATACGTGTATTGATGATGTAATGTTCTGCAGAACACACAGGGATGGTTAATCAGCATCAGCTGCACTCTAATCTGGACCAGAAGAAACTACAGGATAAATAGAAATAACAGTTCAGTGTGAAACCAAAGAATAAAACCTTATGAATGATGGCTTCCTTAGGTCATCTGAATCAACACAGCAAAGAAGGAATTACTCTTCTATCTTCCTACTATTAAAGCATATAAACCCACCATATTAAAGGATGAAGACAATTGGAAATAGAAAAGAATAACAGGGTATTTCTACTCAGTTCTGGATTTACTGGATTAATTTTCATGTGACGACAGTGGCAACATTTACTGAAGAAATTAAAATTCTGAAATGTTGAAAGCAAGAAATGTAGCAAGCCATGGCACCAACACTTGCAGATATTCCTATCTGGTTACTGGCAATTATGCTAACATGTGTGTGACAACATCCATTACATTATTTGTTTCTCCTCTCCTCAGAAGATGTGTTAGGTGGAAGGAGACTGTAGATTATCTTTCTCTGATTTTCAAGTTGTACAAGAGAACTTGAATGTATAGAGCAGCCCTTACCTTCTGGACGGTACTGAGCTACAATAGTCACTGCTTGGCCTGCATTCTTCAGGGCTGCTGCTGCCTGTTCATGGGTTGCTGCTTTTAGATCTACTCCATTTACCTACAAGTAATACAAAAAAAAGCTCTTCATCAGAATTAATGCTTATATTTATCACCACAGAACACAGACCTGTGGAAAAAAATTAACTGGACACAAACTAGTTTGCATACCATGTGAATTTCCCCTGTTCCCAATATCCCTCCTGAAAGCAAGCGTCAATAAAATCCTCTCTCACATATACCCATATGAAGAATTACTGAGACTATCATAGTATATCACTCAGTGAATGGTCAATTTTCTTCTTGTTTAAGAGTGTTTTCTTTCTTTTTAAGGAGATACAGAGAATGTTATTTTTTGTGATGGTTCAGAGACCTTCTTAGCACAAGAGTGCCTACAGACCATGCTGTCACCACATCTAGCGACAGACAACACCCTCTGTGAATCTGGCATTGTTTTCAATGCAGCAGATTTAAAAATAGAATCACAAAAACTGAAGCAGAAATGTGTGTTCCACATTTTAGACCAAAAGCAGTTTTCATTGTTCAAACTAAAATAAAGATGTTCTTTAATATCAGTTTTAGTAACAGTTGTTAAAAGGACATAATGCCTCTTAAATAATTTCCAAACTACGATGTAATTGTCCAAAGAAATGATTCTCCATAAATTAAGTAATTTCACAAAGAACACAAAATATATATGACGTTCAATACTAATATAGAAAAAGCCCTTAGCAAGGTATGAGATGGATCTTTGTAAGACTAACAGGAGTTCAGCAGTTACTCCAGGAAGTAACCACCCAGTTTTAGACACTGCTGCCAAGTGTCTCCATCTCATTAGAAGGCTTATTTCTGAAACCAGCATTCCTTCAATTTAGACACACATAGCCCTCAGCTACCAGACTAAGATAAGTTAATGTCTTCACTGAATGTCTCTGAGAGAGGGAAGTGCTATTTTAGGCAGGTTATAGATGAGAAACAGGCAGACTAAAGTCCTCAAAGACACTGTAGAAGTATATTGGCATCTGTTCCATTATCTCAAATTTGGCTCAATTAATAACATTCTTTGTATATCATTAATTGGCATTAATATGCAGGGAGGGGGAAACTTTAGTTGCTGTTAAAATAAAAGAAGCAAGGAATCCTACAGAAATTATCCGATCTCCTTTCCTAAGCTCTCCGCTCAGGTCAGCTGGCCCTCCTGCAAGGATGAAAGAGATGAAAATTCCTTCTCCATCTTCTCCTCCAACAATGTTGAAACCAAGACCTGTTGATCCTCGATGTAAGACGACCTTTCTAGGCTCCCTGAAGGAAAAGAAAGGAATATGAAATCTTGGTCCCCAGACATGAGTAAAAGTAAAATAAACAAGTAGAACAGCTTCTAAATGCAAAACAAAATCCCCTCACTGTTGTGAGGTGATCTGAACAAATCTGTAAGTATGTATGTATAAATAAATGAATAAATAAATTCCTATTATACTACAATGCTATTCAGCACTAAATGTCATTAGTTAATATTTTCCATATTGTTCAAGGACATCAGTATAGGTTGTCACATTCTCAAATACATTTTCAATTTCAATGAAGCGACTGCAATTGAAAAAATTGAAAACTTAACCAAGTTGTTGTAATCTTTTTCATAGGACCTCCTCCTAACTTGAATGAGGGGAAGAAAGAAGAAATATTGATAAGGCCAGTCAAATTCTAATGCAGAATAACACCTTCCAAAAACTTACTAACCTGCTACTCGATCTAATACAAGTATAGCGTAAGTGATCTCAGAAAAAGACATTTCTAATAAAGCAGAGAAACTGTGCACTGCATTTCAAAAATCACTAGAGAGCACTAAAGAACAATTAATGGACATTAAGTATTTGGAGGCATTAATTATTAATTTACAGGATAAAGTAAGAAGCTGCTTTCTTTTCCAAAACAAGAAGTATCATCTAGTCCAATTAAAAATTACTCAATTTTTGCAGGAGCTATTAAATCATCTTAAGGTCAAATTCTTAAATTTCACCTCCATCAACTATTATATTCATTTTTTCAGAGTACTATTCTATTACAAATAAATGGCATTGTGAAAAATCTATATATATATTGCTCTGGATCACACCAATACATTAACAAAAACAGAAGAGAGAACAGAAAGATGCAGTATCTTTTAAAACAACACTCAAAATTTATAAAATTCTTATTGGGATGGAGAGGGAGTAATATGAGAAGGTAATTTAAAGAAAATCTAAACATTCTCTAAATAGCCCTTGCATTTCAGAAGAAATCTAAAGACAGCCTTTTACAGTAATTTTAAAGGAAAGCAATAAAACCATAATGATATCAACAGGATGTAATCATTTTGGCTTATCTGGCTACCTAACCCTCAGTTAAAAATCAGTACAAAGGCATATCCTACCTTCCACTACACTAAAATCAATTCTCCAACTCATTATGCCACTTATGTTTCAATCCTGGGTGGACCCTGCCTCGGAATCTGAGTGACATTATCCATATCAGATGGTGGTGAAACACAGAACTCAGCAACAGCATACTGAAAATGCAGTTTAACATCCCTATACTTGGAGAACAGAAGGGCAACAGAATTACAAGAGCTTCCTTTTATCAGCAATGATGAACAAAAGATTAATGCAATCTACTGAACAGTAAAGGAATGAACAGTCTGTTAATGGGAAAGGATTAAGAGCTCTCCAGCCTTCCTGGATTTAGAATCCATCAAAACAAACCTTTGTGTGTGGGGGAAGGGAGGATCCAAACATTGCTTGCTTTAAAATAAGAAAATCCCTGGTCTGCTCATACTACCATCCTGAAAATCTCTGTTAACACAGACAGCATTCCAACACTATTCCTGGACTGATAAAGTGTGTGTATATATACATATAAATATACCTACTTTTCTCCTTACAACAATGTTCACAAGAGTTAAAAAACTATCATCTATTTCTTGAAATAAAATATAGCATTCACTAATATTTTGCCCACAAACACAACTTGGAGCTTCCCTGGTTAATCAATGTGGCACTTAGATTTGCTTTTTCATTACCTGGTAATCTCATCATCTCCAAGCATTCCCTTGGGAACTGGTGAATATCGCCCTGGTGATGCTGGGGGCAGGGACTGTCCCAGGTAGGCAGATGGAGTGATATGGTTATCCACTGGCTGAGAATAAGCTTCACAGAGGGAAAAGGAAAACAAGAAAAGACATTAGGATAATACAGAACTGGAGGAACTAAAACAAAGGAGTGACCTCTTCCAAAAACAAACTATAGCAATTCAAATGATATATTATAAATATCATAGCTCTAAAATATTCTGTTAAATCTGCACATTCGCCGGTCTCCTCACTAAGTCAGTAAGCAAATTTTTCAGTTTGATTGTGTCTCAAAGAAAAAATTTTTAGAAACAGAGAAACAGTTTTTGTGGATAGTTGAAGCCCATGGAGACAGCCTGGAGATTTATCTGTTTTAAAGCTGTCTTTAATTCGACTGAAGCAAAGTTTTAACTGAACCACAATGTACATACTAGAAGAAATTTAGCATCTTAATGATTACAATTCATGGAAAATATTCTACAACACCAGGAGAACCATTTCAATAAATAATTAAGAAGGTGCATGATATCTCCAAATTAGGCACATCAATTTTGAGTGCTCATTAAGGCACAGTCATACCCACTGTTTGCTATTACAAAGCATGTTCTACAACTGGAAATGTTTTTCCTGGTGCAAGTGCTTCAGACTTTGAGGCTTAAACATGAAGGATGGGGACACTTCACAGATTCAGTATTATTAAAGTTGCCAGACTCTCTTTGCTCTTACTTGCTGTATCTGATGGGGTACCTGACCTCTGAGGATTTACACTAAACCCAAAGCTCTTTAACTGAACATACATGACACAGATTGCAGAAGCAATCTGCATATTCTCCTTTTTTTCTTTTCCATTTTAAACTATTATCAAAAACTTTGGATCATACACAAACTTATCAAGAGTATTCTCTTGATATATAACCATGTATCTATATACATGATTTTATAAATATATATATACACACACACATATATATATATACACATACACAACATATTTGCTAAATAGGCATCTTTTAAACCACCCAGTCTGGGCAGGATTGTGCCTGTAGTTCTAGATTCTTAGCAAACCTGTGTGCAGTAAATTCTTCACACGGCATATGCATCAGATCAACACTGTCAGCATTTCAGCAAGCATTAAAATCCACTATTAAGAGCTCCAGAAGTTTAAAAGCACTGTCTGAGAAAGCAACTGTGCTATTCAGACACACCAGCCCTCAGTTAGTTGCATGAGACTGTGCAGAATTTTTGGAAATCATAATTCTGGATACACAAGAGGTTTCAGCAAAATTCAGAACTGAAGTACAACAGATACCTGGTGCCCTTCTATAACAGACAGAAGGAAACTCCCTCACATTGCTTGGCTTCATGAGGTCTAAAGCAAACAGAATGCTGCTTTTGCTAAAACCAAATGATCAACATAAGCATTCACATCTCACAATTCCCTAAAAATTAGGAGCTGTTCAACATATGTGATTCCTAATACAGTTTTTTAGAACAGCAGTAACACACACATATTGCACTTTCATCCTCCTCCCTGCAAGGATTTTATAGATCCCACTACCTTCCATCTGTCCCAATACAACACATAGTTTCTGTGCACTGGTAAGAGATTTGGACACCTAACTGTCATTTTCAAGACTTGGGGTTTTTAGTCACACTGGAATTTTGGCAACAGATTTTACACAATGGTTACCAAACCATGTTCCAATATTTGCTTTTCAGTTAAAAAGATATGTTTTTGAATACAACATTATTATTTCCATGTTATTGCACGCATTTTTTGCTTAAAACAAAACCACACATAAATACAGTTATTTTGTTTTTTCTCAGAATATTTTAAAGATAAAGCACAAAAACTGAAACGCAAAACATTATGAGCTCTTTTCCAACTACAGAAAAATGGGTTTTGATTAAAAAACCTGAACAACTGTTGCACAGTATAGCAGCTCTGTACATTCTGTTCATGCACTAAATTACCTCATTTCACAAAATGAATTTGAAATTCCTTTTAACCAGCCAATAGCAGCCATAATGATGCATATTTTATAGGAAGTAATTAGATACAAATTCTATATTCATTGACATACAGTACTTCTCATTTGATTGTTTTTCAAGTTCCTAAAGCTTTTAACTGCACTGTGTTCAAAAATATACACACTAACTACTTCATGACCTTATGTTAAAAATTTTTTTATCCTTTCACCACGTAACTAAAAGTCAGCTATCAATCAATATAACAGTTTATTATTTCAGACCTGTGGACTGTTCCACAACAGCACTGGCTACATCCTTTATAGGGTTCTACATCTGCTACTTGCTTGGAACAGTCTGGTCCTTTCTCAAGGCAGAGTTCTCAGTGCTATGAAAGCAAAACCTACAAGGCATGAAGAGGTTCTCTGTGGAGCTCGTGCACAAAACCATGCCTGTGCCTTTCCTGAAACTGTTTTAGATTGAAATTATAGTTGAAAAATATTCATGATGGACATGATAGAAATAAAAGGCAAGCCATCACTTTTTGAATACTAAAGGAAGTCTAAACTTCTGTTTCCAGGTAAGTATGCAGGAACTGAAAAAGGAACTGCCTTTTGGATGAACAGAAAATGGCACTCATGAAATCAACTTGCTTTGACAGGAAAAGTCAAACTCCTAAGAAGAAATTCCATTTCCAAATTCACCCTCTCCTTCACATAAAACAGTTCTAGACAAAAAGAAAAAATGGAAGATTTCTATTATTTTCTTATTGTCTGTAAACTGAGGACACCAATCACAAGTACAATTTCTAAAATGGGAAATAAAATTAAAACTTTATTTTCTTTTACTCTTATTACATATTCTTCTCTTCCTGTATTTATGCCATTTAAGAAATGATAAGGGATTCATGTCTAGTGAAGAAACTGATTATTCCATACTCTCCAGTATTTTATTTCTCAATGCAGGGTGGAAATACTGTACCAAGGCACAAAAACACAAAGGAAAAAATACTTTGAAATTAATTAGGAGTCAAAAATGCATCATTAATAATGTCTTCAAAGGAGGCCTGTATAGGAAGCAAGTCCTCTCTCTCAAAAACCATTTGGCCACTTTTCTGACACTGATATTCTACTACATGCACTTCACAGGTAATGTTGGTGTTTTAAACAGCAAGTACTACACTTTCTTAGTAGTATTTCAACTGAATAACTTTAAAAGCATTTACATGAAAAAATCACTGGGTATTTGTTCTAGGAACCATTTAATTACCACATTTTATGTATAGATTATGGAGGCAGTTTACACTGCTACTGACATATGACCCCCACAGAAGGCTAATAGCTCTGATTATCCCACACATATCAGCTGAGCTGTCAATGCTCAGGCCACAGGACCATCCCACCCACAGTGCTGTTGCTCCCCTGCACACAATAAACATGGTGGGGGACTTCTGTTGCATTTCCATGTTTTTTGTACTGGAAGTTCTCCTTTTTCAGCCTGACAGAGTGGAAAACAGCACTCAGAGGGCAATGTGCTCAGAAACAACAATCTTTCCTAATTTTATTCTTCTTGAGTTAGAAAATGCAGATCACTGTAAGTAACTGTTTAGACTGGCAATCCATACCCCAAGAGCTAAAAGATAAATCTCACAGAAGTAATAGAAACAGGCATAGCAATTAACAATTCCAGGTCTGTGACCAAGCTTTCATCACCCATACACATTCCAGTCTCTAGAGCCACAGCACACAGCCATCAGCTATTTGTTCCACATTCATTCCCTGCTGAATCTCTGGTCTCAAACAGCCCCCACTCTTCTTTAACAAGATTTTCAACAGTAACCTCCCTCATGGGCAGCTGGAAGCCATTCACTCACTCTGATAAATATCAAATGACAGAGGTCAATTTTCAGCCCCAGGTGCACAGTGCTGGCACAACATCTGTACTCCTCCCAATAAATACTGCCATAAATCAGAACCTCAGAAACTTCTTGACCAAATATCCCCTGATTCTAAGGCACTAACCCCAAGGAAACATCAAATGATTTAATTGTCTATATAGATACTAACTTATTTGGTCCCTTCTTTTGAGCCATCAGACCACCTGACAAGGCCATACCATTGTGTGGCTGATATTCTTACTACAGGAGTTCTAAAAGAAATCAGATTTTGCACAAAACCTAGACACTTGAATTTGTGAACGTTGTTCTTGAACAGTTCTTCAGTATCCTCACCTCTGCATTTTAAATCCCTATCACCAGGGTGAGACAGACCTAAATAAGACCAATCTTATGAATTAACTAGCCTGTTCACACAAGTTAGCACAGTGAGCAATCTATTGCACATTCTGCACAGTACAAATACTGTGCACTGTCCTTTTAGATATTTCTGATAAAATGAGAATTTAAAATAAGAAAAAAACACAGAAATAAAATAAGCAAACAAAAAACCCTCCCAAGAGGGTTCTGTAAGTGAGCAGTTTACATATAAACTCAAGTAGTAGAGTTTCTATCTTGACATCATTTGTAATAGACCTGTTCACAGGGAGCTTCTGTGCACATCTTAGTTCTCCTTTATGGGAGGACTGAAATCCTAAGAACCTGGACTAAAGGATTCTCATGGACAGAAATAGGAAGGAGGATTGCAAACACATGTCTCAAAACAGCTGCAGGTGAGTAGGTGAAGAAAGAAGCCTGGTAACTGTTTCAACATTGACTCACAATCCAGGTGATCCCAGAAAATACCTCTTTAATATCTGCCATCTGGTGAAAGCTCTTCAGAATCCCTAATCTAAAGCTCTTGAGCCCTTTGTAGCTCTGCTAAATGCAGTATAAAATACTACATACGGGTGCCAACATTTTTTTGGTAAGAGTTCTATCTAACTGAACAGCTTCTTGCAGAAAGCAGAGGCTTTCTAGTTGCAAAGTTATCAAACTCCTTCATAAAGCAAGAAACAGCCTTTGAGGAGACTGATGTCTCCCTTTGAGATTTGCATTGTAAATGTGCAAATGCTGAGAGGTACTGGAAAAGCTTTTGTTCTGTCCTGTATTAGAAAAATAGCATTTAGCAGCTCAGACACATGCAGTTGTTTCTTATAAGTGAAAGACTGAGGAAAAAAATAAACTGATTTCCTGGAATTAAGTCATTAAACACCTCAGCAAGACCTTTGGGTCTGCTTTGTGTTCAAAATTCCGGCAGTAGGTTCAGTCTCTGCACCAGCTGCAGTAACAGCCAGCTGCACTTTGATTAACAGAGATACAAGCTCATGGAGCCTTGGGTTTCTAGAAAAGGTTTCCCTGTTGTAAGGAAAACAGACTAAAGTTTTATCAAAGAACCCAGCACTCTGCAGAGGAATGTTCTTTGGTCTACCAGAAACAATGAAAAATAGAGTATCTTCAGATGGAGAACTGAAGGGAACTGTAGCTAAATGAAATGAAACTCAGAAAATCTACTCAAAAGTACAGACAGCCCACAAACATTGTCAAGGGTTACTAAGGGATAAAGACAGACAGACAAGACACCTGGAATCTAGGAAAAACTACTGTGATTTTTTTCAGAATGTTTGAGTAGGAGGAAAAAGGTTCCCAGAAGCAACT
Organism: Lanius collurio; assembly: GCA_020086605.1. Lineage (NCBI taxonomy): Eukaryota > Metazoa > Chordata > Aves > Passeriformes > Laniidae > Lanius > Lanius collurio. The sequence goes on from JACBWW010000019.1 coordinate 12,607,150, forward strand.
GCTGGAGCTTGAGGTACATGACCAAGTCAGGAGACTGGCTTTTCACTTCTCAGTAGAAGGATAGAAGTGACACTTCCCACAGAGGACAGGATACTGGGCTGCACAGAATGCCACCCTTTCTCAAATCACACATACAGAGAGAGCAAATGGAGAGAAACTGTGGAGGGAGGACGGTAATGGGACAAAAGGAGCCTACACGTGTGACCAGGTCATTAATCTCCAGGTAGTGGATGTGACACTGAGTCATGACCACTGAGAAATTAAGACCTCAAGGAAAGATGGCAGTGGACATCCTCATGGCAGTTATGTGGGATTACCCTTGACAGAACTTTCCTGACCTGTCCAGCCAATGGCCATGGTGAGAAGGCAATCTTGAAGATGTCACTGTCTCACTTATGGCTCCATGTTATGGTACAATTACCTTCCATGAACTGAGTCTCCAGTTCATCCACCATTTGAGACAAGAGGTCCAACAACCAGTGAACACCTCTGCCCGTGTCATTGATTTAACAGGACTGGGCAAATTATCAGGAATCAGCTCCTTCTCTACCTTCCTTCCCTCAAACTTTCTACAGGTTTTGCTTTTATCCCCACAAAAGATTAACAAACTAAATATTCCAACCATTGAGTCAAAGTGCAATAGTAAGAGATTAGATACTTCAATGTTTGTCACATCCCAATCCACAGCCATGTGACTGCATTACTTCAGTTACCAGGAACACTGTGTACAAATCAGATTTCTCTGTCCCAAAAAATATGCATTCAAGGTGAAATATATGAAAAGATCAGTTATAGGGAAAGAGAAAAGGAAGTCTACTTTCCAAGGAAATAGTGGGAAAGGTTATTGAACAAATTAGATACAGTAAGGGAAAATGGCTGCTCTCTAACCATAATATCTATGAGTAGAACACAGCGGAAGAATCAGTGGAGGCTGAAAATTAGATATGTCAAAGAATGGAGCCCTCAAGAGCATCCTTCTAATAACACAGTGGAGATAAAACCTAATTACCTCCAACTTGTAATTCAATAAACTTACAAATAGATTTTAAGACTTACAAATAGATTTTAAGATACTGTAGCTATTGCCAATAAATGATGGGCTTATAAAGTACTTCAGTCCTCTGTTGTGCTGCACTTTTGTTTGTTGTTCTTTACATACTGTTTTCGATTACATCTTCCTGTCCCAAAGTGATCCTTTTTTTCATAGGAAGTAGTATCTAAACACATCATTGCTACACATCAATTACACACATCTAATAACTCTCCCCTAGAACCATTTCACGTGACAGCATGAGTAAAATTGGTCAGCCAGAAAAGTCAGTCTATTTAGTCTTGGGAAGATACAGTTATATCATTCTCTTCCCTTTCTCCAACCACTAAATGATAATAACCCTCTCGAAGTATACTCAACTCAAATATTTCTTTACATTGTAGTTCAACCCTGAACTTTCTGGATTTATATGTGTGACTTTGAAAATACTCTTGTCAATAGTACCCTTATGTCAACAAGAAATTCTTATAACTACTTTTGAATACCTTTTTTCCCATTTTAATTGTCAACAGCTATGTCAAAACTGAAGTCAGATTTCAAGTAAGTTAACATGAAATTTTTTTCACATATTCACAGACATGTACCAGTGCAAGAACTTCCCATCCTCCCAGGTCACTTTATTCAAGTATATGCAAGATCCCAATAAACCAGGAAAAACATCAGAGCATCACAACCTCTAGCTGAAACAGTATTTTCTTTTGCTTAGTTTACAGGACACTGAAGGTCCTCACAGTGCATTGCTTGCTATTCTTCCCAGCCCCCAAGAGCATGAGGCACTTGTTCTCTCTCCCTGTACTCATCAGCAACTGAGCCTCGAGGACTGGGCCATGACAGCCACAAAAACACACCAGGAGCCCCACTGTTACTGTCTTTTCTAGATACAAGATATAGGATGTTGTTCTGTGCAGCATATAATTTCCTCATTTATCAACATATGTCAGATTTTTGACCCATATAATTTTTAAACCTTGAAACAGTTAAAATACTAAAAATGAAATATGTTAAAGCCTTAAGGGAAAACTAATTAAATTAGAAAGATAAATTGAACTTACAGTTTGTGATGTCAGGAGGGACATAACTGTCATTCATGAACATGCTGGTGGGTTTTGCAACCTTCAGATAAACGAAGTCAGATGTGTTTTTTAAGGCAGTCACTGCTTCTTCATGAGTAACTTCTTCTAAGCAAACACTGTTCACCTAAAGAGAAAAAAATCCCAAATTCTCAACACAGAAAAATGCACTGTTTTCATAGGACACTCACAGAAAGCTGTTGGAGCACTGGCATTGAGTCTTTATTAGGTTTCACATGCCATGGACATAATTGGTTACATAAATAGATTTTAATTCCTACCACTCCTAAAGATTGAAAAGTCACTTTGCAGTATTTAGTAACTGCAGTGCAACCTAAACACAGAGAAAGTTACATTCTGCAATATATGGGTGTGTATCTCTACCTTAGTGACTAAAGCTTTGACTAGGTGAAATTCAGCTAATCAGAAGATCATAGAATGGTCTGGGTTGAAAGGGACCTCAGAGACCATCCCACAGGGATACCCCACACTAGACCAGGTTGCTCAGAGCCCCATCCAGCCTGGCCTTGAGCATTTCCACGGATGGGATACCCACAACTTCTCTGGCAACCTGTTCCAATGCTTTACCTCCCTCATAGTGAAGGTATTACAGATGACATTTTACTTACTTCTTTCTTGACTTCATGAACTGAGGGAATTATTACAGCTACTATCAACAAGAACACTGCATTTACTCCATCCAGTAGCAAATTGCACATGCTCCTTGTACCTCTGAAACAGTACCTGATATTGATCTAAAACCATTTTATTTAATTTTATCAGGCAAATATTTTTAATGGATAAAGTAATGCTGGACAAAGTAATCAGTCATAAAAGTTTGAAACTTATAACAAAATTTCCTTTAAGCCTTCTCTATATTTTATGACGTTAGTAAGTTAGCATGGAAATTTTTTGTATAGGTGACAAATTACAACCCTGGAATGCAATTCACCATTAAATGGAAGTTTTCCAGTGCTCTTGCATTCTGGGAAGGCCTATAAATAGAAACACTTCCTATGATGAAGACTGTAAATTGTAAAACCATGAAATTTGAACAGCATTATCATCAAGCAGTTGGACCTTTAGGTTTGTGAACTTGCATGGCATATGAAGATGAATATTTTTGGGCAGCTAATAGTAAGTATATTCTCTCTCTTTTTTCCTCCCAGCTCCCAGGTAAGGATTTGTTCCTGTCTTGAACTGTTTTCACAGAACTATCCATTGTAACACCAAGCTCTCATGCCTAATATTAAAAAAAAAAAAAAAAAACAAACAGGATTCTTCACGTAAAGGGATAATCCCAGTATTTTTAAAGTACCTTCATATTCCCCAGCTCTGTGTTTTAAGCGACAAAATTATCCAAGAAGGCTTTTTACAGACGGAAAACTCTGCCCTAAACATTTAGAGTTAGTTTTTACTGTTGGAAGAGCAGTAGAACACATGTTCTGCTGTTTTGTACTGTGAGTACAGATGTACCCAGGGCTCTTACATAAGAAAATAGTGGTAGAGGAAGGAGTGCAGAGCAATTAACCTTATAAGAGTTAACAATGCAGAAATACATTCAGAAATTTCTGGCTGTGGCTCTCATTTTTCTATCTGGACAACAAATTTCTGGATTGAATTTAAGAAAGTTGAAAGTTATTTTTACTTTGTGCATAGAAAAATTCAACTTTGAAGCTATTTTAAGCTTTTTAAAAAATAAATGCCATTCAAAAGCATCTACAAACACTGAAATGCAATATAAGCAGCAGTTTTACTAAAGGCTGGCCAGCCACCAGTACAAGGAGTTCCATTCCATTCTTCTCTTTTGAGAAGAGAAACAATCCCATTGCATGTATGTTTACAATTCTGTCACTCAGATCCCAGAAAATAATAGCAGGCAACAGAAATAAACATGCTGATTCATACAGGTTTTGCATGGAACATTGGGCTGAGGAATAGATTTCAGATTTTCTGATGAGATGGTGTTGAATGATGCAGATTTAATTATATCACTAATTTCCAGGCAGCTTAACCACAAATTGAATCATACCCCTCTTGAGCCTAAAAGTGAATGGCCATTAAGAAAATGCAGCTCTTACTTACAGCTAAAAGTTTGTCTCCAATTTGAAGTTTGCCATCTTTATGTGCTGCCCCACCTTCGATGATTTTGGTTACATAAATGCTGTTGTCCCCAGGTATATGCTGATTTCCTACACCACCAGCAATACTGAAACCAAGACCTGCTTGAAGATAAAGGCATTACTCAAGAAATCTTTTTTGCATTCATCGTATTCAAATTCTTACATAAATAAAAACACTCCTTGTATCACACGTAAATATATGTAATATCAGGCTCTGGCTGAAGCAATTCTGGTGCCTTTCCAAGTGAATTCCATAATTTTCTAGAAAATAAAGTTACAGAAAAGACGTAACCTGTACACAAGTTCTGAAAACCAAAAGCTAGACAATTTACTTCATGCCTTTTGAAGTATGGGTACAGCAGAGCTATAGCATCTCCATTGATATTTATAGAACTATTTCCCAGCAATTACTTTCCATAAATTATTTTTAATCTCTCAAAGATCCTTTCTAGGTAATCCAATGAATCATTTTACTCCAATTTTTAATGTACTTAAAAATTACTAGATATAATAAGAAACACATATTTATCATTTAAAAGAAAACATTGCATTATACAAGAACAGTTTCAATTCTATCCTTCTTATGAAACAGAAGCTTTACATTTCCCACATACCTTTAGGGCCTTTCACAAGTTTGATTTCCACTATTTTTTCTGTGACTGGTTTTCTTCTTTTGACATACAAACGTACAATTGATCCCGCTTCTTTCAATGCTTCCACTGCTTTGCTGTGTGTCACATCCCGGACATCCACCTCATTTACTCGTAGGATACAATCATTAACCCTGGAGACAGCAACAGTCATGCTCAGCTGTTGTGTTATAGCAGAGTGCACACATTAGGAGTCTAATATTTTGTCTATAATACACTAACATTCATGTTAACACATTAAAATACAAGGATTTATTTTCAAAATTCTATTCATTCAAGACAATGCTCTAAAATTAATTATTATTGCTTCAAAATAAATCAAGGCTCACTAGAAAACATTTAAGAGGAATATTTAATTCACAGCTGAAGAGGGCACCATATTATATGTGCCTCATTTAGACAGTGTTTTGATCAATGTTTGTAAAAATTACCTTTTGTTTACAGCTATAAGACAGAATTTAAAAAATCAAAACCTGGAAGGCACACAATGAAAACACACTGTTTTTAAGCCATGATATGAACAAGTCAATCTTGCTTTACACAAGCAGTTTAAGTGCTGGCCTTCCAGTCCATTTAACATGTTGCTGTAGTAACACTGAGTCCTCATTACACTAAGTGCAATGCCAGGCCCACCTGTCACCATGTCCTGCCAGATGTACCTCTGACAATGGCCAACAAGCTAAAACGAAGCCTTGAAATAACCTCATTAGGACTAAAACCCATAATACATCAGGTATTTGCACATGAAATGATGGGGCAAATTCTTGGCAACACAAGAGAAAAAGAGACAATCCTACAATCAATGTGGATGGGTATCTCAAAAATTAAGACACTGAATTATTACCATGCATAAAAAAGGGTTGTTATTAAACTCACCTATCTCTAAGAGAACCTATCCTACTTGTCTAAGCTTTTTCTCAAATTAAGGGCTGTTAAGCATATGATATAATAAATCTATACCACACAACAGAAAAAGTCCACTTAATTTCTCTAAACTGCAGATATTGTTACTTTGGGAGACACATATTGGACCACTTAAATATTCTTCATTATTTAAAAAACACTACTTTAAGGAAAACCTATTTAACATCTAATGCAGGATGATAAAACTATTAAAAGTAACAGAAAATTTTCTATCCACTGTTTAAAATACAGTAACAGCACTTAGCAACCCAACACAGAAATTCATCCTACCGTAATCTTCCATCCTGGGCAGCTGCACCTCCGGCTATAATTTTTGTAATGAAAATACTTGCATCATCTCCAATATGTGGGTTGTCTGTACCACCTGCAATGCTAAAGCCAAGTCCTGAATTTCCCTAAAGATAGAGGGGAAAAAAGATTTATACATTTCTTTTCTGGGGAAAAGATATTCTGGTGTATTTGATTCATTACAGAACCAGATCTACATAATTTTCACTGACAACAAAAATATTAAAAGACAGTTTAGGCAGTATGCTACATATATAACTTACTTCTATGAAAATAAGTATAATTACATCTTACATATATGTAAAGAGAACATAAGTCATTGTATAACTAGAAGATACAGTTCCAGCCCCACAGCTTTCTCATTAAACTTGATAAAATACATAAAATCTTCTATCTCTAATGTGCTAGATATTTGAGGTTATTCATACAAATATTTGCTCCTCATTAAATTATTAGTGACACATTCTTTTTCCCAGAGAAGTCTTTAAATAGCTTGTGTCCTACCCCTAATATATCCCCACAGATGCAGAGATTCAGACTGACATTTTTCTCTTCAAGAATTACTTGTCCCCACCATCAACTGCAAGACCTCTTTACCCTCTCAGTAACCACCAGAATTGCACAGGTATTAGATACAATAATTTCTTTCTGTCTTTTTGTTAGCAGTGCATCTCAAGTAAACTGAGCTAGAACTCTGTAGAAAACCTAACAAAGAAATGCCTGACAAACAATGACAAGTGTCACATAATCTCAATATAAAACTTAATAGTATATAAATAAAAGCCTTTGAAAAAAATAGCAATAGAGGACATGAAATCAGAATCTGTGCTGTTAGTCTCTACAAGTCTATGTAGCAACATTAAATGCCGGATGTCTTAGAGGAGATCATTGCCCTCATTTTACTCCCAATGGTCAAGGATATTAATAAACTTTCAATTCCTGCTTACTAATTGAATGTACCTTTTCTCTTTAGGTTAAATAATCTACAGAAAATAAAAAAAAGAAAGAGTAAGAATTGGTTTGGATTGCTATTTTTCATGTTAAAGTATTATAAATCCCATTTCAAACAGAGTACAGAACGACATTTAGCATGTTACCCTTTCAAGAGTAATTTCTTCATACTCGTAATCTGCATCCGTGCCATTAACCTATAAAAAACAGAAAAGTGAGACTTACAGAGAATCTTATACTTCACATGACACAGTCTGCTTGGCTGGCAGTTCACTCCCATCAAATCTCAGCTGATTCACAGTGACCACTGAGCTCAGAGGGAACATGTGATTTTCACACCACTCAGTATTTGTGAATCAGAGTCTTTTTGTACGAGTTTAAAAGCTGCCAGTTCAGACAGCAAACTGTTCTACACCACTACTGTAGGGCACAAGTCCTCTGCTTCTGATTGCCAGAAAGAAAAAATGCTCTTGGGATCCTCAGGTGTTCCTCAGGCTATACAGGAACTTGAAACCGAGGAAAAAGAGAATGTGGGGTAGAGAAGAATTGTAAGGAAGAATAGAGAAACATTTGCTAATTGTTGTTCCACACTGAGCAGAGAAAAATCAAAGACTGATGCACCTTTTCATGAGAAATGGGTAAGAGCCTTCTAAAGTAACATTTAACAACTGTTTTTACTACTATTTATCATGTTACACACATGCTAAAGTTCAGTATCTTAAAACAGGGACAAAAAGAGAAGAAGAGTTTAGAAGAATATTATACATGTTGATGAAAAACAAAATCCTAGAAAGAAGCCTTGATATCCTCAGGTTAGAAAGGATACCCACATTCTTTGCTACCTACAGAACTAGGACAGAATCAAATACGAGAAGCAACAAATATCAAACCTAAGAAAATCAATTAAATAACAAATTCTTATTAATATTTAATATTCAAGAGTAAGCTTTTTTTTTTGCCATTACTGACATATCTTAGAACTCAAATTCTTTCCTCCACATCTACCTACAGCAGCTACAGACAATTACCTATTTCTAGCCATTTAGGATGAAATATTTAACAAGGTTATAAATAATATTTATACTATTATTTTACAAAGGACCTGGTTTATCCTTAAGATACAGAATATCTGATAGGCTTTGTACTCTTAATATGCTAAAGATAAAAAACATGCTTAAAAGAAAGCATTTTAAAATCTGACCATTTTCTAGCAGAGAATTTAAAAAGGGAATTTAATTCACTCCCCCCAAAAAATTAAGATTAAGTTACTTCCTTTCTCCTATGTTTATTTAACATATTTAAATCCTCCAAAAGCTGGCGATGCCATGACTTTCACAGGCTGTCTAACATCAAGCTCATTTATCCCTCATTCTCTAATTATATCTCTCCTTAATACAATAGGAGCCATATCCATTCCACACATAACAGATTATCATCTTTGCAAAGTACCTCAAAAATGATTATGTCCTTAGTAGTTAGCTCAGTGGAAAAGATAAGGTGGTTTTAACACATGATATTTCTCTATAACAAAGAGACGAGGTCCTGACCTTCTGAATACCTGAAACTGAATCTATTGCTGCACCAACACAAAAGAAGCCACTGTGATCAAGAAGGTAGCTTTTATGGTAGCTTAGTCCTTGAGCTATTATCTCCAGGAATAACAACATGTGCTAACTGAAGCATTCATCCAGCATTACAGTACCTGCAAAAGGCTCATGATGATTGATCAGTGTGCATTGCTCTTTTCTTGTTTTTATTAAGTAAATAACAAGGATGATTAATAATTTCCCTATTCATTGCCATTAGACAAAAAAAAAGCTGATCCTAATGTATTTAAGGAGTCTCTCATTTCCATGTCCAAAACTCTGTAATCCAGTTTAAAATATCTAGATAAACAGGAGCAAACCAAAATCTCCATCATTTTTATCTTCTCCTTTAGCTCAGTTCTAGAGACTCCCTCTGTTTTTGAAAAATTACCTCTGAATTTATCTATCTAGCAAATCAAACATTAGTAGAAATAGTAGCAAGGATGATAAAAATCACTGACCTAGTCTACCTTTTCCAAGTTTTAAAGGGATCTCAGACCCACTAAGCTAAGCTTTATTAGCAGAATCTTCCTCTGAATGATTTTCTATCTAAATGTCATAATTATGCATGAAAAATGGAAATCTCAGCCTCCACATAACTATACTTATTACCTTAGTGTTTCAAACAGAACCAATTCATTTTTAGAACTTTTAGAACAATAAAACTTTAAGTATAGCCACTGCATGAAAAAATGCTTTTATGAGAAGTGCAATGGAAATGGCACATTAAATATTAAAGCAGCTGCCTGCACAGTTGGACAAACAGATTGTTCTCTGAACACTGAACCTCTGAAACCTCAAACAATTGTGTTTTGCACTGTCACACATTGGTACACAGAAAAATTCCTACCTGCAATCTGCAACTTTTTTTTAAAGAAACAGCTATTCAAGGAGTTTAAATAACTGTCATGAGAGCTGACAAAATTAAGCACCATCAGAGACATAAATCAGTTTTTATTAAACAGCCAAATCAGGCCTACATAACTACATACATAAAACATGATTTAAAGTTATAATTGAAAGCAAGTGTAGACTTACATATGTTGAAGTCTCCAAAGAATCTGTATTCACCAGCACTGGAGGAGGATTTGCCTTTAAAAAAAAAATTACACAGCATAAGAAAATGCAATATTAATGATAATTTTATAACATTTAACTTGCTGACTTTCTCAAAGTTCTGTTAAAAGGTAGCCTCACCTTGAGAATCTCAAAATTGACCTCCTGAAACAATTGTTACTATCCTGAGCAAACTGCTTCCCTGACACAAAACCACACTGTTAGGGAAGTCTGAGATCATACATAATACATAATACCTAAGTTCTGACATTTATTACCTTGTTTTTCAAAAGAAAATTTGAGTCATGCTACATTTTGACACAATGCCAGTTACCCTAATACTTGTGGTATGATACACAGAGGTTGTTTTACCAGTCAGTATCCCAAAACAATTTTTGGTGGATTTGATTTCTCTTTCTTATCATCAGGAACTGTCACCACCCCCCCTTCACAAACTGCAAAATGGAAACCTGCAAAAATGCAACTTAGGGAAGAAAGGACCTACAAAACTGCAAAAGCAAACCCACAGCAAACGTTGATTTACCACACAGCAGCACATGCTTCCATCAGAAAATTGTTAAGGATTAACAAGCCATAAGCAGTCAGATTATTGCCACAGAAATCTGAAATGTTAGCATTTTTACAAGTCAGGAACCAGTAGAGTAAGTTTACACTTCTAGTCTCTCACACCACTGAGAATTTTTCTCTGAAAAATGTGGTTCAACTAAAAGAAAACTCATAGGAACTGATGGAATTTCTCTGAAATATTTCTATTTGAACAGATTTCTGATTTATCCATCAATTATCTGCCTTTAAAATAGGCAGCATTTAGCCTACTCTAGGAACATAAACAAAAGAAACAAAGAGAGTGCAGACTCCAAATACTGCTGATTTTAAGTGGCACTAAAAAAAGTAAATCTCCTTATTACTTTAATGAATCTGAGGGGGGGTTTAATATGTATAAAAATACGTTATCTTTAAATTTAGGATATTTCAGACATTCATTTTTTTAATCTCCTAGGTATGTATGTGTGGAACTAAATTTAGGGATAGTTTAAGAGGCTGCAAAAGAAGCACGTATTAAACTCATTCAAAGATAAAGTTAAGGCCTACAAAAACATGACAATTGCATTAACCTATTCATATTCTGCATTTTTGTTTCATTACTATGACAGCAACATACTTCTGAAGATTTTGTGATTTTTAAAAACTCCCAAATCTAGGAAGTGATGACTCAGAGTGCCTTTCAAAAGGCTGAGATGAATAATCTACCATCATTAGACAGGAGTCATCAATCTGCTATCAAGTGTCAGAAATTAAGCCTGTGTCATTTAATAAGTACTAAAATCAGGTGGGATCTACACATGTTAACAGAGCAGACAATTAAAAGTAAAAAGAAACAAAAAGGATGACACATCCGACTGTCAAAATGCCATCAAAAGCCTTTCTCACCCAGCAATTCCCTCAATAGAAGCATGGGCACACTTCATGCAGTAAAGACATTAAGCACTAGTTATTAATGTCACAATAAAAATCTCTGTCAAAACAACATTATTCCTCACAACCATTTTCCACCACTTAGTTAAACTTCCTTTTCTGCTTTTTATTCAAGTAAAAGTTCTATTACAAAAAGAGTGAATTAAAAATAAGAACCTGTACTAGAAAAACCAATCTATTATGCATCACCATAATTTATTGTTAAGGCTACCATTAATATAGTTAAACCATGTTTTTATAGTTTTGCTGAGAAGAATGCAAGGATTAATTGCTCAGTCATGGTCTTTTCAGTCCATTTTGGAATGTATTTTTATTTAATATTAGGATTCTGTAATATACAATTATATTCAACAAACACAGTGCCAGTGAAAGCTGGCTCCCCAAGATTTTTATTTTTGAGGCAGATACATGTTGTACTTTCCACATTAAAAAAATTAAAAAAAAGACTACTAAAAGGAAAATTGTTGCTAGTAGGTGAGGTTTGGTGAACAGTGCTTGACACACAAATCAGCCAAGAAATGCAAAACCCCTTTGTAAGTTACATGATTGTTCCTAACACTCCTTCTGCATCTATCCAAACTCTCCATCAAGAAGCAGCAATTTCCCATCTTTTTCAAACATGAATGAGAAAAGCTGTGCCAGGCATTCCAAAGGTACTGACTGGACATGGTTGCACTGGCCTGTCCACCTCAAATCCTGATGGGGGCCTCTATAACAAGGGAGCATTTCTAAAACTAATCAAATCTCTGTTTTCTTGATGGAAAAAGTACAGGTGACAGATTCAAATACACACATACCTACTGGAAATTGCACTATAAAACAGGCAGCTGCAAAAATTTTTGTTAATTATAGGTTATCCAAAAATTAAAAACTCAGCAAAGACAATAATTACCGCCTGTTGCAAGTAGCTTGAAAGTAAAACTTAAGAAAAAAATACTGACATGTATAGTACAAAAACTTTCAAGTAATATTCTGGATAGCTTAACTTCCTTCTAAAGTTAATAAATATCTATCACCAAACAACTCAAAAACTGACCCATCTTTTCAGAAGGTGTGCACTCATAATTTCAGATTTCTACACTGAAAGTTACAGTAAAGTTACAAAAAAGTAAAAGCAGAATGCCAATCTATATGCAAAAATGTAATTGCTGCCTATCCTAGATTGTTCCATGGCTTGCCATGCTGTGGTCACATATTCCAAGTTACATGGGAGATATTAACATTAATTCATGTTTACTGCCTTCATTTGCCTTGATAGGGCTTGGTTTTTGTTTTCGAGGGAGCGGGGGGTGGTGGTGTGTGTGGACATTATGGCACCTAAAGGATGAAGGCCCAGAGGAGAAACACATTTTATGAGTCAAATATGTTAGGAATGGAGAGGAAAAAAGATCCCTTCTAGATTCTAAATGCCCCCCGAAACAGTAATACCAACAAATGGGTGGAGAACATGAGAAACACCATGCAAGTGCAACCAAGGAAAGACACGTATTAAGCATTTATAAATAAATCAAGCAATGACACTTCAGTAAGGGTGAAATGGCTCTAAAGTTATTATGTGAACACAAAATACCCTATTGCCTCTTTCCACTCTTTTGGGTGTTTTTTTCTTGAGTTCTTTCACAACTTAAAAATTACTTCCATATGAAAATATAAATATTTAAATGGACTAAAAGCTGTCATAAAATGAACAAAAGTTAGGGTGAAATTCTAGTGTATTTAACAGTTCACCTCCAACATGAGTGTGGAGTAGCAAAAGGTGTATTTCAACAAAACAACAAAATAAAGAAATAAAAGTTGAACAAATTTAACAGAACAAAGCAAAAATGAATAAAAACCTGTGGTATGGTGGATGGGATGGTCTCAGCAGGGACTGGTGGGACAGGGATCACAGGGACAATGGGAGAAGAGGAAGGAACAGCTTCTGTGGGCTAAAAATCACCAACAAAATGTCAAAAATAATGAAAACTAGAAAAACAGTTTAAAACAAACAAGATTCAAATTTAGCAGCTTAAACATCAATGAAGTAGCACATGGATTTGGAGACTACAATGCAGACAGTCCCCTTGACCCACGCTGCACATGGCAGCACATCCCCAGCACTGCACTGAGGGCAAGGAAGCCAAAGCAGTGCCCAGGGGGGTTATTCACACCAAGGCACTCACTCCCCTTGCAGCACTGAGTCTTTGGGGGCCGACAAAAAGCCTGCTCGGATCAGTGAACAGACTCAGGCTTTTTGTGGGCTGGTTTCACAACAGAATCCCTTCACCAATATACAACAGAAAGCAAAAGCAAGGAACAGAGGCTGAAGTTAATAGCACTCAGTAAAGTTAATATTCCTCTTTGATAAGGAAAAATCAGAAGTACCTTAAGGTTTTTAAACTTAGCAAAAATCAAAGAAAACCTTTTAGTCAAATGGGTGGAAGGTCCTAAAACAGATTCAATTTACCTCTCAAAGATCTTCACATAGGTTTACCAAACATCTGCAGACTAGGAGAATTTTGGTCTCAGGAATCTTCATTAAAATAATAACCAGGAAACCTACTGACATTTAAGCTGCAAGGGAATAAGATTCCAAACAGCATTTTGAGCAAAATGTTGACTCAAATATTTTTGAGATGTTCACATACTGGTTGTCAACATGCTGTCAGCAACATAAACTGCTGGCAACTATCATCAAAATTACAAGCTGAAAGAGCAGATCAAAGTTCTTGCAATTTAGTTGTTCCAAGATGTTCTTGTGATCTTCAAAAATAATGAGCATAACGACAACAGAAAATACTAGATCCTGAAAGTGAACAAAACCCCCAGAACATAAAAGTATTAAACACGTTTTAAAAGTTTGAGGTATTTTAAAATACAAAGCAGCATACATCAACAGCAGCCACCAAATTTAAGAGTAACAGCAAATAATGAAGAAACCTGTAGCAGTCCAAGAACAGCAACACATAAATGTACAGATGGTATTTCTACAGGGTTGTTTCAGCTCAAAGTCAATACACCCAAAATAAAAGCTGGTGAAACACATTGCAATTACTGAAAGATGCAAGAACAAAATATATTTGGTATCTTGAGAGGTAATCCTAATTAAAGCATTCTTACATCTATGGACTAAAGCACAACATTTCAAGTGTTTCAAAGAGGAAGGTAGGGGAGAATCTAAATCGGTCTAGAAAAATATTAATATGCCTTTTGCAAAGGATGCAGGAAATGCTCAGTGCAATAAACATGTGGCTACTGAAAGAAAAACACAGTATTTAGAGGACAGATCAAAGTAAACAGCTCAAGCAATCACTCAGCCCTACACATGCAAAAAACAAGCCACCCCTTTAAAGTCTGCCTTGTTCCAAAACAAGTGGCTTTCCACGTACACACAAAAAATCCCATTAACCAAAATTTCAGCTATACACATACTACATACCAAAATACAACACAACACTAAGGCTGAAAAGCTAAGCATTGGCTTCACAGTTACACTCCTGCAATAAGAAAGGTTAAAACCAAATGAAAATTGTTCTGAGATCCTGACAATTTACTTCCTTGACCTTCGACCAGGCAAAAAAAATTACCATTGTTGCAATGGATTTTCTTATGGGCCAAACAACTTGCACCTGTTTTTGCACCAAATGTCAGCTTCATTTTCCTGCTTCCATTCTTTCCCCTATTCCTAAGTCTCTCCTCTCCTCTCTATGGGTTTCTCATCTCCAAGTGCTTCAAAAATCCTCCCAACCAGTTCCAAATTTTATCCTTTTTATTTTAAAACTGACTTTTTTCATAGACCTTTAATTCTTCCAGGGTCCAGCCTCATAAGTTATTCATGCTGTCTTTGTATTTTCCCTTTGTGCTGTTGGTTTAGGATCCACTGCTCCTCCAAGTATCCTGGCAGTGTTCCTGTAGAGCCTCCTCCACTACCATGGGGATGGGGAAAGAGGCAACAACACTGGCAACTACTTTCAAAGGATTTGCAAATCCAAATGAAGGCAAGACTGTCTTCACTTAAATATTTCATAGAATTGAACTGATGCAGGCACTGTGTCTATCACAAGGAAAGACAATGCAATAAATTAAAAGATTTTCAGTCACTAGATAAAGAACACCTAGAACTTTGTTATAAGAGAAGAACACTGATTTTATTTTATTAAGATACACAGTCTGCAAATAATTACACAATACAGGTACCTGTGACAGCACATGAATAAGCTCCCAGAATAACGTCTCAACGCTGTACTTTTCAAGGAATTTTCAAGAAACATTTGTAACTTTTAGGAATTCTCCAAATATACACTGAACTATTCTGACACATAAAAGCTTATTCTCAAAATAAGTTTCAATAAGATGTCTGACTAAAGCATTTGATGATGCTGTTAAAAACAGATACAGACCAATATAAAATAGAAAGAAAGTAGCAGGTGAATTAAAAACCTTCTTTTGAATATATATGAACTGCAGCACACAGTTATGATACATCATTACATGTAGGAATGCTTGACTTGAACTATAACTCACTTGAACAGATCTGCCAAAATAAATGTGCTAACACCTACAATGAAAAGTCATTCTGTTACAACAGTATATTAAAAAAAATTACTTGGAATTTATCAAAGTGGTAAATCTTTATTTAAAGATGGACTTTAAAATTTATATTAAAAAAAACATTTAAGTGGTATGTTTACAAAAGCTAAGATAACAATGCCTTTAAGTGATCAACTGAGGGCCTCCAAATCTAACACTACGTCCAGATGTTGTGAAAAGTAATTTCATCTATTTTTTCATGTTTAACCCACACACAGCAATCCATCTGTGAGGAAATACCAGCTAATCTGTAATCAGAGCACCATACACATCCTCAAGGAGACCAACTAAGCCAGCAAATTCTATAACACTGTTCTCAGTAAACTATGAAAAGATGCCCTTTAGGGAACAAAAATCAAGCAAACCAAACTCTCTTCACTTTCAAGAAATTACTGTAAACACCCATATTGTATACAGTGCAGAGACCTTCATTGGAAAAATTAAGAGCATTTATTCCCTTGCTAACCTGATTTCAATTATTGCTACTTTGATTTCTAGCAATAAAATAACAAAAGAAAATTAAGTAACGAAGTCATTAGAAACAGCAGGGATAAAACAACAGAAAGAAAAAAATGCAACATACTTCCTACAGTTTTCACCAAAAATGCACATCTCTAAACACGTAGTGCAACACCTACCTTTCCTAAAGAGCAATTAGAGCACGAGCCATCAGACACCCAACCACTGGCAGCTTTTACTTTTGCTGTGCTTTTTGTAGGGCTCTTTTTCACACTGTCACGTAGGTTTACAAATTTCCCTCTGTGTTTGGCAGACACTGGCAGCGTGCAGGAACTGAAAGGTGCCCGAGTGCTCGGTGCCCACTGCAGGTGCTGGAGCAGCTTTGGCTGCACATGGGGATTCTGACGTATTTCCATTCTTGGGCTCCTCGTTAAATCAGAGAGCTTGAGCGTTCCCATTCCACCACCATGAGCAGTCATCAAAGTTGCAACACTAACAGTACTCTTTTGGAAAAAAAACCCAAACAAATAGCAAAAAAAAAAAAAAAAAAAAACAAAAAAACCCACAACCAAAAAAACCTACCCCAAATGAAAAAAAAAAAAAACCACCAAGCCAAAACCACCAAATCAAACTATGGAGGAAAAATAAATGAAAATATTTCTTCCTGAGGAAGTTAAAAATATGTTTTCTAGATTATGGTCACAGGAAGAAACCCTATATGCTCTGCATCAGCTAGGTCTGCATGTTATGTGCTCTCTCACTCTATTTAAAGAGCACCATTGAACCACCACACAACAGTGAATTTGCTGGGCATAAATAATCAATGCAATGCACAAATTATTGAATAGAGGGCAAAAGTCATCTGACCATTATAAAGAAGCTACAAAAGGCTATTTTTCCCATATGCTGCTACTATCCCTTAATTTTTCTCCACTTTACCACCTCAAAACTTCTCCAAGGCTTACATCTAGAAAGTTTTTTAATTCTTCTGCTTTTCTGAATGCTTCATGGGAGCAGAAAATTAACGAATTTATAAGACGTTTACGATGGAAAGTATATGAATTGTGAATGGGCAGATACATTGTACAAGATTTCAACATCAAAATTTCAAAGAAAATAAATTTGTTAATACCATAATAAGAAAAATTACTTTGTGCTAATAATTTTAGGAGTTACATTCCCATGAAATACAGCAGCACCATGAAACCACAACTTTAAGGCACGCACTGTTTAAAATAAAATGTTTTTTAAAAATTTAAGACATTTAAATGAACATGAATTTTTTATTATTAATTCAATTTTTAATGCCTAGTATGCATGATCTCTATATTACATTTCTATTCCAATGTTCAAAACAAAAAAAGCTCCAAAATGAGTCCTTCCCCCATTCCCCCCAAAAAATAAAAAAAAGAGGAATTAGCTTGATTTAAAGATGTTGTTGAATATTTAACTTTACTAGCCTATTCTAAATTCTAAAAAAAAAGTAAGGGTCAAAGGTCATTTCCCAGCATCTATATGAAAATGGACAGCTAAATGCAGACACCTATATCCCCAGCCTTACAGAGAAAAGAAGTGGGCTCAAATCAGTGGCCACAGAGTCTTCTCAGCAGGGACACACAACCAGCATTTGCACAGCGTGCACCATCTGCCTCTTGCCCAATGGGTCTGTTCTAGGAATATGCTGTGGATGTGAATATCTGGTGCTGGGTATGATGAGAATGAAGGACACTAGCCCATAGGAAACACAACTTGATTAGGTCAGCTGTACTGTATTTCGATAACATGGAGAGCTTTCACCACTTCACAGCATTAAAACATGGTTATTCCCTGTCTCACTTTACACCTTCCTACAGCAAATGTATTTAAAATATTTAAATTATGAGTCAGCAGAATTTTTACACACAGAATAAAGGAATAAACAAACAAACAGACCTAAGTACAAACATTTCCAGTTATTTATAGCATGAATATTAAGAGATAAATAGGTACTGACAGATACTCCTCTAATCACCAAGAGCTGCCAAGTCTCATCTTCTGTCCAGAATGGATGTAATCAAGAGCTGCAGAACATATCATTAATGCAATATTCATAAAGCAGAGACAGAAATGTTTCAGGCCAGTGACAGGAAACCAGAAACGTGTTGGCCATACCAACATTCTCAGACTTGTGCAGGTTCAAGGTAGGGATGTCTTTGACCTGAGAAGCATTTGGGAGCTGGAGACTGGGTCCCACTAACACATGTGGGCAGATGCACCCAGGTTCTTCTGTTCCAGAGAGCCCAAGAACTTCTAGATTTTAATACTGAAGGGCAAAGGCAGAGATGAAGATAAGCATGTTGTGAATGCGAATGAAGGTAAATAGTTCAAAACCAACACAACACAACTTTTTCTCCTTTGAGAAATGTCTACATTAATACTGAGCAGCTCTAAGGCCCATTCTCCAGCCTGCAGGCATTACTTGGATGGAGGCTGTCTTGTGTTGAAGCCCCTGTATCAGCATCCTCTTTGGCAACTGTGCTAAATGGCAGCTTTGGTAGACCACAAACATTTCTTTTCCAGAGACATTCAAGATTGCTTGAGGTTTAGAAGGATGCATTTATACCACCCATTTTACTTGCATATCAGTACCCAGCATGACATTGTCTATTTACTAACAAGTAGAAAAGAAGAAGCAAAGGGGCTCGGGGTATAAAGCTTTTCTCTTGCGTACATAATAAATCCCAAAATACACGATGTTCCAGATTCAAAAGGAATATTTTATTCCTGGAGGCATCAACTTTGTTGAAAACACATAGACCAAGTAGTGTGTTGATTAAAACAAAAATAAATTAGCTTTTAAGAGTGCTAAGTAAGAAAATTGAGGGCAAGGGGACGAGAGGCTGGATATTATATTCTTGGAAACTCAGCTGTCTGGCTTCCTATATTCTCCTCCAAACAGGAAAGGGGAAGACACAATGCAAAAGATGAGACAAAGGAATTCACATATCTCCAGGGTGCTTTCAGACATTTTGACCTCAGTGGCAGAAGAATGAACATGATGCAGCATAAAATCGCTAACAGCGTGATTTTGTTTTCTGGCAGTCATGCCTTTGGTCCCTGAGGTGATATCAGTAAGGTATCAATAATTAAAAGAAAACAAAAACTTGAAGGCAATTGTAGTTCCAAAAGCAACAGTCCAAGCACTAAAACACAGTCAAGGAACAAGAGGTACGTACAAGCAAAATACCTAATCCCATGCAGGGCTGCATAGTGTGCCATGACAATCTCCAGTGAAAAAGCTCAGGCTGCATTGAAATTTCATGTTATGCAAGTATGGAAAGTGAGTACAGCATAATCAAATCATATTAATGCTTATATAGAACAATCATAGTACAAACAAAATAAAAACATAACCTAAAAAAAACACAAGAAAAGGAAGAGAAGACAAGAAGAATGTTATTAAAAGAGATTAATCAGATATTTGAGAGGCATGGGGATCAGTCTGCCCAATTATATTTATATGTGAGATAAGGCAGAGTCTGCCTTAGAGTCACACTGGCAGAATAAAAAAACTCTGGCAAAGGAGTGGGACACATGCACAACCCAAAGGCAGAAAATGCAGTTGTGTAACTGAAGCTGCACAGGTCTGGCAGATCATCTTTTGACTGCAGAAAGCAAATGTTCTCTGCAGACTACTTTAATTACTAGCATGAGCTGCTCTACTCTAATATCAAGTGCTAAGTGATTTTTCATAACCAGAGGGGGGTTCAGGATCAGGTTGTGCTTTCATATTTAATACCAACTCTGAACAATTTGTTGCTAACACAAAGCTGATTCATCAATATTTTATTCTTTTAAATTACTGCATCAGATATACAGTGCACACTTTGAAGCAATCTATTAAAGTACCACAAATCTTCTATAAGCAGTTTTTCTTCAAGAATCATTTTCTTTCCACATTCTCTACCACCCAGTCAACAGCTGTATAACAATACTCATTAAAAGGGAAAATAGTAGTAATATTTAACCAGTAATGTCTACTGCAATGGTCTTTTTTAAAGCTTTGATGACCAACTTTCATTACTTCAAAAAGCAATTCTAATAGCTGGAAGAATACTCCAAAAATAATTTTGTACTTCATCCTTCCCATTGCCTTCAAGCGGAAACTACAAAATCAGCAACTTCTGTTAATATGACTTGATTGACAAAAACAAGTCCATAGTCATCATCTCTTCTTGAAAGTAGTGCATAAAACTTTAAAAGTGGTAAGAAAAAATTTTGATCCAATATCCACTGACAAAGCTGAATTTAATAGGCATAAATTCTTTCTAGAGATCTATAGTTTAAGGTCTGGCAGTGTAGTTTTGTGTCTTTTCTCTGAACGACATCCTAGAATGCCACAGGACATGTCACCAGTGAGTGTGCTATTTTAGGAACTTTGCATCCATCTTCCTCAAAATCACAAAAGTCAATACTCATCTAAAAATACCTTCAGGGATTTATAGGCTGTTTCATGGAGTCTGACAGTGATAAGAATAAAGCACAACTGCCACTGATCCTCATTCCTAATCCATGTTATCCATGTATGCTGCCTGGAGGATCTAACTCTGAGCACACAGCCAGCACTAAACTCATGCACCATCTCTGTCCTATTCCTCCCTAAGTCTGTGCCAGCCTGTGGCCTTGGCAGGTCCTTAGCACCATGATGTCAGTGACTTGTGTTGCTAAGCCATAAATTTGAAGACATGCATATTTTTCCTGAGTATATTTCTGCACCATTTTAAACAAAATGTAGCTTTCAGGAGCATCTGAAAACAAAGTACTTTTCTACAGCCCCGAATGAGTTTCAAAGTAATCAAATCAAAAATTACCAAGTTTCACAAAAGCTAAAAACATGTAGAACTATCTGAACATAAGTAATCATGTTCCAAGTCAAGTATTGTCTTGAAATTTCAAACAACATTCGTACGTCAAACCAGTGATCAGGTTAATATGTTGTATGTATCTGAATTTTGAGAGCTGCACAGACACAAGCCCTAACTCAGGCCAGGCAGGAGTCCTGTCATCACTGAGAAGCCAGTCTAGAGAGCAAAATATGCTGAATACACTGAATGGGAAGCAGAACCCCCAAACAAGACAATACCTTTAATACAAGAACAACTCACTATTACCTGACATGGGTAAATTATAAGCTTAACCAGAATGGCCTCAACCCATGGGTGGTTACAATCAAGCCTCCTAACATTCTGCACTGATGAAAAGATGACTTTGGGCTTCTGATTTGTGTTTCTAACTCCCCTACCCCTCCTCTTGTACCTTGCCATGATAGAGTCAAGACTGAAGGAATAAAAACCCCTAGATCTCCACCTGGATGATATCCCGGTCTCTCCAAAGAGAGTTTGGACAGAAAGTACAGCAACAAAGAAGCTGAGTTTGAAGTCAGACCTCAGGGTCTGCCTACATGAAGAGGGATGAGTTAGTACACCATATAACAGTGAGATTCTGAGGACAGGCAAGTTCATCTTGGAGCTGTAACATCAGTTCAGGTAAGTACTGTAACAAAGATATTGAAGTTTTTCTGGATCCCAGAAAGGAAAAGACATACCCAGCCAGACCTTGTGGATTAAAAGGACTAGTCTGAGTGCCTGTGACTTTACTTTAGATCTCACTTTTTCCAGAGTGAACCACAGCTATTGAAAATTTTATCTGTGTGAGCACTCTATTTTAAAGACATACCATTTGCATGCCAGATATTCTAAACTGTAGAGGTTATCTGGTTGCTTGATTTTGTGTTGGTTCATTTTGTTTTTTTTTAAACTCAGTCAACAAATTGATTCTCTAACCTAGTTTCCTCCTCAAACCCCACATCATTTTACAATGAACTCAAATGAACTCAAATGAACTTAAAACTCCAAACTTAAAATATAAATAAATAGCTTTGAAGGGTGAAAACAAAGACAGCAGAATTTCAGTAAAATCACAGATGGTGAGGATGACCTGAAGTGATTTGAAGACAAATAAAAAATTTATTTACTGTTTCAATTCCTTACTGCAATCTTTATCTACAAAAACAGCCTAGGGAGGAACAATTTGCAACACAGTTACCAAAGCCAAAGTAAAGCAGTGAAGGCAGTGACAGACTCTTACTTGCTGAGGTAGTCTGTACCAAAACTAGAGTTCTGTGTATGAGATAAATCAACACCACAAAGCAGAAATGGGGAACCTGGACCTACAAAACTATCATCAATGCTACCACAGTATCTTATGGTTGTTTGATAAGCCAGATTTCCAGGTGCTAAGAATCTCACACAAATACAAACAACAGTCTCAATCGAATAAAAGTTTCAGCAACCAATCTGTTCTCTCTCTGCTGAGATCTAAAACTGGACTCTTCAAGACTTGCCTTCCTGTCCACTTCTTATGTTAGATGTTCAGAAAGACTTAGCTCAAATTAATTTGTCCTGTCACGTCTCTCAGGAACTGAATTTAATCTCAGTCATATTCCAGATCCATAACATAAAAAAGCTACACAAAGTTAATATTAGTTTTAATAAAACTATTTTGTAGCTTCTGTTTTTCAAATACTAAGCAACTGTCCAGTACTGAGAACCCTTTATAGCAGGTTAGTCATCCGTATTCACTAAGCAACTCAACACTCTAAGCTCAAAACACAATTACAAAGCTCCTCATTAAGTTCATAAGGCTATTGAATATGAATTTAATGCATTTAATTTGCAACTTAAAGCAAGGCCTAGAAAGCGCTTTTTAAGAGACCTCAGCCTTAAGGATAATAGCTTTCATTATAATGCTAATGCATCCACAAAGAAGCCCAAGCAGGGTTTTAGCATCAGAAAGAGCCCAGACAAAGAAAAAACATATTCTACGACTTTATTACAGAAGAATAATGGCAGCTCTTGGGTGTCAATATTTTAGGTTTTGATATTCACAGTAGAAAGAGTATGCTGTGCTAGGAAACTGAGATGTGAGAAACTGTTCACTCCTAAGAACATTATTGAAGCAAAATACATCATTTAAGGTTGGATACTGTTTACATGTTTCTCAGAACACATAATTTGCAACAATTTTAAAATTATTCAGGAAATAAGTAAACCTAGACAGAATGCCCATTCTGTTATTTATACTTCATTTAAATATCAAAGAAGTCCTATCTAGCTGTCATACTGAAAACAGATCTCACTCAATACTAGAAACGTGGCAATTTATAGTGAAAACTAAGTCACTAGTCTTCCCTAACAGGTTTTTTGTTGGGAATTTTTTTAATTGAGTAAATCTACAAGAACCATTATTCATAACATATGAAAACTTTGCATGTGAACCTCATCTTACTTGAAGTACAATTAGGATAAGAAACATTCAGGTTCACTTACAGCACCCCACTGCCCTTGAAATACTTAAAGGATATTCTCAAAACAAGGAGTAATGAAGTGATCTGAAGCAAGTCAGTGAATCTGAGCTAGAGCTTCCCATTTTAAGATAAGTATTTATTATTTTACTGACAACTGTATTAATCTATGAACAATCTATTATCTGTCAAAAAATATTTTTATAAAATAAATAAATTTGCCCTAGAACACTAAACATGAGGAGAACATCATTTACCTCACATTAGTGAACAGCAAACAGAAAACCACACCAGGAAAGTCATCTATAAAAACCCATTAATTAAAATGCATTAGCTTTCAGGACACCAATGTCAGGAAAATAGGAAAATTAATTACTTGATTTATGCTTAAATTAGTGTTACATTAAAGCCACTCCTTCATTTACAAAGGCTTCATTCATATCAGTAGCATTTTATCTTGACACAAGCTGAATTCTTCACATACACTGGTACTTTCACTCTGGTCCTGATGGCTTTATATTGCTACCCACATCTACCAGCTCGGGGCCTCAGCTGATTTCATTCATTCTTACACCACGGAGATGCTGCAAGCTGGGATGACAAACTCAGCATTTTGTGCTGATATCAAACAGACTAAAACATCCATTTTGTGAGGCACTTCTTTGCCTTATTTACACTGGACAAAAGGAATATTAACTATACTGACCTGAAAAAAACTGGGTAACAATAAATATTACAAGTATCAGCTCTAAGTTTCTCAGACTGTTATAAAATATATGAAACAATGTAAGCTTTTCTTGAGTTATGACTTCACTTCCATTAAGTTTTGGCCCAATTGTGACAGAATACTAGCTTACTAAATCATTTTTGCCTATTTCCATTTGGTTAAGGCAATTAAAGTGCCTAGTTTCTAATACATTTGAAATTTCAAATTCTTCATTACAAAAAAAGTCTGTAGAAAGGACTAAGACAAGGGCTTTTATTTCTGAATTTATGATTCAGGAAAAGCAAAACAGGATTAATCAGACCCTCAATAGTCCCAGTTATTTAAGGAAAATTCTGCAGTTTCCTTTTTATACTCTAACACCAACAACACTACACAACATACTTCTATTAATGTTTCAAGTCCTAAAACACCGAGAAGCTAAGAGACATTAATTAAATCTTTAAACAGTTAAAAGGAAAGAAGAAGTGAGGTTATGGCTGGCATTGATTTACCTACCTACCACAATTACTGAAAAAGCACTTACTTTCTTCTGTCCTCAGAACAAGAAGATACGAGCCTTTAGCCACACTGCTGTAACACGGGTGAGGCTATGAATGAAGTTCTGAGTTTCAGGCTGACTTTGAGAAGGAGGTTCCAGAGCTCAAGCCAGTGTCCAAGCTGCTCTTTCCCAGACTGCTCTAAGCTGGCCTAGTCTCTGCCTCTACAGAGTAATGAACTAAAATAAAACAGAGTCAATGACAGAATATAAAAGACAAATCTGAATCTTCCATCCAAGGAAAGGCTATTTCCTTAAAAAAACACCCTGAATTCTGTTTCCAACACTGTCTTGCATATAAAAAAATTTTGAACATAATGCAGAAGAACGGGTCCCATAATCTCAACTCTCCTCCCCCTCAATAGGCTACAAACAAGCAGAAGCAGCTCTTTGACTGTTGAATCCTTGCCACTAAAAGAATGTTGGCCAAGTTCATGAAAACTCATGGACTCAGCATTATTAAACACACAAGTCATGTCCAGCTCTTAGAATCCCTCTGCTGAAATAGGCAGAAATCTCTGCAAGCCCTCACAGGAAGTATCACAGCTCTTTGGCCTGGGTTTATACTCTTCCCTAACCCTCTGCTCTGACTGCTGCTAAAAGCAGGGCACCAGCTTGACAGACATCCCAAGAGTTTTCTTCTGCAGTTCTTCTTTTCCAATGAGCAAAAAAGCAAGTAGAAAATAGTATTTTACAGTACATTCTACTTCATCTTATTATGGTTGCTGAAGCTGAAGAATAAAAGTTGATAAAAACTGAGCACTACAACAAAGGTAAAAATGAGCAAGTGAAGAAATAGGGTGAAATAAGTTAAAAATTGACCCTGAAAACTATGAAAGAAGGGAGTAGACTAACAGATATGTAAAAACAAATGAAGTGGTAATGCTATAAACAGATAATTACTTAATTGTTTTAAATTTCAAGAACGATAAAACAAAATGTATCTTTTTGTGTTGGTTTCTGAGGCTCAAACCCAAATTAGCAACTGTCAATTAAGCTTTTCAACTCCTGTATTACTTGAATTTAAGTGACAGCAGTAATGTATGGTAGAAAAATTAACAACAGAAAAAAACCAACCTGCCAGCACTCCTGCCATTTCCCAACTTCATCAGAGCACGACAAGATTCTATGATTCCCAGATGGGCAGCATTGTATCTACTGCACTTGGGAGATGGTATAGCAAGAAAAAAAACAAGAATCTTTCTAGTTCAGACATGCCTTAGGGCAGCAGCTGGGAATTCACCTGTTACTTGTATCATTAATCACATTCTCTGAGACTATTAATCTAACCATTAGTCCTTTCCAGATATATTTCAAGATTAATTCCTGCCACTCTGATCATCTCATGACTGACGCATCACTCAGGGGATGGATCTATCAGATTGTGTTTCCTTGGGAGACTTGAAGATTTCTAGGTTAGGTGATCACTGATGAGAGACACATAAGGGCCAGAAACTGAGATTCTATTAACTTACACTATTGCCAAGTTTCCAAACATCTTCTAGACATTTATTCTGGTTCTTCTTTTTTTTTCCGAGTGCAGTTTATTTTTAAAAAAACCAACAAAGCACATCAACAACAACAAAAACAACCAATCACAGCGCAGTACAGACAGGGATAAATTATCGTGATAGTTCATGTCCATCTACAGTGGAAAGAGCACTCCACACAACCAGTAATTGTTGCCATACTGGACGAGAGCAAAGGCCCAACTGGTCAAGAGTCTTACCAGCAATAAAAACTGACAGATGGGCAAATAGGAATTAGACATACACCCCTTAATTTTCCCAGAAAACCATCTCAGAACCTGATAGTCAAGGTCTTCCTGAACCACTCCCTGTAATAGCTTTGTGCCACCTGCTCTTTGCAAATCCATTTAACTCCACTCTTAAGTCATTTTCTTTTTGAGCTTTCAAAATCAGATTTTTTTCCACAGTGTTTTGTATCAGTGACTTTCACAACTTTAGAAGAAATTTTACAGGACCATTGTGACAGATTTAGAATTAGATATCTATTACCGAATTTCTAGTTGAGAACCCTCCTTATTTCATTTTTATTTTATAAGTATCATATTTTTTCTCAGGTTGGGTTTTTTTTTTTCTGGTTTAAGTTATCTGTCCTCACAGGTAACTAGATTATTCCTCTTGATGCTGCATTACCCTTTTCCTTTTTACTTATGCCATATCCTTTCTCAGATAAGGAAAACAGAATCCCCACAAAATTCAAATTATACACAATAAGTATACTCAGATCATGTTCTGTGTTATTTGCTACTGCTTCTTCAATAATACCCAACATTTCATTTACCCTTTTCATTACTGCATGGTGTTAAGGTGACATTTTCATTCAATCATCAGTGACAACTCCAAAGTTTCTTTCCGGAATTGAAACACTTCATTTGTAGCCTATCATACCCCTTTTATCTCATGGCATCATTAATTTTAACAGGCTTTGGTGCAAGAACCATAGTTTTCAAAGACTTCTGTAATTATAACAACCTTCTCATGACCACGTGTTCCTGAGCAGATTTTGATCTACATGTTGCCCGTTTTCAAAGATGTCCGGATGATCTGCAAGTCCTTATTTTCCCATTACAAAAAGAAGCTGACTTAAGAGTATCTGTTTGTCCATCTATCTGTTAATTCTTTTGTAATAATAAAGAGTTTCTCAAAGTTCATACAACAAGGAAATCAGACCTGCTTAGATGCAGTCTCAGAGAGTACAGTTTTGCTCCTTTTAAAAAGAGCATATTTGCATTTTCAAAATTTTTGTTCTAGGAATACCACAACAGTTTAAACAAAAGGGTCACACACAACATAACAGACAGTTCAGCCATATTAAACACAAGTTTCATAAGAAATCCTAAATAAACATCATCTCCTATTGCTCACGTGTGCCTCTTAATACATTAATCTAAATTCTATTGACACCTGAATCCTATTATTTTTAACACAGTAAAATGACTAGTAGGAAATACTCTGAGCTCAAAGGTGGGACAGCCCGAACTAGTTTTCTGCTTGGAGATAGGCATCTGCATTGGCATTCTACATCTATCTGGGAATATAGTTTTAGGTCTGTACTATCACCACGTTCATCAGCAGTATTTCACGGTCAATTTTCATAGCTCTTGATTTAGCATCTAACTACTCAAGTGCTGCTCTGTAACAAGGCTTAATGTTCTCAAAGTCTAAAAAGCTGTACACAGAATTTTCCCCCACTGCATCCATCTTTTTAAATTACAGAGTTAAAAGAAAAATTAAAAGCAGTAGTAAATAAGTGCAATAAAAAGAGGGGCTTAAAAAATATAAATTACTTTCCAGCAGTTTACAGCTTTCAAAAAGCAGTTTAAAGCCATTATATTAGATGATGGATCAGAGATTATGATCTATTTTGACATTCTCAAGTAGAAACTTTATTTGTCATTATATTTTTTACATAGGAAATGCTAATTTATTACCCTGATTTGGCAACTACATTGTGTCCCACTAAGCTTTCTAAATGCTTATTGTATTAGTATGATTCTTTAAAATTAAATTTTCTCTCTGACTTGGAATCCAAATGCTTTTATCTACTAAATAAATAAGCTTTCTAGTTTCTGAAATCTATCCCTACATATTTAGTCTGTGACCATATCATCTCCTAACTCTCCTTCAAATGAACTAAGCAGAGGTTCTTAAGTTTTCATTATTAATCAGGTGTTCCTGAATATCACCTACAGTTATAGAACACTTTTCTGATAACTCCAATCATTTATCATGATTTCAGACTGATTACGCTGCATGCTACAGACAGAATCCAGAGTTCCTTTTCTCTCCATTGGGAAAGCTGACTCCCTTCACACCTGCTACATCACACTGGGTACTTTGATACAGTTAGTTATCTAAGAAAAACAACTACAATTTACTTAGTAAATTAAATTTGCTTTGAAGTAGAACTGAACCCCAGAAGCACAAGCAATCTTCACTGCCCTCCCTACTTTGTTATGAAAGCCAAACACTACTACCTGGGAGCAATAACACAGGCTCCTCAACTGACTTCTGCAGGCATCAGTCTTAGAGAAACAATTTTAAATAAGCAAATGCACACACTGTGAGGCAGCACTGATAAAGAGAATGAAGGAGAAGCCAGAAGGCTCATCCAAAACATTCCCACAGTACGGTAGTTTCCAGGAAATACCACATAAAGCAGTGGGAAGAAAGTGAAGATTCCATCAGCAATGAAAAATCTGAATCTCATAAAATGTCTGAAGTCCTATTAGAAGACTGACACAGCTGCATAGATGCTAGTAGTCTCCAATAAAAACACTCACTACCATATAGTGTAAAAAACATTGACAACGTACAAAATAATGCAAAACTTAAGCTCTTAAGCTGACTAAAAGGACATTAAAAAAAATTAATAAGCGATTCTATTTCACCAGTGTTCTGATATACCTTAAATTATTTTGTCCTGACATTTTCTTTTTTTTCCTATGAAAACTATGTATAAGGTGATCTGGTTTTATGGAAATGATTGCTTAAATGTCTCATTTCCAAAGAAGATCGTTGCAAGGGACAAGAATATACAAAGGAAACACTTTTGTGGAGCAATAGACTGAAAATTCATAAATGCCAAGATCAGCTTACAAGACACAAAATGAGTCATAAATGTCTGTTATCTGTCTGGAGAACATGCCAGCTCAACTACATCCTAATGTGCAGTTAAACACCAACAAAAAGAGAAGGGCAGCAAATGCACAACAGAAACAAGCTGTAGAGCAAGGCTGATGTATTAGACAAGTGGGTTATAGGCAACAAGATGAAATTCAATACTGACAACAAGTCACATGGAATAGCAATAAATGGCACAGAGACACCCTGAGGAATACCAAACTGGAAAACAAGCCCAGAAGTGCTTTGGTTGGTGGAAAAGGGTTTTTTTTAAATTATACAAGACAGACAGATAGGAATCCTTGCTCTACTTTCTGAGGATTCTTTCAGTCCTTCCAAGTGTGCTCTTTTGATATTGAACCTTGTGTGTGTGCCCACAAAAACCTAGTACGTGGAAAGGAGCCTTAAGTGTTTCAAAAGGCAAGTGAACCACACCAGCTTGGGCATTTTTGACAGTTTCTTAGGGAATGAACCATCATGTGGTCATATGGCCATGCTGGTAAAGTGGGGATTAGAACTTTAACAACTGTAGCACCTACTGTAGCTACCTAATCCTGTAGGTAATGTTGGTAAACCTTAATGAGGCACAAGAAAATTTCTGCAACTCAGGAGAGTCAGGAAGTGCTATTGGTTTGTCTTGGAGTCCAAGCAGCTCCTGGAAGAAACTCAAATATTAGCAAGAGGTGACTACTTAAGAGGTCAGTGGATGATCCCAAGTAAACAAAGGTATAGTTTAAAAGATGTTGCAGTTTCCTGAGTATATCAAAGAGTAGGTGGGTTTTTTTTCTCTTTCTTGTCATGACAAACTACTTTCAGGGAGAATATTGACATAATTAATTTTGACCTATATAGAAATGACTGCTGTTAATGTTATTTTGGGGAAGACCAGAAAAAGCAGATCCTCAAAAGGATTCAGGGACGTCTTGTTAGGTGGTGTGGTATTAACAAGTCGTCAAGTCTCAGTACTAAATTTGGCCTCTGTATCACATTTTCTGAGCATCCATGACAGATGGCACAAGATTATCAGCCTTTGTTGTGAAACAGGAATGCTCCTATCCATTTTGTAAGGAATAAAATGGAGGAACCCTGCCAAGGGATCAGAAGAATTTCTCCTAAATTCTAAATGGAAAAACCTGTAGAGCATTCCTGCAATCATCTATAGAACTATGCAATCTTCACTTGCATTAGATTTGGAAAGACATATTAGAAACAGCATTAAAAGAAGCATCCTTCCTCAAGGCAAGAGTGCTTCCACTGGGACCCCTCTGCTACAGAGCCATTACAAGATAAGCAAAATATGAATTATGTGGTTATACCCATAAACAAGAATGAGGCATTTGATTTCAGTTGCTCATAAGAAACATAACATGAGGAGGTTGATGTTTTCCTTGCATTTTCATCTTTTGTGGATCTGTCAAAATTGTTCAAAATTGAACTGTACTGGAAATGCTTCACAGTATGATTATGCTTTAAGTTTAATAAAGAGCAGCATGTTGAAATTAGTTTGAACTCTCTCCCAGGGAGAGGAGTGATGGACTCATTCTTCACTCAGGCTACCATGCCCATCTTTAAAAAAAAAGGAAAAAAATAATGGAGTTCAAGAGTCTACATGCTTCACTGAAAATTTTAAAAAGTAATTGTTATTCATCAGGAGAAATTTAACTTCCTCCTTTGATTTGGAATACAGATAAAAGCAGTGGCCCCAGTAGAGGTTCTAGGAAAAAGCACCAAATTTTTCTCAAAAGATACTGCATAGCTATTGTGCACATAAAGATTTCAATTTCTCTTGTTTAACAAAACAATTTCTCACCTTGAGTTACTATAAATCCCAGAAAGGCTGTGGACACAAAGTTTACCAGGACTCTGAGCTGGGTATAAACTAGAAGCCTTAAATTGCACAATATGGTACCATGTCAGCTCCCAAATATGGATACACACATCATTCTAAAAGACAAGGTCATATTTTCTAAAAAGATAAGTTTCTGTTGAGCTAAAACCTTCAAAGTAAAGGAAATATCCTGCAAATTCTTAATCATAATTGAGAGTGCTCTTGATATTGTCGACGAAAATAGAAGAACAGGAAGAAGACAGTTTTCACTTTAGATTCAGTGGCTCTGTCAGACAGTAATTTACTTAAAAATTGTATTAACCAAAACATGTGCAGCAGCTTTGGCAGCAAAACAGAAATGCTATACTACAGGAGCCATGCTAGAGCTGTTCAGTAAGCTGACAGCTGGTAAAAGATAGACTGGCCTGTATTTGACTTTCAAAACACTTTGTCAATCAATACAATCCTCAATTGTGAGGGCAACTATCACAATATAAAATAAATTAGGAAAGTTATATAATAGCCCTAAAGAGTCCTACCTTTTTCACAGGCTTCCAAGCACCTGGTTTCATACAGCAAGACCTTGTTAGTTCACTTGAATTATTAGCTGAAGACAATAAATTAAGAGAGTCTGCCTTGCCTGAAGATTCAGACTCTTGGGCACAGTGCAGGCAGAAAGCCCCTGTAGCAGCAGCAGCAGAACTCCAAAAGCAAAAAATTCTCTGTCTCCTTCTTTGTCTTCCAGATTTCTGACTCATTCTGGAAATAGTAATTTTCTTAAGATACAATGCAACAGAAATATGAAGAAATTATGTTACCAACTCTGAGCAAGACAGAGCTGTGAGAGAACAGGAGGGAGAAAGGGGAACCTAAACGCCTCTGGCAGGAAGCAGTGCCTGCAGGTAGCTGGAGCACCGGTTCAGTTCTTATCACCACCCCTTCAGTTCTTATCAGCACTGCTGTGCTGCAGGTGATTAGGTGAGGTAACAAACTGCACATGCCAGCATTGCAGTCACACACTGGCTCGGCAGGAAACAGCACATCCCCAGCACTGCACAGGCCTGACCTCAGGAGAGGGGACCATTGCCTACAGCAGGGAACCAGCAGGATGCTACAAAGTCTACACGGCATTACACGAGTCATGGCAGACATTTTTAAAATTTATTACCACTATTATGATTTTAAAACCAAAATGTCAAGCAAATTTCACAGTCTTGAGAAGTTTTCATCTCTACTGTACACAGAAAATGTTTACAAAATGAACCAAACGTTCCAGAGAAAGTCCGTTAATGCTACCAAGAATTTCCTACTTTTTAGCCTATTGACTGGAACAAATGTTAATGCATTCCTCTTAAAGAATAAATTCATACCATTTTCATCTCTGCTACAATCCCACCTTACAGAAAATGCAACCAGTGGCAGAACTAATTTGCAAAATAAACTCACACTTTTATAAATGTGTGATTTTACATAGCTAAAAATCAAGAATAAGAAGGCAACTTAGTACAGTGAAACCTATGTTTCAGTTTCAGAAGGTGCTTTGTTATAGAGAAAATCATCCAAAGCACATACTATTTAAAGCTGCTTTCTCCTGCATTCATCGCAATATTAGCAGCAATAATAGATAAGTACTTCAATATATATCAAACTACAGGAAGTTTGATAAATATTACCCTAAGAAATCAGATTTTCAAGAAGTACAATAAAAGAGGGATTAGGACAGAGACCTGACTTTTTAAAATCATTATCTTTTTAACACACCTTACAACACCTCTCTGTGATTGTGTGATTAGACATAGCATTTTGTACATGCTAGAACTATGTCCATAATATTTCAGTGACTCTGAGAGCAATAGTCTAGGACTAATAACATAGTAAAACTTTTATCAAGATCTAAAAAGGAAGATACACAAATTCAAGAAGTGACTGAGTTCAAATAACTCATAAAAGCAGTTGATAAGCTCTGAAATTTAAGTATTTCAAATGGTCACAAGGATTTATAATGACTTTTTCCCCTGCTCCTTCTCATCTTTCCTAAAACATGTCCTAGAAAATAGAAGTAAAAATTAGCACAGCATATTCAAGGAGCTAAACATTTTTTTAGTATCAAATACTGCAAGGGCATCATGCTCAGTTACGTGCTAAGAACAGTCTCAGAGCATTGCTGTTAAAACCAGTTTAATGATATGTGGCATTCAGACAAATGAGTTTCTGGATTTGTAGCACAGCACAGGCCAAATACCAAGTTAAAATGCCTTCTGAGACATGATAGTTGGATTCACTGGCAAGAATAGGGGCTTCTCAGAGCTCTGGAAAGACTTCAGGGAGAAAAGCAGTGCTCTGCATACAGCTATCTTTCCTGATGCAAGATGCATACCTCTTGTTGGGACATGACTTTAAATTACCCAGCATTTCTCATTGCATAATGGTATATTTCCTAAGCTCATGGCACATTTATTCACCCTTGTGACAGTATAAATTTGTTGTGTGCTTGGTTTTATCATTTACCTTCCATTTTATACCATAGATTTGGCTTTTATTAAAGAAATTAATAAATTTGCTGATAAAAATTTATATATCAGCTCCTAATCAAATTCCTTAATTCTTCTAATTGAGTGACTAGCACCATATCACAGAGAATAAGAAGGAAGAAACAATAAAGGTCTCGAATTCCTGAGCCTTATTAAATATGTTTCCAGGACTCATAAAGAAGTCTGGTGTGGTTAGCTGGGCACCGTGCATTTGGGCACATGTGAATTCTTCTGGACATAAACCAAGCACAGTATTTGGGCACAGTGAATTCTTCTGGACATAAAGACAGCAAAAGCAGTGCTACCACAACCATCATCAACTTCAGCCTTGCTTACTTAGGATACAGAGATCCTACCCAAAAAATATTCTACCTCAAAATCCAAAGTCCTCTTACCACCTTGCTGGGGCAATGGCGACCCAAGCAGGTCCCAGAGAACGACAGGCATGTGCTGCCCCTTCTCCAGGAGTCATTTCCCTTTCACTGGAGACAAAGGAAATGAAGCATCACCATTTCATGCCACCCAAGAAAGCCAAGCAAATGAAGGGATGGCTAAAACTGGGAGCTTTGTAGCAGATTGACAAGGGAAGCAGGATACAACTACTTTTAAAACCATCAAATTGATTTTGTATCTGTTAAAAATCATCATGGCACAACAATAAGACTAAATAAAACCCACGATCACAAGTAAAATTTCTAAAGGCCAGGTTAGAGAAGTGCATCACATTTAATTACTTAATTGGACTCTGCAAACGTGATTACATTCAAATGATGGGGATGTATCTCAAATGAGTCAATTAAAGGCATGAAGAATGTTTAGAATACTACAACACAGAACACAAACTGAAGAGAACTGAAAAACCAAATTGCACCACAATGAACAACCTCCAAATGCCTTTTTCTCTCCTAAGGTAGAAGAGCTGCCATGGGTAGATAAGGTATGAGCACAGTACAGCATCTCTCCAGAGGAACTGGCTTCAATAAGCTCTTATGTTTTAATGCATTACTTCTGAATATGCTCAATAAGGTTTTTTTAACAACCACTTGAAAATATTTCATGTTTTTTCGCTCCTTCTGGCCATGAACATGTATAAGCAGTTCTTTTTAATGAAGAACTGTCAGAGCTACAAAAAAATTTGGTAGGCTGTCCGAGAGGTAAGCAATCCTCTTCACAGCAGAAAAATGAAACAAATACTGGCATATTCACGGAATCACAGCTTTGGTTTGAACGGATCTCAGGAACTTTACCTGGTCCAACCCTCACTCAAAGCAGAGGCTATTCCATATTTTATTTTTCAGATTTCCAGACCTGACTAATCAGTCCAATTGCAAGCTTCAAACATTCCAATATTGCTTCTTCAAGCTTTAAACAAATAAGAGCAACTACAATTTTTATTCAAAAGATTAATACTGTATATTTTGGCTTTAAAAAAATAACACTATTTAAAAGCTATTATGTCTACCTAATGCATCACTTGGATTTGCATAATGACCCATTAGAGAAACTACAGGATCCATCTTCCACATCATGTACAAGATGCAACAAGAAAGTGAAAATTCACATCTAAGCTCTCCTATTCATTTTTTACTCCAAATTCATTAGCAAAAAAACAGGTAACAATAAGCAGACTTCAGAAGAAGTGCCAGTTTACCATCTTTGAAACAACTACTAACAGATAGAAATTATCCTAATAAAATTACAATGCCTGAGGGCAACAAATTTTTCCTTCTAAGTTTTTGTAGTATTTCAGGTAAAATCATTCAAGACATCTTGACTAATGATGAATTTCACTTGACAGTAAGAAAACAAACCTAATCTCCCATGTTTAAATAATTCTGACATTTCAGCATTGTTCCATAGGTCTTAGTCGTATTGTCCAAAGAGATACTAGTTTTCTAATGCAAATAAGTTTAAACTTCTCTCAGAGTCAACTTTAAGAACTCATCCAAAGGCCACACACTTAAAAGTTTGCTTGCTTGCTTTTATCTGACTTTGAATGATGATTAATACAAACATCACACAGAGCAGATGGACAGTGAAGCTGAAAAATGTCATGTTTTTCTTACAGACTGCACTATTGAATACACAGCCTGCATGTATGGGAGACATTCCTTCATCTCATTTATGTATTATTAGCAGCCAAAAAAACTAGAAAGCTGTTACAGAATTGAATTTATTGTGTTACCTAGAGTTAAGGTTTTAAATTTTTTTATTCTTCAGATAAAATTCCTTAACCATTAAATACGTAGTCTATTTGATTTGACATCTTACTAGAGCTATGGAGTTGATATTTCTTAACTACATTATTGCCCTCCAGAGCTATGCAGCAGAATGCAAACTACATTTTTCAATATTTCACTCTTTCATTAGAACGACTCATATTTGAAATTGCTGGAGGCTCATCACTTGCAAAATAACTTAAATAAAAATCAGGCCTCATAATTGTTTTCATTTTCATGCTTTAATACTAGAAATTATACAGAGCTCTTTAAATTATACAGAGCTCTTTAAATTATGAAAATGAAAGCAGACAGAAAACACCATTCATAAATAAGAGATTATATGAAATCATGCATATATAAACAATTGCTCTTTCTGACTAGCAAGTAACCAGAAAACATGCAGACACAATCACTTTAACAAGTGGCATATTACCTGGGTGGAGCTGGCAGCAACAGAAATGCAGTCAATGAAACCATGTCTCCGAGTGAAAAATGCCACTATCTGCTGCCACCGGGAAGGCTCAGTCCGGAACTCATCTGTTGAGCCTTTCTTTGCCCACTGCTTCTGTTTGGGGCCTACAGAGCCGTGGCTGGAGCCAGTGTTGCCTCGACTGGCACGAGAATAGAGGAGTGTGTTATTTCCGAAAATGTAATTCATCTCTGCAGCTCTGCAGGTGGTTGCCAGGCAGTCTTAATTCCCTACCAGCTGCTGAGTGGTGAATGAGCAGGGGGGAAAAAAAAATGCAGATAGAATTACAGCAGCATCATTTACAAACCAGGAAAACAAAATTCTTGCTAGCTGCTGCTGTTTTTCTTCCAAGGCTTTCTACCCTTTACATCCCCTTTCCACCTGTGATTGCAATGATGAGTATAATCTTGAGAAATTTAAAACATATTAAAAAAAAAAAAAGGCAGCAAGCAAAGGTTTTCCTTATTTTTCCTTTCCAGAATGCACAGGATGAAAACCTTGCTTTCTCTTCCTAGCTGCCAACAGATATTTAAGGGAAGCTGGGTAGCAGGTACAGTACAACGTTACAAATTCACAGCTATGAGGATGGTGGTGGATGATAACAGCTACGGGGTGGAGAAAGCACAGATCAAAAATAACCAAGTTTCAATCACTGCCTGTAGAAATATCCAATAGCATCTTTTCACTTCCTTGCTTGCATAAATTATGAACCTGAAGCAAATAAAATGGGGAATACAGAGCAGAACTGCACTTGTTCACTGATTCTGTCTTTATGAAAACATTCCACAGAGCAAAATGACTTTAACACCATGTTCAAACCAAATATTTAAAAAACAACTGTTTGCTGGTTTTTCCTTGTTTTTCCCCACTCTTTTGTGCAAAACTATAGAGGGAGTGAATCACAATGCCACAGAACAGTGATTTTGTGTTGATTATCAGAGGATGTCTAATGAGGTTGTTCTGCTGTGGTTTGGGGATTTTTTCAATCATCAGGAGGATCAGAGAGACTAAGATTAAACACTACAAGACCATACTCTGTTGTTCTGTGAATAACATGTCACGTTCATAACACCTATGCCCAAATTTCTGTGACTATTGTAAGCATATTACAAAAACAATAAATACATATCTTTGTGACTCAACATCACTTTTCAAAAGTACAAGAATAAATCAAAACCAAAAAATTCTTACTATTCACTAATGACTTTTCAGTAAGATTATTTTTATATCCTATGCACATGACAAGTATTACTGTTATAGGCTTTCTCTGCTCTCTTCATAGTAACAAAGAATTCAGAATAATTATCTGGAAGATTATATGCAACTCAAGTTATCTTACAGAACTCACCAAATTTTTATAGCCAACTATCTTTAAAAAAATCCTCCAGCTCACATCAGAGGGATTATTTAGGAAATAATCAAGCTTTCAGTACCAGCTCATCTCTGGAAAGCCAAAAGTTATCAAAACCATTTGTGGTATATTTCTACAGTCAAAATCATAGCACCAGGGCAAATATTTTTTAAAAGCAGAAAAGTCTCCATATGATAAACAAAGGCAGAAAAATTCCCCACAGACACATACTTCTAAAATCCACTGATTCATGATGTGCATTTTAGTGGGGTTACCAAATTCCCCCAGATACTTTTTGGGGTGCAACATAATCTGCTGTTTAACAAATTTTTACTGACAGCAATCCTATTCTGAGCAAGAGTTTTTTCCTGCTGGCTTCTATTACAAGCAGAAATACAGAAGTACATTAATTGAAATCTGTCGTACTGAGATCAATGCACCATTTACTTCTAGTCACTAGTACAGCTCAATAACACACCACATGCCAATATTCTGAGCACACCTTTCAGACAGACTATATTAATATTCATAAAATACAATGGCTTATCACTGTAAGTCATATGAAACGCGGTCTGACTTGTGCTGTGTCCTTAAAGCTATGAGCATAAGATAAATAATGGAGGTTGAGAAATGCCTGAGACACAGTAGATACAATGATCCTTTCAAATGGACAAGCTTTTTATAATGGGAATTTTGCCACAGACAGACTGCAGCCCTTCCTGAGCCCTACCTTTTTCCAGACACAAAAAACATACCTAGCCTGAAAAATGCTATGAATTTATTACCGGAGAAATTGATTAATCCCTGGCTATAATTGAAGGTGTTTGGAACACCTTTGTTGTTCCAAATGTCATGTTTTGAGTTACAAGTCTTTTTATAAAGAGCCGAAGTGAAAATATTTTTTATCTTTTTCTGTATTTGGCCTTGAATGTCAACACTGCTTTACAGCTTATTAAATGCCTTGGAGCACAAGAATTTGTCTAACATTCAAAAGAACTTCTTTAAGAATTCATTTCTCTCTCTGTTTTTCCCCATAGGGTCCAAACACAGTCACATGGAAGAGTACTGTAAAATTCTGGAAGAAAACACCACAATACATGGACAAGCAATCTATCAAGCACCTGCTTTTTTTACTGTTACATCAATCTGTCTGAAGAGAAGAGAGGTTTGCTGTGTTTTAATGTACTTTCTTTCAAGGATGATTCCCACAAAGCCAACAATCTGCTATGGCATCAATGACAAAGTCATTTTAGAAATCAGCACTTCAGGAAAGCATCATATGGACAAAAAGCTTCCTGAAAGTGAAGCAATGATGATTTAATTTCAATTGAGAGAGAAATCCAGAAAAGTACTTAAGGAAGAGGTTATGCAACCCTGCTGGTGATGCAAGCCAGCAATCTGTGTCACCTACACTCCATATGGATGTAATGATATCGAGCAAGATTTGCTGACGCCTAAGCAGATACAGTTGCAGTTATTTGTAGAAGGAGCCAGTACTGTGGTGATGAGACAAACCCTGATTTTTACATGTTACAAAGCAACCTGAAGATAAGGGCAAGGCATAGCTCTGGAGGAGGCACAAAATCAGGATAGCACAAAGGAGTCCAGATTGGAAGAATGGTCACTCGTGCAGTTGAGAAATCAGTGGGAGGCAGTAAAAACAAGGGCGCATTTCAGGCAAAGAGCATTTCAACAGAGGGGCAAACACGTACAAGGAGAAACTGGAAAAAGTTCTATTTGCACACAAAAGGCAATATCCAGACAAAGGAAAATCATCAACACAGATGTCACAGCTGGAAATGCATCTGTGAATGCCTCCAGCGTCAGGAGGCAGAACAGGGAGACTCATCAGAAAACTGCAGGAAGACCTAAAAGGAATGGACAGCTTTAACCACCCATTTTCATATTCTGGATATTGAACTCATGGAGATAAAACTAAAAGCAAAGCACACAAAAAACATCACAAACTAAAACAAAACAAAAAGCAATATTTCCGGTTAGGCAAGAATTGAGAATTTGCAGATTTGTAAATATTTCTGCCCTGAAATAAAGCAGCACATAATTAAGATTTCTACACCAGTACACATACCTGTCTACAGGTTAAGAAATTTACTGCAAGATTCATCTGCCTTTGCTGTGGCTGCAGAGTAACATTATTTTTTCTGTGGCCAATTAACAAGATATAGTAATCACAGTGGTTACTAAATGTAAAAATCAATATCAAATACATGGGTTAGAATTCCTCTTTGTATACAAGCAAATGGGA
Source organism: Lanius collurio (assembly GCA_020086605.1). Taxonomy (NCBI): domain Eukaryota; kingdom Metazoa; phylum Chordata; class Aves; order Passeriformes; family Laniidae; genus Lanius; species Lanius collurio. Next base: position 12,647,294 of record JACBWW010000019.1, read on the forward strand.
ATTATCAGCTTGCTGAGACAAGTAAAAACATAACATAATGCTCTATTTTAATCTCAGCTAAAGGTTTCCTGGGCATAACTTTACAAGCAGAATGCACACCTACAAATTAAAAAGGCACAGGAACAAAAATTGTTTGTGAACAGAAACAGCAGTTATATCTCAATTACCCTTTCTAAACAAAAAACAACAATCACCCTGAAGCATTTGAAAGGTGACTTATATTAGTTTTACTACCATTCTGCTAAACAGAGTATTGGCTAAAATAAGCATAGACCCTAAAGGAAAAAAATCTGATTGATTTAACAGAGAAAGTTCAAGAATCACCTAAAACAATGGCAGGGACCTATTTTATTTTCAATATCACTTAGGTTTTGACCAAAAAAATAAGAGAGAAAAGAAATGTGCAGAACTTAGATACTCAAACATAAGACTGTGCAACTTAAACTCTTCAGGCACAGGAACAAAAACAATACTGAAAACATAGATACAAATGCATGTTTATTTCTTATTTTTCAGAATTTTAGATTTAATAAACTTTTACTGGCATAAAAAGTCTAAGTCACATGAACAAGTTTATGCACTATTCTAAGCCAAAGCCCAGGAGCTCAGGACTCAAATACTGTGGAGACAAAAAAATTGTTAACCCTTTTTGCCAAGAGACACTAGAAAGTCTGTCTTAACTTTTAGTTCAGATAGGACTGAAGGATAGTTCTTGACCAAGAGTCATACACATAATCAATAAAAAGTACATATCTTACTGCTGAAACTAACTTACAAGTAAACATCCCAGCACAATTACACTATAATGATCTGTTTGGGTATAAATATTTAATATAAAAGATCATTACCTTATTACTCACAATACACCTCAGACAACCTACCAATCTGGGCAGATTGAACTGCCTGGTCTTCCGCACCCTGCTCATGAACCTCCTGCCCAGCTTTTTGGCACGCCAGACTGATAAAAACATCCTGTGTTTAATGCAAGTCTCCTTAGGCTTGCTTCAGTCATCAAACTGGACCCAACTGCACTGAGAGCTCAAGGAAAAGCAGGGGTGAAAACAGTGCAACCCCTTACTAGGATGACTTGATGTTGATTACTGTATCTTCAGTTGTTCTAATGTTTGGATTAATCCACAGTCCATCTGTTACAGTTTTTCCTTCTTGTCTCTGTTGACAAGAATTTATTGAGCAGATCCATATGGAGAACTGGGCAGATTTGGTCAACTGCTTCTTCCTATAAAACACAAACTGACACCTTTGTATATATTTCCACATTCTTCAATTACAGGAAGTTTAAGAGCAGTAACCTATCAAGAACTTGGGCAATGCATTTTAATTACAGTATAACAGCTCCTCTCAAGTGTGACCACTAAAGTACAATACTAGCCTAAAAATAAGTATGTCTGAGGGTATGTTCAAGTTTTTCTTTATAATTCCCAGTATTGTAGGTATGTTCCTAACACCAGAAGCACTGCCTTTCTGCTGAAGATGGTAAAGCTTTACAAAGTTCTCAATTTAGAAAAAAGTAACAGATTGCAACCTTCTCACAATCATAACCCATCTTGCAAATTACACGCCAACTAATCTTTGATTTCTAAACAGAAACAGTATTTTCATTTTCAGGAGAACCTCATCTACTTGTTCAGACTGGAGCAGGACAAGAAAATCTACTGGGGCAAAGAGGAAGTTAAAATTACTTTGACTGTTGGCTAACCTTGAACCTGCACAGTTAAATCATAAAGACCACTACCCTTTCTGAGAGCAGAAAAACTCTCCCAATCTACAGAGAAAGCTGTTTTAACAGCAGCTCCACAAGCTCTAAAAGACTTCTGGGAAAGCACTTGAGAGAACAGAGGGGACTGGAGGGAAGACACACCAGGAGATAAAAAGAAGGGAACCTATTGAGATTATCAGCACAAAATTTGGGTTCACATGGAAAGGAGATTGTTGGCATTGGAGGAAGGATGTGTGAATAGGCACATTTATATAACAGCTATTTCTATACAGATTAATGGGAAGGAGTTAAATAAAGGTCCATGTCTGCAGTTGAAGAAACAGGGCAGAGTAGACAAGCAATGTATGCTGTAATGCTCTGATTCGTATGGACAGAAACCAAAAGGCTATCAGCAGTTGAAAGATTATTTCAAAGTCAGAGGCTGACTGTAGATCACTGTGTTTACAGGCTGTAAAACAACTGTCACCTGCTAATCTATAGTTCTGAATACAAATTTTCATTTCTGAAATAACCATTCCCTAGTCATTCTCATAATTTTAGAGACGCAGCATTACTGACTGTAGTTTCATTGGTATCTCCTGAGTCAACTCTTTCCCAAACTGAGGGGTCAAATTAGTTCATTCCTCATTCCACAGTATCTGCTCTCTGTATCTGACTATTCTTGTTGTTCCTCTTTGCGTATCTAAATTCGCCTCCTTAATCAAGATAATGAATGGTGCAGATTTCTAGAGCGATAAGATAATGCAGTTTTATTCCCATTTGTGTCTCCGATTATTCCTTGTTTTCCATTTGCCTTTTTGACTGTAAATTGAGTACTGAGATGATTATTCCATTAATCTGTTATAACCCTGAGCTCTTATTCTTCTGAGATGATGCAATGAGAACATAAGTTCTTCTGAGATCCTTCTGGTAACTTCCATCCATGATTATTAATCTTTTTCCTTAATCTTTACTTTCCTTTTGTTGCTGGTGTGGTTTTTGGTGGGGCATTTATATTTGCTTGGGTTTTTTAGACAACTAAATCCCAAAATATTTTTTTTCCTTATTTCATGGCATCTTAAGTTTCTCCATAATCTTTTTTGAGTGCATCTATTGTGTGCATCTAAGAAAACCTAGAAACCTACATCAACAAGATGATCTTTAAGCACATACTTTAAGGGATTTGTGCAGTAGAAACTCTCTTTGCAATGCATTCACTGCTTTCTCATCTCTAATTTCTCCACATGCTCATTGATTCTGCTCTTTAGAACAGATTCACAGTGTTTTGCCAGTACAGAGATCAGAGTGAGTTCCAATTTCTCCTCTCCCTTCTGGAAGCTATTTTAAGAACAAGAATCACCTTGCTATATCTCATTCCTGTGATACCACAGTCAGGATAAGCAGGCTGTTGCACAGCACTGAAGCACTAATAGATAAGCAGTTTCAAATCAGGGTTAATTTAAAACCATTAAGCTTAAATACCATTAGGTCCTGGTAGTACTTTTTCAAGGATGACTAAACATGTGAAAAAAAGCAGGCATACACTGAGTGGGCACAAGATATTTATTTCACAGAGTAAAACTACAGTACATGTAGTCAGCAGAACTGCTCTGCTAGGACTACACAGCCTGTCTTGGCATAGGTTTGGGTACCACTGACAGACTATTAGACATTTTTTTGAAACTGTGTGTCCACTTCACAAAGTACTGGATATGGGGCACAAAAACACAAGCTGCTGTTCCTGTGCAAGAGGAGAAGTAAGGCTGAAGGACATACATCTCACGCTACAGGCACTCACAGCACTAGGTCAAATAAAATGCCCAACTAACCTACTGCCTCTCTCAGCAGTGAACAGTGTAGGTGCAGCGATCCTTCCCTGATCAATACACCACCACAAGCTCCAACAGAGCTTCACAGAGCTAAAGAAGATAAACTCCTGCATTACTGCTTTTATTCTAATAAAAGACTACTTGCACTCCAATGCAAACTGAGCCTGAATATTTTCTCCCAGATCTGACACTACAAGGTGTAAGCAGAGATAATGCACAGGGGCACTGACACTGGGCACAGCTACTGCTTCAAAGGCATCCACTGGGTGTGTCACTTGGGCAAAAAGATTCCTTTAGTTAAAACCTGGGGGTAAAACTTCCATATTTTATTCAATGGGGAACAGTATTTCACCTCAGTTTGAAGCATTTAATTGTTGATGCCTTTTCCCGGTCTTAAAGTCAAGAACCAAATATGGTTAGAAGGGATAAAGGTATTTGATCTCTGTATGTATTTTAAGGATCCTTCGGTGCACCACGCCCATGTGGAATGCACTGAAATTCCCACCACCATGCACACACACGACAGATCAGGTACAACATTATAGGACTTACTAATCAGCATATCTATCAAAAATCCCCCAATGAGAGGCTCGAGTGAGCCCCTCTCCCCAAGGAACCTTCCCCTGGATGGTCCTATCTCAGTTTACAAAATGTGTTCTGGACAGGACCTTGGGGTCTGGGGCTTTCTGATCCCTAACTACGAGGCTTCTAAGATGTTTAGTCTCCCAGCTTGACAAATAAGTTTAAGAATGTAAGCTAAAAAACACTAAGAATACAAAAGCTATAAAAAGGTATATAAAAGGGGTATAAAAGAAAAGGCAATCATGGCATCATTCAGAGACAGGAAAACTAACTCATTTGCATTTAAAGTCATAATATTATGAAGTCATAGTTTTATTCACTGAGGTAAGTTTATATAACCACATAAGAGTCCTCCAGTTGCTTTAAATGGGAAAACAACACTAATCCACGCGTTCCCTTTGGTAAAGGGAAATGGGGATTTTCACTGCATCACCTGAAGCACAAGTGTTTGAGCAGAATACAACAGCCCCAGCCAGAGTGACAGGTCTGTGCAGGAGATCTAGCAGGCAGCCATGGGAAGGCAATCCCTGACCTGCTCAGCACTGTCTGTCCCCAGCACCCCTTGAACAGGGATGATCATTCCTCTGAACATGTGAGGACAAGGAAGTGGCCAACATGAAATATGGACACAAGTCTGTGATTATGGAACTACAAGTTAAAGACTCCTCCCACCAACCCCAATCTACTTCTCACAATTCCTAGAGTGTGCTGCTGCTGCTCCACTGATGATTGCACAAGGCTGTTCTAGAGATACCAAATATGCAACCAGTAGAATTTCTTTAGCTCCTTACAGATGCACCATTCAGTCAATAATTAACATTTCCATTATTAGCATGAATAAGCAATTTTAGGCCCCTGACTAGACTAATAAAGCCAGTACAATGTTCCAACTAAAACATTTCTGTTCAGCTGCCCATATCTGTGACGCATGTAAGGAACAAAACGAGTGCAGGCATTTTCCTCACACCCTTTGAAGATTGGTGGTATGGTGAAAATCTCCAGAGCTAGATCATTGAAAAAAATTTGATTAAAGACAGAAGAACTGCAGAGACTTTTCTCAATCAGTAAATCTAGCTTCCTGCTACCACATGCAGACAGATGATAGTATCATTTATAAACTTATCAAATATTTTGAAATTTTTTAAAGAACTTTTGTAAATTTCAAATGGGAATTATGGATATAATGGAAATGCACTGAATATTGCAATATTAATAATTTATTTCAGAGCAAGGTACAGATCTATCATACTAATCAAGGTATATTTTTCCAGTACAAGTTATGTTTAGTAGCTTACAATTTATTGTATGTTTCCTTTAGAGCTTCTGTCTTAACAGTGAAATAATAGCCTCAAATACCAACACACAATACACAAACATAATACAGAAATATATGGAAGCCCCAATTGGGTTCTACACTTAAACACTGAATTGCCATGCTACATCATATATATATGATAAATATCTGTCATAAACAGGTTGCTCTAAATAAAGATGACAGTTTGGGGTTTTTTTGGTCTTACTGCACCATGATTCATTATTTTATAGCCTTGTAATAATCTGTTATTCAAAACCTTTTTCCTTGATAGAAAACTTGCTTGCTACCATCTCATATCAGTGACAGATTTCACTTGATTTGAGCTGTTTAATAAAACCAAATTTTAACTCCAAACCCGTCACCCCAAAGGGGCTGTGATCCCACTGCTACAGCACTGAATTCAGGGTTCCATTGAAGGAAACGCTGTTGTAGCATCGCCATCTCGTGGCAAACCTGCAGAGCAGATCATTTCAGAACTCAGGACCACACACTGGGAACCACACGTTTCCAGGTGGAATTTAGAAACCCCATACTGAAGTAATTGCAGTACTAGCTGCCTACCTACCTGAAAATATTCTTCAAAACCTTTGGGACAGAATATTTGTGAAGGATTCGAAGTTTGACCATTTTCACTATCTCTTCATGATTCTCTACCATTAAATATTTGTTTTAAAAGCTGTTTTACAGCATTAGCATTCCATTTCATGCAGTATTACAGACCAGAGGACACAAAACCTCCTAGGCCAAGTTTACCTCTTTGTTACCTGAGATACTTGAAGTAAACATTTCTTCTAAAACTGACAAAGCTCCACTCTAATAAGACGAAACCTCTAAGTCTTACTTAAATTTTAAATCAGCACAGCGAGTATCTCTTATTTCATTCTTATTGCAAACATGCAATATTTTAACCCAACCTGAATCTGAGGTTGCCCATTCTCCTGTCAAGAAGATAAACTGCCTTCAATTACTACAGTACTTAACAATTGATAAATAGCAATCACATACTCATCATCTAAAAATTTGGGATACACATTTGTATTTTTGGTCATCAAAAACTGCTCTTTGAAATAGCATCCACCTGTCCAAGCAAGTCATAAAAGCTGTTTTAAGTCCTAGAGTATTTGAAAGCTTCTCTCAAGAACAAAATACAGACTAATCAGAACCAGGCACCTCCCTCCTCTTCTGTTCTTCCATATTATTGCCCCATACTGCAGAGAGCTTGCTATAACAGAAGGTATTCCTCAAAATCCAATTCTACTGCCCTTGGCAGCGTTGCTTAAAAAGCACCATATAATGATAAAACCACTGACTTCTCCAAACTACTAAGTCTGTATTTGAAATTTTAATTGCATTTAACATTTATATTTAAAACAAAAACCAAACTCCTGTTATTATTTTATTCATGTAATAAACACATCATCCTCTATTATGTTTAGTTTCCTTAAGCAATGAACTATTGAAGAAAGCTGATCAAGATCTTGTGTATGAGCCAAGGCCTGGTCCTTGCACAGTGCACCAAGCCAACCTACCAAATAAATCACACAAAGCACTCTTACATCAGAGCTGTTGCTGCTAAATTGATCTTCAGCATGAGCTATGCCAAAACTATGAACACCTTGCAGGTGATCAGGCCAAAAGCACAGCAGACCAGCTATGCCAATAGTACAATAGCAACCTTGGGTTTTTTCTTCAGGAGAGAAGTAAGCCACCAGTCAATTAGCATCAGAATTCAAAATTACACAAAAACTGGTAAACAACTGAAACCTGGAGCATCCACCCCAGTTTTCAGATGGAAAAGGCTTTGAAGAATTTCAATTTACCGTACATTGCTTTGAAATTAATACAGGGGAGTTACCCGAAAATATCAGATATATGCTAAAAACGGTAATACAAACTGAGTGATATTTCCCTTCTGCATGATGATTTTCTTCCCTGAGTGATTTTCCAGCATTTACCAATTTGAGAATAACACCAATCCTCCTCAGAGACCTAAGAGACATAGCATTTTGAAAAGACCTCACCATATTTTGCAACTACACTTAATTCTTCACTCTGCTTAATTCTATTTTGAAAAGTTTTAATTTCTTCCAGACAGTTTTACAGCTCCCCTCTTTGCCTTTTTGATCCCTTTATGCTTTCTAAAGGCAAGACTAACTGCTCTAGGATTAGAAAAAGCTTGTGAATAAAGAGTTGACCTTAAGACCCCAGAAGAAGAGGATTTTTTTTTT